>CM055118.1:978617822-979817822 GCA_029206835.1 Rana muscosa | reverse complement strand
TGATTCTCACTGTTAGGGGGCGTGGCTATGAGTGACACGTTACCGATCTCCGCTCTGATTACACAGAGCGGAGATCAGTGTCAGTAGGCGAGCGTGGAGATGTGTTTACACTAACATCTCCCCGCTCCAGCCCTCCGTGAGACAATCGCGGGGATCCCAGTGGCAATAAGACCGCGGGACCCGCGGACCAACTCAC
The DNA here is from genome assembly GCA_029206835.1 of Rana muscosa. Taxonomy (NCBI): domain Eukaryota; kingdom Metazoa; phylum Chordata; class Amphibia; order Anura; family Ranidae; genus Rana; species Rana muscosa. Next base: position 979,817,626 of record CM055118.1, on the reverse strand, counting down.
AGGGATGACTGCAGAGACGCGAGTGCCGCCGCCAGCGGTGCGCGACCACACGGCAGGCAGTTAAAGGGGATGTACAGGTACGTGATTGTGCCTGTACGAGCCATTCTGCCGACGTATATATGCCGTGAGCGGTCGTCAAGGGGTTAAGTGCCTATACATGTTACCTGCTTAGAATTACAGAGGTAGTCTAGTGCTAAAATGATTGCTCTCACTCTAACGTTTGTGGCGATACCTCATGTGTGGTGCGAACACTGTTCACATATCCGTGTGCAAATTACGTACGCGTTTGCTTCTGCGTGCGAGTACGGAGGGATGGGGGAATTTTCTCTTATTTTATTATTACAATATTATTTTTTTTATCACTTTTATTCCTATTACAAGGAATGTAAATATCCCTTGTAATAGAAATAAGGATGACAGGTCCTTTTTCTGCAGAGATCTGTGGTCAAAAAGAGCCCAAATCTCCCCTTTACCTTTAAAAGCAAAATATCAAAAAATAAAAATAAATTGTTTACTTCCACCCGGGACCAGATGTGACGTGATGTCATATCATCGCTCCGGTCCTCCAAGGCCGTAGAGACGACCAAAGACGATCTAGTCTATCGCCTCGGTGACCAACCGGCCGCACCGTTGGATCGGTAATCGGGCGATCCAGCGGAAACGGTAAGCCCAAGAGACACCAGCAAACAGCAACCATTCCCACCACCTCTGAAAGCACTGCAGCTGCTCACGAGCCTTTCAAGAAAAAGCCAGTTGCCAGTTAAAAAAAAAAACGACGGTGATGTAATCTACGCCTTATAGGTCTGCCGGAGGGGGCCGAAGGTAGGGACACCACCACATTCCTGGAACAACTCTTAATCAACACCTATGGTAGAGAAGTCTTCTCCCCCATGTTAGCGGTAGAACGAGCGCACCGCATGCCAGCCAGACCCCCCCCCCCCCCCGCAGGGAGCCCCCCCTCGCACGTTTATAGCCAAACTCCTTAACTATAAGGACTGGGATGCAGCATTGAGAATAGCAAGAGAGAAAGGAAACATCCCTCTGGGAAACGCTAAGGTGGCAATTTTTCCTGACTTTTCGGCAGAGGTGCAGCGCCGTCGCCAGAGCTTCACTGAGGCCAAACGCAGGCTCCGGATCAAACACTACAAGTATTCCATGCTTTTCCCTGCCCGTCTTAGGGTGGAATGTGACGGCCGTGCTGTCTTCTTCGAGGATCCGGAGGAAGTAATATCCTGGCTGGATCGCCGCAATGACCCTGAGAGAGTCGCTTGACCGAGTCCCAAATATACAAATATGACTAACTTTGCTCACAATCCTTGATAGTACCATTCTGTTCCGATGTCACATAGCCGCACAGTTTCCTGGAGCCACATGGACTTTTCCTTGCAACTATCTACTTCTGGAAATGGAACGTCTCGTGGCATACACGGCGCGCTCCCTGATGAGCTATGGAACTGATCGTGCATCAACGTGAGTACAAAATATGAACCCCAGGCATCTGCTATACAGGAGTCCATTCATTCATACCCATTATATTTTTGAGACACTATACACTATTTCAGAAAACATTGACCATAGGAGTTCTGGGATACAGAGGCCCTGCCAGCAACGTGTACTGTGCAGCGAGACTTTGCCCCATACACCACTGGGAATCATTCTCATGTCTACTGGAGCTCTTTCCAGGGCACACTTGGTGCCCTCTACAGAAAACGAGGAGACCGACCTGCTTTGACTAATCCTGCCCTGCCAATATGGAGGGTATCCCTTGACCCCTCTGGATCTCAGAGGCCCCACCAGCTCCACTATCTCCTTTATGTACTTTTGCAGATAGAGTTTTTCCCAGTTGGGTTACACAAGTTAAGGGATTACGCCCGCACCAGTTGGGGACGGTGCAGGGCAGGGAGGGGGGTGGGGGTTCATTTGTTTATTGTTTTGTTGAACTTGATTGTGCATGCTAACTTCAGAGAACAGTTAACGTTACGAGAGATATGTTTATGTGAGTGTTCATATATGTTGGGTGTAACAGAACCGCTACATTTATGTCTGACTATAGGGAACCTAGGGAATGCCTACACTAGGGGAATATTACATGATAGGCCTGGGACGCATGATTCCGACACCTTCTCCCGATGGCGTCTTTAAAATTTCTTACGTGGAATGTGAGGGGCCTGCGTGACAAGCTTAAGCGCGCGGCAGTCTTCACATTCCTTAAGAAACAACGTGCTGATGTGATAGTCCTGGTGGAGACACATGTGGAGGGGAGCGTTCAGATGGCATTACGCCGCCCTTGGATTGGGTGGACATTTCATTCTACCCATACATCCCACGCCAGGGGAGTGTCAATTTTGATAGCTAAATCTGTACACTTTGAGCTATGTGAGCTGTCCACTGACTCACAGGGGCGGTACATATTTCTCCTAGCTAAACTATATGGTGAACCCATCCTAATATTGGCCTACTATGTGCCACCCCCATTCAACATTACAATCATTAAAGAGGGATTGTCATTCATGGCCCGACACCCTGCCATTTCTGCGGTTTGGTTGGGTGATTTCAATACTACGCTAAATCCCACTCTAGACAGGTTACAACTGACTCCTCCCACCCTGATCGCCCCCAACGAAACTAAGTTTTGTAAGCTTATTTCCACCTTTCACTTAATAGACACATGGCGTCACATGTTCCCAAATACGAAATCATACTCTTGTTTTTCATCTACCCATAATTCTCTGTCTCGCATAGACTTTATACTAATATCTCGTAGACTGACACCGCGATTAATTGAGGCCGCATTCGGTCCCAGAATACTTTCGGATCATAGTCCCTACTTGATAACTTTAAGCATACCCATTAATAAACCACCTAGATCCTGGCGTCTAAACCCGTTTTGGCTCTCACTCCTACCGGAGGATGACGAGCTTGCGAATGAATGGACACAATACTTTACAGAGAACGACAACTCGGCGTCACCCTCTGCGGTTTGGGACTCCTTTAACCACTTGACCACTGGGCACTTAAACCCCCTTAATAACAGACCAATTTTCAGCTTTCGGTGCTCTCACATTTTGAATGACAATTACTCAGTCATACAACACTGTACCCATATGAAATTTTTGTCCTTTTTTTCACACAAATAGAGCTTTCTTTTGGTGGTATTTAATCACTGTTGGGTTTTTTATTTTTTTGCGCTATAAGAGAAAAAAAGACTGAAAATTTTGTAAAAAAATGATTTTTTTTTCGTTTGTTATAAAATTTTGCAAATTACTATTTTTTCTTCATAAATTTTGGCCAAAATTTATACTGCTACATATCTTTGGTAAAAATAAGTACAAATTGGTGTATATTATTTGGTCTTTGTGAAAGTTATAGAGTCCACAAGCTATGGTGCCAATATCTGAAAATTGATCACACCTGAAGTACTGACGGCCTATCTCAATTCTTGAGACCCTAACATGCCAGAAAAGTACAAATACCCCCCAAATGACCCCTTTTTGGAAAGAAGACATTCCAAGGTATTCAGAAAGAGGCATTGTGAGTTTTTTGAAGTTGTCATTTTTTCCCACAATTCTTTGCAAAATCAAGATTTTTTTTTTCTCTTTTTTCACAAAATTGTCATATTAGCAGGTTATTTCTCACACACAGCATATGCATTCCACAAATTACACCCCAAAACACATTCTGCTATTACTCCCGAGTATGGCGATACCACATGTGTGAGACTTTTACACAGCGTGGCCACATACAGAGGCCCGACATGCAGGGAGCACCTTCAGGCGTTCTGGAGCACCCAGGCCAATTCTGACATTTCTCTCCTACATGTAAAAATCATCATTTGTTTGCTAGAAAATTACATAGAACCCCAAAACATTATATATGTTTTTTTAGCAAAGACCTTAGAGAATATAATGGTGGTTGTTGCAACTTTTTATCTCGCACGATATTTGCGCAGCAATTTTTTTAACGCGTTTTTTACGGAAAAAAAATGTTTTGTGCTTAAAAAAAAAAACAGTAAAGTTAGCCCAATGTTTTTGCATAATGTGAAAGATGAAGTTACGCCGAGTAAATAGATACCTAACATGTCGCCCTTAAAAATTGCACACACTCGTGGAATGGCGCCAAACTTCGCTACTTAAAAAATCCCCATAGGCGACGCTTTAAATATTTTTACTGGTTACATGTTTTGAGTTACAGAGGAGGTCTAGGGCCAAAATGATTGCTCTCGCTCTAACGTTCGCAGAGATACCTCACATGTGTGGTTTGAAAACCGTTTTCATATGTGGGCGGGACTTACGTATGCGTTCGCTTCTGTATGCGAGCTCACGGGGACAGGGGCGCTTTAAAAAAAAAAAAAAAATTATTCTTCATTTTACTTTATTTTAGTTTGACATGTTTTTCCGCCCTAAACATTTTTTTGATCACTTTTATACCTATTACAAGGAACGTAAACATCCCTTGTAATAGGAATATGGCATGACAGGTCCTCTTTACAGTGAGATATGGGGGGGGGGGTGTCAATAAGACCCCACATCTCACCTCTAGGCTGGGAAGCCTGAAAAAAGAACAAAAAAAAACAACAATCCTGGCTTTGATCGTAGCGGTGAGTCGGTAGAAGCACCGGAGGGCGGCGGGGGGGGGACATCCCCTCTCGCCTCCCGTAAGAATGATCAAGCGGCGGAACAGCCGCTATGATTGTTCTTATGGTGTAGGGAATCGCCGGCTGAAAAAGCTAATATCTGAATGATGCCTGTAGCTACTCCCATCATTCAGATATCCCCGCACAAAGTCAAGGACGTCATATGACGGCCGGAGGGCGGGAAGTGGTTATTGCAGAGTATTGCCGGGCATTGCGGAGTATTGCCGAGCATTGCGGACTATTGCTGAGTATTGCGGACTATGGCAGGGTATTGCGGACTATGGCAGGGTATTGTGGAGGGTATTGCACAGGGTATTGTGGAGGGTATTGCACAGGGTATTGTGGAGGGTATTGCACAGGGTATTGTGGAGGGTATTGCACAGGGTATTGTGGAGGGTATTGCACAGGGTATTGTGGAGGGTATTGCACAGGGTATTGTGGAGGGTATTGCACAGGGTATTGTGGAGGGTATTGCACAGGGTATTGTGGAGGGTATTGCACAGGGTATTGTGGAGGGTATTGCACAGGGTATTGTGGAGGGTATTGCACAGGGTATTGTGGAGGGTATTGCACAGGGTATTGTGGAGGGTATTGCAGAGTATTGTGGAGGGTATTGCAGAGTATTGTGGAGGGTATTGCAGAGTATTTTGCAGAGTATTGCGCAGGGTATTGCAGAGTATTGTGCAGGGTATTGCAGAGTATTGCGCAGGGTATTGCAGAGTATTGCGCAGGGTATTGCAGAGTATTGCGCAGGGTATTGCAGAGTATTGCGCAGGGTATTGCAGAGTATTGCGCAGGGTATTGCAGAGTATTGCGCAGGGTATTGCAGAGTATTGCGCAGGGTATTGCAGAGTATTGCACCAGAGTATTGCAGAGTATTGCACCAGAGTATTGCAGAGTATTGCACCAGAGTATTGCAGAGTATTGCACCAGAGTATTGCAGAGTATTGCACCAGGGTATTGCAGAGTATTTTGCAGGGTATTGCGCAGGGTATTGCAGAGTATTTTGCAGGGTATTGCAGGGTATTTCAGAGTATTTTGCAGGGTATTTCAGAGTATTTTGCAGGGTATTGCAGAGTATTGCAGAGTATTGCACCAGGGTATTGCAGAGTATTGCACCAGGGTATTGCAGAGTATTGCACCAGGGTATTGCAGAGTATTGCACCAGGGTATTGGCAGGGTATTTTGCAGAGTATTGGCAGGGTGTATTGCAGAGTATTGGCAGGGTATAGCACAGGGATGGCTGAGCAGGGATGGATGGATGGCTGGATCTGTGACTGCAATTGTCACAGATCCAGCCCACAGTGCTGCTGCTGCCATCCGCTCCCTCCCCCTCCCCTCTCACACTGTACCGATCGGTACAGAGAGGGGAGGGAGGAACCGGCGTCATCAAATGACGCCGGTCTGTTTACAAGTGATTGCTCCGTCATTTGACGGAGCGATCACGTGGTAAACGGCCGCTATCAGCGGCGATTTACCGCGATTCATGATCCGCCGGGTCCTCTGGACCCGGCGGTCACGGAGTTTCCCGTGTGCGCGCCCCAGGGGGCGCTCGGGAGCGCGATTCTGGGAGGACGTTATATAACGTCCTCCCAGAGTTAAGCAACCACCTTGTCGACGTTATTTGTCGGCAGGTGGTTGTTAAGTGGTTAAGTTGTTCGCTCGCTCCACACTAACGACCAGAATCAATAAAATTAAGGCTGACTCGGCCACCGTCCTTGATAAGGCAATGGCGGACTTGTCATCCTCTGAGCGAGATTTTGCCACCGCCCCGACTCCCGCAAAGGCAAACCAGCTCAAACAACACACTAGAGTAGTCGCCCAGCTTCAGTTCCAAAAAGCAAGACAAAAACTATTTTTCTCTAAACAAAAAATGTTTGAACACGGGGAAAAAGCCGGCAAGCTACTAGCATACCTGATACACAGTGAAGACAGACCCCCAGTGGTTATCACATTACATGGCCCTGATGGACAAAGCATTACGGACCCTCCCACGGTAACTTCAATGTTTAGAGACTTCTTTGCTGACTTGTACAAAACGACAGCCCCTACCGAGTCGGAATCGATGTCCCTCTTTCTAGAGGGGGTCGTTTTCCCGCAACTGACCAGGGAACAGATGGACCTTCTGGAGGCACCCCTCACCACAGACGAAATCGCAAAGGCAATTGCTAGCTTTGCCAGGTCTAAATCTCCGGGATCGGATGGACTTCCCATTGAGTTTTATTCCCAATTTAACGAAACTCTCGTTCCTAAATTACTAGCGCTGTACAACCATCTTTTTGAGTCTGGCATACTACCTCCATCCATGAAGGAGGCTACCATAGTCCTCATTCCTAAACCTGGAAAAGACCCAGGATACCCTGAATCGTACCGCCCCATATCCCTATTACAGGTTGACATGAAAATACTAGCCAAAGTACTATCTATTAGGCTCAATCAGGTCATCTTGTCCCTAATACACACGGACCAGGCGGGTTTCATGCCCGGCCGTAACACATCGTTTAATCTTAGAAAATTATATATAAATCTGCAAGCCACGCATGAGGAGGTTGGGTCCCGGGTTGTAGTGACGTTGGATACGGCGAAGGCTTTTGACTCGGTGGAGTGGAAATATCTATGGAGATGCTTGGAGGGATATGGCTTTGGTCCCAATTTCATTAAGTGGGTTCAATTGCTGTATCAGGCGCCCACAGCCAAGGTGGTGGCCAACGGGTTGCCGTCTCGAATGTTTGACCTCAGTAGAGGCACGAGACAGGGCTGCCCTTTGTCCCCACTGCTATATGCCCTTGCGGCAGAACCTCTTGCGATATCCATCCGAGCAAACCCAGGGATTAGGGGTCTGAGACTGGGTTCCCTGATTGAAAAAAATCAGTATGTATGCTGATGATACGCTGCTGTATTTAGCAGATTCGGGCCCATCTCTACATACTGCACTCCGCACGATCGAAGGCTTTGGGATATTCTCAGGATTGAAAATCAATTGGGACAAGTCCCAAATTCTGCCTATTGACAGCTTCCCGCCCCCGGAATCCCAAACCAGATTGCCACTACAAAGAGTCGATGTCATTAAATACCTAGGGGTTCATATATCTAGGTCCCCGATGGACTACATTTCCCTCAATATAGAGCCCCTTCTTTCCATGGTTAAAACCAAAGTACGGATTTGGTCCGACTTCCAATTGGGATCTGGGGCCGCATAAATTTAATTAAAATGGTCTTACTCCCTAAGATATTATATGTGTTGTGGCACACCCCAGTATACCTACCTTTGAAACATTTCAAATCGCTCGAGGCCATACTCAAGCCCTTTGTGTGGGGAGCCAATAGACACAAATTAGCATGGCAAACTCTCAAGAACCCGACCGATCTTGGTGGCACGGCTCTCCCTGACTTCAATCTATACTACATTGCATCACAGTTGTCACAGCTGTTCCACTTAGACAAGACGGACAGTGAGAGATTCCTCACCCTCTTATGTCCAAAGTGGGCGCAGCACACCAAAGACCCGATATATGCAATCGCATCGGGCTCGGGAGGGGCAGAGCCGGGGACAAATAGGCATACCATGTTATATCACTACAGGAAAATATGGGACTTAGCCTCTTCCAAACTCAGTACTCCACACTACAACGACTACACACCGCTATGGCATAATATGAATCTCCCTGAGCTCACCAAAATACAGGATACGGGTACGTGGTCCACGCAAGGGGTGTTTTACCTCCATCACCTCCTAGACAAGGGGCGCCTAAAAACCTTTGATTCCCTTAGAGAAGAATTTACACTTCAAAACCAAATGTTTTTTAGATTTTTACAACTCCGCCACGCGACGCAGTCGCAATTCCCTGACTCCGTCCCACACCCCACGCCCAATGTAATTATGGCAGTAATTAAGAGCACAGATTCGCACAAACTGATCTCAGCATTTTACAATATGCTTTCCACTCCCATTTCTACCAAACTAGCGTACGATCTGAAACCCAGATAGGAGCGGGAGGTTGGGCCAATAGAGGATGAGGAGTGGGGCGAGGCGCTGGAGTCCGGTAAAGCAGTGTCTCCCAAGCTGTCCGATCGACTTTCGCAACTTTATGTCCTACATAGAGCGTACCTCACACCCCTCAGAGTGGCAAGATACAAGCGCACCTATTCTACAACATGTCTGATGTGTGGACAAGAGACGGGCACTTTTTTCCACCTGATCTGGGCCTGCCCTAAGATACAAGGTTTGTGGAAACAAATTGTGACATTTCTACACAACGAGATGGGCTCACCCCTTGCATTAGACCCCAAACAATGCCTTCTGGGAATGTTACCAGACACAATAGATAAATACACTAAAACATTTCTTCATGAGACACTGTTTTCAGCCAGGAAAGTCATTGCTAAAAAATGGATGAGACAAACACCTCCCAAAATAGTAGAATGGAAAATAGAAGTGAATAATACCCTGCCATACAAGAAATGTATATATATCAACAGGGGATGCCCCAATAAATATAACAAGATATGGGACCGCTGGCTTCAAGAGTCGAGTACCTGTACATAAGACCATATCAGTCAGAAATGAATGCTCAGACATAGGTTTTCCTAGGAAGTCTTTGGATATGCAATGTATTCTTGTAGAGCACGCTCACATGACAATGATAATGAATCTGTTGCCTTACCTACCTCAAGTATGACTCTCAATGTATCAGTTACCAAGTTTATATGCAAAATATACTTCACATGTATGCACCCTTTGAGCAATAAAAACCTTTGTTTAACGTTAAAAAAAACCAAAAAACAACGGGGTTATGGCTGATATTTTGCGGTCGGAAAGTGGTTAAAACACAATTCAATTACTTTTTAAATACAAGCAATGAGAGTACCTGAACGTAACCTGGTACCTGCCTATGCCAAGGTTGTGCTGTGTGGAAGAGCTGTGTAAATCTTAACTAGACAGTCACAAAAGCACTCCTTAGACCAGTGTTTCTCAACTCCAGTCCTCAAGGACAGGTCATGTTTTCAGGATTTCCCTCAGATGAGACGGCTGTGGTAATTACTAAGGCAGCGAAACTGATCAAATCACCTGTGCAAAATAATGGAAAACCTGAAAACATGACCTGTTGGGGCGCCTTGAGGACTGGAGTTGAGAAACACTGCCTTAGACAAGTAATATTGCCAACTTATTAATCTGTGTATTTAGCAGTTTGCCTGGCATTCACCGTTAAATACTTTTTGTGATGCCTTTCTTCGGAATAGTTGCGATTGGCGATGCTTATCCTCAGAGATCCATATATTATATATATCTTTAGATATATCTCGGACATTAAGCATGTGGTGGAATATGTGCATATTGCTATAAACAATAAGACATAGTAATAACAATAGTAATATATATATACACACACACACATAAATATAAAAAAAAAAAAACTTACCACCCCCTTCTTTCCGACAGGCCCTTCCAAAGTGGATCTGTGCGCACCATTCTTTCTATAAGTTTTTTCCATAGCATTCCTTCTGAAATCACCCTCTGCCATTCTTTACACACAAGTTCTGCAGCACAAAGCGACCGTGCATCTAGGTAGGAGAGAATGTTTTCTGCAATATGTTCTAAGCCCTGCTCTATAAAACAAAACAAAAATATATATGTAACTACACAGAACAATCAGCAGTGAGATATGATGCACTACAGAATAAGCCGATTCACATTTGTGCAGTGTGTTGCATTTTAGGCATGTTACTATTGAAAACTGTATAACGTTCTTTTACATGCAAGTGCATTAAATATGCAGCAAGCAAAATATTTTTTTTCCAACCAAAGCACAAACCTCACAGGTGTGAGCAGGGCCTAAAAGCACTGGATAAAACTCCCCCACACTTAACCAGCTGGTAAAGATAATGTGCTTGGAGGAAATGAGAAAATAGGATTTTTGTACTCACCTTAAAATCCTTTTCTCTGAGTTCATGGGCGGACACAGCTTCCTCTTGACAAGTGGGTATTATCCTTCATTTAGGAGTGACTAGACAGAAAACTTGTAGAAAGTGTTAACACATCACATCTTATACAGTACCAGCCAGGGGGTGGACCCTCTGGGTATAATCCCTCTCTCTGCACCTTGCAAATCATTTCGTCAAAAAGCAGTATAACAACTTAAAGGAGGGGTGGGTGCTGTGTCCGTCCATCAACTCAGAGAAAAGGATTTTACGGTGAGTACAAAAATCCTACTTACTCTTTCGTTCATGGACGGACACAGCTTCATCTTAACAAGTGGGACGTCCCAAAGCAGTATCAAAAAACGAGCGGTGGTAACAGCATAAAATAAACTTCACCCCAAAACAAAATAGAGCTCCTCAACTGAGGAGTTGCAAATCAAAACAGCCGCCTGCAAAACTTTGCGGCCGAAATAAGCATCCGAAGATGCACCTACATCAACCTTACATAATTGGGAAACAGACGCTTGATGACGGAAAGCCCAAGGAGGCACCTATTGCCCTGGACGAATGCGCCGTGACAGGAAAGGGGGGCACCCGACCCTTTATGGCGTAAGCCTGAATCACTATCTGTCGGATCCACCTCGAGATGGTGGCCGACGAGACCGCTATGCCCTTCGTGGGACCAGTCACCGAAACAAACAGTGAGTCTGACCTCCGGAACGGAGCAATAGCAGATAAGTATACTCTCCGAGCTCGGACAACGTCCAAGGAATGCAATGCAGACACCTTAGGATTCGACGGATGAGGACACAAGGATGCAATTACAATGTCTTCCTTGAGATGGAAGGGCGAAACATGACCTTAGGAATTAAAGAAGGCTGCGGACGCAGCACCACCCTATCCTTGTGGAAGATCAGATATGGAGCCTTGCATGAAAAGGCTGCCCGTCCAGAAACGCTTCTTAACTGGCATAACAGCCACCAAAAGGAACACTTTCCGAAAAAGTCTCAACAAGGGAAACTCCCTGATGTTCACAAATGGTGGTTTCTGAGGCACCTAGAGGCCATGCCGATAAAGGCATTGACTAAGCAGGATGGCATATGGGACCCTGCGGCAGCAGGTCCTCTTGTAGTGGTAGACACCAAAAGGATGTCTGCTACACAAGCCCCACAGAGGTAGTGGAGGGTTGACCGGAGGGGGCCGCCTGCCGAACCCTCTGTACAAATGTTCTCACTAGAGAGTGAGTCACCAGGGGTTGTTGAAAAACGACAGCCAGGGCAGATACCTGCCCCCCAATTGTACTTAAAGCTACATTTTTGGCCGGTTCCCTGCTGAAAGAACAGCAGGACTCAGGAACCAAATAAGTACACGGATGCCACCTCATTTCCTCACAAAAGGATATGTAGGTTTTTCCAAGTGTGATGGTAAATCTTCCTAGGGAATGATTTCCGAGCACTCCTCATGGTAGAGATCACCGAGTCTGACAGGCCTCAGTCTTAGCACCTGGCTCTCAAGCCATGCCGTTAAGCCAGGGACTGTAAAAACAGGATGGTGTATGGGACCTTGCGACAGCAGGTCCTTTCTTAGCGGCAGATGCCAAAAGGCGTCTGCTTCCAGACGCACTAGATCGGCGTACCAAGGACGCCAAGGCCAATCAAGACCAATTGGGACTATTGGAACCCTCTCTGCCTCCAGTCTGCGAAGCAGATGAGGAAGGAGCTTCAGAGGAGGAAAGGCATAGATTAGCCGGTACTGGCTCCACGGTGTCATCAACGCAGCTGTCGTGTTTGCCCATGGGTCTCTTGACCTGGCCACAACCTCAATACCTTTCCCATTGAGTCGAGAAGCCAGGAGATATACGACTGGCGTGCCTCCCCTCTGGCAAAGGAGCTGAAATGCCTCCAGGTGTAGAGACCATTCTCCTTGGTCCAGCATCTGGCAACTCAGGTAGTTTGCCTACCAGTTTCCCACACCTGGAATGCATACGGCCGACAGGCCTGGTACGCTCCTTTCTGCCCCCCTTAGGTGAGCGACCTCCGATGCTGCAGCAGAGCTGCTTGTTCTCCCTTGATGATTGACCTACGCCAACACTGTGGTGTTTGTCTGACTGGACGCCTCTGTAGCTTCTGAGACCATGTGGAGAGGCAAAGCAATATCGCCCGGAGTTCCAGGACAATGATCAGCAAGTGGGATTCCTCCGGAGTCCATCGACCCAGGTTGACAGAGCTCCCCAGACTTCTCTCCAACCGGGAAGAAAGGCGTGCGCCATGACCACCATCCAGTAAAAAGGAAGGAATGACTTCCCGGACAGAAGCGTCGGTGAAGCGTTGGACAGAGATTTCCTTCAGCAAAACTCGTGTGAAATTGAGCATTCGGAACCGCCTCGAAGGAGGCTACCATGAGGCCCAAGACTCGCATTCAAAAGAGGAGTGACGACCATCTTTTGGATGTCAACTGTCACACCGCAGCCCGAAGGGTCTGCACAACTTTCCAACAGGAAGGAAAACCTTTGCCTCTGAGGAATCCAGAATCAACCCTAGATACACTAGGAGTTGAGTCGGCACCAATACTGACTTTTGCGTGTTTAGCACCCAACCACAGTCTGAGAGTGACAGGTTATAGGACACGCTTACCTCTAATTGTAAGCTTGAAGCGGCCCTCAGAAGGTGGTCGTCCAAGTAGCCCACGATAGCGATGCCCCGCTGTCTTAGAAGGGCCAGAATCGGGGCAAGCACCTTGGTGAACACCCTGGGTGCCGATGCCATGCCAAACGGGAGGGCCACAAACTGATAGTGGTCCTCCCCGACTGAGAAGCGCAGAAACCTCTGATGCTTGGAGCATATGGGAACATGCAGGTATGCGTCCTTAATGTCCAAGGATGGCAGAAAGTCCCCTGGATGGAGAGCAGTGACTACAGACCGAACCGACTCCATCCGGAATCTTTGTACCTTCACAAAGCAATTGAGGGCCTTGAGATCCAGGATTGGACGAACCCCATCCTTCGGCACTACGAACAGAATCGGGTAAAACCCCTGAAACCGTTCCTGCCCTGGGACAGGAATGATCACCCAACGTTCCAGCAGATCCTGGACTGCCCCATACAGGGCCTCCCAACTGGTCGGCTGAAGCTGGAGGTTGGAGGGAAAGAATCTGTTTGGCGGACAAGAGAGAAACTCTATCTAGTAAACTGAGATTACTTCGCAAACCCACCGGTCGGAGATCAGAGATGTCCACCAAGTCGCGAATTTGCGAAGACGTCCCCCCACCCGAGAGATAGAGGGGGCAGACCTTCATGCGGACACAGATTTGTCCGCAGACTTGTTGGGCTTGCGAAACCAAGGACGTTTTTGTCTTTGAGCAGGCGCTTTATCAGCCTGGGATCTTTTACCTGCCACCCTGGGCGGACGAAAAAAACGCTTGTGTGTAGTAAAGGAGGGCCCTTGCCTATGGCGTGGCTCCTTAACCTTTTTGGATTGCGGAAGCAACGTGCTCTTACCTCCTGTGGCATCTTTAATGATGTCATCCAGAGAGGCCCCAAAAAAAGGGATTTTTATAACAGCTTACCTGTAAAATCCTTTTCTTGGAGTACATCACGGGACACAGAGCGACTTAGTCATTACTAATGGGGTTATATAGATTACCTTCAGGTGCTGGCACTGGCCATTTCCAAACCGGAAGTACCCTCCCCTATATAAGCCCCTCCCATCCGGGAGCACCTCAGTTTTGTAGCAAAGCAATAAGTGTCCCAAAAAGAGGGGTGGGAGCTCTGTGTCGCGTGATGTACTCCAAGAAAAGGATTTTACAGGTAAGCTGTTATAAAAATCCCGTTTTCTTTTTCGTACATCACGGGACACAGAGCGACTTAGTCATTATTAATGGGACGTCCCAAAGCAATGCCAAATGAGGGGAGGGATACATAAGCTGGGCGCCATCAGGCATGAGGATCTTTTGCGGCCTGCAACACACTGCGCCCAAAGGCGACATCCTCCTGACTTCTAACGTCTACCTGGTAGAATCTAGTAAACGTGTGTACCGAAGACCATGTTGCGGCCTTACATACTTGAGCCAGGGAGGCCTGGTGATGCACTGCCCATGAAGTTCCAACTGCTCTTGTGGAGTGCGCCCTAACTTTGAACGGAGGCGGTCTCTTTCTCAAGCCATAGGCTTGTATTATGACCTGTCGAATCCACTTGGCTAAAGTAGATTTTGATGCTGCCTGACCCTTTCTAGGGCCTTCCGGCAGAATAAACAAAGTATCCGTTCTGCGAATCTGAGCAGTGGCTTTTAGATAAGCTTTAACTGCTCTTACTACATCCAAAGAATGTAATAACTTTTCCTCTACCGAGCTAGGTTTGGGGAAAAAAGAAGGAAGAACCACATCTTGGTTCAAATGAAACCTCGATACCACCTTGGGAAGAAAGGCTGGATGAGGACGTAATACTACTCTGTCCTTATGAACAACCAGATATGGCTCCTTACAGGACAAGGCGGCTAATTCCGATACTCTTTTAGCCGAACAAACGGCTACTAAGAAAATCAATTTCCTGGTGAGAAGAACCAAGGAAATGTGTTGCAATGGTTCAAACGGTTGTTTCTGTAGAACCGACAGAACCAGGTTTAAGTCCCAAGGACATATGGGAATACTAACCGGAGGGCTAATACGCATCACTCCTTGTATGAACGCTTTGACTAGTGAATGCGAAGCCAAGGGCCTTTGAAAAAATATTGACAAGGCCGAAATCTGACCCTTGATAGTACTCAAGGCCAGCTTCCTATCTACAGCCCACTGTAGGAAGTCCAAAATCCTCCCTATCACGTACTTACGTGGATGCCATTTCTTGGCCTCACACCACGTAATGTACGCTTTCCAGATCCTATAATAGATCTGCCTGGATACCGGCTTCCTGGCATTGATCATGGTAGATACCACAGAATTAGAGAGCCCTCTCTTTTTCAGAATGTGGGCTTCAATAGCCAGGCCGTCAAACCTAGGGCTGGTAAGGAAGGGTGGTATATCGGTCCCTGCGACAGCAGGTCCGGACGATGTGGGAGGGTCCAAGGACTCCTCACTGACATTTTTACAATCTCCGCGTACCATGCCCTTCGGGGCCATGCTGGAGCCACCAGAATCACTGGTTTCTTTTCTACCCTGATTCTGCGGAGTAATCGCGGTAACAATTGTGGCGGTGGGAATGCATATATCAGCTTGAACTGATCCCAAGGGAACACTAGGGCATCCGAGCCGCAAGCTAGGGGATCCCTTGTGCGAGACACAAATCTGTCCACCTTTGCGTTGAATCTGGATGCTAGCAGATCTACATCCGGTGTTCCCCACCGCTGGCATATTGCCTGGAAAACCTCGGGGTGAAGAGACCATTCCCCCGGGCATAATTGTTGGCGACTTAGAAAGTCCGCTCTCCAATTTTCCACTCCTGGGATGAAAACCGCGGATATGGCTGGGACATATTTTTCTGCCCACTCCAGGATGCAATTTGCTTCCCTCTGGGCTGCACGACTCCTGGTGCCACCCTGGTGATTGATATATGCCACTGCTGTGGCATTGTCTGATTGAATTCTGACAGGGGACCCTTGGAGTTTGGATGTCCATGCTACTAGGGCATACCGGGCTGCTCGTATCTCTAAGAGATTGATGGGCAGGGCCTTTTCTGCTTCTGACCACTTGCCCTGGAGAGACCATTGCTCCAGTACTGCCCCCCAGCCTATGAGGCTGGCATCTGTAGTGACCACCTTCCAAGAAACCGGACTGAAGGGTTTCCCTTTTTCCAGATTCTGGGGCACCAACCACCAATGGAGGCTCTTGCGAACGGAAGGGGACAGGGACATTGGTAAGTCTAAAGCCTGAACTTTTTTGTTCCAGGCTGACAGTATGGCCCTTTGCAAATTCCTTGAATGGAATTGACCGTAGGGTACCGCTTCGAATGAAGCCACCAATTTTCCCAGCAGCCTCATGCAGAGGCGTATGGATGGTTTTCTTTTTGTACCCACTAGGTGGGTCAAATCTTTTAAAGACGACACCTTCTCTGGAGGTAAGAAAATCTTTCTCTGATTTGAATCCAGCCTTAGCCCTTAGTATTCCAGACTTTTGACTGGTCTTAGAGCTGACTTGTCCTGGTTGATAATCCAACCGTGATATTCCAGATACTTGATTGTCTTGTGAATAGCTACTTCCAGCTTTTCCACTGAGTGGTCTATTAGTAGCAGGTCGTCTAGATATGCCATTATCGTTACACCTTGTGTTCTTAGATTGGCCAATAATGGGGCCAGAATTTTTGTGAACACTCGAGGTGCTGTGGCCAGACCGAAAGGTAAGGCTCTGAACTAAAAATGGCGCCCTTCTACTGCAAAGCGTAGAAATTTCTGGTGGGCCGGAAAGATGGGAATATGCAGATAAGCATCCCTTATGTCGATCGAGGCTAACCATTCCTGCCCTTGTAGGGCGGTGGCCACCGATCGGATCGACTCCATCCGAAAAGTCCTGATATTTAGGAACATGTTTAGCCCTTTTAGATTTAATATGGGCCTCACGTCCCCATTTGGTTTGGGGACTGTGAAAAGGTTCGAGTAAAACCCGAATCCGCTTTCTTCCAGGGGAACCTTCATGATTACACCTTGGAGCAATAGTTGTTCTAGTGCCAGAAGGAGGGATCCTCTCTTCTGGGGATCTCTTGGCACGTTTGACCTCATAAATTGGGCAGGAGGAGTGTCTTTTAACTCCAGCTTGTATCCCAGACTTACTGCGGAGAGCACCCATCTGTCTCTGATGGTGTCCCGCCAGGTCTCTGAACAACTGAAGCCTTCCCCCCACCCGATTGAGTGGGGGCAACGCTTCATGACTTGGGGGGAGGTTTTGTACCTCTTGATCCAGGGCTTCTTGTTACCCTGTGATTGTCCCTGATTTCTGCCCCCTGAATTTGACCGCGGAGGCCGTCGGAACTGCTTCACAGCCGATGTGCCCGGGACTGGAGAAGTAGGCCTCTTAAAAGAAGGACTTCTACCCTTGTTCTTAACCGGTAAGAGTGAACTTTTACCGGCAGAAATTTTCTGGATATATTTGTCCAGATCTTCTCCAAATAAGCGTTCTCCATGAAATGGGAAGCTAACCAGCAGTTTTTTACAGGGAGCTTCAGCAGACCAGTTTTTGAGCCACAGAAGCCTACGCATATGTACTATAGACAGCGTAAAGCGGGAGGCCTGTTGGATTGTATCCTTTATGGCGTCCACCGCAAAACACAAGGCTCTAGGCAGGTCAGCTAGGGCAAGAGCCTCCTGATCTGGTAAGTCCCTTAAGACTTGTTTCAACTGATCTTTCACTGCTTGGCAGACTCCAATCGCTGCTACCGCAGGTTGTGTCACCATGCTTGCTGTAGAGAAAGCAGATTTTAGTAAAGACTCCAATTTTTTATCTATTGGGTCTTTGAACATTGGAACATTATCTACTGGACATGTCAGTGATTTGTTCACAGAAGAGATGGCTGCGTCCACTGTAGGGACCCTCCATTTTTTTTATGAACTTATCCTCCATGGGAGAGATCACCGAAAATCTCTTGGGGGGAGCAAATATTTTATCAGGATGCTCCCAATCCTGGTAAATAAGCCCTTCTAATAAAGGGTGGATTGGGAAGGAACAGACAGCCTGGGGAGCTTTTAGCAACCCCAGCGAGGAAACCGTAGTGGATGGAGGTTCCGCTAGAGGCATTTTAAATGCTGATCGGACCATGTTAGTCAGAGACTGAACCCATAATCTTTCAGCCTGAGATGCTGAGAAAGGTTCTTCCACTGTTGATTCCTCCATAACTGAATCAACCTCATCCTGATCCCCTTCAGGTAGGTCGATCCCTGTGTGGGGCTGTTCCTCCACTAACAGGCACTCTGAAGGAGGAGACGGAGATCGGACGCGCTTTCCCTGTGACAGGGAAGCAGCGATCAATGCTGTTAATCTCTCTTCCAATCCTCCCAGAGTTGAGGATAAAACCTCCTCTGTTATATATACAGGAGCAGGTGGACTGGGGACAGCCGCAGCACCAGGCACTCCTGCGGGGTTTCTACGGCTACTGACCTCTGAATTCTCAGGGGAGATTGGTGCAGTACAAGCATGCCCAATATCCTCAGAGCCCGATGGAGACCCCTTTGGCTTCCTGGAAGACCTATTTCCGGAGCGTCTGGACGACATATCCTTTAAGCACAAAGCTGAGGTATTCCCGTCGTCATACACCAATTTTGCTGGTAATAGTCTAACACAGTTGCTGCTATATACCAGCTGGTGTCCACTAAAGTGCCTTTCTATGGGGATGCCTGCATCAACCGCCTCTGTGTGCCACTGTTTGTTGCTAGCTCTGTTTGCATCCAGCTGACACTTGTACTGTGTCTTTATACAAGCTGGGACGCCTGCACATGCGCAGAAGCGCCGTGGCGCGCATCGAGCGTCATCCACCCGCCCCGCCCCTTTTTTTTCATAGGAGGCGCGTGCACGCGCCCGCGCGGGCCCGTGCGCCATTGGCGCCCTTTTCGAAATCAAACAGGGACTAGGAGCCAGGGCCCTTTTTGCCGGAGGGCCTGTGCGGTGGATGAGCGCAGCAACAGGGCAGAGGAAGTGGATTCCCACAGAGAAACTTACCAACTGTCTGGATCTTTTGACTTGAGGAAACCAAAGATCCACATGACAAGAAAAATGGACTACAGCGGCTTCTAGTGGTTTAACACAGGTACCGCGGTCCCTTTTTTTTTTTTTTTTTTTCTTGACTACTATTAAAATTTTACATTTTCAGTAGTTACAGGCATACACAGATATTAGCGGGAATACCGTCAGGTAACAGACAGAAAGACAAATTAGGCTTGGGGGTCCCCCAATAGAACCAAGTTCCTGGGGGCCCCCACTTACCTGATCCCCGCCGGACTTTGTTTGGTCCACAGAAGCCCAAACTTCACCTATCACGGCAGGCATTGTAATTAAACCTTCAGGGACCGGGTTCCCAAGGATTCCACTCCCCTGGACCTGTATAGCACCCTGCACAGAAAACATCTTGGTCGTGGGTATGACCAGAGCTCTGGATCCCAGGGTCCAGCCCTCCTAAGAGAGGCATTACAGGCAAAACCTTGCTCTTCTCTTGCAAGGCCCGGGTACCGACCGTTTAGTTATGAAGCTTTTTTGGTGGGATCCGGAACAGCTTACTAAGGCCCAAAAGAACCTGTACGCAAGCCCAGTGAAAACACGTTACTCTTTGGCCAACACCTTAGACACTGGCAAAAAACTGAGGTGCTCCCGGATGGGAGGGGCTTATATAGGGGAGGGTACTTCCGGTTTGGAAGTGGCCAGTGCCAGCACCTGAAGGTAATCTATATAACCCCATTAGTAATGACTAAGTCGCTCTGTGTCCCATGATGTACGAAAAAGAAAGTCTGTCGCCCTTAAAGGGCAGATCCAACAGGGCCGTCTTGGAAAATTGGTCAGCAGACCAGCACTTTAGCCAGATCAGGCGGCGTAATGCCACTGCATAAACCGAGGCTCTAGACAGCAAGGGGATAGTATCGATGTCTGACTCGCAGACAAACTTAAGGCCCTGTACCAACTGGTCGGCCAACGCTAACTCATTTGGAGGAGCCTCCTGCGCCTTTAACCCTTGGAGTAGCATCTTTTGCCCACTCATTAAGTGTCTGAGACACCAAAGCCCCAGCCAATGCTGGACGCACCGCTGAGACCACCACTGTGTATAGGTAGCGGGCGAGTGCCTCAGCCTTCTTGTCCACAGGGTCGTTGAAGACAGGAGCCCCTTCCACTGGAATTGTGGTAACTTTGTTAAGTCTGGACACAGGGGGGTCCACTATCGGGGGAAGAGGACCATTTTTTCAGGAAACTCTCCTCCTCAAAGGGGTACCAGAACGCAAAATTTTTGGGGGCTGCAAAAACCTTCAGTGGGTTTTCCCACTCCTTGTATAAAAGCTTATCGAGATAAGAAACACAAGGAAACACCTTAGCAGTGCGGGCCGGCTTACGGAACCCAAAGGGGAGCGCCGTGTCTGCTGCTTCTGCAGCATTTTCAATTTCAGCGTACCCGCACTGCAGTGATAAGGTCAGATACCAAAGCCTTTTCGCATGCTGACCCGGACCTGGAGTCATCTTCACTGTCCGACCGGTCACGGTCCGCAGTCTCGGATGCATCAGAATCAGGGCCATGAGCCACAGCCGGGCCTGGCTCTGCATCAGAATGATCCCCTTCCCATGCGCCGCTTCTACCTTGGCAACAAAAGCCTCCAGGATTGCCGACCTAGCGACCACAGATACATCAAGGGCACCAGCTGCCAATTCAGGCGTTTCAGGGGAAAAGACGTCCGCTTCTGACGTCATGCTGACCCACGCGCCTGACACCCACAGGGACTCAAGGCAAGCTATTAATGGGCCACCCTCCTACATGCTACAGAGATGCAGGGTCTCCCAGAGGACTCACCACCCTTAGAACGGTCACTGTTACTGCTGCCGTCTGCTCCCGCCTGAGATGCTCTCCCACAGCTACCTGTGTCAGTCTGATCCTCTGTCAGCGTGTGTCTGTATAACTTTCACGCCTGTAGAATGCACCCTAGAGGCCGACGACTTCCACAAAATGGCCGCTGAGCAGCCGCGCTGAAGAACATTGTGGACTATAAGAAAATAGCCGCCGAGCAGTCGACAGAGGCCAAAGCGGGCGTGGACCACAAGAAAATGGCTGCCGAGCGCCAGTAGATCCATACAGGCGCGAGCCACAAGAAAATGGCCGCCGACAGCATGGAGGGAGAAAACACACAGGTAAGCAGCAAACATTGTCATTTTTAATGATCGCCTACAGCGCAGTTCCCGCTCCAGATGGAGCCCCCCAGGTGACGCCCAGCACCCAGCCTTAGCTTGCAGAGCCCAGAAAGGAGGGAAGGCAGGGAGAGAGGAAAGAAAGGGCAAAACCACTTACTTGATCTCTCCATGAATGTCCAGCCAAGTCTTCCTGCCGAAGCAGGGGAGCTACTTACCCTTCCTGCGTGGATTATGCCGTTAGACATTCTGGACAGATCATCTTCTGCGCAGTTACGGAGGGGACTGTCGGCAAGGCATGCTGTGATTGAGCCATATAGAGACCGATCATATGCATGCCCTGGAGCATAAAGCTCGCCGTCCACCCGTGGAGCGACGGGCATGTCGTGGAAAACCCAGCACGTAGCTAGGGTCGGCACACCCTCGATGGCCAAAACTGGGGAGACAAGGATCTGGGATCCAGCCTGTCACCCAGTCGGCAGTTGATCGAAGATTGCAGGAACAAAAAAAATAAAAATTAACGTAGAAAAAAAAAACCCGGACCAATGGGCCCGAAAGGAGCCATGCCCTTCTCCTATGCTAGGCAGAAAAAAACTGATCTACGAGGTGCAGAGCGAGGGATTATACCCAGAGGGTCCGCCCCCTGGGCGGTAGTGTATAAGGTGTGATGTATTAACACTTTCTACAAGTTTTCTGCCTAGTGACTCCTAAATTAAGGATAATACCCACTTGTCAAGAGGAAGCTGTGTCCGTCCATGAACGAAAGAGTAATCAAGCTTTTTTAGTAGACATACAAATGTGTTAACATTGTACCAGTTAATTCCACCAACAGCTTGCCCTCAGTGCCCAGAAGATATTTCACCACTGCAGTTGTTGATTGTATGAAGCAATATATGGACGGGGCCAGGTCCTGTGTAGGGGCCATGCTTGATACAAAAATACTTACAGCAGTCACTTCAGGATTTAAAGTGATGCTTCAGCACCCCCACAGAAAATTAAATGTCAACAGCTACACATACCGTTGCTGCTGACTTTTAATACTAGGACACTTACCTGTCCTGGAATCCAGCGATGTTGGCACCCCAGCCTATGTTTCCATTGGCTCTCGGGTGCTGCCGCCGCCATAGCCTGTAAGGGCAAACGGCAGGGAAACCTTGTGGCTTCACAACTAATTCCCTACTGCGCATGCGTGCTGTGCTTTCTTAATGGCCCGGCGGAGGGGAAGGAAGAGGGGGGCTGAACTTCTGGACGTACCTACATTTGGGTGTAACGCCACTTTAAAATCGGCCAGACTTGTTGGTTGGAGGCTAGACAGTGGAGACCTTGAGTGGAGTGTGAACAAGTTTTTCTTTTGACTGCTGGCGATTGCGTGTTGCATTTCAGGTTCTTTTTGGGGCTTTTCCTTGCAGCTTTTGAACACTTTTTTCTGCCACTTTTTAAACGGCTTTTTTTCCTTTAACCTACTAATTAGGAGAGTTAGTTGGTCACATGTGCTTGAGGCCTATATACAATTCTGTAGAGCTCATTTTGAGTCAGCTCGAACTCTGTCCAAGTGGAACTGGACTAAGTTGTGAGTTGAGACCAAGAGTTTAAAAACAGCTTACCTGTAAAATCCTTTTCTTGGAGTACACCACGGGACACAGAGCCAGTCATTACATAATTGGTTAAGGGTCACCAGCGGTGATTGGAGACTGGCACAACCAATTGAAGACAGTTACCCTCCATATAACCCCTCCAATCAGGGAAGTACCTCAGTTTTGAAGCAAGCAATAAGGCTCCCATAAGAAAGGGGGGGACTCTGTGTCCAGTGGTGTACTCCAAGAAAAAGGATTTTACAGGTAAGCTGTTATAAAAAATCATGTTTTCTTTATCGTACACCATGGGACACAGAGCCAGTCATTACATAATGGGACGTCCCAGAGCAATGCTCAATATGAAGGGTGGGAGACACAGATCAAGCAGGCCGCTTGCGGACAAGAAGCCCTATACTGCTGCCTGCAGCACACTTCGCCCAAAATCCTCATGTCCTTTTACATCTATTTTATAGAATTTGGAAAATGTGTGGACTGAAGACCAAGTTGCAGCTTTACAGATCTGAGCCATCGAAGCCTGGTGATGCACTGCCCATGAAGCACTTATCGCCCTGGTAGAGTCTTAACAGAAAAAGGAGGAGTCCTGTTTTTAAACCATAAGCTTGAACAATTACTTGTCGAATCCACCTAAAAATGGTGGATTTTGAGGCTGCTTGGCCCTTCTTGGGACCATCTGGCAAAATAAAAAAAACATCTGTTTTACATATGTGAGCGGTTGCCTGCAGATACACCTTTACTGCTCTCAATTGCTCTCACTAGATCTAGAGAGTGCAATAACTTTTCCCCCGCCGTCCGCGGGTCAGGAAAAAAAGAAGGCAGAACAATGTCTTGATTCAAATGAAAAGCCGACACCACCTTAGGTAAAAAAGCAGGATGGGGTCGTAATACAATTTTGTCTTTTTGACAAATTAGATAAGACACTTTACAAGAAAGAGCTGCTAGTTCCGATACTATTCTAGCAGAAGAGATGGCAATCAAAAAGGTCAATTTCCTGCTTAAAATAATTAAAGGAATATGGCGAATAGGTTCAAAAGGTTGCTTTTGCAACACTGACAAAACCAAATTCAAATCCCATGGGCACAAGGGAGACTTGACTGGCGGATTTATCCGCAGTACCCCCTGAATGAACGCCCGAACTAGGGAATGAGATGCCAGCGATCTTTGAAAGAAAACTGATAGAGCTGATATTTCACCCTTGATGGTACTAAGGGCTAATTTCATATCCACTCCTAACTGGCAAAAAAGTAAGAATCCTGCTTATTTCATATTTCTGAGGATTCCATCCTCTGGATTCACACCAAGAAACATATGCTTTCCAGACTCTATTAGTAGATGAGGCTGGCTTTCTAGCATTAATGAGCATAGAAAGAGCTGGACAAGAGACCCCTCGTTTTTTCAAAATGTGGGTCTCAGCAGCCAGACCGTCAAATTTAGCTTTTGTAATTAAGGATGGAACACTGGACCCTGCGACAGCAGGTTGTGTCGAAGCCGAAGCTTCCAGGGCCTTCCTACCGCCATCTTTATGATCTCGGCGTACCAAGGCCTCCTGGGTCAATTTGGGGCCACTAGGATTACTGGTATTCCCTCATTTTTGATCCTGCAAAGTAGTCTTTGTAAGAGAGGGATCGGGGGGTGCATAGATCAGTGGGAACTGATTCTAGGGAATTATAAGAGCATCCGTTCCGTAGGCTAGAGGATCTCTCGTCCTGGACACAAAGTTGTCCAACCTCTTGTTGAACCTGGAAGCTAGCAGGTCTACATCCGGGGTCCCCCATCTCTGGCATATGAGTAAGCATCATTCCTGGTGTGAAACGCGTCAGCCTTGTTCTCCTGCATATCTTTTATGATTGCTTTTGATGGATTTTGATCATAATTTTTTCTTGGATATTTTTGTATTATAATTTATGCTAATAAACGCTTGAACAGAGTGTGGCAGTCCAGACAACATTCTTTCTCTATGCATTAGAGCAGAGCCAGCACCTGTGAGTGAAGCAGGGTGGGAGCAATCATAGGAACCTGGAACCTTTTGAGCGGTGCACTCCTATCCATCTCTGGCATATGGCCTGAAACATCGGGGTGGAGAGACCACTCTCCTGGTGATAGCTGCTGATGACTCAGATAAGTCCGCTTGGCAGTTTCCTATCCCTGGGATTAAGATTGCAGAAAGA
The DNA here is from genome assembly GCA_029206835.1 of Rana muscosa. Taxonomy (NCBI): domain Eukaryota; kingdom Metazoa; phylum Chordata; class Amphibia; order Anura; family Ranidae; genus Rana; species Rana muscosa. Next base: position 979,792,519 of record CM055118.1, on the reverse strand, counting down.
CAAGGAACATGATCTTCCGCCCATGCCAAAAGACGATTCACCTCCTCCTGAGCACCCCGACTGCAGGTGCCTCTTTGGTGATTGATGTAAGCTACTGCAGTAGCATTGTCGGATTGAATCCGAACCGGGTGGACCTGTAACCTGTGTGTCCAGGTTTTGAGGGCTAGATATACTGCCCGAATCTCCAGTATGTTGATGGGCAGGCTCTCTTGGGTCTTGGCCCAGGTTCCCTGGGCTGAAGCATCTTCGAACACTGCTCCCCAGTCCGATAGGCTGGCATCCGTAGACACCACCTTCCAGGTGACTGGGAGTAAGGATCTTCCTTTCCGTAAGTTTTCATTCTTTAGCCACCAGTTGAAGCTTTGGCGCACTTGTGGAGACAGGCGCATAGGTAAATCCAGAGCTTGGATCTTTTTGTTCCAGGCAGCCAAGATACTGTTTTGAAGTAGTCTCAAATGAACCTGGGCGTAAGGGACAGCCTCGAACGAGGCCACCATCTTTCCTAATGGCCTCATGCAAAGGCATATAGACGGCCCTTTCTTTGCCCTGACCTTGTGGATCAGATCTTTCAGAGACTGTATCTTTGGCTCTGGCAGTAATACCCTGCTTTGGGCTGTATCTATGATCATGCCCAGATACTCTACCCTTCTTTGGGCTTGTAGAGAGGATTTTTGTAGGTTTACAATCCATCTTAAATGCTCCAGGTATTTTACCATAGTGAGCACAGCGTGATCCAATCCTGCCACTGACTGATCTATCACAAGTAGATGGTCTCGATAGGCTGTTACCGCTATGCCTTGTGTCCTCAGGATTTGCCAACAGAGGGGCTAGCACCTTTGTAAATACTCTGGGCGTGGTAGCAACACCAAAGGGCAGGGCCACAAATTGGAAGTGGCGATGTTCTACCGCAAACCTTAAGAATCTTTGGTCAGCGGAATGTACATATGCGTTCTTGATGTCTATGAACGCCATGAATTCTCCGCCTTGTAGGGTGCCTACCACGGATCGAATCGTTTACATTCGGAAATTGCGAATGTTCAGAAACCGATTCAGAGATCTTGATCCAGGATGCGTCTGACATCTCCATTTGGTTTTGGAATCACAAAGAGGTTTGAATAAAAACCTGAACCACCTTACTCTTTTAGGGGTACTTCTGTAACCACCCCTTGAGACAGCAAGTGATCCAAACCTTTGAAGAAGGATCCTCTTTTTTGTGGCTCTTTGGAGAGTCTTTAACTTCAAAACTGAGAAGATGGGATCTCTCGAAATTCCAGTTTGTACCCTGAGGATACTGTGGATACTACTCACTTGTCCTGGATGTCTGCCATGCCGCTTAAAACTGACAAAGCCGTCCCCCCACTCGGCTGAGCGGGGGCACCCCTTCACAGAGGGGCTTTGTGGTCTTGCTTGTTAGCTCTTGAACCCCACGGCTTCTTGTTTTTCTGAGCCTGATTTTCCTTTGGCTTTTGTGGCTGGCTGAAAATGCCGTCGCCACTGGCTGGAGGCAGGTCTTCCCGGGACTGGGGAAAGAACGTTTAAAACAAGGCCGCTTGTTTTTGTTTTTCTCAGGTAAAAGAGTGGTTTTACAGCTCAATATCTTTTGGATATATTTTTCCAGATGCTCCCCAAAGAGGCGTTGGCCATGGAAGGGGAAACTGGGCAAAAGGTTTTTGCATGGAGTTTCTGCTGACCACTGCTTTAACTAAAGTACTCTGCGCATATGCACCAGCAGGAGTGAAAGGCGCGATGCCTGTAGAACAGAATCTCCAACGGCATCCACTGTAAAACATATGGCTTTAGGCAAATTTTCCCAAAATTTGGCTTGTTCCGGAGGCAGGTCCTTCAGCCCGTTTTACCTGTTGCTTGATGACCTGACATCCCCACTGCTGCTACAGCAGGTTGGGTAACAGAACCGGCCAAAAGAAATGAGGATTTTAGTAAAGATTCCAATTTCTTTTCCGAAGGATCTTTAAACATTTGTACATTATCCACCGGACATGTCAGGTTTTTATTTATACAAGAAATGGCTGCGTCAACAGATAGGATAAAGAATGTCAAACTTTTTAGGAGGTGAAAAACGCTTATCTGGGTGTTGCCAGTCTGCATACATTAGCCCTTCTACTAACGGGTGAACCGGGAAAGAGCATGCACCCTGCTGGGATTTTAATGAACCCAGGGAGGAGACCGGTGATTCAGTTAACTCCGAAGAGGGTAACCTAAATGCGGAACATACTGTTCCAGCATAACATTGCACCTGCGACTTCAGAATCTGGGACGCAGAGAAAGGCTCCTCTGATATCCCTGATCCATCCGACTCCTCATCCTTATCCTCTGCAGGTGAAGCATCATCCTCAGATTTTTCTGAAAGGAGGTCTACCACAGAACGAGATCTGTCTCGCTTTTTGTCCTTTTAGAGGATTTAGCGATTCTCCCTTCTAAATTGTCTAGGGTTACTGCCAAAGTGTCTTCAGTGACATATGCAGGCCCAGGCCTCACCGGGGAAGCCGCTTTTCCTTATAGCAGCAATAGCTCATCCTGTGCAGGTGCGTCAGCTAAACTTGGTGAGGAAGGTACTGAGTCAGCATTGATAGAGCCTTCCGTCTCAAGCGGTGGTGCTTTAATTTTTGTCCTGGTCATACTGCTTAAGCAAAGCCAAGGTACCTTAAAGCATATACTACTGTGCTTAGTTTAGCAATCTACATACAGTATGCAACTTCAACAAACCGTTTCAATGCACAAAGTGAGTGTCTCTCTTGGTAGTACCCAGCCCAACCACATGGAGTCTTACGTGTCTCCCCTGTAATGCTGCTGTGTCCCATTCAAAGGTGTGAGCTTGCTGTCTCCTCAGCCCTTTCTGGCTTTTAAATTTGGCACAGTTTTTTGTCCTGCGCACGCTCGCGGACCCCCGTCGCCGATAAAAGGCGCCCCCCGCGCGCGACCCGGGCTATGGCGGCGTTCTCAGGTGTGAGGGAAGCTCCCTCCTTATGGCCGCACATCTTGTGTACAATATCTAAGTGTCCTTTTTTGCCATACCTTGAGAGGAGGAGGAGGGGGGCCAAGCAGCTCTGCGGGAAAGGAGAAAGTGTGCTTGTCCAGACGGAAACTGACACTTCTTAGAGCATGGCGAGTTACACTTAACTCTTTACTCCCCCCAGTGTCTGTTTTTGAGAAGACACTTCACCCAACATATAGGAAAAGGTCCTTCATTTATTGTTTAGGACTCTTAACCACTTACCTTGTCCCTGCCGCAGGCTCTGAAATCAAACAGTACCAATTTTCACCCATCACGGCGGGCTTTGTGTGCCAACTTTTAGGGATATGGGTTCCTATTTAAAGGATACCTCTCCTCTGGGCCTTGTAAAAGACTCTTACCAGGACTTTTAGCGAAGTAGCGAAAGTGCTGGATCTTAGAGCCCAGTCCTCCGTAGAGAGACATTACAGGCGACGCCTCGTGCATGAGGCCCGGATCCCATCCAGTTTTGGCTTAAAAATTTTAGGCGTCTTGAATGGATCCGGAATCATGGCTCTGTTACCCCCAGAGGGTCTCTTTGGTAGAGCTTTCCTTTAGCATATCTTATCGCGTCCAACACCTTTGGACACTGGCGAAAAAACTGAGGTACTTCTCTGATGGGAGGGGTTATATGGAGGGGAACTGTCTTCAATTGGTTGTGCCAGTGTCCAATCACCGCTGGTGACCCTTAACCCATTATATGACTGGCTCTGTGTCCCGTGGTGTACGATAAAGAAACAGGAGGTTATAACAGGGGTCATAGTACCTGTGTATTGTGAGTACCTGGGTGTTGTGTGTGTATTGTGGGTGCACGTTGGTCCGCGAGTGCCTGTGTATTGTCTTGTTGAGTATCAGCGTCAGGAAGCTAGTTAGGTAATTTGGACAGGGTATAAATCCACAATCCTCATAAAATTTATAGGTACGATGCCCGGTGGGTGTGGAGAGGCGACTCTGTGTACATCTTGCGGCATGTATGCGTTCCTTGATCATCCAATCAAGGGCAAATACTGCTGTGTAAAATGTAAGCATATTGTTTCCCTGGAAGCCCAGGTTCTGAATCTGGGGAAGCAACTGTCAGCACTGAGAAGACCCTCCACACTAAAGGAAAGCCAGGAACGTACTCGGCAGATGACGGCAAGGGCCAGCACAGAGGTGGGAGGAGACAGAGGTGCAAGGCACTAGAAAATAATAGATGGGTGACAGTCAGGAAGGGTAGAGGGGGAAGTGCCAGGGAGGCCAATCCAGGGCTGGAGCATCCCAATACATACGCTCCATTGAGGGACATTGGTGAAACCAGTCAGGGACCAGCACTGCTGGAGCTGAGGGACACTCCTAGCTGCCGGGGAATAACTCCTCCAGTGAGTGCGGGGGAAGGGAAAGGAAAGACATTCTGGTGGTAGGGGACTCAATTCTTAGGACAGTGAGGGCAATCTGTAACAAAGACCTGAAGCGCCAAACTGTATGTTGTCTACCGGGTGCTCGGGTTCGGCACATCAAGGATCTAGTGGACAGATTACTGGGAGGGGCTGGGGAAGACCCAGCTGTCATCGTACATGTTGGCAGCAATGACAAAGTCAGAGGCAGATGGAGTGTCCTAAAGAACGATTTTAGAGACTTGGGAGCTAAATTGAGGAAAAAGGACCTCCAAGGTAGTATTCTCAGGAATACTACCGGTACATCGAGCCCCACCAGAAAGGCAGAGGGAGATTGGGGAAGTAAACAAGTGGCTGAGGAGCTGGTGTAGTAAGGAGTGGTTTGGGTTCCTGGAGGACTGGGCCGACTTCTGAGTCGATAACCAGTACTATAGAAGGGTGCAGATCAGCTGGGAATGAAGATGGCCAGAAAGTTAGAGGGGTCTTTAAACAAGGCGCTGGTGGGGGGGGGGTGGGGGGTCCAGAGGTAGAGATAGTCAGCGCGGAACATATTCCAGAGGGCAGTATTGGGGGCATTAGTGGTAGGGGTAACCAAAGCACATAAACCCAAGTATAGTAGCAAGTCCTAGTTGCAATCTCAGAAAACCCAATAAGATGATAGTATGCGACTGGTCTAAACTACGTGGCATCTTCAGCAATGCCAGGAGCCTGGCGGACAGGATGGGTGAACTAGAGATACTGTTGTACGAGGAGGATTTGGATTTTGTGGGAAATTCAGAGACCTGGTTCAACAGCTCTCATGATTGGCTGGCAACCATTCAAGGGTATACCCTTTATCGCAAGGATAGAGGGTAAAAAAGGAGGGATGGGTATGCCTATATATCAAGAATAATGTACAAGTGAATGTGAGAGATGACATCACTAAGGGAGCTAGGGAGGAGGTGGAATCCTTATGGGTAGAAGCTCCTAAGGAATGAAGCTAAAGGGGAACATAATACTGGGAGTATGCAATAGGCACCCTAACCTGAGGGAGGAGGGGGAGACAGATATATCACAATTTGGATTAGCAGCAAGGATGGGAAGTGTTACCATAATGGGGGATTTTAAATTATCCAGACAGACTTTGCAGAGAGAGGTAACCACGCATTCATCTAAGGCTCACCAGTTCCTAAATGTCTTGCAGGACAATTTTATGGGCCAGATGGTAGACGCACCAACTAGAAATAAAGCGTCACTGGATCTACTGATTACCAACAATATAGACCTGATCACGGTTGTGGAAATACGGGGCAATTTAGGCAACAGCGATCACAGGTAAATTAGCTACAGTATAAATCACACAAATAGGAAACATAATGGGAATCCAAATACACTGAATTTCAAAAGAGCCAACTTCCCTAAACTACGAACCTCGCTAGAAGGCATAAATTGGGATAAAATCTTAGGAACAATGAACACAGAGGAGAAATGGGTTTGCTTTAACCACTTAAGGAACTTGCCTGTTATTCAGACTCTGTGTTTACACGTTAAAAAATAGGATTTTTATAACAGCTTACCTGTAAAATCCTTTTCTTGGAGTACATCACGGGACACAGAGCGACATAGTCATTACTAATGGGTTATATAGATATCTTCAGGTGCTGGCACTGGCAACTTCCAAAACCGGAAGTACCCTCCCCTATATAAGCCCCTCCCATCCGGGAGCACCTCAGTTTTGTAGCAAAGCAATAAGTGTCCCTAAAGAGGGGTGGGAGCTCTGTGTCCCGTGATGTACTCCAAGAAAAGGATTTTACAGGTAAGCTGTTATAAAAATCCTATTTTCTTTCTCGTACATCACGGGACACAGAGCGACATAGTCATTACTAATGGGATGTCCTAAAGCAATGCCCAACGAGGGGGGGGATACACCATACATAAGCTGAGCGCTATCAGACATGAGGATCTTTTGCGGCCTGCAACACACTGCGCCCAAAGGCGACATCCTCCTGACTTCTAACGTCCACCTGGTAGAACCTAGTAAACGTGTGTACTGAAGACCATGTTGCGGCCTTACAGATTTGAGCCAGGGAGGCCTGGTGATGCGCTGCCCATGAAGTTCCAACTGCTCTCGTGGAGTGCGCCCTAACTTTGAACAGAGGCGGTCTCTTTCTCAAGCCATAGGCTTGCATAATGACCTGTTGAATCCACTTGGCTAAAGTAGATTTTGACGCTGCCTGACCCTTTCTGGGGCCTTCCGGCAGAATAAACAAAGTATCCGTTCTGCGAATCTGAGCCGTGGCTTTTAGATAAGCTTTAACTGCTCTTACTACATCCAAAGAATGCAATAACTTTTCCTCTACCGAACTAGGTTTGGGGAAAAAAGAAGGAAGAACCACATCTTGGTTCAAATGAAAACCTTGATACCACCTTAGGAAGAAAGGCTGGATGAGGACGTAACACTACTCTGTCTTTATGGATAACCAGATATGGCTCCTTACAGGACATAGCTGCTAATTCCGACACTCTTTTAGCCGAACAAATGGCTACTAGAAAAATCAATTTCCTGGTGAGAAGAACCAAAGAAATATGCTGTAATGGTTCAAATGGTTGTTTCTGTAGAACCGACAGAACCAAGTTTAGATCCCATGGACATATGGGAATATTAACCGGAGGACTAATACGCATCACTCCTTGTATAAAGGCTTTGACTAGTGAATGCGAAGCCAAGAGCCTTTGAAAAAAAATATTGACAAGGCCGAAAACTGACCTTTGATAGTACTCAAGGCAAGCTTCCTATCTACAGCCCACTGTAGGAAGTCCAGACTCCTACCTATTACGTACTTATGTGGATGCCATTTCTTGGCCTCACACCACGCGATGTACGCCTTCCAGATTCTATATTAGATCTGCCTGGATACCGGCTTCCTGGCATTGATCATGGTAGATACCACAGGATTAGAGAGCCCTCTCTTTTTTAGAATGTGGGCTTCAATAGCCAGGCCGTCAAACCTAGGGCTGGTAAGGAAGGGTGGTATATCGGTCCTTGCGAAAGCAGGTCCGGAAGACGTGGGAGAGTCCAAGGACTCCCCACTGACATTTTACAATCTCCGCGTACCACGCTCTTCGGGGCCACGCTGGAGCCACCAGAATCACTGGTTTCTTTTCTACCCTGATTCTGCGGAGTAATCGAGGTAACCATTGTGGCGGTGTGAATGCATATATCAGCTTGAACTGATCCCAAGGGAACACTAGGGCATCCGAGCCGCAAGCTAGGGGATCCCTTGTCCGAGAGACAAACCTGTCCACCTTTGCGTTGAATCTGGATGCTAGAAGATCTACATCCGATGTTCCCCACCGCTGACATATTGTCCAGAAAACCTCGGGGTGAAGGGACCCTTCCTCTGGGCATAATTGCTGGCGACTTAGAAAGTCCGCCTTCCAATTCTCCACTCCTGGAATGAATACCGCAGATATGGCTGGGACATATCTTTCTGCCCATTTCAGGATGTAATTTACTTCCCTCTGGGCTGCACGACTCCTGGTGCCCCCCTGATGATTGATATATGCCACTGCTGTGGCATTGTCTGATTGAATTCTGACAGGGGACCCTTGGAGTTTGGATGTCCATGCTACTAGGGCATACCGGGCTGCTCGTATCTCTAAGAGATTGATGGGCAGGGCCTTTTCTGCATCCGACCATCTGCCCTGGAGAGACCATTGCTCCAGTACTGCTCCCCAGCCTATAAGGCTGGCATCTGTAGTGACCACCTTCCAAGAAATCGGACTGAAGGATTTCCCTTTTTCCAGATTCTGGGGAACCAACCACCAACGGAGGCTCTTGCGAACGGAAGGGGACAAGGACATTGTAAGTCTAGGGCCTGAACCTTTTTGTTCCAGGCTGACAGTATGGCCCCTTGCAAATTCCTTGAATGGAATTAACCGTAGGGTACTGCTTCGAATGATGCCACCATTTTTCCCAGCAGCCTCATGCACAGGCGTATGGACGGCTGTCTTTTTTGTACCCACTAAGTGGATCAAATCTTTCAAAGACAACACCTTTCCTCGAGGCAAGAATATTTTTCTCTGGCCTGAATCCAACCTTAGCCCCAAGTATTCCAGACTTTTGACTGTTTTTTTGGGCTGACTGGTCTCGGTTGATAATCCAACCGTGAGATTCCAGATACTGGATTGTCTTGTGAACGACCACGTCTAGTTTTTTCACTGAGTGGTCTATCAGCAACAAGTCATCTAGATATGCCATTATCATTACACCTTGTGTTCTTAGATTATTGGCCAATAAAGGGCCAGAATTTTTGTAAACACTCGTGGTGCTGTGGCCAAACCGAAGGGTAAGGCTCTGAACTGAAAATGGCGCCTTTCTACTGCAAAGCGTAGAAATTTTTGGTGGACTGGAAAGATGGGAATGTGCAAATAAGCATCTTTGATGTCGATCGCGGCTAACCAATCCTCCCCTTGTAGGGCAGTGGCCACCGATCGGATCGACTCCATCGGAGAGTCCTGATATACAGGAATTTGTATAGCCCTTTTAGAATTAATATGGGCCTCCCGTCCGCGTTTGCTTCGGGACTGTAAAGAGGTTTGAGTAAAACCCGAACCCTCATTCTTCCAGGGGAACCTCCATAATTACTCCTTGGAGCAATAGTTGTTCTAGTGCCAACAGGAGGGACTCTCTCTTCCGGGGATCCCTTGGCACGTTTGACCTCAAAAAATGGGAAGGAGGAGAGTCTTTTAACTCCAAACTGTATCCCAAACATACTGCGGAGAGCACCTATCTGTCTTGATCGTGTCCCGCCAGGTCTCTTGCGAACAACTGGAGTCCTCCCCCCACCCGACTGAGTGGGGGCAACCCTTCAATGAATTTAACTTTGGGGGAGGTTTTGTACCTCCCCTGACCCAGGGTTTCTCATTACCCTGCAATTGTCCCTGTTTTTTACCTCCGGGAATTGACCGAGGAGGCCGTCGGAACTGTTACACAGCCGATGCCCCAGGGACTGGAGAAGCAGGCCTCTTAAAGAGGGACCTCTAACTCTGTTTTTACCCGGCAAGAGCGTATTTTTACCGCTGGAAATTTTCTGGATATATTTGTCCAGGTTTTCCCTGAATAAGCGTTCACCATGAAATGGGACGCTAACCAGCCATTCTTTACAGGGAGCTTCAGCAGACCAGTTTTTGAGCCATAGAAGCCTACGCATATGTACTATAGACAGCGTAAGGCGGGAGGCCTGATGGACTGAATCCTTTATGGCGTCAACCGCAAAGCCTAAGGCTCTAGGTAGATCAGCTAGGGCAAGGCCTGCTGATCTGTCAAGTCCCTCAAGACCTGTTTCAACTGATCCTTCACTGCCTAGCAGACCCCAATAGCTGCTACTGCTGGTTGTGGCACCAAGCTTGCTGTAGAAAGAAGCAGACTTTCATAAGGACTCCAATCTTTTATCTATTGGGTTCTTGAACATTTGGACATTATCCACTGGACATGTCAGTGATTTATACATACAAGAGATGGCTGCGTCCACTGTAGGGACCTTCCATTTTTTTTTTTTTTTTTGATGAACTTATCCTCCATGGGATAGACCACCGGAAATCTCTTGGGGGAATAAATATTTTCTCAGGACGTTCCCAATCCTGGTAAATAAGCCCTTTCAGTAAAGGGTGAAGTGGAAAAGAACAGACAGCCTGGGGGCTTCTAGCGACCCCAACGAGGATACAGTAGTGGTTGATGGTTCCGCAAGGTGCATTTTTAAATGCTGATCGGACCATGTTAGTCAGAGACTGAACCCATAATCTTTCAGCTTGAGCTGCTGAGAAAAGGTTCCCCCACTGTTGATTCCTCTATAACAGAATCAACCTCATCCTGATCCCCTTCAGGCAGGTCGATCCCTGTATGGGACTGTTGCTCTGCTAACAGGCACTCTGAAGGAGGAGACGGAGATCGGGTGTGCTTTCCCTGACAGGGAGGCAGCGATCAATGTTGACAATCTCTCTCTAATCCTCCCAGAGCTGAGGAAAAAACCTCCTCTGTTACACACACAGGAGCAGGTGAATTGAGGACAGCCACAGTACCAAGTACCCCTGCCAGGGTCTCTACGGTCACTTACCTCTGAACTTCAGGGGAGACTGGTGCAGCAGAAGCATGCCCAAGATCCTCAGAGCCCGATGAGACCCCCTTCGCTTCCTGGAAGATTCAGTTCCGGAGCTTCTGGACGGCATATTCCTAAGCCTAAAGCTGAGGTATTCCAGCCAAAATACACCATCTTTACTGAGAATAGTCTAGCACAATTGCTGCTATATCACAGTTGGTGTCTACTAAAGTGCCTTTCTAGGGGATGCCTGCATCAACCGCCTCTGTGTGCCTTTATACTGTTGCTAGCTCTGTCTGTGCACTTCAATAGCCAGCTATAATGTGCTTTAAAACACGCTGGACGCCCGCACATGCGCAGTAGCGCCGCGGCGCACACCTGAGCGTCATCCACCCGCTCCGCCCCTTTTTCCAGATCGCCTCTATATAGAGCGGCGCGCGCGGGCACGTGCGCCTTCGACGCCTTTTTTGAAAAAAATAAGGAGCTAGATGGGAGCCAGGGTCCCTGCCGCAGGGCCCGGGGATGGATGAGCGCAGCAACAGGGCAGAGGAGACAGCTTCCCAGGAGAGAACATACCAACTGCCTGGATTTGATTCTGGAAGAAAAAAATCCACATTACAAGAAAAAGAACCATAGCGGCCTCTAGTGTCTAACACAGGTACCGCGGTCTTACTTTTTTTTTTTTTTTTTCTTGCCTACTATTAAAATTTTTACATTTTCTCAGTAGTAACAGGCATACACAGAATATTAGCGGGAATACCTTAGGTAACAGGCAGAAAGACAAAATAGGCTTGGGGGTCCCTCAATAGAACCAAGTTCCCGAGGGCCCCCACTTACCTTTTCCTCGCCGCAGGACTCTGTTTGGTCCACAGAAGCCCAAACTTCACCTATCACGGCAGGCATTGTAATCAAACCTTCAGGGACCGGGTTCCCAAGGATTCCACTCCCCTGGACCTGTATAGCACCCTGCACAGAAAACATCTTGGTCATGGGTATGACCAGAGCTCTGGATCCCAGGGTCCAGCCCTCCTAAGAGAGGCATTACAGGCAAAACCTTGCTCTTCTCTGCAAGGCCCGGGTACCGACCGTTTAGCTATGAAGCTTTTTTGGTCGGATCCGGAATAGCTTACTGAGGCCCAAAAGAACCTGTACGCAAGCTCAGTGAAAAACACATGTTGTTTCTTCTTGGCCAACACCTCAGACACTGGAAAAAAACTGAGGTGCTCCCGGATGGGAGGGGCTTATATAGGGGAGGGTACTTCCGGTTTTGGAAGTTGCCAGTGCCAGCACCTGAAGGTATCTATATAACCCATTAGTAATGACTATGTCGCTCTGTGTCCCGTGATGTACGAGAAAGAAATACGTTTTTTGCTAGAAAATTACTTAGAACCTTAGAAATTACTTAGAACCCCCAACAATTATATCTTTTTTTTTTTTTCCAACACCCTAGAGAATAAAATGGCGGTCATTGCAATACTTTTTGTCACACCGTATTTGCGCAGCGGTCTTACAAGCGCAATTTTTTTTTCTATTGTGAAAGATAATGTTACGCCGAGTAAATTGATACCCAACACGTCATGCTTCAAAATTGCGCCCACTTGTGGAATGACGTCAAACTTTTACCCTTAAAAACTTCCATAGGCGACGTTTAAAAAATTCTATAGGTTGCATCTTTTGAGTTAGAGGTCTAGGGCTAGAACGCTCTAACGATTGCGGCGATAGCTCGTCGGGACAGGGCACTTTAAAAAAAAAAATTCTTCTTTTACTTGATTTTATTTATTTTTTCACCATTTAAAAAAAAAATATAAAAAAAAAAATGGGTCACTTATTTTTATTACAAGGAACGTAAACATCCCTTGTAATAGAAAAAAGCATGACAGGTCCTCCTAAATATGAGATCTGGGGTCATAAATACCTCAGATCTCATATTTAGACTAAAATGCAATAAAAAAAAAAATTGTCATTTGAAAAATTAACAAAAAAAAAATTGGATTTTTGTTCTCACCTTAACATCTGTTTCTCTGACGTCCATGGACTGACACAGCCTCTTCATACTTGACAAGTGGGTTTATGTCTCTGCTCATAAGAGAAGACTAGGCAGAATGTTAGATGTTACAACATACATTCTAAAAACCAGAGCTTAACAGCCGCACCCAGGGGGCGGTCCCTCCAGACATAACCCTCCTACCTGCAGCCAGCAGCCCTCAGTTCGTAACCAAGCAGTACAAACCTTAAAAGGGAGGGTGGATGCTGTGTCAGTCCATGGACGTCAGAGAAATGGATTTTACGGTTGAGTACAAAAATCTAATTTTCTCTCTTACCGTCCATGGACTGACACAGCCTCTTCATACTTTACAAGTGGGACGTCCCAAAGCAGTGTCAAAGAAGAGGGATGGGAGCAGAATTAAAAGGAAAAAAACAAATTTCACTCCAAACAAACAGAGCTCCTCAATGGAGGAGTTGCAACTTTAAACAGCGGCCTGCAACACCTTACGGCCGAAGGAAGCTTTAGAAGATGCAGCCACATCAACCTTGTAAAACTTAGAAAAGGTATGTGCGGACGACCAGGTCGCCACCTTGCACATTTGTGCAACCGACGCTTGATGTCGGAAAGCCCAGGAAGCACCAATTACCCTGGTGGAATGCGCCATAACCGGAAAGGGAGGCACCCGCCCCTTAAGGGTATAGGCCTGTATGACGGTCTGCCTGATCCACCTAGAAATGGTGGCAGGCGACACCGCATGGCCCTGTTGTGGACCAGACACAAACAGCGACTCAGACTCCTGAATGGGAGCAATCATGGACAGGTACACCCGCAAGGCACGTACCACGTCTAGCGTGTGAAGCGCAAACTCTCTGGGATGCGATGGATGAGGACACAAAGATGGAAGAACAATGTCCTCATTAAGGTGAAAGGCCGAAACCACCTTCGGGAGAAAAGAAGGCCGCGGACGCAACACCGCCTTATCCTTATGGATGACCATGTAAGGCGGCTTGCAAGACAATGCAGCCAACTCAGACACCCGTCTGACAGAAGTAATGGCTACCAGGAAAGCCACCTTATGGAGATAAGGTTAAGAGGGATATCTCTGATGTTTTCAAAAGGAGGTTCTTGAAGAACCGAAAGCACCAAATTCAGATCACATGGCGAACCCCCTGCACAAAAGTGCTAATCAAGGAATGGCCCGCTAGCGGTCGTTGAAAAAAAGACAGCCAAGGCCGAAATCTGACCATTGATGGTACTTAGAGCCAGCTTTTGGGTCACACCACGCTGCAAGAACAGCAGAATCCTGAGAACCGAATACGTCCGTGGACGCCAATCCAGCTCCTCGCACAGAGCGATGTAAGCCTTCCAGGTACGGTAATAGATCTTTCTAGAGGAAAATTTCCATGCCCTCAGCATGGTCGAGATGAACGAATCAGAGAGACCTAGGTCCCTCAGCACCTGGCTTTCAATAGCCATGCCGTTAAAGCCAGCGACTAAAGTAGGATGAAGTATGGGACCTTGAGACAGAAGGACCTCCCTCATTGGCAGTCGCCAAGGAACGTCCGCGATGAGGCACACAAGATCGGCATACCAATGACGCCGTGGCCAATCCGGAGCGATGAGGATCACCGGAATCCCCTCGGCCGCCACCCTGCGAAGCAGGCGAGTAAGCAACTGCAGCGGAGGGTAAGCATATATATCAGGCGATACTGACCCCACGGGGCAACCAACGCGTCTGAGGCGTCTGCCCAGGGGTCCCTGGACCTGGCCACAAACTTCAACACCTTGCGATTGAGTCGAGAGGCCAACAGGTCCACATCCAGCGTGCCGCATCGCCGGCAAAGTAGTTGAAACACCTCCGAATGCAAGGACCAGTCTCCCTGGTCCAACGTCTGGCGGCTCAGATAGTCCGCCTGCCAGTTGTCTATTCCCGGAATGTAAAACGGCCGACAGAGCCGGCACGCTTCTTTCCGCCCACCTTAGGAAGTGAGCGACCTTGGACGCTGCAGCTGAGCTCCGAGTTCCCCCCTGATGGTTGACATAAGCCACCGCTGTGGCGTTGTCCGACTGGATCCTGACCAAGTGGCCCTGTAGCCTCTCTGACCATGAGGAGAGACACCGTCTGATTGCCCGGAGTTCCAGAACATTGATCGGTAGACGGGATTCGGCCAGAGACCATAGTCCTTGGGCTGACAGGACTCTCCAAACTCCACCCCAGCCCGTGAGGCTGGCATCCGTCGTGATCAACGTCCACTGGATAGGAAGAAATTACTTCCCAGACCGAAGCGCCGGTGATCTCAACCACGTCAGGGACGCCTTGACCTGGTGGCTCACCTGGATCTGATGATCCAGTGACAATGGGGACTTGTCCCAGGTGGACAGGATCTTTTTCTGTAAAGCCTGAGAGTGTGATTGGGCATACGGAACGGCCTGGAAGGAGGCTACCATGAGACCCAGGACCCTCATGCAGAACGGAGTCCAACTTCTCCAAGGGAAGGAATACCCTCGCGGCCGAGGAGTCCAGGATCAAACCTAGATACTCCAGACGCTGAGTCGGAACCAGGACCGACTTCGGAGTGTTCAGTAGCCAACTGAAGTCCCGGAGGGTCTGACTGACCATCGTCACATTTTCTTCTAATTCTGAGCCAGTGTCTGCTCTCAGAAGAAGATCGTCCAGATAGCCCACGATAGCAATGCCTCGCTGTCTTAGCAAAGCCAGAATCGGGGCAAGCACCTTGATGAAAACCCGCGGTGCCGACGCCAAGCTGAAGGGAAGGGCCACAAATTGATAGTGTACTTCGCTGATCGCAAAGCGCAGAAACTTCTGGTGACCTGTGCAGATTGGGACATGCAAGTAGGCGTCCTTGATGTCCAAGGACGCCAGAAAGTCCTCAGAATGGAGCGCAGCAATCACTGTGCGAATTGATTCCATGCGGAATTTTTGAACCTTCACAAAGGCATCCAAGGCCTTGAGGTCCAGGATTGGACGGACTCCGTCCTTCTTTGGGACCACAAACAGATTCAAATAAAATCCCTGAAACCTCTCCTGTGACGGTACCGGCACCTGAGCAAGTCCTGCACTGCCCCTAAGGGGGCCGCCCGACACGCTGGAAGGAGAGGGAGATTTGAGGGAAATAATCTGTTTGGAGGCCAGGCGCGGAACTCTATCCTGTACCCCAAGGTGACCACCTCGCACACCCACCGGTCGGAGATCCGGGAGGTCCACCGATCCGTAAACCTGCAAAGTCGTCCTCCCACCCCGGAGTCGGGCGGGGGCAAGACTTCATGCGGTGGCGGGCTTGGCAGCCAGCTTGTTCGGCTTGCGCACCCAGGGATGCTTCTATCTCCCAGCCGCATTTTTGTCAGGCTGGGAGTTTTTCCCCGTGGGCTCTGACTGATGAAAAAACTTTGTGCTGGAAAGGAGGGGCCCGGCTTACAGTGGGGCTCCTTACCCTTAGCAGTCTGAGGAAGTAGGGTGCTTTTTCCCCCCGTGACATCCTTAATAATGTCATCCAGGGCAGCACCAAACAGCCTACTGCCCTTAAAAGGGCAAATCAGTCAGGAGCTTCTTAGAGGCCAGGTCAGCAGACCAGCATTTTAACCAGATAAGACGCAACACCACTGCAGACCCTGAGACCCTAGATATTAAGGGTGCAGCCTCCAAAGTGGCATCGCACACATACACTAGACCCTGCACCAGTTGGTGGGCTAGTGCAATGGTTTCTGGAGGAAGATTATGCTCATGCACGGTCTGGTGCAAAATCTTTGCCCATTCCGTGAGTGTCTGATACACTAGGGTCGCCGCTACGATAGGACGTAAGGCGGATCCCAGCAAGGAGAACATGGCTCTTGCTCACCACTTCTGACCTCCTGTCAGTGGGATCCTTAAAAGGCAGGAATCTCCTCCATCGGGAGAGTTGTGGCTTTTTAAAACGGGCGACCGGGGGGGGGGGTCGACCACCGGAGGAGAAGCCCATTTTTTTTAACCAGGGCCTCATCAAAGGAGTACCTAACAGACGCAGCGGGAGCGCAAAAGTCTTCTGCGCATTTTCCCAAACCTGATCTATGAACCTGTCAAAGAAAGGCATATAAAAAAGGAAAAACTTTTTTTTA
The DNA here is from genome assembly GCA_029206835.1 of Rana muscosa. Lineage (NCBI taxonomy): Eukaryota > Metazoa > Chordata > Amphibia > Anura > Ranidae > Rana > Rana muscosa. The sequence goes on along the minus strand of CM055118.1, from coordinate 979,775,959 downwards.
GAAGGCTTGGCTTTAAAAGAACCAAAGGAGACAGCTTCCACCTGAGGTTCCTCAGCCGCAGCATCCAGCTTGAGCGTGTCCCTCACAGCATCAATGAGTTCACTTACAAGCGCCCTGTCATGTACTGACTCAGAGCAGGAGTCTTCCTCACAAGGAATGTCCTGTTCAAAAACATCAAAAAGCTAGGGTCCTGAGCAGCAACTAGGCCCATATCTGAATCAGAGCACTCCCCTACTGGAGATTGTGTGGGGAGAGGGCACTTTATAGCTCCCTAGCGCTCGCACACCGCTTCCATCCTGACAAGAAATGATTCCAGGACTGCCGACAACTGGTCCATGGGGACCGCAGGTGCAGGAGCACTGCCTGTTGCCTCCGACATGAATGGGGAAGCAGGTGAACCAGACTCCATAACCTGTCACTCTGAGACTTTGCCAAATAAAAGAAAAGTCCACCCTCTGGCTGCGCTGACTGTGGGGGGGTTACCCAGGGGACTCCCCAACCTGGTCAGGACCGCTGGGATCCGCTGCCTGTGCTGCGCTGTACAGCGCGAATGAGCAGCGAGGAGACTGATGAGAATCGCGCTGTTCCAGGAGCGATAGAGGTCAAAACAGCATGAAAAGTGCACGCGGCTCCAAGAAAATTGCCTCCGCAATGTAACTACTCCATAGAATCCACGGCAAGATGGCCGCCATGCGCACCAATGTAAAACATAGGAAAAAATAAAAAACATGGCGCCGAATGGCACACATTCCCAAAACAGTGAAAAAAAAACACCCCCAGCTCCATGCAGACACCCATGAGCCCCCCCCCCCGGAACAGTGTGACCCCCAGGCACCCCCAAAAAGTACAGCGCCAGAGCAAGATGACAGCAAAAAAAGGGGGAGACAGGGAAAATCCCCCATGCAGAGGAACACAGCATGTACTCACCTGCGGAGGCAGGAGATACTACTTAACCGTCCTATAAGGACCCACTGGTTTGTTCCTGACAGACCTATCACAGTTCGGTACCGAGTAGCTGTCGGCCCGGTCCACCGCGAAAGATACAGCAGGACTTTTCAATCTTATGCGGACCGCGGAGCATAAAGAAGCCCACCGGCCACCCCTGGAGTCATGGGGCATGTCGTGAACTGAGTCTCACGCCAAAGCGAGGATCAGCACGCTCGAGGGGGGGGGCCTCTCCCGCCGCTGATAACGGTGAACCTGCCGCTGAAACCACCATTATAATTTACAGGACCGGCACCTGAAGAGATGGAAACCTCGGTTGTGGCAGCAGTTACTGAGATATCCCTCTTCAAAAAGAGGACGTATATAGTCGTGCACAGGTCCTTAAGTGGTTAAGAGCATATTAAATAAGGGCATTAGCCAATCCATCCCATTGGGTAATAAATTTAAAAAAGAGCGAGCAAAAATTCTGGATGGCTTAACTCCATTGTAAAAATGCATATAAAAGCAAAGGAGAAGGCCTTCAAAAAATACAAGGTTGAGGGAATATATAACGAATGCAACAAGAAATGTAAGAGTGCAATTAGGGCGGCTAAGATAGGACATGAAAGACACATAGTGGAGAACAAAAAAAGCCCCAAAAATGCTTTAGGTATATAAACAGTGAAAAAGGGAGGACAGGCCATATTGGTTACAAAGGATGGGGAGATGGCGAAGGTATTGAATTTATTCTTCTCCTCAGTATTCACGAGGGAATCGGGGGGGCTTCAGTAACCAAAACTGCAGTGTATCCTAAAGACACATCACAGGAAGCACCTCCATGGTTAACAGAGGACAGAATTAAAATTAGACTTGGGAAACTTAACATTAATAAATCACCGGGACCAGATGGCTTGCACCTGAGGGTACTTGGGGAGCTCAGTGAAGTAATTGCCAGACCATTGTTCCTAATTTTTACTGACAGTCTGACTGGAATGGTACCAGCTGATTGGAGAAAAGCCAATGTAGCACCAATATTTAAAAAAGGGCCCAAAATACATCCCTGGGAATTACAGACCAGTTAGCCTAAACAATAGTAGGGTTGTCCCGATACCACTTTTAAGACCGAGTACAAGTACCGATACTTTTTTTCCAAGTACTCGCTGATAGCGATTTCAATGTCACGTGACAGTGGCACCTCAGTTTTTAAAAAAAATTATTTTACAATTTTTTTGTTATGTTTTTTACAGTGCTTTCTTTTTTTTTTTGGAGGGGGGGGGTGGATTGTGTCAGTGCGTTTTTTATTTACATTTTTATTATTTTTTACAACTCTTTATTTATTGCAATTTTTGTTTCTTCTTTTTAGCCCTGTTGGGGGGCTTTGGTGAGATTTCAGGAGATTTAACAGACCCCTGACATCTCCCCTTTGAGACAGAGAAAGGGACTAAGGACACAGATTCCCCAGTCCCTTTCTCTGCAGCCTCAGCTAAAATGAATGGACGATGTTCCTCTCCATTCATAAACTGAAGCATCGTAAACACAGGTTACGATGTTTCAGTTATATGAATGGACAGAGTCAGTGATTACGGACTGTTGATTCAGAAAAGGTAGGAGTCGGGTTTAGGGGCTCCTACCTCCGCTCTCCATCCTGACAGATCGAGGGGGTGGAGGAGGACATTGAGGGGGGCAAGCCCGGAGGGGGGGGGGGGAGAGCAGCCCGGAGGGGGGGGGGCATGCAACGCCCGGAGGGGGACATGCAACGCCCGGAGGGGGACACAGGGACAGTCAGCGGTGATCGGTGCGGCTTTGGGGGGAGTTAGAAGCACCGATCACCGCTGTATAAATTTCACTTAAGCAGCTGAAAGGGGGGGGGGATCCGGTGAGAAGCTGTCAGGCTGTATAGAAATCTATACAGGGAGATAGGTGCATGCAACTCCCCCTGCCGCACCGATCATCCCTGACTGCCCAGATATCGGGTGAAGCATCGGAGCATTTCCCCGAGTACAAGTACTCGGGGAAATGCTCGGTATCGGTACCGATACTAGTATCGGGACAACCCTAATCAATAGTATGTAAGTTCTTGGAGGGGATAATAAGGGACTATATACAAGATTTTAGTAATGAGAACGATATCATTAGCAGTAATCAGCATGGATTCATGAAGAATCAATCTTGCCAAACCAATCTATTAACCTTCTATGAGGAGGTGTGTTGCCATCTAGATAAAAGAAGACCCGTAGACGTGGTGTATCTGGATTTTGCAAAAGCATTTGACACAGTTCCCTATAAACTTTTACTGTACAAAATAAGGTCCGTTGGAATGGACCATAGGGTGAGTACATGGATTGGAAACTGGCTACAAGGGCGAGTTCAGAGGGTGGTGATAAATGGGGAGTACTCGGAATGGTCAGTGGTGGGTAGTGGGGTCCCCCATGGTCCTGTGCTGGGAACAATACTGTTTAATTTGTTCATTAACGACTGGAGGATGGGGTAAACAGTTCACTCTCTGTATTTGCAGACAATACTAAGCTAAGTAGGGCAATAACTTCTCTGCAGGATGTGGAAACCTTGCAAAAAGATCTTAAATTAATGGGGTGGGCAACTACATGGCAAATGAGGTTCAATGTAGAAGAAATGTAAAATAATGCATTTGGGTGGCAAAAATACGAATGCAATCTACACACTGGGGGGAGAACCTCTGGGGAAATCTAGCATGGAAAAGGACCTGGGGGTCCTAGTAGATGATGATAGCAGCAGCTTGGCATTGCTGAGCCTAACAAAGCAAACAGAATATTGGCATGCTTTAAAAAGGGGATGAACTCCAGAGATAAAACGATAATTATTACACTCTACAAGACTCTGGTCCGGCCGCACCTAGAGTATGCTGTCCGGTTCTGGGCACCAGTCCTCAGGAAGGATGTACTGGAAATGGAGAGAGTACTAAGAAGGGCAACAAAGCTAATAAAGGGTCTGGAGGATATTAGTTATGAGGAAAGGTTTCGAGCACTGAACTTATTCCCTCTGGAGAAAAGACACTTGAGAGGGGATACGATTTCAATTTACAAATACCATACTGGTGACCCCACAATAGGGATAAAACTTTTCCGAAGAAGGGAGTTTAACAAGACACGTGGCCACTCATTAAAATTAGAAGAAAAGAGTTTTAACCTTAAAACTACGTAGAGGGTTCTTTACTGCAAGAGCGGCAAGGATGTGGAATTTCCTTCCACAGGCAGTGGTCATCGATGGTTTCAAGAAGCTATTAGATAAGCATCTAAACGACCACAACATACAGGGATATAACAAGGTAATACTGACATATAATCACATAAGTTGGACTTGATGGACTTGGAGTCTTTTTTCAACCTAACCTACTATGTAACCAAGCAATTACCCTTAGGCATGTGGCTCTGTAACATGTACTCAAGAGCAAATCACATGAAGTTGATTTTTTTTTGGGGGGGGGGGGGATGTATACGCTCTAGTACAAATTATCAGCATATTTGGTACACACACTTTTTATGGGGAGCAATAGAAACTGTTGCACAACATTCATAACACATAATTGCAGACTAAATACTGTTCTAAAGAGGTCCTTCAAACCATTGATCTACAGTAAGGTTTACTAGGAACATTGGTGTGCTGCAGTACCACTCTTACCGATTGGTACCCAACACACCTTACAATGTGTTCTAGTGCACTGCTTAAAATGAAGCATGCATAACTTGTCTTTTAGAGTGGGATGAGCGGCTTATTCAAATGAAAAGGGCTGCCCTAACAGCACATGTGTATTTTACGCACCGTATAGAGCAGGGTTAGGCAACCTTTGAGAGATTGAGATCCAACTGGACAACGTTACAGACATCAAAGATATCCCCCCACCCCCCTTTTTTTTTATTTGAGCATTCATATATAGCACAGGTCAACAGATGACGTAAAAGATAACAAAAGGAAAAATAAAAAGACAGAATATGTTATCTTGGTTAGGTACACAACACAAGTCCAACATCGTTGATGAAACAAAGAACAGAAATTGTTAAACTGGTAAAAAGAATATCAGCACAAGATTAAAGGGGTTGTAAAGGTACAGTTTTTTTTCCCCTAAATAGCTTCCTTTACCTTAGTGCAGTCCTCCTTCACTTACCTCATCCTTTGATTTTGCTTTTAAATGTCCTTATTTCTTCTGAGAAATCCTCACTTCCTGTTCTTCGGTCTGTAACTCCACACAGTAATGGGAGGCTTTCTTCCTGGTGTGGAGTGTCGTGCTCACCCCCTCCCTTGGACTACAGGAGAGTCAGGATGCCCACTAACACACAGCTCCTTTATCTGCAATGTAGAGAGCGTCCTGACTCTCCTGTAGTCCGAGGGAGGGGGAGAGCACGACACTCCACACCAGGAAGAAAGCCTCCCATTACTGTGTGGAGTTACAGACAGAACAGGAAGTGAGGATTTCTCAGAAGAAATAAGGACATTTAAAAGCAAAATCGAAGGATGAGGTAAGTGAAGGAGGACTGAACTAAGGTAAAAGGAAGCTATTTAGGGAAAAAAAATTGTACCTTTACAACCCCTTTAAGTTTCTTACTCATAAGGGACTCATGCCCAGAAGAGCCCAGAAAGAACACCCCACCCAAAAAAAAACAAAACACTGATAGATAGATATCTATCTATATTTAATATATATATATATATATATATATTATATATATATATATATATATATATTATATTATATATATTAGAAACGTGGATTAAAGTGGGATAAGTACAGTCATAATCGCCGCAAACACATTGTAGTCAGCAGATTCATCCACTCCTGTGGGTATACGGCTTGAAACAACAACAACCTGTAAGACAGCCCACAAAACAAAAATGAAAATGGGTGGGGGGAAACAACAGTGGCTAGGGGTTAGCAAGAATTCTAAGTTTCTCTAATGAATTTGTAAGGGCAGCCTTCAAATAGAAATCCAACCCTTCCAATTACGGACTGCTGAGGAGGTGAAAGTATGTTCTATAAAGCATCGCCAACTGGAGAAGAAATGCTTAATTGCACCAAAATTTGGAACAATACTGTCCAATTTTTCCAAAATATAGAAGTGCCTATAAGTCCGTCTTAAGGGTCGAAATAGTGGGGCTAGATGATGAGGTTCAGTTTTACAGGATAGTACGGTGGACCGTGAGTAGGCATATGTGAAGCCATTGCGGCAGTTGAGTGTTCGAGGAGGTAGAGGTCGTGGATGACTGTTCGTCTTAGCTAAACAGGCACAAACCAGGGGTTTTTAGAGATACGAACAGAGGTAATTCCATAGATGTAGGGGATCACCTGGTCCTAGTAGGATGAGATAGACTTGCAAGTCCAGAATCAAATCTATGGTATAGGGAGGGGCAGTGGCAGCCGCACCAAGTACAGTTACCAGCGTTGGTGGAAGTTTGATCATTGAGAAAAGGCAGGCATGCTCAACGAATGAGCTTAAAACTGGGTTCTCGCCACTGCTCATTGATGGTAAGCTTACGAATTTTATGATATCCCCATAGCAGTTTCTCAGTGGTTTGATCGTCATGTACTGAAAGTCTTTAGACCAGAGGTCTCAAACTGGCGGCCCTCCAGGTGTTGCGGAACTACAAGTCCCATCATGCCTCTGCCTGTGGAAGTCATGCTTGCAACCGTCAGCCTTGTAATGCCTCATGGGACTTGTAGTTCCGCAACAGCTGGAGGGCCGCCAGTTTGATACCCCCGCTTTAAACCATGCCATGGACAAAGTTAGTGTACGTGACTTAGCTAGATGAGAGATCGTTTGAGAATACAAACCTGAAATGGAATAGGCGTGTCGGCGGATAGCGGAATCAATAAATGACTCTCGAAAAGGATCAGTCTGGGTATTCTAACATGTTTTGACATAGCCGATTACTTTTGTAGAGAGTTCCTGAAATGATTTGGGCACACCAGGTTTGGAAGTGTAGGAAAATACCTGTAGCAGTCCATGATCTCTCCATTGAAGAAATGCTGTATGAGTGGCTGCTTGAAGAAACATAGGATTTCCATGAATGAGTAAGTACGAGAAAAAAACGGGGAGGACCAAGAGCTTCCAAGTCTTTCAACATGCTAAAACAGTGTCCTTAAGCAATAGGTTGCCTCACAATGAGATAGGCAGGGATACAAGCTTGGAGTGAAGTATTGCAACTAGATCAGAGGAAAGCAAACTTTAAGAGGTGGAGATCTACCTCAACACCGAAGAGATTAAAGATCTCTGAAGTGCGCTTTTTTTATTCATCTGAAGAAATATTTTTACTAGCAAGCCCCCAAAAATATGTAAAGACCTATAGTTCCTTCCAGGGGCACAAACCAAAGCATTGTGACCACAGTGTGTGTGTACAACCCCGGGTGCTGCCACTGCAGCTTAAGGTGGTAAAACTGCGGGTCATATATGCTTTATGATTTTTTTATTGTATATTAATCTTGCTTCAAGACAGTGTTAAATATTCAAGGGGTCCTTCAGTCCGAGAAAAAATCAGTCAGCAGCTACAAATACTGTAGCTGTTGACTTTTAATAAAAGGATTCTTACCTGTCTAGGTCAGCGCTAACCTCACCAGGGCCAATTGACATTGTTCTTCGGGTCCCCGGCATGTTTACTGTGTGAAGACGGCAGTGACTCCTTGAGGCTTAACAGCTGGCTTCCCCCATAGTACTCGTTCCCTTAAAAAACAAAAACTCCAGGGTGCAGGGGGGTTGGTAATAAGGAGATGGTGGTAGGTGCTGTAATCTCATCTCCTACCGATTTGGGTTATAAAAGTTACAGTGCACCCTTCATTGAAATGGCTTAATTGGTGGCTACATTTGTGTCACTGTGATGGACAACCTTTCCTGAACCTTTGATGGAAACACTTCTTACTTTTGTGATACTTCCGTTTGGACACAATTGGTGTTTAATGTTTGTTTTTATGATGATGTATTTGGGGCTGCACATATAGTATATTTTAAATAGTTATCTGCACTATCACTTTATCATTTTACTTTTAGGTGCTGCATTCACCCTATTAACTGAGGAATAATCACTAGCCTAGGGGACTTTCACCCCCTTCCTGCCCAGGCCAATTTTCAGATTTCAGCGCTGTCATGCAACACTGTACCCAAACAAAATATTTTTCTTTTTTTTTTTGGTGGTATTTAACCACTTGTGCTATAGCCCAATGACCGCTTCAGCGCCGACTGCTAGTTCATATGACCGCCTCCCATGATCACAGAAGGGCGCTCTGTTCTCACAGTGTCCGGGGGACACTGCTGATCACAGATTCAGGTAAAGAGCCAATCAGTGGCTCTTTACCACGTGATCAGCTGCATCCCAATCCCAGATGATTGGGGATATAAATAGAAGCCAGTTATCAGCACTCCTTTCCTCATGCAGACAGCTTGAGGAGAGGGGAAGAGAGCCGATATCTGGCTCATGTACACCAATAACCAAGGCACTGATTAACAGTGCCCATCAGTGCCACCTCACAAGTGCACATCAGTGAAGGAGAAGGCAGTGCCCTATGCCCAGGCTGGTATGTGGTTCACCTCTTTCAGAGCTTAACGACTCCTGCTACCACCCTGGTTTATATAGGCCACTGCAGTGGCATTGTCGAACTAAACCCTAATAGGGCAGTCCTGAAGCTCCACCGTCCAGGACCGTAGGGCCCAACGTACTGCCCGCAACTCCAGGATGTTGAGTGGCAGGCACTGTGCTGCCCTTGACCATCTCCCCTGAGCTGTGAGCCCCTCTAGGGTCGCTCCCCAGCCCAAGAGACTGCCGTCTGTGGTCAATACTCTCCAAGACAACGGAGAGGAAGGATCTTGCGCCCGAGGAGATACGAACATAGGATAATCCTGGGCTTGCCCTCTCCTGTTTCAAGACGACAAGAGGTCTTGTTGTTTAGGCCTGAAATGGAACTGGGCATAGGGCACTGCCTATAAGGACACCATCCTTCCTAGAAGACTCATACAGAGCCGAATGGAGGGTTGTCTGGTGTCCCTTATCTGACGCACCTGATCCTTCAGGGCACAGATCCTTACAGGTGGCAAAAATACCCTTGCCTGGACCGTATCTAGGATCAGACCTAAAGATTTCATACTTTGAGCTGGACTTGGTTGATTTTTTTGGTATTTATGACCCAGCCCAAGCTTTCTAAACACTGCACTGCGCAGGCTATGCTCTTTTCTAGAGCCTGTAGTGAATGATCTTTGAGCGGGAGGTCACCCAGGTACCTGTGTAAAGTGGGGCACTCATGCGCTAACAGAAATGTTGAAAAAAAATATATATAAAATATTAATAATAATAAAGTGCCAAGTGAAACAAAAACCAGCCAAACTTCTACAGTGTTGCCAGCACCCATATAAATATGTATAAATAATTTAGTGGCGCTAATTAATCTAATAAAAATGCCAGTGAGCGAATGGTAATGTGATAATAGATAACAGCATTCAAAAATAATGCATCAATCATCTAAATATATAGCTAAAGAATATTAATTGATAGATAGTTGATAATAAATGCAAATCACAAAAAGTCCATATAAAGAGTGCATAAATAAGGTGTATCCAAACAAATCCGATCAAAGAGATAAATGAGTCTTTAGAGCAAACGGGATGGTGACATATGCAGACAAACTGAAAAGAGAGGGATAGGTGCGGGAGTCCAAATTTCTAGATATAAGCAGATATTGTATATGGTACTTCACGAATCCTCCCCCAGTGGTGCTAGCCTCTCACCTCACAGATGGACCCCAAAGGGGTCTAGTAATGCATAATCCAGTAATGGGCACCAAAAGGAAGTTGCTTGCTCCTCCTAGATGTATCTGGGACAAGGAACCACTGCCTCCAGTCTCCACAGCCTTTCCTAATGGATAGTAGCTCCAAATCCACGTAGTCAAAGGCAAAAAATAAAAATCTCCATAGTGTAATCGATTCTTTTTTTTTAATTAGGGCTGTTACTGATTAAAATTTTCATGTTCGTTTAATGGATTTTTTTTTTTAAATCGATTAATTTCGATTATAACGCACATACAGATCCATCTACTTTTAGCTGATCTCCTTGCAGGCCGATTCCCAGTGCAGCTACCAACCACTGGAAAAATGGATAGCAGGATACAAAAAACACACAAAAGGCAGCGCTCGATGGGAATAGCATTAAAACTTTTATAGTCTTCAAGTAGGTAACAAAAAAAATATTGCACTGTAGATAAAATCAATGTAGCTACATAAACTGTAAAAATAATGCGAGTAATACCAAACGGTAGCAAAAGCAGTCATAAAAACATGTAGCCAAGTATGATACTGGTATAAAAATGCGCACGATACCACTGCTGAATCCAGATGAGGAGGGGTTAACATCAGTCCGTCGGCATGTAGATGTCCCGTGAAGGGATCACAACTCCCAGTGGATGGCTGTAAAATCCCAGGTTGGAGGAGGGAAGTGTAACAGTCCTTGCGTGTGGCAGATAGTAAGGTCCCGCCAGCATGCAGATATGAAGGCACAGCGCAAAGGAGCCCTTCAGATGGACACGGCAAGCCCCGCCGGTGTCCCCAACGTCACCAGATCTCCGACAGAACTCCATGAAGCCGGCGGAGAGGTGAATACTGATCAAAATTATTTTAATCGATCAAAAAAATTTATCGATTAAATCGAGGAATAGTTAATTTCCACAGCCCTAAAAAAAACCTTGCGTAATGTAACAAACTGATGAGAGGGAGAGGGGCAGGTACAGGAGTCCAAATTTGTAGATGTATCCAGATATAAAAAAAAAAGATACTTCTCAAATCCTCCCCCAGTAGTGCTAGCCTCTCACCTCATAGATGGACCCCAAAGGGTCTAGTAGTGCATCAACCAGTAATGGGCACCGAAAGGAAGTTTTTCTCCTCGATGTATTCAGGACAAGGAACTACTGCAGCTATAGCTCCGGTCTCCACAGCCTTTTTCCTACAGGATAGTGTCTACAGATCCACACAAAGGCAAAAAATAAGATTCTCCATAGTGTAGTAAGTTTAAAAAATTCTTACATTAAAAAATTACAATAAAAAAACGGTAACAACGCCAGAAGAAAATACACGTCCTAAGCAAAGACTTCCGGTCACGGCCGCAACCGGAAGTGATGTCAACAAGCTCCTCCCGACGCGTTGCATCACAACACACGTGACTTTATCAAGGGTATCTGAGCACCAAGATTCCCAAGAGCTAGGACCTTTGTGAACACCCGGGGAGCTGTGGCAAGCCCGATGGGCAGAGCCAAACTAAAAATTAAATTTCTCTACTGCAAATCGCAGGAGCCTTTGATGAGGCTGAAAGATGGGTACCTGTAAATACGCATCCCTGATAACGATGGAGGTTAGAAAGTCTCACATCTGGAGCGAGGCTACTGAGTGGACAGGCTCCATCCGAAAGGACTGGATTAATAGATACGGGTTCAGGGATCTTAGATCCAAAATGGGCCTTGTGTCCCAGTTTGGTTTTTGAACCGTAAACAGGTTAGAATAAAACCCTGCGCCCCTTTCGGGTACAGGAACCTGTACAATCACTCCCTGATGCACTAAATGATCTAGTGCCTGTAACAATAAAAGTTTCTCTTTGGAGGAAATGCTGGATCTTAAACCCCCCCCCCCCGTAATTCCAGCTTGTAACCGTGGGATACTGTCGAGGTGACCCACTCGTCCTGAACCACTGCTCTCCAAATGTCCACAAAGTACAGCAGCCTTCCCCCACCCGAGAGAGTGGGGGCATCTCCTCAAAAGCAGGGCTTGGTTCTGGGTTTAGAAATGTTTTGGACCCAGGGTTAATTCTAGCCCTGCGACTTGCCCCTTGGTCTAACGCCCTGTTGGCGGCGGAACTGCCTTGGCGCTGAGACACCCGAGGAAGACGTCCCTGAAGTTTTAAACGAGGGACACCTGGTCTTTCTCCACACAAGAAGTAGAGAGCTCTTCCCTCCAGGAATCTTTTGGATATTTTTGTTCAAATCATCACCAAACATTCCCCAAGAAAGGGGAATCCTGCCAATAACGTCTTACAAGGCAGCTTGGCTGAGCAGTCCTTAAGCCACAAAAGTCTGCGCATGTGTACAGACAGGAGAGCCAAACGAAAAGCCTGCTGTATTGAATCCATTAAAAGGCATCAACAGCAAAACACAGTGACCAAGGTATATCTGCTTTGCTTTCAGCAGGATCATCCTCTTGGATAGGCCTGTCAGGCCATCTGACCTGATCCTTTAAAGGAACACTAAAGGCACGTTTGTTTTTTTAAATAACAAACATGTTATACTTACCTCCGCTGTGCAGCTCGTTTTGCACAGAGTGGCCCCGAACCTGGTCTTCTGGGGTCCCTCGGCGACTGTATCTGCTCCTCCCCGCAAGAGCTTTCATCCTTCATGCGAGCGAGCATGATGGAAAGTTCTTGCGGGCGGGCGTGCTCCCGTGATACAGCCGGCGGCCATAGCCGCTCACTGTATCTCTTGGCCCCGCCCCCCGGCACGCCGTGTCATTGGATGTGATTGACAGCAGCGCCAGCCAATGGCTGCGCTACTTTCAATCAACCAATGAATGAGCCGAGAAGCCTGGCCGAGAAGAAAGCGCGTTCACGGGGCAGAACTTTCGAGGGGTCAGGTAAGTAAACGGGGGGGGGGGCTGGGGGGCCACTAATCTGCAGATGTTTTTTACCCTAATGCATAGAATGCATTAAGGTGAAAAAAAACTTACCTTTACAACCCCTTTAAGGACTGGCAGACTCCAATTGCTGCGAAAGCTGGCTGAATATCTGAACTGGCCAAAGAAAAGGAAACCTTTAATAATGACTCCAGTTTGTCAACAGGGTTTTTCAAGCCCTGTGCGTTATTCACCGGACAAATTCTTGTATAAGGAAGAGACTGCCGCATCTACAGCTGGCATGCTTAACAAACATTTCATCCACGGGATATAAAAGGGAAAACCCTCTTAGGAGGAACAATAATGTCAGGATCTTCCCAATCAGCATACGCTGCATGTTCCAACAGTGGGTGAAAGGGGAAAGCCTGAGCAGGCTGCAGGAACCCCAAAGAGTACCGGGGGGGGGGGGGCTCAGAAACCTCTGCAGGAGGTAACTTAAAGGCAGAACGAACCATTTCAGTAAGAGTCTGGAGCAAAAGCCTCTGCGACAGAGGCAGATACCAACTTAACATCTTCTGGCCCAGATCGCTCAGAAGCAGACTCATCTGCCAGGTCCTCCACAGAATCCTTGGCATTTAGCTCTTCCCCCATCCTCAACCCATTCCTGCTCCAAATTAGGAGGCTCAGGGGAGGGGGATCTGTCACACTTCACCATCCTGTCGAATGGAGGCAATCATGCCAGCAATCCTGTGCTCTAACCCGGCTGAGGATAGTTCATCCCTGGTGATAAAGGGTGAAGCAGCAGCGTTGACTTTAGGCACAAGACCAGATAGGTGCAGCAGCTCAGATTGCCCGAAAGCCTCTGGTCTTTTAGGGGATACAACACTATGGTTACGACTAGGCTCCTCAGGAGCTACTGACATAGGTGTGCCCTTCCCTGTAGTGTTAACCTCGCTCCTCTTTTTTGAAGAAATTGCAAGCCACAAACGAAGTACCTGGGTTTAGTATTTACATACCCCAGAAGGAAGGGAGACCCCTTAATAGGGCTCACCAAGCCCCTATGCAACAATCCTGCCAAGCATTTTAGCCTGGAAGCACCCACATGGCTAACAGAGGATAGAATTAGTAAAAGATATGGAAAACCTAACAGTCACCGAGACCAGATGGCTTGCACCCGAAGGTCCTTAAGGAACTCAGCCAATTGCCAAACCATTGGTTCCTCCTCTCCTTTTTTTTTCTTTAACGAACAGTCTGACTAGTATGGTAGGATGATGGGAGAAAAGCCAATGTAGCACCAATATTTTAAAAAGGACCAAGACATATCCCCTGGGAACAATAGACCAGTTAGCTTTACGTCAATAGTTTGTAAGCTCTTGGAGGGGATAAGGGATTATATACAAGATTTTAGTAATGAAAACTATCATTAGCAGTAATCAACATGGATTCATGAAGAATCGTTCTTGCCAAATTAATCTATTAACCTTCTACGAGGAGGTGAGCAGCCATCTAGATAAAGGAAGGCCTGTAGACGTGGTGTATCTGGATTTTGCAAAGGCATTTGATACAGTTCACCATAAATGTTTACTGTACAAATTTAGGTCTGTCAGCATGGACCAAAGGGTGAGTACATGGATTGAAAACTGGCTGCAGGGGCAAGTTCAGAGGGTGGTGATAATTGGGGCGTACTCGGAATGGTCCGGTGTGGAAAGTGGGGTCCCCCAGGGTTCTCTCCTGGGACCAATCCTATTTAAATGTATTCATAAACGACCGGGAGGACGGGATAAAAAGCTCAATCTCAGTATTTGCAGACGATACTAAGCTAAGCAGGGCAATAATTTCTCCACAGGCTGTGGAAACCTTGCAAGAAGATCTGAACAAATTAATAGGGTGGGCAATTACATGGCAAATGAGATTTAATGTAGAATATGTAAAATTATGCATATGGGTGACAAAAATATGAATGCAATCTACTCACTGGGGGGAGAACCTCTGGGGAATATAGGATGGAAAAGAACCTGGGGGTCCTAGTAGATGACAGGCACAGCAATGGTATGCTGCAAGCAAAGCCAACAGAATATTGGCATGCATTAAAAAGGGGATTAACTCCAGAGAAAAAAAAAAACGATAATACTCCCACTCTACATGACTCTGGTCCTGCCGCACCTGGAGTATGCCATCCAGTTCTGGGCACCAGTCCTCAGGAAGGATGTGTCGGAACTGGATAATACAGAAAAAGCCAACAAAGCAAATAAAGGGACTGAAGGACCTTAGTTATGAGGAAAGATTGAGCATTGAACTTATTCTCTCTGGAGAAGAGACGCTTGAGAGGGGATATGATTTCAATGCACAAATACCATACTGGTGATCCCATAATAGGGATAAAAATAGGATTTTTGTACTCACCGTAAAATCTGTTTCTCTGACGTCCATGGACCGACACAGCTCTCATACTGATTACAAGTGGGTATATGTCCCTGCTTGCAGGAGAAGACCTAGGCAGAATGTTAGATGTTAAAACATTCTAGAACAAGCCAGAGCTGAAAAGCCCCGCCCAGGGGGGGCGGTCCCTCCGGACATTACCCTTCCACCTGTAGCCAGCAGCCTCAGTTCGTAACAAAGCAGTACAAACTTAAAAGGAGAAACGGATTTTATGGTGAGTACAAAAATCCTATTTTCTCTTATCGTCCATGGACCGACAGCTCTCATACTGATTACATGTGGGACGTCCCAAAGCAGTATAAGAAAGGGGTGGGAGCAAAAAAAGTAAAGAACAACCAAAACTTCACTCCAAACCAGCAGAGCCCCTCAACGGAGGAGTTGCAACATTAGACAGCGGCCTGCAACACTTTGCGGCCGAAGGAAGCATCCGAAGATGCAGCCACATCAACCTTGTAGAACTTTGAAAAGGTATGAACGGACGACCAGGTCGCCGCCTTGCACACTTGTGCAACCGACGCTTGATGTCGGAAAGCCCAGGAAGCACCGATTGCCCTGGTGGAATGCGCCGTGACCGGGAAGGGAGGCGCCCACCCCCTAATGGCATAGGCCTGTATAACGGTCTGCCTGATCCACCGTGAAATGGTGGAAGACGACACCACTTGGCCCTGTTTCAGACCAGAGACAGGTACAAACAGCGAGTCAGACTTCCGAATAGGAGCAGTAGCCGCCAGGTATACCCGTAAGGCACGCCACACGTCTAAATTGTGAAGCGCAACCTCTCTAGGATGCGATGGATGAGGGCACAAGGACGGAAGGACAATTTCCTCATTAAGGTGAAAAGCCGAAACCACCTTAGGAAGAAAAGACGGTCGCAATACCGCCTTATCCTTATGGAGGACCAGTTAAGGCGACTTGCATGACAGAGCCGCCAACTCAGACACCCGTCTAACAGAAGTGATGGCCACTAAAAAAGCCACCTTCTGAGACAAAGTTGAAAGAGGAATCTCTTATATTCTCAAAAGGAGATTGCTGAAGAACCAAAAGCACCAAGTTCAGATCCCAAGGAGGGAGCGAGGGCTTGGCAGGTGGAACCACATGGCGTACCCCCTGCACAAAAGTGCTAACCAAGGAATGACCAGCTAGGGGTCTTTGAAAGAAAACGGGCAAAGCCAAAATCTGACCCATAATAGTGCTCAAAGCCAGCCTTTGAGCAACACCACGCTGTAAGAACCTCAGGATTCTGGGAACAGAGTACGTCCGTGGACGCCAGTCCAGTTCCTCGCACAAAGCGATGTAAGCTCTCCAGGTACGGTGATAGATCTTCCTAGAAGAAGACTTCCGTGCCCCAAGCATGGTTGAAATTACCGAATCTGACAGGCCTCAGTCTTTCAGCACCTGGCTCTCAATAGCCATGCCGTTAAAGCCAGAGACTGTAAAGCAGGATGAAAGATAGGATGAAAGATAGGACCTTGAGATAGGTCCTCCCTCAAGGGCAGGCGCCAAGGGACGTCCGCGACGAGACGTACCAGGTCGGCGTACCCATGTGGCCGAGGCCAGTACGGAGCAATGAGGATTACCGGAAAGCCCTCGGCCGCTACCCTGCGCAGCAGACGAGGAATCAACTGCAGCGGAGGGTAGACATACATCAGGCGATACCGACCCCACGGGGCCACTAACGCGTCCGAGGCATCCGCCCAGGGGTCCCTGGACCGGGCCACAAACCTCGACACCTTGCGATTGAGTCGAGATGCCATCAGGTCCACATCCAGAGTGCCCCATCATCGACAAAGGAGCTGAAACACTTCCGGATGCAAGGACCACTCCCCCTAGTCCAGGGACTGGCGGCTCAAGATAGTCCGCCTGCCAGTTTTCTACGCCTGGAATGTAAACTGCCGACAGCGCCGGCACACTTCTTTCCGCCCATCTTAGGATGTGGGGGACCTCGGATGCCACAGCCGAGCTCCGAGTGCCCCCCTGATGGTTGACATATGCCACGGCCGTGGCGTTGTCCGACTGGATTCTGACCGACCGGCCCTGTAGCCTCTTTGACCATGCGGCGAGACACAGCTTGATCGCCCGCAATTCCAGGACGTTGATTGTGAGACGAGATTCGTCTGGAGTCCAGAGCCCTTGAGCTGACAGGACTCCCCACACTCCTCCCCAGCCCGTCAGGCTGGCGTCCGTTGTGATCACCGTCCAGTGGATGGGGAGGAACGACTTCCCGGCCCGAAGAGCCGGGGATCTCTGCCACCACGTCAGGGACGCCTTGACAGACTGACTCACCTGGATCTGAAGATCCA
Organism: Rana muscosa; assembly: GCA_029206835.1. Lineage (NCBI taxonomy): Eukaryota > Metazoa > Chordata > Amphibia > Anura > Ranidae > Rana > Rana muscosa. Next base: position 979,758,696 of record CM055118.1, on the reverse strand, counting down.
ATGACAATGGGGACTTGTGCCAAACCGACAGAATTCCCTTCTGCAATGCCCGAGTGTGTGCTTGGGCATATGGAACCGCCTCAAAGGAGGCCACCATTAGTCCCAGGACTCTCATGCAGAAGCGAATTGACGACCATTTTCGGGACGTCAGAACCCGGACTGCCGACTGAAGTGTCAGTAACTTCTCTGAGGGTAGAAACACCCTCACTGCCGAAGTGTCCAGGAGCAGACCCAAATACTCCAAGCGCTGAGTCGGGACTAGAGCGGACTTCTGCGTGTTCAGAACCCATCCGAAGTCCCGGAGGGTCTGACTGACCATCGTCACATTTTCCTCCAATTCTGAGCCATTTTCTGCTCTGAGGAGGAGATCGTCTAGATAGCCCACGATAACAATTCCTCGCTGTCTCAGCAAAGCTAGAACCGAGGCCAGCACCTTGGTGAAATCCCGTGGTGCCGATACTAGGCCGAAGGGAAGGGCCACGAACTGATAGTGGACTTTGCCTATGGCAAAGCGCAGAAACCTCTGGTGGCTTGCGCAGATTGGGATGTGCAAGTAAGCATTCCTTGATATCCAAGGACCCCAAAAAATCCCCCTGGTGGAGTGTCGCGATCACCGTGCGAATGGATTCCATCCTGAATTTTTGTACCCTCACATAGGCATTCAGGGCCTTGAGGTCCAGGATTGGCCAAACACCGTCCTTTTTCGGGACAACAAACAGGTTTGAGTAAAACCCCTGAAACCTCTCGTGACGGAACCGGCACAATTACTCCGCGCCCGAGCAAATCCTGTACGGCCCCCAAGAGAGCCGCCCGGCGGGCCGGAAGGATAGGGAGGTTCGAGGGAAAAAACCTGCTTGGGGGCCACAAGCGGAACTCTATCCTGTATCCCGAGGTGACCACCTCGCACACCCACCGATCGGAGATCCAAGAGGTCCACCCACCGCACCGAGAACCTGTGAAGACGTCCCCCCCACCCCAGAGTCGGGCAGGGGCAAGACTTCATGGAGGTGGTGGACTTGGGAGCTTGCTTGGTAGACTTACGCACCCAGGGACGTCTTTGTCCCCCAGTCGCACTTTTTTCAGTCTGGGTGAGCTTACCCGTGGAATCTGACTGACGAAAAAACTTTTGCCGGAGAGGAAGGGCCCGGCCTGCGTTGGGGCTCATTTCCCTTAATAGACTGGGGAAGGAAGGTGCTCTTACCTCCTGTGACGTTTTTAATAATGTCATCCAGGGCGGCTCCAAACAGTCTACCGCCCTTAAAGGGCAAGTCAGCCAGGAGCTTTATGGAAGCTAGATCAGCCGACCAGCATTTCAGCCAGATAAGGCGACGCATCACCACAGCAGAAATGGAGGCCCCCATTATTAAAGGGGTCGCATCCACAGTGGCATCGCACATGAAGACTAAACCCTGCGCAAGCTGGTGAGCCAGGGCAATGGTTTCAGGAGGGAGATTATGCTCCTGCACTGTCTGGTGCAATATCCGTGCCCAGCCTGTGAGTGTCTGAGACACAAGTGTGGCCGCCACTTTAGGGCGTAAGGCGGCCCCCAATAAGGTGAACATAGTTCTACACGCCACTTCTGACCTCCTGTCAGCAGGATCCCTAAATGCAGGAGTCCCTTCCATTGGGAGCATGGTAGCCTTATTCAAACGGGCGACCGGGGGGTCGACCACTGGAGGATGAGCCCACTTAACTAGGTCCTCCTTAAAGGGGTACCTTAAAGGCTATGCGCCGCGGGACCGTCAAAGCCTTCTGCGGCTTATCCCAGACTTGGTCAATGTATGTACCAAAAAAAGGCACGTATGGGAAAAACCTTTTTTGAAGACACGGCTTTCAAAGAACAAAAAGGTCATATATTCCACCTGAGGTTCCTCAGCATCAACATTCAGCTTGAGAGAGGGTCCCTCACAGCGTCAATGAGTTCACTTACAAGCACCCTGTCAGTAGGTGGTTTAAGACAGGGGTCTTCCTCACAAGGAAGGTCCTATCCAAACATCAATATCCTCAGAACTAGGGTCCTCAGCAGCAGTAGCTAGGCCCATACCTGAGTCAAAGCACTCCCCATGTGGAGATTGTGTGGGGAGGGGGCGCTTTACAGCCCCCGTGCGTTCGCACACCGCTTCCAGCTTGACAAGGAATGATTCCAGGACTGCTGACAACTGGTCCATAGAGACCGCAGGTGCAGGAGCACTGCCAGTTGCCTCTGAGAAGTGGGGAGAAGCAGGTGAACCAGACTCCATATTGCCACCCTCTGAGACCCTATTCACTATTACAGTGAATAGTACCAGTCCACCCACTGGCTGTGCCGAGGCTGAGGAGGGGATACCCGGAGGACTCACCACCCTTAGGGACCGCTCGGTTCCGATGTATGAGCCACGCTGTAGGAGGAGAGTGAAGAATCTGTGAGGAGAGAGGTATTTCGCGCCGTTAAGCAGCGTTGCTAGAGGCTTAAAACGAAACTAAAAGCGCCGCGGCTACAAGAAAATGGCCGCCGGGCGCTTGTATAACTGTGCTTGAGCCTTGGCAAAATGGCCGCCGATGGCGCACTTTCTAAATTTAAAATACTGCGACAATGGCGCACGCAAGAACAAACACACAGTCCTCCAGAACACTTTCCAGCATATTAAACAGACATGGAGCGCACCCCCCCCCCCCAGGGCAGAACGACCCCCCCCAGGTATCCCCACACAGCACAGCACCAGCACCAGCAGGGTGCAGAGAGCAGCATAAAAGGGGGGAGACAAGGAGAACCCCCCACACACAGAAACACAGCCAGCATGTACTCTTTTCAGGAGAGACTTACCCCTCCCGCAAGCACCTCGGAGAACAACCTTGGTGACAATAGAGGGACCCACTGGCTTGTTTCAGACAGACCTATCACAGAGTCGTACTGCGTAGCTGTCGGCCCGGTCAACCGCGAAAGATACAGTAGGTACTGTTCAATCTTGAGAGGACCGCGGGAGCATGAAAGCAATCCGGCCACCCCTGGAGCCATGGGGTATGTCGTGAACTGAGTCTCACGCACACAAGGCGAGCATCAGCACGCTCGATGGTCGGACAGAGAAGACTACGAGGATACTAGTGTACCCAACCTGTTGCCCAGCCGACAGTTGATTGAAGGCCTCAAAAATAAAATAATAAAATTCCAAAACGAATAAAATTTTAAAAGTAAAAATCTTCCAGGAGACTGGCTCCTGAGAGAGCCACGTCTTCTTCTGCTAGGCAGAAAAAAAACTGAGGCTGCAGGTGGGAGGGTAATGTCCGGAGGGACCGCTCCCCTGGGCGGGGCTGTTCAGCTCTGGCTTGTTCTAGAATGTTTTAACATCTAACATTCTGCCTAGGTCTTCTGCTGCAAGCAGGGACATATACCCACATGTAATCACTATGAGAGCTGTGTCGGTCCATGGACGATAAGAGAAAGAAGGGTGGGTGCTGTGTCAGTCCATGGACGTCAGAGAAACGGATTTTACGGCGAGTACAAAAATCCTATTTTCTCTTATCGTCCATGGACTGACACAGCTCTCATACTGATTACGTGTGGGACGTCCCAAAGCAGTATAAGAAAAGGGTGGGAGCAAAAAAGTAAGGAACAACCAAAACTTCACTCCAAACCAGCAGAGCTCCTCAACGGAGGAGTTGCAACATTAAACAGCAGCCTGCAACAAGGAAACGAAGGAAACATCCGAAGATGCAGCCACATCAACCTTCTAGAACTTAAAAAAGGTATGAACGGACAACCAGGTCGCCGCCTTGCACACTTTTGCAACCGACGCTTGATGTCATAAAGCTCAGGAAGCACCAATTGCCCTGGTGTAAAGAGCCGTAACCGGAAAGGGAGGCCCCCGCCCCTCAAGGGCATAGGCCTGTATGACGGTCTGTCTGATCCACCTAGAAGCGGTGGCAGACGACACCGCTTGGCCCTGTGTTTGACCAGAGAGACACAGTGAGTCAGACTTCCGATAGAAGCAGTAGCTGCCAGGTACACCCGTAAGGCTCGTACCACATCCAAAGTGTGAAGCGCAAACTCACTGGGATGCGATGGATGATGGCACAAGGACAGAAGGACAATGTCCTCATTAAAGGTGAAAATCCAAAACAGCCTTTGGAAGGAAAGACGGTCGCGGACGCAACACCACCTTATCGATGACCAGGCAAGGCGACTTTAATGACAGAGCCACCAACTCAGACACCCGGCCAACAGAAGTAATGGCCACTAAGAAAGCCACCTTCTAAGACAAAGTCAAGAGAGGAATCTCTCGGATATTTTCAAAGGGATGTTCTTGGAGAACCGAGAGCACCAAATTCAGATCCCAAGGAGGGGAAGGAGGCTTGACAGGGGGGGTCACATGGCGAATCCCCTGCACAAAGGTGCTAATCAAGGAATGGCCAGCTAGCGGTCGTTGAAAAAGACAGCCCGGGCCGAAATCCGACCCTCAATGGTACACAAGGCCAGCTTTTGGGTCACACCACACTGTAAGAACCGCAAAATCCTGGGAACGGAATACGTCCGTGGACGCCAATCAAGCTCCTCGCACAAAGCGATGTAAGCCTTCCAGGTACGGTGATAGATCTTTCTGGAGGAAGATTTCTGTGCCCACAACATAGATGAGATGACCGAATCCGAGAGACCTCGGTCCCTCAGCACCTGGCTGTCAACAGCCATGCCATTTAAGCCAAGGACTGTAAAGCAGGATGAAGTATGGGACCATGAGACAGGTGGTCCACCCAAATAGGCAGTCGCCAAGGAACGTCTGCGAATAGCCGAACTAGATCGGCGTACCAATGTCGCCGTTCCGGAGCAATGAGGATCACCGGAATTGCCTCGGCCCCTACTCCGCGAAGCAGGCAAGGCAACAACAGTAGCAAGGGGTAAGCATAAATCAGGCGATACTGCCTCCGCGGCCACCAACGTGTCTGACGCGTCTGCACAGGGATCCTTGGACCTGGCCACGAATCTCGACACCTTGCGAGTCAGTCGAGAGGCCAGAAGGTCCATATCCGGTGCCCCACCTCCGGTAAAGGTGAAAACCCCTCCGGATGTAAGGACCCGTCCCCTGGAATGCACACGGCCGACAGGACCGTCCTGCAGCGGGATGGGTATAATAATCCCAAAGAGACCCTGCAATGTATCGGAGAAGCAAGGCCCCGGCTTACAGGGTGCCTCAATTGTTGGCCAAGAAAAGCAACCTGACAGAGCTTCCCTAGAAACTCGGTCAGTGGACCAGTAACTCAGCCTCAACAGGTGGCGCAAACACACCCCGCAAACCCACCCCGGGCACAGAGACCCTAGAGGCTAAAGCAGTTGCAGTGCACCTGCTGGTCGACTGATAGATGAAGCAGAGGCTTTTGCCCAGTCATTGAGCTTCAGAAACACCAGACGCGCAGCCACTATCGGGCGTAACGCTAACCTCAGCATGGCGAACACAGACCAAGCCAGCGCTTCGGATCACCACCGAAGGGCAGGTGGAAGGAGGTACCCCTGGTACCAGGGAACCTTATGACAATGCTCCATCCAGCAGCTATTCCATTGGTAAGCGTTGATTGTACAAACGTATAGTTAATGCTGTGTATTGCGTCAAAACGCGCAATTACAGCGTGGGAGGAAACCCACTCAGCCACAAAGAGCATAGTACAACCACATACGGCGTATGTAGTTTAGTATGTGTGGATAAAACATATTAGACACGTTTATACTGTGCTAGCGACGAAGGCGCGCGCATCATTGGGGCATGGGCGGAAACCAGCCACGCAGACTGCGTACACAACCGTGTAGGCATGGTTAGCATGCGAAAAACCAAATTGCACATGTTTATGCAGTGCATAGCGCTGAAAATGCGCACACCATTGGAGTGCAGGGGAAAAACAGGAGCACCCGGATGAAACCCACGCAGACATGTAGGTACGATAGTATGTGTGATAAACATTTTGAACATGTCTGTGTGTGCATAGCGCCAAAGGCGCGCACACCGCTGGCGCGTAGGAGGAAACCGGAGTAACCACACACAGACCCAGAGAATAAAATACATACATCTACTGTGAATGTATTTAGAGTTGTGTATAAACATTATGTGTATGTTTATACTGTGTATGGCACCAAAGGCGCACATGTCATGTAGCGTGGGCGGAAACCTGAGGACTGCACACATACCGCATAGGTATGTTAGCATGTGAAGAATCAAATTGCACAAGTTTAGGCTGTGCATAGCGCCGAAAGCGCCCATACCATTGGAGTGTGGGAGGGAACCAGAGTACCCAGAGGAAACCCACACAGACTGCATATACATACCGCGTAGGTATTATAGTATGCCTGATAAACTTATGGAATGTGTTTAAACTGTGCATAAAGCCAAAGGCGCACATACCGTCAGAGCATCGGAGGAAACCGGAACACCCGGAAAAAACCCACACAGACAGCACACAGACACCGTGTAGGAATGATAGCATGTGAATAAACACATTGCACATGTTTATGCTGTGCATTACCATAGGAGCGTGGGAGGAAACCTGCCGGAGACATGGATTATACCCAGAGGGTCCGCTCCCTGGGTGGTGCTGTAGAAGGTGTGATGTAACACTTTTTACAAGTTTTTTCTGCCTAGTCACTCCTGAAGTTAGGATAATACCCACTTGTCAATAGGAAGCTGTGTCAGTCCATGAACGAAAGAGTAAACTTTTTCGCCAAAAGGGAAATCAAGACGACACGCAGCCATTCACTAAAATGAAAAGATATGCGGTTTAACATTAAACTGCGTAGAAGGATATTTACTGTAAGAGTGGTAAGAATGTGGAATTCTCTTCCACAAGCAGTGGCTTCAGCAGGGAGCATTGATAATTAAAAAAAACTATTAGATAGGCACCTCAACGACCTTAACATACAGGGATATACAATGTAATATTGACATAAAAGCACACACACAGGTTGGACTTGGACTTTTATTTCAACCTCATCAACTATGTAACTCCTGGTGACTCACGAGACTTGGGTAAGGAGAAATGAACCACTGAAAATGCCCGATTCAGAGCCTGCTCTGTGTCCCACAGCTGTCCTCTGGAAGCATTGCATGTTTGGCACACACAGCTTACAAAAGCCAACTGGCGTGGCTGTAACCACAAACTATGCAAATCTTCGTGTGCCAAAATTAGGATACGGTGCGTGCATGATTGTGGCGAAGACACGTGCGCCATGGCCGCCAAAAAAAACGCAAACTCCTGAGCACTTTGGCAAATGAATGTGTGCCATGTGAACCAAGACGCACAATGGCGCACCCTCGTTCGCGGACCATCCATTTAAAAGGAAAAAACAGCCAGACAAAAAAAAAGGTATTCTTTTGCAAACAGCTAGTCCAAAACTCCCCCCTGTGGTCACCGCACACAGGTGTCGAGCCTCTAGCTAGCTTGACCGATTGTTACAATCACTGGGGCACCGCCAATAAGTAATGGGGGTTCACTTACCCGTCCGGGCGCAGGGCGGCTTTAGAAACCAAGAACCCAATCTTCACCCATCACGATGGGTTCTGGTCACTTGAGGGCCTTCAAGGACTGGGTAACCCTTTTAATGTTTAATGCAAGAATGCCTTAGCTCTGTGGTGTCCAGGATTCCACTACGCAGGGTCCAGCGCCCAAAGGCCACGTTACAGACAAAACCTTGCAGGATCCTTGCGTCTTCTTTGCGAGGTTCAGGTACCATTTATCCAAGCCTGTTTCAAATGGATCCGATTGGTCAATCCCTTGATTCATTTAAGAACCGTTTTTGGGACTGAAGACCTGGAGCTCAGAGAGCTCATCAAATGTGCCCATCCACCTTGCAGATACTGGTAAAAAAAAACTGAAGTACTTCCTGTATGTGAGGGGGTTATATAGGGGATCACCTCCTGTCTAAGACTGTCTACCAGTGTCCATTCACCTAGAGATGGCGCATAACTTAGTAGGTAATGAATATTGGCCTATGTCCGTGATGTATGATGAAGAAAGAAGTTTTGTTTTTTCAAAATTTTCGGTCTTTATTAATTTTGCAAAAATAAACCCAGTGGTGTTTAAATTCCCCAAAAGAAAGCTCTATTTGTGTGGGAAAAAAAAACTATAAAAATTTCACTTGGGTACAGTGTTGCATGACCGCGCAATTCTCAAAGTGTGACAGTGCTGAAAGCTGAACATTGGTCTGGGCAGGACGTGGGTAAAAGTGCCCAGTATGCAAATGGTTATTTACCAGTGTGTTTTTAGGTTTTGCTAAACTAAAAAAGACAGGAAAAACTTAAGTTTTAGTTTGTTATAACATTTTATAAATAAGTAATTCTCCTCCTTCACTTACTATGCAAGCTAAATTTCCATGTTAGGAATTAAGGTGAAGCCATGTATAAATTCCCATTGTAGAGAATACCCAAGAAGGTGTGTGTGTAAAATAATGTTGTAAAGTTGCTAGTAAAGACTAATTAGATCAAAATCCGTCTGGTTCTGGCTTGGGGGGGGGGGGGGCAGCTTGTGCCAAACAAACTAAAAAAGTTCACTCAAACCTGGAGTTCTGTTTTTAAAGAAAGCGCAACCACGCTTATAAAATTCATGGAGCTTTGACGTCAACCACTGGCTCCCCATTGTCCCCCTGTTGCCTGCACTGCTGATACAAGGGAGCTGGAGGATCACATGGCCAGATCAAAGTGGATTAAAATAAGGTACTTACACTGCTGTATTTTGTTTAGCATGCAGCATAAGAGAATGGGGAGGCAAGCATTGTTAAAAACTTTGGCCTTGGTAATTGGCCTCATCTTCTACTTAATGTAGACTTTGATTCTGCTTGTTCACTTTGCAAACAAAATTTACCGTATTTATCGGCGTATAACACGCACCCTAACTTAAAGAGGGAAGTTTCAGGGAAAAAAAAACTTTCCACAGCCCCCTGCGTATAACACGCAGGCACAGTTTACCCTCTATTTTCAGGGTAAAAAAGTGAGTGTTATACGGCAATAAATACAGTACTTTAAAAGGGAATATGCTCCAATGCAACAACCATCATAATGCCTGTCTTCAGTTTACTTATTAACCAAAATACATTACTGCTACCTATATATGTTATATTAGTCCATATATGCAAAATGACTTTCTGTAATTTTTTCTGTACTTATGTCAAGTCGGTTTTGTACCACCTTTTGTACTCAATAAAAAAGTTTGTAAACAAAAAAAAAAAAGGAATATGCTCTACATTTTAGTAAATCGGGTGAATTATTGATTGTATAAAAAGATTATTAGGTATTGGTTATGTTTTGTTACAAGTCTGTGGTCACAAGTTCGCCTACCTGGTAGTGCTGTAATGAAATCTCGCTGCAGCATGGGCTTCAAATAGGAGTTAATATGACCATGCTGGTAGTGACACATCCGAGATATAAGGTGCTCAACAAACTCAACTTGATCTGATTCAGACCATTGATCAAAAATTTTTATACACAAGTCTTTTTCTTTCTCATAATTGCCATCAGAAGTGCGTTTTCTGGGTACAATCACTGATGAAGTTCCATTACTTATCTGCAAAAAAATAAAAATAAAATAAAAATGGTGATGCCCATAACATTTCTATTTATATATATCACACATATATACACACATACACACTGTTTATGCACTAAAATCCTACACGTGAACAGCTTATACCTTCTTATTCATAACAGTTCAGAGTGCGAGTGTCTATGCGAGTGTGTCAAAAAAGCACCAATTAGTTTGAAACTGGCTAAGAGATATTAATATTAAACATAATGGAGAGTAAATGACTGGGGGAAAAGAAGGTAGATTATTAAGTATCTTTTTCAGCTGTGTATACAAAAGGAAAAATAGGGGAGCCCAAATTCATAAATGAGGAAAGCATTGACTAAATCCCAAAAAGAATTAAAACAGCTATGCGCCAGAAACAAACATTTCGACAAAATAAAAGGTGCATAAAGCACGTGGACCATAAAAGTGCATAAAGCACGTCGGCTTAGGCCGGCCATACGCGGTTCGAATCGAACCATTTACAAACAGGCTGAAAGTACCAAGCTGATCGATGGATAAACATGGGTACAACCAGCCTTCCGGATTCTCTTGCGAATATCTCTAGCGACTGCTATAGCAGGAAGAGAGAAAATTATCTGGACTGCCGCACTCTGGTTAAGCGCTTTATTAACAAAAAATAAATTATTAAAATGCCAAAAAAGCTATGAGTAAGCATCACACCCTGATGTGAAACGCGTTAGCCCTTGCCCTGCATGTCCCTTCATGTTAGATTGCTGTTTTGATGGATTTTGTTTATTTTTCTTTGGATTTTTTGGCATTTTAATAATTTATTTTTTGTTAATAAAGCACTTTACCAGAGTGCGGCAGTCCAGATAATTTTCTCTCTTCATGCATTCAAGCACAGCCAGCACCTGGGAGTGGAGCAGGGCGGGAGCTAATTGAAGGAACCTGGAACCTTAGAGCGGTACACCTTTCTCTCATGACTGCTATAGCAGCTAGAAATAATCTCTGTCTTCTCCCAACGGAGACCTGCTTACACCTCCCACTTGGATTTTTACCAAAACAGTTGAGACAGTTTCTCACACAAGGCTAACGTGCAAGCTAGACTACAGCGTTAGAAAATGCGGTTGGTAAATGGATAGAAAATTGGGTAAAAACCTGTATTCCAAGAGTAGTGGTTAAGGATTAATACTCTGAATGGTTTAAGTTTTTTAGTGGTGTGTCTCAAGGTTCAGTGTTGGGACCCTTACTTTTTAACATTTATAAAAGATATAGGGTTTAGGTTTAAAAGTACAATTTCAGTGTTTGCAGTTGGCACCAAGCTATGCAGTCAAATAACATCCTTATAGGAGGCCTCCAATTTAAAAACGGACCTCAAAGTAGATGTAAAAAAAGCCTGAAGATTACTTACCCTCATGCATTCTATGCATGAAGGTAAAAAACCTTCAGTATGCAGCTCCCCCAGCAACCCCCCTATTACTTAGCCAAGCTTGATTCAGTGATGAGCACATGAGCAGCTGCTGTCCTTGCTCTCTGCCGCCTCATTGTCTCAGAGACTTCAAAGGGAGCCATTGGCTCCCGCAGCTGTCAATCACAGCCAGTAAAAAGTGAGAAGGAGCGGGGCCAGGGCCGAGCCCCATTCTGTGCCTTATGGACAAAAAGTGGGGTTCAAGAGTGTGCACACAAGAGTGCCCAATAGAAAGTAGCTTGCTTGCTTGGGGGGCACTCTGTAAGGGGGCGGTGCCCAGAGAATCATCGGGGTACCTGAGAAAATAAGGATTGGGCTGCAACTGTGCAAAATCCTGGCACTGAGCAGGCAAGTATTAACAGGTTTTTGTTTTTTTAAAGATATTTATTGAGTGTTATATAAAAAAAAAAACCCTGAGCCGTTTTCTCAATGCTTCACAAGTCATACCAGAATAGTATCACAGGCAATACACCAAATACCGTGAGTAGTATCAAATACTAGGTCATAATATAAAGCTTGGAAATACATTTATTATCTGTCTGGAGTAACAAAGACAAGAGTAAGTGTGGGCTAGAGAGCCAGCAGTCCCAAACAGCATCGAACGAGGCGTCTTCTGAAGCTCACAGGTGAGTTTATAAAGTGGGAGGCTATTCCATGGGTATAGTCGGGACATGGCCACCTTTGATTGTAAGTGGGAGGGTCTTTTTAGACTAAAAATATAATATTCAAAGTGCTCCTCATATTTGGAAATTGACACGTCTCCAAAAATACCAAGGAGACCGTTATTTAGGCCCAGAATTGAGGAGACAAAAGGTGTTGACCTCAGACCACAATGCCTGAGCAACAAAGCAGGTTCAAAGGCAGTGAAGGAAGTCAGCCATGTCTCTGCAAACTTTGAAGCAGTAAGTCTTTGGGCATATGCCCATTTTATGTAGGCGAACAGGGGTAAAGTGGCTATGGTAAAACAGTTTAAGCTGAATGACACTACATTTAGAGGAGATGACGGAGGATTTGTACGACCTTTCAAACGCTAACCATTCTGGGTCTGCAATATGTAGGTTGAATGATAGCCATTTTCATTGGGCCATCGAGTATCTATTAGCATCACTTGTGAGTATCTGTGCAGTAGCTTTTCGAGAGTTGAGGCTTAACAAGGAGCCAAACAGATCTAATGGCATGGCGGAGACGGTAGTTAAAAATTGGTTGGGAGCCTAAATTGTTTGTGTAACTGATCGAAACACAGTAGGATACTATATCTATATACAGTACATCTATAAATCTATATAAAAAAACAATCATTTAATACCTTTGGAGGACCAACGCTGCACTTTGGGAATAGTGCTTAGTTCCAGAAGGGAGGGGTTATCCCACAGGGAAGCCTTGTACACACTAGTTTTTTGGGTTGAACGGGAAAAAAAAAAAAAACTGACAGCTCTGGTCAGAGCCACTGTACTAACAATCTGATGTTAGTACAGCGATCTCCCCTGCTGTGCTACTGTGTTCTGACGGGGAAGGCACCCAAACCATAACACTTGGGTCAGTGCTCTTATTGGCTGAGAGTGCTGACCGGGGACAGGTCTGCAGACCTTTTTCAGTAATGACCCTTCGACAGAAGCCGGCCGCCTTCTGTAGGACCGGCTGACGTACACACAGGCCGAGTGGAAGCCAGCTACATGCATATATCATACATTCTAAGAGAACAGCTGGGGGAGTCAATGGTTTAGAAGACCCTGGGTGTTATGGAAAATAGTAGACTAAGTGGATGTAAAACCGATTCATGAAAACTTATCTGCAGTGTTTTCTTCTCTTCAATGCACGAAAGCTGGCCATACACCTATAGATTAACAGCAGATTTTCTATGGTTAGATAGAAAAAGTGCAACAGATTTCTCCTTGTACGCTAAACTGTGTGGATGAAGGAATCTCCCACTATTTCCATCTGACCATAGAAAATCTGCAGATAATCTATAGGTGTATGGCCAGTCTTGGTCCCGTGTATTTCTGCTGCTCCGTTCTTCTGTTATCAGCATAACTTCTGACAAGTTCTCCGCCTGAATTTTGTGTCAGGGTGGTTATTATAAATAGATTAGCAGAAAGCTGCTCTCCTCACAGGACAGCTCTGAAAGTCTGTGGAGGGGGGTGTGCCTTTCCTCCAATCAGCTGTCTCCCAGTGTAATCCAACACTACACTGCTGAATGAGGAAGTGAAAATTCGAACAGAGTGCACTTTCTAAAAACAGTATATAAATCTGAAGACAGCATATATATATATATATATATATAAACACACACACACACACACACACACGTAAAACTTATGTAGGAGGATTTGGGTGGAACTCCGCTTTAACATGCAATGTAAGACTGCAGATTCAAAAGCAAGCAAAATACTTTCTTGTATTAACAGAGGTATAAGAGAGAAAGACATAATTTTGCCCCTGTGCAATCATAGGCAAGAACTCACCTGGAATATGCAGTTCAATTTTAGGCACCAGTTCAAAGAAAGGATATCAGAACAGGAGAAAGTGCAGAGAAGGGCAACCAAACTGGTAAAGAGGCATGTAGGAGCGCAGCTAATAGGAAAGATTAGTTGAAGTGAATTAAGTCTCTCTTGAGAAGGGGCAATTAAGGTGGAGGGGGGAGATTTGATCTTCTTGTTTAACCACTTAACGACCGCCCACTGTATATATACGTCGGCAGAATGGCACGGACAGGCACAATCACGTACCTGTACGTGCCTGCCTTCGTATGGGTGGGGGGTCCGATCGGACCCCCCTTCGGTACAGTGGACGGTCGGGATGGCTCTGGGAGCGATCCGTGATGAGGGGGCGGCCATTGGTTTCTGGCCACCCCTTCGCGATCGCTCCCGGCGAATCAAATGCTTCCTCTGCCTGTGTAATGTAAACACAGGCAGAGAGGAAGCAGCAGGAAGTGATGTCATCTCTCCTGCGGTGCTCACATATACCGGAGCGCCGTGGAGAGAAGACACACAGGTTAGTGCACAAGCAGTACACTGACACCAGGACACATAAATCGCCCCCCAGACACCCCCAGATCACCCCACAGTCACAGTGTCACTGATTGCAGTGATCATTTATTTACTGATCACTGCAATCAGTGACATTTGTTACTGTAAAAGTGTTAGGGCAGTTAGTGTTAGGTCCCTTAGGTCCAGGGTAGGCCCCCAACCCCCCCTAATAAAGGTTTAACCCCTTGATCGCCCCCCGGTAACCCTTTCAGCCCCTAGCACCACTGTTACTAATCAATCCTTTTTCTGATCGGTGTATTAGTGTCGGTGATGCGCTAGGTAGTCCGTTATTTTTTTATGTTCGCCGCCAGGTTTTTATAGCGTCGGGTACCCCCATATATATTACCTAATAAAGGTTTAACCCCTTGATCGCCCCCAGGTAACCCTTTCACTCCCTAGCACAACTGTCACTAAGCAATCGTTTTTCTGATCGGTGTATTAGTGTCAGTGATGTGCTGCTAGGTAGTCAGTTATTTTTTTAGGTTCGCCGCCAGGTTTTTATAACGTCAGGTACCCCCATATATTATCTAATAAAGGTTTTAACCCCCTGATTGCCCCTAGTTAACCCTTTCACCAGTGATCACCGTCTAAGTTACGGGTGACGCTGGTTAGTTAGTTTGCTTTTTATAGTGTCAAGGCACCCGCCGTATATAACCCAATAAAGGTTTAACCCCCTGATCGCCCGGCAGGTGATATCAATTAGGTTTTAGCGTCAGAGAGGGTCTGCATCGCCCCAGGCAGCGTCAGGTTAGTGCCAGTAATGCCAACACCCAGGCGCAAAGCATACACCTCCCTTAGTGGTATAGTATCGGATCAGATCTATACTAGCATCCCCAGCGGTTTTGGGTTCCAAAAACGCAGTGTTAGCGGGATCAGCCCAGATACCTGCTAGCACCTGCATTTTGCCCCTCTGTCCAGCTCAGGCCACCCAAATGCAGTATCGATCGATCACTGTCACTTACAAAACACAACACACATAACTGCAGCGTTCGCAGAGACAGGCCTGATCCCTGCGACTCCAGTGCTGTAGGAGGTGATTTCACCACCACAGTTAAAAAAAAAAAAGCATATATGCCGAAGCATTGGGGCAGCAGGGGCGGAGGAGCGATTTTGCTCCGAATGCCGCGTACATACGGTCGAAATTCCGACGGAGGCTTGCCCGTGGAAAAGTCCGACCATGTGTGTGCGGCATAACTTTTTTGCGGGAGGATGCCCCCATGCTTCGGCATATATAAATGGTGCATGTATGCCCATCATTATAAGTGGGTGGATGAAGGGAGTACCTGACACTACCTATTGCTATCATAGGGGATATTTACTTTCCCTTAGATAACAATAAAAAATAATAAAATAAAAAAATATGGAAGGAACAGTTTAAAAACAAAATAAAAGACGAAAAAAAATAAAAAAAAAATAAAAAAAAAATTAACCCCTGTCCCGCCCTGCTCTTGCGCAAAGGTGAACGCAAGCGTCGGTCTGGCGTCATATGTAAACAGCAATTGCATCATGCATGCGAGGTATCACCGCGAAGGTCAAATCGAGGGCAGTCATTTTAGCAGTAGACCTCCTCTGTAAATCTAATGTGGTAACCTGTAAAGGTTTTTAAAGGCTTTTAAAAATTTATGTAGTTTGTCACCACTGCGCGTTTGTGCGAAATTTTAAAGCATGTCGTGCTTGGTATCCATGTATTCGGCCCAAGATCATCTTTTTTATTTCATCAAACATTTGGGCAATATAGTGTGTTTTAGTGCATTAAAATAAAAAAAAAGTGTATTTTTTCCCCAAAAAATGCGTTTGAAAAATCGCTGCGCAAATACTGTGTGGAAAAAAAAATGCAACACCAACCATTTTAATCTGTAGGGCCTTTGCTTTAAAAAAATATATAATGTTTAGGGGTTCAGCGTAATTTTCAGGCAAAAAATAAATGTTTACATGTAAACAAAAAGTGTCAGAATGGGCTGTGTCTTCAAGTGGTTAGAAGAGTGGATGTAAGCTTCCTAATGTTGTGTATAAAATGCCAGGACAGTTCAAAACCCCCCCAAATGACCCCATTTTGGAAAGTAGACACCCCAAGCTATTTGCTGAGAGCCATGTCGAGTACATGGAATATTTTATATGTTGACACAAGTTGTGGAAAAAAGACAATTCTTTTTTTATTTTTTTGCACAAAGTTGTCACTAAATGATATATTGCTCAAACATGCTATGGGCATATGTGGAATTACACCCCAAAATACATTCTGTTGCTTCTCCCGAGTACGGGGATACCACGTGTGAGACTTTTTGGGAGCCTAGCCCGGTACAGGACCCCAAAACCCAAGCACCGCCTTTAGGCTTTCTAAGGGTGTAAATTTTGGATTTTACTGACTGCCTATCACAGTTTCGGAGGCCATGGAATGCCCAAATAGCACAAAACCCCCCCAAATGACCCCATTTTGGAATGTAGACACCCCAAGCTATTTTCTGAGAGGTATGGCGAGTATTTTGCAGATCTCACTTTTTGTCACAAAGTTTTCAAAATTGAAAAAAGAAAAAAAAAATATATATATATATATATATATATATATATATATATATATACACACATATATTTTCTTTCTTCATTTTCAAAAACAAATGAGAGCTGTAAAATACTCACCATGCCTCTCAGCAAATAGCTTGGGGTGTCTACTTTCCAAAATGGGGTCATTTGGGGGGGTTTTGTGCTATTTTGGCATTTTATGGCCTTCGAAACTGTGATAGGTAGTGAGGAGTGAAATCAAAAATTTGCGTACTTAGAAATCCTGAAGGCGGTGCTTGGATTTCGAGGTCCCGTACGCAGCTAGGCTCCTAAAAAGTCCCACACATGTGGTATCCCCGTACTCAAGAGAAGCAGCAGAATGTATTTTGGGGTGCAATTCCACATATAACCATGGCATGTGTGAGCAATACATCATTTAGTGACAACTTTTTTTTTTTTTGTCATTCAATCACTTGGGACAAAAAAAAAAAATATTCAATGGGCTCAACATGCCTCAGCAATTTCCTTGGGGTGCCTACTTTCCAAAATGGGGTCATTTGGGGGGGTTTTGTACTGCCCTGACATTTTAGCACCTCAAGAAATGAGATAGGCAGTCATAAATTAAAAGCTGTGTAAATTCCAGAAAATGTACCCTAGTTTGTAGACCCTATAACTTTTGCGCAAACCAATAAATATACGCTTATTGACATTTTTTTACTAAAGACATGTGGCTGAATACATTTTGGCCTAAATGTATGACTAAAATTGAGTTTATTCCATTTTTCTTATAACAAAAAGTAGAAAATATAATTTAAAAAAAAAAAAAATCGGTCTTTTTCCGTTTATATCGCAAAAAAAAAAATCGCAGAGGCAATCAAATACCATTAAAAGAAAGCTCTATTTGTGGGAAGAAAAAGACGCAAATTTTGTTTGGGTACAACGTTGCATGTCCGCACAATTTCCAGTTAAAGCAGCGCAGTGCCAAATTGTGAAAACACCTCTGGTTATTAAGCTGCGTAATGGTTCAGGGCTTAAGTGGTTAAATAGACAGATGATCCATATAGTGAACTTAGTGTAATGTTAGTCATTTTCTGATCATTACAGGAGGACAAGGGGGCACTCTTTACATCTGAAGGAAAATAGATTTAACCTCCAACATACAGAATGGCTTCTTCATAGTAAGAGCTGTGAAAATGTGTAATACCCCCTCAAGAACCAATTCTGACCAGCTGGAGATATCATTTAAAAAAAAGAGCGGGATGAATTTCTAAATGCTCAAATTATTAAAAAATGGATGTTAACATTTGCAGACAATTAAACCAGGGGTAGTTGATACCTCTGGGGGATTATGAATGATTTTTTTCCAGTTTTGAAAACTTGACAATGCCATTTTGGATTTTTTTTACCATCCTTTGGATCAACTGTGGGTGTAGAATTCTGTAAACGTGGAGTTTTTTCATTTGCTTATTTTTTCTATCAGTTGACATTTAATCTTTTTCAACCCGACTAAAGCTGGCCATAAATTAATTTTGATTTATGGCTGTTCCCGTTAAGTCAATCTATCGACAGTGTACAGTATTCTGACCTTGTCCCATTGTCAGAATACAAATGACAGTGGGGAAGATCTTTCCCATCCACATTGAAATGTGTTGATAGGGAAATCTGATAAGTTTTTTTTTTTTTTTTTTTCGTTCAGCTCATCCAACTTAAGTTAATATGCTTAACCACTTCCCCATCGGTCACTGCATATAATCGGCCGAGTGGAACAAGTGTCGATCGGGGAGGACACACCCGTACATCTTCCCAAGTCCACTGGACACAGCAGATCACTGATTTAAGTACCAAGTGGTGGTGCTCCATCCTAGTACCATGTGATCGCTATGACCAATCAGAGCAACCACATATCCAGTAGTAAACATGAATGCCATTCATACAGCCATTGAGAACTACTGTGATCTCCGATTTGTCACAGTGATCACATAGTACAGGGCCAAGCATCGTGCCCCCTCCCCTGTAGCATGTGATAGTTGTAGTCAATCAAAGCTGTAACAGTAGTTCTCAATAGCTGCTGGAACGATGCTGAGCATTGTCAGAAAGGACTGCTTATGGCTGTATAAGCAATTAGTGCAAAATAAAAAGTGCCAACCCACTTCTCTAGAGTACTGCAGTTTTACTATGGTAACACTTAACTGCCCTAAAGACAGAATGCACTGGAATTTTTTTTGGGAAAAAATGAACACTAAAAGTGAAAATCCGCGAAATAGAAATACCCTATTTAAATACACACTAGGCATGTTTTTATAACTTTCACTGTACTTTATAAGCATTTTAAGGTCTTTAAACACACTTTTAAAACAATAGAAACACATTTAAACACATAAAAGATACTGAGAGACATAGCAAGAGCAATGGAAAACACAAAAATATTTAATTAACAATGATTTAATCAATAAAATAATGTTAACCACTTCCCGCCCAGTCAATAGCGAATTGACGTCCGGGAAGTGGTTGCAATATCTATACTGGACGTCATATGACGTTCTGCAGGATATTGCCTTGCGCACGCCCGCGGACACAGCGCTTCCCTGATCAATTTCATTGGCTGTTTACCATGTGATCGGCTGTGTCAAAGTCACAGCCGATCACCTGTCAAAACAAACCCGGCGGCGCGCTCCGTGCGCGCCGCCACAGGCTTGCAGAGCGGGGATCGGGGAAGGCGAGTGTCCCTTGGACACAGCGCGTCCCCGATCAGAGTAAACAGCCAATGAATTGGCTGTTTACCACGTGACCGGCTGTGTCCAATCACAGCCGGTCACAAATGTAAACAAACTCCACAGGAGTTACTACCTGATCCCTGCTCTCTCCTCACACACCGATCTGTGAGGAGAGAGAAGAGATCAGTAAGTTAGATCAGTGTAGTTTGTCTACATAAGTTTACAGTGCACAACACGCCCCCCCCCCCCCATAAAGAGGACCTGTCAATCAGCCCAGCACGTCAATCAGCCCAGCACGTCAATCAGCCCAGCACGTCAATCAGCCCAGCACGTCAATCAGCCCATCCGTCTGTCAATCAGCCCATCCGTCTGTCAATCAGCCCATCCGTCTGTCAATCAGCCCATCCGTCTGTCAATCAGCCCATCCGTCTGTCAATCAGCCCATCCGTCTGTCAATCAGCCCATCCGTCTGTCAATCAGCCCATCCGTCTGTCAATCAGCCCATCCGTCTGTCAATCAGCCCATCCGTCTGTCAATCAGCCCATCCGTCTGTCAATCAGCCCATCCGTCTGTCAATCAGCCCATCCGTCTGTCAATCAGCCCATCCGTCTGTCAATCAGCCCATCCGTCTGTCAATCAGCCCATCCGTCTGTCAATCAGCCCGTCTGTCAATCAATCACCCCACCTGTCAATCAATCACCCCACCTGTCAATCAATCACCCCACCTGTCAATCAATCAGCCCATCTGTCAATCAATCAGCCCATCTGTCAATCATCTGTCACAGGCCCACCTCCATCGGTACCGCCATTGGCACCGCCACACAGGCTACCAGTACCGCCATCGGTACCAGTACCACCACCAGGCCCAGCATCTATACTGCCACACAGGCCCGCTACCAGTATCACCACTAGTGCCGCCATCGGTACCACCACCCGTACCACCGTCGGTAGTGCCACCACCACCTGTACCGCCATCGGTACCATCACCACCCGTACCACCACCACCTGTACCGCCATCGGTACCACCGCCACCACCACCCGTATCGCCATCGGTACCACCCGTATTGCCATCGGTACCACCACCACCCGTACCGCCATCGGTGCCACCACCACCCGTACCGCCATTGGTACCACCACCACCCATACCGCCATCGGTACCACCACACAGGCCCACCACTAATACCTCCATCGGTACTACCACACAGACCGCCACCACTACCACCAGCAGTACCATTACACAGGCCCACCAATAAGCACTGCCATAATGTCCCAAAGGGTTTACACACCTGAGGAGGCATATGCCATTCTTGCCATGTCGGATGATGAGAGCAGCGGGGAGCTCCCATTATCCGATTCTGGTTCGGAATACGAGCCAGTGGAGGATAGTGGCTCAGAGTCCGAGTCCCCGGAGGAAACCGTCCCTCCCAAAAGAATGCGATCGGCACCAAGATCAGCACCAAGATCAGGAGAACTGCCCACCACCAGCAGCGCCATACCCCAGGAAGAGGAGCCCAGTACAAGCAATGGAAATGCACGCCCAACCCGAAGAATCCAGCCCCAATCCTACCTTCCCGATGCCCTGGCAAACCCCTTATGGTTGCCTGCCAACACAGGATCCGCTATCATCCCCCCTTTCACCGCACAGCCAGGTGTGCAGCCCGACACTACACATTTTTCTAAATTTGATTATTTTTGTTTATTTTTCCCACAAGATTTGCTGCAGAATATAGTGGATCAAACGAATCTGTATGCATCCCAATTTATTGCTGCCAACCCCGATTCTTCCTACGCCCGCATGTTCCAGTGGCGGCGTCTAACATTGGAGGAATTTAAATTATTTTTGGGCCTTATGTTCAATATGGGGCTTACAAAAAAGAACGAAGTCCATTCATATTGGTCCAAACGCCCCATCCAACACATGCCCATATATTCCGCTGTCATGTCCAGGAAAAGATACGACATGATTATGCGCTTTCTCCACTTCAATGACAATTCACAGTGCCCTCCCCGAGATCATCCCAACTACGACAAATTGTACAAGATACGCCCCCTAATCAATGCCTTTTCCCAGCGATTTGAAGAAGTTTTCATCCCAGACCAAAAAATGTGTGGACGAGTCCCTCGTACATTTCACCGGCCGACTGCAGTTCAAGCAGTACATACCAAGCAAGAGAGCCAGGTATGGGTTAAAATTAAATAAATTATGTGATCGAGCCACTGGATACGTCTGCAAATTCAGGATCTACGAAGGCAAAGACTCCCAGGCTCCAGCCCCGTGATTGCCCCACATATATTGGAACCAGTGGGAAAATTGTCTGGGAGTTGGCATACCCCCTGTTCGGAAAAGGTTACCATTTATATGTTGATAATTATTATACCAGCCTGCCCCTTTTTCGCCACCTTTACAGTAAACAAACCCCGGCCTGCGGTACCTTCAAAAAAAAACGGAAGGGATTCCCACAAAATTTATTGACAAAAAAATTGCGACCTGGAGAATCGGCATCCATGAGGAACGAGGAGGTGTTGGCCATGAAGTGGAGGGACAAGAAAGATGTCCACATCCTCTCTACGATCCACAATGACACCATGGTGGAGATCCCAAGAAGACGCGGCTCCATTGTAAAGCCTGAATGTGTCCACGACTACAATTTGTACATGGGGGGGGGTGGATTTAAACGACCAGATGCTACAGCCCTACTTATCAACCAGAAAGTCCCATTATTGGCACAAAATAGTTGCGTTTCACCTGTTTCACATGGCCCTTTTTAATTCGTTTGTCTGCTACCAAAAAGCAACTCAAAATCACAGACTCCACTACCTCCAATATATCGAAGATATCATCGATGCCCTCATTTACCAACAAGATCCCGCCCCAGGAAGCATTCGCTCTGATAGTGTGAGTCGGCTTCACGAGCGACACTATCCCTTTAGCATCCCCCCCACAGAATCTGGAAGAAGACGCCAAAAGAAATGCCGTGTATGCAGCAGAGGAGGAGTAAGAAGAGACACCAGCTATTATTGTCCCGATTGTCCCTCCCAACCTGGCCTGTGCATCGGAAATTGCTTCAAAAATTATCATACATCCATTAGTTCCCCTTATTATTAACAGACTGCCACTTCCCTATTTGCCTGCTACCATGTTACTAACTACCTTCCATGTTAATTAACTGACCCTGGCCTGTTTACCGACGATGCCTCTGCCTGCCGATTTAAACCACGTTTCTGACTTACACGTGTACCGACCTTGGCCTGTTAATCGACCATGTTTTTGCCTGCCACTTGGACTGATCTTTTGGCCATCTACTTTTAGTACACAGGGGTCTCACATATGTGAGGGGCTTCAGAATAGCGTTCTGAGTAGAGAAAACCAGTTTTTCGTTTTCTGTGCTCCAAGAACAGGGTCTGGTTGCCCGGAGGCTTCAAAGCGATTTGGGTGGGAGAAGCCTCTACCCCTGTCCCCCTGGCCCTAAGCTTGATGGTCCTTCCTGCTGCCTGGACCAATAATTTGGCTGTGCTGACCATATTACTGCCTGTAATGACCCATGACATTATGGACCATGTTTCTTCCTGCTGCTTGGACCAATACTTTGGCTGTGTTGACCATATATCTGCCTGCTGTCTCTACTGACTTTGGACAGCATTTCTGCCGGGACACCTCTGCCTGCTACCTGGACCTGTGCTTTGGCTGTGCTCTGGCTGTGCTGACAGTATCACTGCCTGTGCGAACTATGGACAGTATTCCTGCCTGCTGCCTGGATGATTGCTTTTGCTGTCGCTGACCTCATCCCTGCCTGCTGCCTGGACCGATGCTCTCCTCTGTGGACCACTGCACTTCTAAAACCACAGGTAATCTTTTGTTATTTGGTATGTACCTGCTATGTGTTAGATATATGAAGGGCCTTCAAAAATGTGATCGGTAGTCAGAAAATGATATGTGCAATTAATGCTGCTAGAATGCCTGGAGGTGCTACTTGGATGTTGGGCCTCTGTATGTGGCCAGGCTGTGTAAAAGTCTCAAACATGTGGTATCGCCATACTCAGGAGTAGCAGAATGCATTTTGGGGTGTAATTTTTGCTATGTACATATTATGTGTTAGAAATATCTTATAAATGGACAACTTTGTGTAAAAAAAATGCATTTTCATTTTTTCTCCACATTTTCCAAAACCTTCTGGAAAAAAATGAACCGTTCAAAAGACTCATAATGCTTCATAGATTATACGTTGGGGTGTGTGCTTTCCAAAATGGGGTCATTTTGTGGAAAATTCTATTGTCCTGGTGCTCCAGGGCCTTCAAAATTGTAATAGGTGGTTGAGAAAGGATATGTGCGATTTATGCTTGTAGAACGCCTGAAAGTGCTACTTCAATGTTGGGCCTCTGTATATGGCCAGGCTGTGTAAAAGTCTCACACATGTGGTATCGCTATACTCAGGAGGAGTAGCAGAATGCATTTTGGGGTGTTATTTTTGCTATGTATATGCTATGCGTTAGAAATATCTTATAAATGGACAACTTTGTGTAAAAAAAATGCATTCATTTTTTCTCCACATTTTCCAAAACCTTCTGGAAAAAAATGAACCGTTCAAAAGACTCATAATGCTTCATAGATTATACGTTGGGGTGTGTGCTTTCCAAAATGGGGTCATTTTGTGGAAAATTCCATTGTCCTGGTGCTCCAGGGCCTTCAAAAGTGTAATAGGTGGTTGAGAAAGGATATGTGCGATTTATGCTTGTAGAACGCCTGAAAGTGCTACTTCAATGTTGGGCCTCTGTATGTGGCCAGGCTGTGTAAAAGTCTCACACATGTGGTATCGCTACACTCAGGAGGAGTAGCAGAATGTATTTTGGGGTGTAGTTGCAATTATGCATATGCTGTGTGAGAGGAAAAAAACTGTTAATATGACCAGTTTGTGTAAAAAAAAATAAAAAAAAAATTAAATTAAATTTTCCCAAGAATTGTGGGAAAAAAATACAACTTCAAAAAACTCACCACGCCTCTTAGTAAATACCTTGGACTGTCTACTTTCCAAAAAGGGGTAATTTTGGGGTATTTGTACTTTCCTCGCTTGTTAGTGTCTCAAGAAATGAGATATCCCTTCAGTACATCAGGCATGATCAGATGTGATAAATTTTCAGTGATTGCCACCATAGTTTGTAGACTCTATAACTTTCACAAAGACCAAATAATATACACTAATTTGGGTTCATTTTACCAAAGATATGTAGCAGTATACATTTTGGCACAAATTTATGAAGAAAAATTACTTATTTGCAAAATTTTACAATAGAAACTAAAAAAAAGTGTTTTTTTTTTTTAAAATTGCTGTTTTTTTGCTTATATTGCAAAAAATAAAAAACCCAGTGGTGATTAAATACCACCAAAAGAAAGCTCTATTTGTGAGAAGAAAATGATAAAAAATTTTGTTTGGATACAGTGTAGCATGACTAAGTAATTGTCATTCAAAGTGTGAGAGTACTGAAAGCTGAAAATTGGTCTGGGCGGGAAGGTGCATAAGTGCATGGTATTGAAGTGGTTAATAGGTCTTACAGAAAAAAAACGCAATATACCGGGACCGCGAAAACTGAACCGCGATATAACGGGGGTTTACTGTACAATGCAATTAAACATAGCAGCTAATATTCAGAGGACAAATATGGCAGCGTCTCTGGTTACTTCATATAGATACCTGTAAAAAATAAATATAACTTAATATTTACGAAAACAAAATGTAAATCATACTCTTTATTCAACCCCTTCGGATAAATAGTATCCAATTGTGAAATCCAGCTTACACAAACACACGAGCGCACACATTCAGTACAATGTAAGGCTGAAACTAATGATTTTTAAAAGTGTGGTGTGTAATTTAACCACTTCAGCCCCGGAAGAATTGGCTGCTTAACCACTTGCTGCCCGCCCTATAGCGGATTGACGGCGGCTAAGTGGTTTCAAAATCCTGACTGGACGTCATATGACACCCTTAGGATTTTGAGCCGCTGCGCTCCCCCGGGGGCGCGCATCGCGGCGATCGTTGTTGCAAGGTGTCAGTCTGACACCCCGCAACATCGACGGAGACTCTTTACCACATGATCAGCCGTGTCCAATCACGGTTGATCACGATGTAAACAGGAAAAGCCGGTGATCGGCTTTTCCTCACTCGTGTCTGCCAGACGCGAGTAGAGGAGAGCCAATCGGCTGCTCCTCTGACAGGGGGGGGTTTGTGCTGATCGATTAGCGCAGCCCCCCCCCCCCCCCCGAGGATGCCCACACTGGACCACCAGGGATGCCACCAGACCACCAGGGATGCCCACCACCAGGGATGCCTCCCTAGACCACAATGGATGCCAATCAGTGCCCACAATGGATGCCAATCAGTGCCCACAATGGATGCCAATCAGTGCCCACAATGGATGCCAGTGATTGGCAGGCATTATTGTTTGGCACTGATTGGCATCCATTAGTAGCATTACAGTACCGTGCCGCCTACCGGTGCCCATCCGTGCCGCCTACCGGTGCCCATCAGTGAAGGAGAAAACTTACTTCTTTACAAAGTTTTGTAACTGAAACCAAAAAATGTTTTTTTCTAAATTTTCGGTCTTTTTTTAAAAAAAATTGCAGAAAATAAAAATAGCAGAGGTGATCAAATACCACCAAAAGAAAGCTCTATTTGTGGGAACAAAATGATAAAAATTTAGTTTGTATACAGTGTAGCACAACCGTGCAATTGTCATTCAAAATGCAACAGCGCTGAAAGCTGAAAATTGGTCTGGGCAGGAAGCTGTATAAGTGCCCTGTATGGAAGTGGTTAATGACCAGAGCATTTTTTGCGATTCGGCACTGCGTCGATTTAACGGACAATTGCACGGTCATGCGACGCTGTACCAAAAAATAATTGACGTCCTATTTTCCCCAAAAATAGAACGCGGTATTTGTTCACCTCTTGGGAAAAAAAAATAATTTTTACTTTTTGCTGTAATAAATGGTACAATTTTTTTTTTTAAAGCGGATTTTTTCCTCAGTTTCGACCGATATGTATTTTTCTACATATCTTTGGCAATAAAAAAATCATAAAAAGCGTATATTGATTGGTTTGCGCAAAAGTAACAGCGTTTACCTAATAGGGGATAGATTTATGGCATTATTATTATTTTTTTTACAAGTAATGGTGGCGATCTGCGATTTTTATCATGACTTCGACATTATGGCAGACATATCGGACACTTGACACATTTTTGGGACCATTGCCATTTATACAGCGATTATTGCTATAAAAATGCACTGATTACTGTGTAAATGTCACTGTCAGGGAAGGGGATAACACTAGGGGGCGATCAAGGGGTTAACTGTGTTCCCTGGGGGGGCGTGGCCTAGACGGGCATGTGAGCGGACGCTTTGCACGGAGCTCCCGCTAATGATCCTCCTCTGATCCTTTCCCCGCGATCCTCCTTCACCGACACTCGGATCAGAAGCACAGGCTCTCCTTGCTACAGGCAGTGATCGGAGGCTCAACGCTTCTCGGAGCCCCGGATGACCCGCAAAGGGGAGAGAGCAGCTGCAGCAGCGGCGGCTATGGAAAGCCAAGATGGCGCCGGCTCCTCTCAGCCTCAGTGTGCAGCGCGGGGACCAGACAAACTGAACGAGGCTGGCGATAAGCCTTCCAATACCCCTAAACAACTGGGGAGAGAGCAGCCCAGAGACATGCTGTACTATGCCCAAAAGTTGCAGGGCCCCGGCTGCTCTCTCCCCCCGCAGCCACAGGTGCAGGCACAGGCCCTGGAGCAAAATGGCGTCCCAGCACTGGACGATACGCTGCCACTAGACACCTCCTCTGACCATGTATCTGACATATTTGATGAGGGGCAGGATGACACTCCGCAGCCTACGCTGAGTGAAATCCTGCGTGCTGTGCAGCACTGCACTACATCTGTGACGGCTTCTGTGGATGGCCTAAAGGGGCAGTTTGGGGAGCTCACAGAGACAGTATCTATCATAAGGCAAGACCTCCAGAAGATTAGGGAGAGAACCACGGCTGTGGAGGGGAGGCTCAGTGAGGTGGAGGACCAGCTGCCACCCCTAACCAGAGATACCAGATATGCACTACAGCAGTCAGCGCAGGCGAACGCAAAAACCGACGACATCGAGAACCGCCTAAGGAGAAACAACGTCCGCATTGTGGGACTCCCTGAGAGGGTGGAGGGCAGGGACCCCACGGCATTTACAGAAACGTGGCTCCAGGAAATATTTGGCAAGAAGGCGTTTACATCGCCGTTTGCGGTGGAGAGGGCCCACCGTACTCCGCCTAGGCCCCTTCCCCTGGGTAGTCCACCCAGGTCCATGCTGGCCAGGCTGTTAAATTACAAAGATAGAGAGATCATACTGAGACTGGCCAGGGAAAAGGGGGCGGTACATTACAATGGAGCTAGGATATCATTCTACCCGGACTTCTCAGCGGAAGTACAACGAAAGAGAGCCAAGTTTGCTGAGGTGAAGAAACGCTTGCAGAGGATTCAACTCACCTACGCAATGCTGTACCCTGCCAAGCTGCGAATTACAGTTAGAGGACAAGCCACCTTTTTTGAAAATGCAACGGACTGGCTGGACCGCAATGAACAAGACCTGAGGAGGCGTCAAGCTGAGGCCAGAGGTGATTGAGATTCCGGCCTTCTTCACGAGTGGTCGGTAGAGTACCTGCTGACGAGTTAAATTTACCACTTACATGTCGGGAAGTTACAACCCTTTATATTATTAGCGTTTGTTAACGAGCTCTGAAAGGGAAAAAGTTTCACTACACTGGACACTAAACTAAGGTGGAGGTTACCTGCCTGTTCTGACTCTATTGAGTTTGTAGAGTCCCAGTTGAAGGGACGTGTTCCTCGGGGCTATGTTGGCACGAGTTTTTCTGTTTTTCTTCTTTTTTGCTCACATTGCATTACTTGCTGGACCCTTCCTCTTTGCTCCCTCACAGACATTGTTTATGGCCATATCAAAGTATGGCGGCCCACCCCCTGGCCGATACCTGTTCTCGGATCGCGCAGGCTTCCCTTCCCCACTGGCCCTGGACTCAGACGCAGTGGACAATGGCCCCTCGCTGCGTACCTCTCTTCCACTCATTATGGCTACCACCCCGATTGTGACCTGGAACGTCCGCGGAGTCAGTGATTCGTTGAAACGCACCATGATTAACTCATGCCTGAAAAAATTCCTCCCAGCCATTGTGGGCCTTCAGGAGACCCACCTCACGAGGGACACGGTTAGCTGCCTGGGGTTTTCCTGGTTGGGCAGGGCCTACCACTCCACTCACACCACGTATTCGCGGGGGGTGAGTGTGCCGGTACACAAATCCTTGGCCTACCGGGAAATGGATGTGGCAGTGGACCCCCTCGGGAGATATGTCTGTGTACTGCAAAGTATTTACTGTGACGATAATATTGGCTTGTGTATATATACCCCCTCCCTTTTCTAGGGAGGTTTTGCAACTTTTTCTGTCTTACTTGGTGGATAAACCTGATGTTCCTGTTATGATCGTGGGGGATTTCAATGGATGCCTGGACCCTAGAGTAGATAGGCATCCGCCATCCCACCCTCCACTGGGGGGTAGGGGCACTGTTTTGAGCCGCCTGTTGGTGGAGGTGGGCTGGATTGATGTATGGAGAGCTAGATACCCGACAACCAAGCAATTTTCATGTTTCTCTAAAACGCATGGGTCGCTATCCCGCATAGACCTCTGTGTGGGATCCCCACAGGTTTTACCCTTGGTGCCCAAAATAGAATACCTCCCTAGACGGGTGTCAGACCATTCTCCACTGGTTGCATATCTTGTCACCCGTCCTGTCCCCTCCCTACCTAGGGCCCCTTGGAAGCTGAACGCCTTTTGGCTAAAGCTCTTTACATCCCATGAGAGGGTGGAATGCCAGATAGAGCAGTATTTTGTAGACAACCGGCTGAGTGTTGACCTGGCGGTAGGGTGGGATGCCTTTAAAGCCTGCGTGCGGGGTACGTTTATAGCTGAAATCACAGCCATCAAACGCAACTCATCTGCACTGCTGGAACAGGTTGGGGACCAGGTGAGGCAATTAGAACTAGCATTCATAGTTGACCCGACGGATTCTGCGAGGGAGGCCTGGACTGCGGCCCAGGACTCTCTGGACCGGTTGAGAGCTTCCGCTACAGAAAAGAAGCCGTTTTTCACTAATCAGGCATATTATGAAGAGGGGGAGAAGACTGGGCGGCTTTTGGCCAGAATTGCCAGGTCACAGCAGACGTCCCCTGTCATCGGAGCGATCCGTGGATCCCAGGGGCGGCTGGTGAATGACCCTGAGCAAATTATAGCGGAATTAGCCACTTTTTATGCTGAACTATACAAACCCTGTGATGACTACATGGATGAGGAGCTGGAACAATATTTGGGTGGGGTGGCCCTTCCGTCTCTGGGCGGGTTGGCCCGCGCGGAGTTGGAGGCTCCACTCACTCTTGAAGAGCTGCGGGAGGCGGTTGCATCCTTTCCCACGTGTAAACCTCCGGGGGATGACGGGATCCCCATGGAGGTATATGTCCAATATGGCGAGGTGCTACTGCCCAGATTGCTCGCAGTTTTCAACTACTCATTTAAGTCCGGGAAACTACCCCCCTCCATGACCAAGGCTAATATTATCCTATTGTTAAAAGCAGGGAAGGACCCTCTGGATCCCGGTTCGTATAGGCCCATTTCGCTATTGCAGTGTGATGTCAAGGTCTTAGCCAGCACTTTAGCCATGAGGGTTAACAGGATAATTTTGTCCATTATACAGCCACAGGGCACTGTTGTCTCTTGACGCTAATAAAGCATTCGACAGTGTTGGCTGGCGGTATCTGTGGGCTGTGTTGGCCAAGTTTGGTTTCGGACCCCGGTTTCAGAGGTGGGTGAGACTGCTGCATGACACACCCCTGGCGGCCATACGCATGTCGGACAGGATGTCACATGCCTTCGCATTGGGTAGGGGGACCAGACAGGGCTGTCCCCTGTCCCCCCTGCTTTTTGCTCTGGCTATTGAGCCGCTGGCGACGCAAGTTAGGAACTGCCCATTGGTTAGGGGCTTCCGTTATGGTGACATGCATGAGAAACTCATGCTGTACGCCGATGACATGCTCCTCTTCCTGGAGGATGTGGATGACTCATTGACTCAGGTTATGTCCATTATTGCAGAGTTCGGCCGGTTCTCGGGCCTCACGATTAACTGGTCTAAGTCTGCTCTGATGCTCCTGGATGAGCCATCCGGGCATATTGAGGGGCCCTCATGCTCGGTCCCCATAGTGAACTCCTTTAAATATCTGGGTGTGTACGTTTCCCATAAGGTGACGGACTTCTGTCAACTAAATATATATCCCCTATTGACTAGGTTTAGAGATAAGATACAGATATGGAATAGGCTGAAAATGTCCCTAGCCGGCAAGACGAACCTCATTAAGATGATTCTTATGCCCCAACTGCTGTACCTGCTCCACAATACTCCCGTAGTGATCACACTTAAAATATTTAGAGTTGTCAATTCCCTTTTTAGGCAACTGCTGTGGCACACCAGGTCCCCCAGGATTAAACTGGAGCAACTACAGCGTCCAAAGGAGGGGGGAGGGGCTGGCCCTGACCAATCCTTGGCTATATTACTTGGCGGCGCAGCTGCAGCACTTGATTGGTGCTATGGGCCCCTTTCCCACAGGTTCCTCAGCCCGACTGCTGCTTCGTGGTTCGGGAGCCGGTTCAATCCCAGAAGGGCTGGAGGCTCAACTGTTTCATAAACCCATTAGACGCATGCCCACTTATTCGCTACTACAGAAGGTGTGGAATAAGGCCAAACAACTTCAGAAGGTCACGGGGTTCACTGTGTACAGCCCGCTGTAGGAGAACGACACCTATAGTGAAATGGCCAAAATTGAGCAGGGTCCTAGATGGCGCTCCAAGGGTATAACTCACCTAAGACATGTCTTTCGTAATGGGGCCTTGCTTCCTTTCAGCAAACTTCAGTCCAGATTTGCGCTTCCATCTAACATGTTATTTTATTATCTGCAACTGCAGCACGCGGTTGGAGCTCAGGGAGATGCGATGGAGTGGGTTCAGTCCCCCACTCCGGTTTTCCATATATTACAGGACGCTTCGGAGACTAAGAGTTTCATCTCCCGGTGCTATAATATGATGCTGTCATCATTCCTAGATAGGCACCCCATGAAGGTAGCAAGTCAATGGGAAGCTGACGTTGGGCCCATCGACGGGGAGATGTGGGAGGAGGCGCTGCAGGCGGTTAATACTTGTTCGCTAAATGTGTCACAGAAGATTTCTCAGCTGTACATTTTATTGAGAGTGCATTATACCCCTGTGAAGCTCTTCAGGATGGGTAGGATGCCTGATCCGCTATGTGGTAGATGTGGGACGATGTCAGGGGATCTGATTCACCTGCTCTGGCGTTGCCCCAAACTCCACAGATACTGGGCGAAGGTCATGGATAAACTAAACTGTGTTCCGGGCCAACGTCCCTCTAGACCCAATACACTGCCTGCTTGGGGTTCTGGGTGGGGGGGGGGGGGGGTACCGGAGGAGATGACCCGCACGGCATTTACCAGGGCATTGTTCCAGGCTAGGAAAACCATCCTCCTACATTGGAAATCAGACACACCGCCCACGGCCAAAATGTGGATACAGCAGATGGGTAGAATGCTCATTATGGAAAAATAGGATTTTTTGTACTCACCGTAAAATCCTTTTCTCTGACATCCATGGACTGACACGGTGTCTCTTTACACTTTACACGTGGGTTATGTCCCTGCTTGCAGGAGAAGACCTAGGCAGAATGTGAAATGTTATACATACATTCCAAAAGCCAGAGCTGAACAGCCCCACCCAGGGGGCGGTCCCTCCGGACATAACCCTCCCACTACAGTCCGCAGACTTCAGTTCGTAACAAAGCAGTACAAACTTAAAAGGAAGGGTGGGTGCCGTGTCAGTCCATGGATGTCAGAGAAAAGGATTTTACGGTGAGTACAAAAAATCCTATTTTCTCTTACCATCCATGGACTGACACGGTGTCTCTTTACACTTTACACGTGGGATGTCCCAAAGCAGTGTCAAGAGGGATGGGAGCAGTATAAATGGAAAAACCAAAACTTCACTCCAATAAGGCAGAGCTCCTCAACGGAGGAGTCGCAACTTTAAACAGCGGCCTGCAGCACCCTGTGGCCGAAGGAAGCATCCGAAGATGCAGCCACATTAACCTTATAAAAAACTTAAAAAGGCATGAACAGACGACCAGGTCGCCGCCTTGCACACTTGTGCAACCGACGCTTGATGTCGGGAAACCCAGGAAGCACCAATTGTCCTGGTGGAATGCGCCGTAACCGGAAAGGGAGGCGCCCGCCCTTTGAGAGCATAGGCTTGAATGACGGTTTGTCTGATTCCCCTAAAAATGATGGCAGACGAAACCGCTTGGCCCTGTTATGGACCAGAGACAGTCACAAACAGTGAGTCGGACTTCCGAACAGAAGCAGTAGCAGACAGGTACACCCGTAAGGCTCGTACCACCTCCAATATGTGCAGCGCAAACTCTCTGGGATGCGATGGGTGAGGGCACAAGGACGGGAGGGTAATGTCCTCATGTAGGTGAAAGGTCGACACCACCTTTGGCAAAAAAGGAAGGTCGCGGATGCAACACCGCCTTATCCTTATGGATGACTAAACATGGTAACTTGCAGGACAAAGCCGCCAACTCAGACACTCGTCAAACAGAAGTGATTGCCACTAAAAAGGCCACCTTCTGAGACAAGACAAGAAGGGAATATCCCGGATATTCCCAAAAGGAGGTTCCTGGAGGACCGAGAGCACCAAATTCAGATCCCACGGTGGGAGAGGAGGCTTGACAGGAGGGAGCACATGGCAAACCCAACACAAGGTGCTAACCAAGAAAATGACCCGCTAGAGGTCGCTGAAAGAAGACGGCCAAGGCCGAAATCTGATCCTTGATGGTACTCAAAGCAAGCTTTTGGGTGACTCCACACTGCAGAGGACGCAGGATTCTGGGGACGGAATACGTCCGAGGACGCCAGTCCAGCGCTTCGCACATGGCGATATAAGCTTTCCAGGTACGGTGATAGATCTGCCTGGAGGAAGACTTCCGTGTCCTTAACATAGTCAAAATGACCGAGTCCGAGAGACCTTGGTCCCTCAACACCTGGCTTTTAACAGCCCTGCCGTTAAAGCCAGAGACTGTAAGCCGGATGAAGCATAGGACCTTGAGACTGAAGGTCCTCCACCATCGGCAACCGCCAGGGAACGTCCGCGACGAGACGTACCAGATCAGCGTACCAATGATGCTGCGGCCAATCCGGAACAATTAGGATCGCCGGAGTTTATATCAGGCGATAAGGACCCTATGGGGCCACCAACGCATCCGAGGCATCGCCCAAGGATCCCTGGATCTGGCCACAACCTTGACCCTTGCGATTGAGTTGAAAGCCCATCAGGTCCACATCCGGCGTGCCCCACCGTCGGTAAAGGAGTTGAAATATGCAAGGACCACTCTTCTTGGTCCGGTGTCTGGCGATTGGCGACTCCGATAGTCCGCCTGCCCATTGTCTATGCCCAGAATGTAAAATGTCCTACAGAGCCGGCACGTTTCTTCCGGCCCACTTCAGGATACGGACTACCTCGGAAGCCGCAGCTGAGCTCCGAGTTCCCCCTTGATGGTTTACATACGCCACCGCCGTGGCGGTGTCCGACTGGCTCCTGATGGAGCGACCCCGTACTCTGACCTGAGGAGAGACACAGTCCGATGGCCCGTATTACCAGAACAGTGATTGTTAAGCGGGCTCGTCCGGAGTCCAAGGAATGAGCCGACAGGACTCCCCAGACTCCACCCCAGCCCGTCAGGCTGGTGTCCGTCGTGAGTACCATCCAGTGGATGGGAGGGGAACGACTTTCCGGAACGAAGAGCCGAGGATCTCAACCACCATGTCAGGGGCGCCCTGACCAGGTGAATCACCTGGATCTGAAGATCCAAGGACAACGGGGATTTGTCCCAGGTGGACAAGATCTCCTTCTGCAATGCCCTGGTGTGTGATTGGGCATACGGAACGGCCGCGAAGGAGGCCACCACGAGTCTCTGGACTCTCATGCAAAAAACGGATTGACAACCATTTTTGGGATGTCAGCACCCGCACCGCAGACTGAAGTGTCAGCAACTTCTCCAGAGGTAGGATACCTTTGCCTCCAAGGAGTCCAGAATCAGAACTAGATACTCCAGACACTGAGTCGGGACCAGGACTGACTCCTGAATGTTCAGGAACCACCCGAGTCCCTGAGGGTCTAATTGATGATAGTCACCTTTCCTCTAAGTCTGATCCACTTTCTGCTCTTAGCGGAAGATCATCCAGATAGCCCACGACAGCAATACCTCGCTGTAACAGAAGGCTAGAACCGGAGCAAGCACCTTGGTGAACACCCTTGGTGCCGAGGCTAGGCCGAAAGGAAGAGCCACAATCGATAGTGGACTTCGCTGATCGCAAAGCGCAGAAACTTCCGGTGACTTGCGCAGATCGGAACATGCAAGTAGGCGTCCTTGAAGTCCAAGGACGCCAGAAGAAAATCCCTTTGGTGGAGTGTAGCGATCACCGTGCGAATGGATTCCATGCGGAATTTCTGCACCTTCTCGAAGGCATTCAGGGCCTTGAGGTCCAGGATAGGTCGAACCACGTCCTACTTTTGGGACGACAAACAGATTCGAGTAGAAGCCCTGAAAACTCTCCTGTGACGGAACCGGCACAATCACTCCGGACCTGATCAAATCCTGTACAGCCCCCCCAAGAGGGCTGCCCGACAGGTAGGAAGGAGAGGAAGATTTGAGGGAAAGAATCTGTCTGGGGGCCAGGATCGGAATACAATCCTGTATCCTGAGGTGACCTCCTCGCACACCCACCAGTCGGAGATTCGGGAGGACCACCTTTTCGTGACCTGCGAAGTCCCCCCCCCACCCCAGAGTCGGGCGGAGGCAAGACTTCACGCGGAGGTGGGCTCGGGAGCCGCTTGTTTGGCTCACGCACCCAGGGGCGCTTGTGCCCACCAGCCGCACTCCGTCAGTCTGGGAGGACCTACCTGTGGACTCGACTGACGAAAAAACCCCTTGTTTGCTGGAAAGGAAAAGGCCCTGTTTGCGTCGGGCCCCCTTAACCTTGCCAGTCTAAGGAAGAAGAGTGCTTTTACCTCCCATGACATCCTTGACGATGACATCCAGAGCAGCACCGAAAAGTCTACCACCTATAAAAAGGTAGATACGTCAGGAGCTTCTTAGAGGCTAGGTCAGCAGACCAGCATTTCAACCAGATAAGACGACGCCATACCACCGTCGGTACAGAGGCCCTGGATGTTAAAGGGCCCGCGTCCAACGTGGTGTCGCACACATAAACCAGGCCCTGCCCAGTTGGTGGGCCAGAGTAACTGTGTCTGGAGGAAGATTATGCTCCTGTACAGCTAGGTGCAACATTTTTGCCCAACCTGTAAGTGTTGTAAACCACAAGGGTCGCCGCTACCACAGGCCGTAGGGCGGATCCCAACAAGGCAAACATGGCTATGCGCACCACTTCTGACCTCCTGTCAGTGGGGTCCTTAATGCAGGAGTCCCCTCCATCGGGAGAGTGGTGGCCTTGTTCAACAGGGCGACTGGAGGGTCGACCACTGGGGGAGAAGCCCACTTTTTAAGTAGGGCATCTTCAAAGGGGTATCTGATAGACAAACGCCGCGGAACCATAAAAAAATCTTCTGCGGCTTTTTCCAGACCTTATCAATGAGCTGGTCAAAGAAAGTACAATGGAAAAAACCCCTTTAGAAGGCCTGGCCTAAAAAGAACCAAAGGAGACAGTATCCGCCTGAGGTTCTGCATCCGCAGCATTTGAGCTTGAGAGTGTCCCTCACCGCAGTCATGAGCACACTAACAAGCGCCCTGTCATTTACTGACTCAGAACTGGAGTTTCCCTCATAAGGAATGTCCTGTTCAAAACCATCCATACATTCAGAACTAGGGTCCTGAGCGATAGTGGCTAGGCCCATATCTGAATCAGCGCACTGCCCTCGAGTAGATAAAGTGGGGAGAGGGCTCCTTTTTTGTACCTTGCGCTTGCACACAGCTCCCATCCTGGTCAGAAATTGATTCCAGGGCTGCCCAAAACAGGTCCATAGGGACCGCAGGTGCTGAAGCACTGCCTGTTGCCACTGACATTTTTAGGGGAAGTTGGTGACACAGACTCCATATTGTCCCCCTCTGAGACTCTCTCAGATAAAAAGTCCACCCACAGGCTGTGCTGACTGAGGAGGGGGCGCCAAGGGGACTCACCAAACCGGACCAGGGACCGCTTAGTTCCGCTGTCTGTACCGCGCTGTGTCAGCGCTGGTGAGCTGTGAGGAGACTGAGGAGATTCGCGCTGCTACAGCAGCGCTAGAGGCCAAACTAGTGCTGAAAAGCGCGCGGGCTACAAGAAAATGGCCGCCGCACTTCACTGAGGCGATCCGCGGCAAGATGGCCGCCATGACGCAGTTAAAATGAAACAGCACACACGCACAGCGCCACTCGGCGCTCAGGCCCCAAAAAAAACACACAAAAAAGCCCCAAAGCATACATTGCAGACCAGCATGAGCCCCCCAAGAACAGTGTGACCCCCAAGCACCCCACACAGCCAGCGCCAGTAATGGTGACAGAGAGCGACAATAAAATACAGGGGGAGACAGGGAAAATCCCCCACAGAGAAACACAGCCTTTTGTACTCACCTGCAGGCAGGAGAGACTACTTACCCGTCCCCTGAGGGACACACTGGTGTTTCTGACAGGACTATCACAGTGCAGTACTGAGTAGCTGTCGGCCCGGTCCACCGCGAAAGATACAGTCAGTCAGGAGCTGTTCAGTCTTGAGAGGACCGTGGGAGCATGAAAGCAAACCCGGCCACCCCTGGAGTCATGGGGCCTGTCGTGAACTGAGTCTCACGCACACAAGGCGAGGATCAGCACACTCGATGGTAGGACAGGGAAGACTACGAGGATATCTTGTACCCAACCTGTTGCCCAGCCGACAGTTGATAGAAGATTCTCAAAAAATAAAATAAAAAATAATTCCAAAAAGGAATAAAATAGGTCAGGAGACTGGCTCCTGAGGGAGCCACGTCTTCTCCTTCTGCTAGGCAGAAAAAAACTGAAGTCTGCTGACTAGTGGGAGGGTTATGTACGGAGGGACCGCCCCCTGGGTGGGGCTGTTCAGCTCTGGCTTTTGGAATGTATGTATAACATTTCACATTCTGCCTAGGTCTTCTCCTGCAAGCAGGGACATAACCCACGTGTAAAGTGTAAAGAGACACTGTGTCAGTCCATGGATGGTAAGAGAAAGTACATTTATCAGCACAGAGGTAATGCTGAAAAATTTGAAAAATTATGGGATTTATGGCTCAATGTACCTGGTTTAAGCCCCTTGGAACTAGTAAGAATTAGGGTATTAGGGGGGATATAGATGGGGACATTATGGTGGGGATCCCATGGTTAGACCTCTATACATATGCTCGGACACGGGGGGGGTTGGGGGGAGGTCAAGTCAGGCGGGGTAAGAGGTGTGCACCCTATGCAGGATAAGAATATGAGTGTAATGTTTACCTCTTGTAGTATTTGCTGTATTCAAAAATATTGGTGTATTATCATACTGCCTGAAATACATACAAGTACCGTATTGCATATTTTTCATAACATGTTTGTTTTGTGAGCAATAAAAACCTTTTTGATGGAAAAAAAAAAACTGTGTTCCCTGGTGTGTGTTCTAACTGTGGGGGGAGGGGACTGACTATATGAGATGACATATCGTGGTTCCCAACTTGTAAGAACTCATTTACTGATTCTGTAGAGCAGGGGCCTCAAAGTACCGGCCCGCAAGTTAAAAATGGCCCGCAGGCAGGGCCAATCCTGGACAAGTTTTTTTACTGCACAGGCACCACAGAGTGGGAGGCACCGAAGATCTTTACCTCTCCATCTCCTTTGTCCTCTCCGCTGCAGCCTAGAGAGAGAACAGAGCGGAGGAAGGATCTGCCCATAGCCCCGCCCACCATGCACTGACGATCGATCAGAGCCCCGATCCAGGGTCCTGCTGCCACCTCAGGGCGGGAGATTGTGTTCTCTGAGTGCCGTGGCTGTCACTAGGCCTCTGTGGAAGCCAGGAGCTGACAGGAGGAAAGGACTCGGGAGGCAGACGATCCTAACTGCCAGGAGAGGTGAGTGAGGCATCACACTGAGGCAAAGTCCTTAGTGTGGTGACTGGCGTAGAAATTTGTGCAGTGTGGGGGGGTAATTGTGTAGTGTGGGGGGGGGTATTTTATGAAGTGTGGGGGGTATTTGTGCAGCGTGGGGGGTATTTGTGCAGCGTGGGGGGTAATGTTGGGGGTTGATAATGCGTTTGCTGACACCAATGCTGGGAGTTAATGCGTTTGCTGACACCAATGCTGGGGGTTAATAATGCGTTTGCTGACACCAATGCTGGGGGTTAATAATGCGTTTGTTGACACCAATGCTGGGGGTTAATAATGCATCCGCTGACACCAGTGCTGTCGTTTTTGAAGTTTGAAAGTTTGCATGCGGCCCCCATGGGATATGAAAAGTTGTCTTGTGGCCCTCAGGAAATTTGAGTTTGAGACCCCTGCTGTAGAGTAACCAGAAGTGACGTGGTCGGAGATTTCGACGAGTTGGCCATTTTGACAGAACAACGAGACTCAGAGCTTTGGAGAGACACAAGATATAAGTGCATAGGTCAGATTTCATGAATGGGTTTTACATCCACTGTAACCACTCCTGGACTGCCGCACGACTATATACGTCGGCACTTTGAAGAGGGATATCTCGGTTATGGAAGCAGCTGCTGCCATAACCCAAGTATCCATCTCTTCAGGCGGCGGTCTGGTTTACGACAATGATAGTCTCTGCGGCGGAGTCGCCTCAAATTCACCCCCGTCTCCCGCGCCCTCCGCTGCTTGCCGGAGCTGTTGGTAGAGGCGGAGGCGATCAGGCCCTCTCTCCTGCTGGGTATGGATACGAGTGAGGGCAAGATGGCCCCCACCCGACTCCATACCATAGCAGGGCGGAAGCAACGTCAAAACGTCACTTCCGCCCATAGCTCTTTAACCCCTTCCATACCGGGTCATTGTAAAATGACGCCAGCAGGAACCCTCTCTCCCTCCGGGTGGGCATCATATGACGTCCTGGGTTTGAGGGGGGATATTTGAATGATGTCTGCAGCTACAGGCATCATTCAGATATCCTTGTCTTCAGCCGGCGATTCTGCGCACCATAAGAATGATCATAACGGCGGTTGCGCCGCTTGATCGTTCTCATAGGCGGCGGGAAGGGACATCCCCCTCCATCCGGTGCTTCTCCGGGCTCTCCCGTGCCATCGGGGACACAGAGAAACGTCCGGCGCCGGTGGTGGGTCACGTGACGAGCATAGAGATGACTGGTGACCAGATGGTCACCAGTCATCTCTATGACCGTCGGAGGCCCGGGCGTGATGTGATGACGTCACGCCCGGGTCCTCAGATGTAAACAAAGCCGCCATTGCGGCTGTAAGTATGAGATCAGTGAATTTTTTTTCACGATCTCATGCTTTCCAGCCTGGAGGAGAGATGTGGGGTCTTATTGACCCCGCATCTCTCAATAAAGAAGACCTGTAACACACATTCCTATAACAAGGGATGTTTACATTCCTTGTAATAGGAATAAAAGTGATCAAAAAACTAAGTGTAAAAAAAAAAGTAAAAATAGGATTTTTGTACTCACCGTAAAATCCGTTTCTCTGGCATCCATGGACTGACACAGCGTGTCTTATACACCTTTACACGTGGGTTATGTCCCTGCTTGCAGGAGAAGACCTAGGCAGAATGTGAGATGTTATACATACATTCTAAACAGCCAGAGCTGAACAGCCCCGCCCAGGGGGGCGGTCCCTCCGGCATAACCCTCCCACTGCAGTCAGCAGACCTCAGTTCGTAACAAAGCAGTACAAACTCGAAAAGAAGGGTGGGTGCTGTGTCAGTCCATGGATGCCAGAGAAACAGATTTTACGGTGAGTACAAAAATCCTATTTTCTCTTGTCATCCATGGACTGACACAGCGTGTCTTATACATGTGGGATGTCCCAAAGCAGTGTCAAGAGGGATGGGAGCAGTATAAATGGAAAACCAAAAACTTCACTCCAAACAAGGCAGAGCTCCTCAACGGAGGAGTTGCAACATCAAACAGCGGCCTGCAACACCTTGCGGCCGAAGGAAGCATCCGAAGATGCAGCCACATCAACCTTATAAAACTTAGAAAAGGTATGAACAGACGACCAGGTCGCCGCCTTGCACACTTGTGCAACCGACGCTTGATGTCGGAAAGCCCAGGAAGCACCAATTGCCCTGGTGGAATGTGCCGTAACCGGAACGGGAGGCGCCCGCCCCTTGAGAGCATAAGCTTGAATGACGGTTTGTCTGATCCACCTAGAAATGGTGGCAGACGAAACCGCTTGGCCCTGTTTTGGACCAGAGACAGCCACAAATAGTGAGTCAGACTTCCGAATAGAAGCAGTAGCAGACAGGTACACCCGCAAGGCTCGTACCACATCCAAAGTGTGAAGCGCAAACTCTCTGAGATGCGATGGGTGAGGACACAAGGACGGGAGGACAATGTCCTCATTTAGGTGAAAGGCCGAGACCAACTTTGACAAAAAAAAAGGTCGCGGACCTAACACCGCCTTATCCTTATGGATGACCAAAAAGGGCGACTTGCAGGACAAGGCCGCCAATTCAGACACTCGTCTAATGGAAGTAATGGCCACCAAGAAGGCCACCTTCTGAGACAAAGTCAAGAGGGGAATATCTCTAATATTTTCAAAGGGAGGTTCCTGGAGGACCGAGAGCACCAAATTCAGATCCCACGGGGGGAGAGGAGGCTTGACAGGGGGGAGCACATGGCGAACCCCCTGCACAAAGGTGCTAACCAAGGGATGACCCGCCAGCGGTCGCTGAAAGAAGATGGTCAAGGCCGAAATCTGACCCTTAATGGTACTCAAAGCGAGCTTTTGGGTCACGCCACGCTGCAGAAAATGCAGGATTCTGGGAACGGAATACGTTCGTGGGCGCCAGTCCAGCTCTTCGCACATGGCGATGTAAGCTCTCCAAGTGCGGTGATAGATCTTTCTGGAGGAAGACTTCCGTGCCCTTAACATGGTCGAAATGACCGAATCCGAGAGACCTCGGTCTCTCAGCACCTGGCTTTCAATAACCATGCCGTTAAAGCCAGAGACTGTAAAGCAGGATGAAATATAGGACCTTGAGACAGAAGGTCCCCCCGTATTGGTAACCGCCAGGGAACGTCTGCGACGAGACGTACCAGATCGGCGTACCAGTGACGCCGAGGCCAATCCGGAGCAATGAGGATCACCGGAATTCCCTCGGTTGCTACCCTGCGGAGCAGGTGAGGGAGCAACTGCAGCGGAGGATAAACGTATATCAGGTGATACTGACCCCATGGGGCCACCAACGCATCTGAGGCATCCGCCCAAGGATCTCTGGATCTGGCCACAAACCTCGACACCTTGCGATTGAGTCGAGAGGCCATCAGGTCCACATCCGGCGTGCCCCACCGTCTGCAAGGAGTTGAAAGACCTCCGGGTGCAAGGACCACTCTCCCTGGTCCAGCGTCTGGCGACTTAGATAGTCCGCCTGCCAATTGTCTACGCCCGGAATGTAGACGGCCGACAGAGCCGGCACGCTTCTTTCGGCCCACCTCAGGAGGCGGGCGACCTCGGAAGCCGCAGCTGAGCTCCGAGTCCCCCCTTGATGGTTGACATACGCCACTGCTGTGGCATTGTCCGATTGGATCCTGATGGAGTGACCCTGTAGTTTCTCCGACCATGAGGAGAGGCACAGTCTGATTGCCCGTATCTCCAGCACATTGATCGGTAA
This sequence comes from Rana muscosa, assembly GCA_029206835.1. Lineage (NCBI taxonomy): Eukaryota > Metazoa > Chordata > Amphibia > Anura > Ranidae > Rana > Rana muscosa. The sequence goes on along the minus strand of CM055118.1, from coordinate 979,716,533 downwards.
GAGGGCTTCGTCCGGAGTCCAAAGCCCTTGGGCCGACAGGACTCCCCAGACTCCCCCCCAGCCCGTCAGGCTGGCGTCCGTCGTGATCACCGTCCATTGGATGGGGAGGAATGACTTCCCGGACCGAAGAGCCGGGGACCTCAACCACCACGTCAGGGACGCCCTGACCAGGTGACTCACCTGGATCTGAAGATCCAAGGACAACGGGGATTTGTCCCAAGTGGACAAGATCTCTTTCTGTAAAGCCCTGGTGTGCACTTGGGCATAAGGAACGGCCTCGAAGGAGGCCACCATGAGCCCCAGGACTCTCATGCAAAAGCGGATTAACGACCATTTTTGGGACGTCAGCACCCGTACTGCAGACTGAAGTGTCAGTAGTTTGTCTGGAGGTAGGAAGACTCATGCCTCCAAGGAGTCCAGAATCAGACCTAGATACTCCAGACGCTGAGTCGGGACTAGAACCGACTTCTGAACGTTCAGGAGCCACCCAAACTCCCTGAGGGTCTGACTGACGATAGTCACACTTTCTTCCAATTCTGAGCCACTGTCTGCTCTTAGAAGAAAATCGTCCAGATAGCCCACGATAGCAATGCCTCGCTGTCTCAGCAAAGCTAGGACCGGAGCAAGCACCTTGGTGAACACCCTCGGTGCCGAGGCTAGGCCGAAGGGAAGAGCCACAAATTGATAGTGGACTTCGGCGACCGCAAAGCGCAGAAACTTCTGGTGGCTTGCGCAGATCGGAACATGCAAGTAGGCGTCCTTGATGTCCAAGGATGCCAGAAAATCCCCTTGATGGAGTGTAGCGATCACTGTGCGAATGGATCCCATGCGTAATTTTTGCACCTTCACAAAGGCATTCAGGGCCTTGAGGTCCAGGATTGGCCGAACCCCGTCCTTTTTTGGAACAACAAACGGATTCGAGTAGAACCCCTGAAACCTCTCCTGGGACGGAACCGGCACAATTACTCCGGACCCGATCAAATCCTGTACAGCCCCCAAGAGGGCTGCCCGACGGGCAGGAAGGAGAGGGAGATTTGAGGGAAAGAATCTGTCTGGGGGCCAGGAGCGGAACTCTATTCTGTATCCTGAGGTGACCACCTCGCACACCCACCGGTCGGAGATCCGGGAGGTCCACCGATCCGTGAACCTGCGAAGTCGTCCCCCCACCCCAGAGACGGGCGGGGGCAAGACTTCACGCGGAGGCGGGCTTGGGAGCCGGCTTGTTCGGCTTACGCACCCAGGGGCGCTTGTGCCCGCCAGCCGCACTGTTGTCAGTCTGGGATGGCTTACCCGTGGACTCTGACGGACGAAAAAAAAACCTTTTTGCTGGAAAGGAAGGACCCGGTTTACGTCGGGCCTCCTTACCCTTGATAGTTTGAGGAAGGAGAGTGCTTTTACCTCCCGTGACATCCTTGATGATGTCATCCAGAGCAGCACCAAAAAGTCTACCACCCTTAAAAGGTAGATCCGTCAGGAGCTTCTTAGAGGCTAGGTCAGCAGACCAGCATTTCAACCAGATGAGACGACGCAATACCACCGCCGAGACAGAGGCCCTGGATATTAAAGGGGCCGCGTCCAACGTGGCGTCGCACACATATATCAGACCTGCACCATCTGGTGGGCCAGAGCAATAGTGTCTGGAGGAAGGTTATGCTCCTGCACAGTTTGGTGCAAAATTTTTGCCCATTCCGTGAGTGTCCGAGACACAAGGGTCGCCGCTACTACGGGCCGTAGGGCGGATCCCAACAAGGCGAACATGGCTCTACTCACCACTTCTGAGCTCCTGTCAGTGGGGTCCTTAAACGCAGGAGTCCCCTCCATCGGGAGAGTGGTGGCCTTGTTTAAACGGGCGACTGGAGGGTCGACCACCGGGGGAGAAGCCCACGTTTTAAGCAGGGCGTCTTCAAAGGGGTATCTAATAGACAAACGCCGCGGGACCATGAAAGTCTTCTGCGGCTTTTCCCAGACCTGGTCAATGAGCTGGTCAAAGAAAGATACATATGGAAAAACCTTTTTAGAAGGCTTGGTCTTAAAAGAACCAAAGGAGACTGTATCCGCCTGAGGTTCTGCGGTCGCAGCATTTAGCTTGAGAGTGTCCCTCACAGCATCAATGAGTTCACTAACAAGCGCCCTGTCATTTACTGACTCAGAACTGGAGTCTTCCTCACAAGGAATGTCCTGTTCAAAACCATCCAAATATTCAGAGCTAGGGTCCTGAGCAGCAATAGCTAGGCCCATATCTGAATCAGAGCACTCCCCTTGTGGAGATAAAGTGGGGAGAGGGCGCTTTTTTGCTCCCTTGTGCTCACACACAGCTTCCATCCTGGTCAGAAATGATTCCAGGACTGCCGACAACTGGTCCATAGGGACCGCAGGTGCTGGAGCACTGGCTGCTGCCTCTGGCATGTGAGGGGAAGCTAGTGACTCTGACTCCATAATGTCCCTCTCTGAGACCACCCACAGGCTGTGCTGACTGAAGTAGGGGAATGCCCAGGGAACCCACCAACCTGACCAGGACCGCTCGGTTCCGCCGCTCTGTCTCACTGCGCCGCGCTGCTCAGCGTGAGTGAGCTGAGAGGAGAGCGTGTGAGGAGATTCGCGCCGTTCCCAGCGGCGCTAGAGGCCAAACTAGTGCTAGAAAAACGTGCGATAACAAGAAAATGGCCGCCGCAATGTGCTCCGGCGGGCCACGGCAAGTTGGCCGCCAATGTAAAATCAGCACACACACTAAACATGGCGCCGAACGGCGCCCAGGCCCCTCACACCCAAAAACAAAACAGCCCAAGCGAATGCAGAGCAGCATGAGCCCCCCCCAGGACAGTATGGCCCCCAGGCACCCCACACAGTACAGCGCCAGCACTAGTGACCAGAGAGTGACATTAAAAAAAAAAAACACAGGGGGAGACAGGGAAATCCCCCACACAAGAAACACACAGCATGTACTCACCTGCAGCCAGGAGAGACTACTTACCCGTCCCCTGAGGGACCCACTGGTGTGTTTCTGACAGAACTATCACAGTGCGGTACTGAGTAGCTGTCAGCCCGGGACACCGCGAAAGATACAGCCGGACTGTTCTATCTTGAGAGGACCGCGGAGCTGGAAGCCCACCGGCCACCCCTGGAGTCGTGGGGCATGTCGTGAACTGAGTCTCACGCACACAAGGCGAGGATCAGCACGCTCGATGGTCGGACAGGGAAGACTACGAGGATATCTTGTACCCAACCTGTTGCCCAGCCGACAGTTGATAGAAGATCTCAAAAGAAAAAAATAGGAAAAAATTCTAAAAGGAATAAAAAATAGGTCAGGAGACTGGCTCCTGAGAGAGCCACGTCTTCTCCTTCTGCTAGGCAGAAAAAAACTGGGGCCTGCTGACTGCAGTGGGAGGGTTATGCCGGAGGGACCGCCCCCCTGGGCGGGGCTGTTCAGCTCTGGCTGTTTAGAATGTATGTATAACATCTCACATTCTGCCTAGGTCTTCTCCTGCAAGCAGGGACATAACCCACGTGTAAAGGTGTATAAGACACGCTGTGTCAGTCCATGGATGACAACAGAAATACAATTTTTTCTTTTAAACGCCCCTGTCCCCAATAGCTCGCGCACAGAAGCGAACGCACACGCAAGTCCCGCCCGCATATGTAAACGCCGTTCAAACCACATATGTGAGGAATCGCCACGTGCGTTAGAGCGCGTGCAACAATTCTAGCACTAGACCTCCTCTGTAACTCTAACCTGGTAACCTGTAAAAAATTTCAAAGCGTCGCCTATGGAGATTTTTAAGTACCGAAGTTTGGCACCATTCCATGAGTGTGCGCAATTTTAAAGCGTGACATGTTAGGTATCTTTTTAACTCGGCGTAACATAAGCTTTCATATTTTACAAAAAAATTGGGCTAACTTTACGGTTTTGTTATCTTAATTCATAAAACCATTTTTTCCCCCAAAAAATGCGTTTGAATAATTATTGCGCAAATACCGTGCAAGATAAAAAGTTGCAACGACCGTCATTTTATTCCCTAGGGTGTCTGCTAAAAAAACATATATAACGTTTGGGGGTTCTGAGTAATTTTCTAGCAAAAGAATGATGATTTGTACATGTAGGAGAGAAGTGCCAGAATAGGCCTGGTATGGAAGTGGTATAAAAAGCCCTGTATGGAAAGGGTTAAAGGGCCATTTTTTTTTTTTTCCACATTTTCAAAATTTTTAGTTTTTTTTTTGCATTGTTGTCTTAATATGAGATCTGAGGTCTTTTGGCCCCAGATCTCATATTTAAGAGGACCTATTATGCTTTTTTCTATTACAAGGGATGTTTACATTCCTTGTAATAGGAATAAAAAGGACCCAAATTTTTATTTATTTTTTTAACCACTTAACGACCGCCCACTGTAAATATACGTCAGCAGAATGGCACCGACAGGCAGAATCACGTATATGTATGTGATTGCCTTTGTATAGTTGGGGGGTCCGATCGAATACCCCCTTCTTTACAGTGAGCGGTCGTTTTACCTTCGGGAGCGATCCGGCATGAGGGGACGGCCGTTCGATTCCGGCCACCCCCTCTCGATCACTCCCGGCGAATGAGAGAGCTTCCCCTGCCTGCCAGGAAGGAGGAAGTGATGTCATCTCTCCTGGGGCGCTCACATATACCGAGCGCCGTACAGGAGAAGATGCCAGGTTAGTACACAAAACAGCACACTGACACCAGGACACATAGGCACATAAATCGCCCCCCCCAGGCCCCCCCCCAGTCACAGTGTCACAGATTGCAGTGACCATTTATTTAGTGATCACTGCAATCAGTGACATTTGTGACTGTAAAAGTGTCACTACATTTAGTTTTAGGTCCAGTGTAGCCCCCTAACCCCCCCCTAATAAAGGTTTAACCCCCTGATCACCCCCCAGATAACCCTTTCACCCCCTATCACCACTGTCACTAAGTTATAATTTTTCTGATCGATGTCTTAGCGTCGGCGATGCTGATCGGTAGCCAGTAATTTTTTTTAGGTTCGCCGCAGGTTTTTATAGCGTCGGGTACCCCCATATATTACCTAATAAAGGTTTAACCCCCTTGATCACCCCCCATGTAACCCTTTCACCCCCTAGCACCGTCGCTACGCGATCATTTTTCTGATCGATGTCTTAGCGTCGGTGATGCTGATCGGTAGCCAGTAATTTTTTTTAGGTTCGCCGCAGGTTTTTATAGCGTCGGGTACCCCCATATATTACCTAATAAAGGTTTAACCCCCCTGATCGCCCCCCAGGTAACCCTTTCACCCCCTATCACCACTGTCGCTAAGCAATCGTTTTTATGATCGTTGTCTTAGTGTCGGTGATGCCGATAGGTAGCCAGTAATTTTTTTTTAGGTTCGCCGCAGGTTTTTATAGCGTCAGGTACCCCCATATATTACCTAATAAAGGTTTTAACCCCCTAATTGCCCCTAGTTAACCCTTTCACCAGTGATCTTCATATAAGTGTTACGGGTGACGCTGGTTAGTTTGCTTTTTATAGTGTCAGGGCACCCGCCGTATATAACCCAATAAAGGTTTAACACCCTGATCGCCCGGCGGGTGATATCAGTTAGGTTTTAGCGTCAGAGAGGGTCTGCGTCACACCCCAGGCAGCGTCAGGTTAGTGCCAGTAGCGCTAACACCCACACGTGAAGCATACACCCCCCTTAGTGGTATAGTATCTGATCAGCTCAATATCTGATCTGATCTATACTAGCGTCCCCAGCAGTTTAGGGTTCCCAAAAACGCACTGTTAGCGGGATCAGCCCAGATACCTGCTAGCACCCGCGTTTTCCCCTCCGTCCAGCCCAGGCCACCCAAGTGCAGTATCGATCGATCACTGTCACTTGCAAAACACAACACACATAACTGCAGCGTTCGCAGAGACAGGCCTGATCCCTGCGACTCCAGTGCTGTAGGAGGTGATTTCACCACCACAGTTAAAAAAAAAAGCATATATGCCGAAGCATTGGGGCAGCAGGAGCGGAGGAGCGATTTTGCTCCTAATGCCGCGTATATACGGTCGAAATTCCGACGGAGGCTTGCCCGTGGAAAAGTCTGACCATGTGTACGCGGCATAACTTTTGCGAGAAGATGCCCCCATGCTTTGGCATATATAAATGGTGCATGTATGCCCATCATTAGAAGTGGGTGGATGAAGGGTGGTATTCTAATGGTGGGCATACCCACCGATCAATCTTTTTTTTTCGTTCAGCCAACAGGCTGCATGAAAAAAAAGATTACAATACATGTCCAACAAGGACCAGCAACGTACTGGTATGTTGCTGGACTTTGAATGTTTATACCAGAATGATGCCTGCGGGTTTAGGTATCATCTTGGTATCATTCTTTTCAGCCAGCGGCCGGCTTTCATGTAAAAGCAATCCTAGTGGCTAATTAGCCTCTGGACTGCTTTTACAAGCAGTGGGAGGGAATGCCCCCCCCCGGATATAAAAAGCGCCATTGGGAAATTGGGAAAGCATTTTATCACACCGATCTTGGTGTGGTCAGATGCTTTGAGGGCAGAGGAAAGATCTAGGGTCCAATAGACCCCAGTTTTTTCAAAAAAGAGTACCTGTCATTACCTATTGCTATCATAGGGGATATTTACATTCCCTGAGATAACAATAAAAGTGATAAAAATAAATAAATATGGAAGCAACAGTTTAAAAATTAAATAAAAAAGCAAAATTAATAATAAAAAACAAAAAAACAACAAAAAAAAACAACAAAAAAAGCACCCCTGTCCTGCCCTGCTCTTGCCCAATGGCGAACGCAAGCGTCGGTCTGGCGTCATATGTAAACAGCAATTGCACCATGCATGTGAGGTATCACCGCGAAGGTCAGATCGAGGGCAGTAATTTTAGCAGTAGACCTCCTCTGTAAATCTAACGGGGTAACCTGTAAATGCTTTTAAAGGCTTTTAAAAATGTATGTAGTTTGTCGCCAATGCGCGTTTGTGCGAAATTTTAAAGCATGGCGTGTTTGGTATCTATGTACTCGGCCTAAGATCATCTTTTTTATTTCATCAAACATTTGGGCAATATAGTGTGTTTTAGTGCATTAAAATTAAAAAAAGTGTATTTTTTCCCAAAAAAATGCGTTTGAAAAATCGCTGCGCAAATACTGTATAGAAAAAAAAATGCAACACCCACCATTTTAGTCTGTAGGGCCTTTGCTTTAAAAATATATATAATGTTTGGGGGTTCAACATAATTTTCTTGCAAAAAAAAAAATATGTTTTCATGTAAACAAAAAGTGTCAAAAAGGGCTTAGTCTTCAAGTGGTTAGAAGAGTGGATGTAAGCTTCCTAATGTTGTGTATAAAATGCCAGAACAGTTCAAAACCCCCCCCCCCCAAATGACCCCATTTTGGAAAGTAGACACCCCAAGCTATATACTGAGAGGCATGTCGAGTCCATGGAATATTTTATATGTTGACACAAGTTGCGGAAAAAATACAATTTTTTTTTTTTTTTTGCACAAAGTTGTCACTAAATGATATATTGCTCAAACATGCCATGGGCATATGTGTAATTACACCCCAAAATACATTCTGTTGCTTCTCCTGAGTACGGGGATACCACGTGTGAGACTTTTTGGGAGCCTAGCCGCGTACGGGACCCCAAAAACCAAGCACCGCCTTCAGGCTTTCTAAGGGTGTCAATTTTTGATTTCACTTCTCACTGCCTATCACAGTTTCGGAGGCCATGGAATGCCCAGATGGCACAAAACCCCCCCAAATGACCCCATTTTGGAAAGTAGACACCCCAAGCTATTTGCTGAGAGGTATTGTGAGTATTTTGCAGATCTCGCTTTTTGTCACAAAGTTTTGAAAATTGAAAAAAAAAATAAAAAAAAATAAAAAAATGTTCTTTCTTCATTTTCAAAAACAAATGAGAGCTGTAAAAATAGGATTTTTATAACAGCTTACCTGTAAAATCCTTTTCTTGGAGTACATCACGGGACACAGAGCGACATAGTCATTACTAATGGGTTATATAGATACCTTCAGGTGCTGGCACTGGCAACTTCCAAAACCGGAAGTACCCTCCCCTATATAAGCCCCTCCCATCCGGGAGCACCTCAGTTTTGTAGCAAAGCAATAAGTGTCCCCAAAGAGGGGTGGGAGCTCTGTGTCCCGTGATGTACTCCAAGAAAAGGATTTTACAGGTAAGCTGTTATAAAAATCCTATTTTCTTTCTCGTACATCACGGGACACAGAGCGACATAGTCATTACTAATGGGATGTCCTAAAGCAATGCCCAACGAGGGGGGGTATACACCATACATAAGCTGAGCGCTATCAGACATGGGGATCTTTTGCGGCCTGCAACACACTGCGCCCAAAGGCGACATCCTCCTGACTTCTAACGTCCACCTGGTAGAACCTAGTAAACGTGTGTACTGAAGACCATGTTGCGGCCTTACAGATTTGAGCCAGGGAGGCCTGGTGATGCACTGCCCATGAAGCTCCAACTGCTCTCGTGGAGTGCGCTCTAACTTTGAACGGAGGCGGTCTCCTTCTCAAGCCATAGGCTTGCATTATGACCTGTCGAATCCACTTGGCTAAAGTAGATTTTGACGCTGCCTGACCCTTTCTGGGGCCTTCCGGCAGAATAAACAAAGTATCCGTTCTGCGAATCTGAGCAGTGGCTTTTAGATAAGCTTTAACTGCTCTTACTACATCCAAAGAATGCAATAACTTTTCCTCTACCGAAGTAGGTTTGGGGAAAAAAGAAGGAAGAACCACATCTTGGTTCAAATGAAACCTCGATACCACCTTAGGAAGAAAGGCTGGATGAGGACCTAACACTACTCTGTCCTTATGGATAACCAGATATGGCTCCCTACAGGACATAGCTGCTAATTCCGACACTCTTTTAGCCGAACAAATGGCTACTAGAAAAATCAATTTCCTGGTGAGAAGAACCAAAGAAATATGCTGCAATGGTTCAAATGGTTGTTTCTGTAGAACCGACAGAACCAAGTTTAGATCCCATGGACATATGGGAATATTAACCGGAGGACTAATACGCATCACTCCTTGTATAAAGGCTTTGACTAGTGAATGCGAAGCCAAGGGCCTTTGAAAAAATATTGACAAGGCCGAAATCTGACCCTTGATAGTACTCAAGGCAAGCTTCCTATCTACAGCCCATTGTAGGAAGTCCAGAATCCTACCTATTACGTATTTACGTGGATGCCATTTCTTGGCCTCACACCAGGCGATGTACGCCTTCCAGATTCTATAGTAGATCTGCCTGGATACCGGCTTCCTGGCATTGATCATGGTAGATACCACAGCATTAGAGAGCCCTCTCTTTTTTAGAATGTGGGCTTCAATAGCCAGGCCGTCAAACCTAGGGCTGGTAAGGAAGGGTGGTATATCGGTCCTTGCGAAAGCAGGTCCGGACGATGTGGGAGGGTCCAAGGACTCCCCACAGACATCTTTACAATCTCCGCGTACCATGCTCTTCGGGGCCACGCTGGAGCCACCAGAATCACTGGTTTCTTTTCTACCCTGATTCTGCGGAGTAATCGAGATAACAATTGTGGCGGTGGGAATGCATATATCAGCTTGAACTGATCCCAAGGGAACACTAGGGCATCCGAGCCGCAAGCTAGGGGATCCCTTGTCCAAGAGACAAACCTGTCCACTTTTGCGTTGAATCTGGATGCTAGCAGATCTACATCCGGTGTTCCCCACCGCTGACATATTGTCCGGAAAACCTCGGGATGAAGGGACCATTCCCCTGGGCATAATTGTTGGCGACTTAGAAAGTCCGCCTTCCAATTCTCCACTCCTGGAATGAATACCGCAGATATGGCTGGGACATATCTTTCTGCCCATCTCAGGATGTAATTTACTTCCCTCTGGGCTGCACGACTCCTGGTGCCCCCCTGATGATTGATATATGCCACTGCTGTGGCATTGTCTGATTGAATTCTGACAGGGGACCCTTGGAGTTTGGATGTCCATGCTACTAGGGCATACCGGGCTGCTCGTATCTCTAAGAGATTGATGGGCAGGGCCTTTTCCGCATCCGACCATCTGCCCTGGAGAGACCATTGCTCCAGTACTGCTCCCCAGCCTATAAGGCTGGCATCTGTAGTGACCAGCTTCCAAGAAATCGGACTGAAGGATTTCCCTCTTTCCAGATTCTGGGGAACCAACCACCAGCGGAGGCTCTTGCGAACGGAAGGGGACAAGGACATTGGTAAGTCCAGAGCCTGAACTTTCTTGTTCCAGGCTGACAGTATGGCCCTTTGCAAATTCCTTGAATGGAATTGACCGTAGGGTACTGCTTCGAATGATGCCACCATTTTTCCCAGCAGCCTCATGCACAGGCGTATGGATGGCTGTCTTTTTGAACCCACTAAGTGGATCAAATCTCTCAATGACGACCCCTTTTCTTGAGGCAAGAAAATTTTTCTCTGGTTTGAATCCAGCCTTAGCCCCAAGTATTCCAGACTTTTGACTGGTTTTAGGGCTGACTTGTCTCGGTTGATAATCCAACCGTGAGATTCCAGATACTTGATTGTCTTGTGAACAACCACTTCTAGTTTTTCCACTGAGTGGTCTATCAGCAACAAGTCGTCTAGATATGCCATTATCGTTACACCTCGTGTTCTTAGATTGGCCAATAATGGGGCCAGAATTTTTGTGAACACTCGTGGTGCTGTGGCCAGACCGAAGGGTAAGGCTCTGAACTGAAAATGGCGCCCTTCTACCGCAAAGCGTAGAAATTTTTGGTGGGCTGGAAAGATGGGAATGTGCAAATAAGCATCTTTGATGTCGATCGAGGCTAACCATTCCTCCCCTTGTAGGGCAGTGGCCACCGACCGGATCGACTCCATCCGGAAAGTCCTGATATGTAGGAATTTGTTTAGCCCTTTTAGATTTAATATGGGCCTCACGTCCCCGTTTGGCTTCGGGACTGTAAAGAGGTTTGAGTAAAACCCGAACCCCCATTCTTCCAGGGGAACCTCTATAATTACTGCTTGGAGCAATAATTGTTCTAGTGCCAACAGGAGGGATCCTCTCTTCTGGGGATCCCTTGGCACGTTTGACCTTATAAAGCGGGAAGGAGGGGAGTTTTTTAACTCCAATTTGTATCCCAGATTTACTGCGGAGAGCACCCATCTGTCTCTGATCGTGTCCCGCCAGGTCTCTGTGAACAACTGAAGTCTTCCCCCCACCCGATTGAGTGGGGGCAACCCTTCATGCATTTGACTTTGGGGGAGGTTTTGTACCTCTCCTGCTCCAGGGCTTCTTGTTACCCTGCAATTGTCCCTGATTTTTACCTCCGGGATTTGACCGAGGAGGCCGTCGGAACTGTTTCACAGCCGATGTCCTAGGGACTGGAGAAGCCGGCCTCTTAAAAGAGGGACCTCTAACTCTGTTTTTAACCGGCAAAAGTGTACTTTTACCGCTGGAAATTCTCTGGATATATTTGTCCAGGTCTTCCCCGAATAAGCGTTCACCATGAAATGGGAAGCTGACCAGCAATTTTTTACAGGGAGCTTCAGCAGACCAGTTTTTGAGCCATAAAAGCCTGTGCATATGTACTACAGACAGCGTAAGGCGGGAGGCCTGATGGATTGAATCCTTTATAGCGTCCACCGCAAAGCATAAGGCTCTAGGTAGATCAGCTAGGGCAAGAGCCTGCTGATCTGGCAAGTCCCTTAAGACCTGTTTCAACTGATCCTTCACTGCTTGGCAGACCCCAATAGCTGCCACTGCTGGTTGTGTCACCAAGCCTGCTGTAGCAAAAGCAGATTTTAATAAGGACTCCCAATTTTTTATCTATTGGGTCCTTGAACATTTGGACATTATCCACTGGACATGTCAGTGATTTATTCACACAAGAGATGGCTGCGTCCACTGTAGGGACCCTCCATTTTTTGATGAACTTATCCTCCATGGGATAGACCACTTGAAATCTCTTGGGAGGAGTAAATATTTTATCAGGATGCTCCCAATCCTGGTAAATGAGCCCTTCCAGTAAAGGATGGATCGGAAAGGAACAAAGTCTGGGGAGCTTTTAGCGACCCCAACGAGGAGACAGAAGTGGATGATGGCTCCGCAAGGGGCATTTTAAATGCTGATCGGACCATATTAGTCAGAGACTGAACCCATAATCTTTCAGCATGTGATGCTGAGAATGGCTCTTCCACTGTTGATTCCTCTACAACAGAATCGACCTCATCCTGATCCCCTTCAGGCAGGTCGATCCCTGTATGGGACTGTTGCTCTGCTAACAGGCACTCTGAGGGAGGAGACGGAGATCGAGCGCTTTTTTCCTGTGACAGGGAAGCAGCGATCAATGCTGACAATCTCTCTTCCAGCCCTCCCAGAGGGGAGGAAAAAACCTCCTCTGTTACATACACAGGAGCAGGTAAACTGAGGACAGCCACAGTACCAGGTACTCCTGAGGGTGCTCTACGGTCACTAACCTCTGATTCTTCAGGGGAGACTGGTGCAGCCGAAGCATGCCCAAGATCCTCAGAGCCCGATGGAGACCCCCTATGCTTCCTGGAATTTTTAGTCCCGGAGTTTTTAGACGGCATTATTCCTAAGCCCAAAGCTGAGGTATTCCAGCCGAAATACACCACTTACTGACAATAGTCTAGCACAAATGCTGCTATAAAAACAGTTGGTGTCTACTAATGTGCCTTTCTATGGGGATGCCTGCATCAACCGCTTGCTGTATGCCTTTTTTTAAATGTTGCCAGCTCTGTCTCTGCACTCCATAGCCAGCTCACAACACATAATTGTGGTTTTTAACATGCTGGGACGCCCGCACATGCGCAGAAGCGCTGCGGCGCGCACAGAGCGTCATCCCCCAAGCTCCGCCCCCTTTCCCGGCTCACCTCTATATATAGAGGCGCGTGCACGCGCGCGGCCACGTGCGCCTTCGGCGCTAATTTTGAAAAGGAAACCAGGGACAAGAGCCAGGGCCCCTTTTGCCGCAGGCCGGGGGATGGACGAGCATTGCAACATGGCAGAGGAAGCAGTTTCCCACAAGAGAACTCACCATCTGCCTGGACTTGCTCTGATAAAAAGAAACTAGTCCACATGACAAGAAACGTTCCACAGCGGCCTCTAGTGGATTAACACAGGTACCGCAGTCTAATATATTAAATATATATATATATATATATTTTTTTTTTTTTTCTTGACCACTATTAAAATTATTACATTTTTTAGTAGTTACAGGCATGCACAGATATTAGCGGGAATACCGTTAGGTAACAGACAGAAAGACAAATTAGGCTTGGGGGTCCCCCAATAGAACCAAGTTCCTGGGGGCCCCCACTTACCTGTTCCCCGCCACAGGACTTTGTTTGGTCCACAGAAGCCCAAACTTCACCTATCACGGCAGGCATTGTAATTAAACCTTCAGGGACCGGGTTCCCAAGGATTCCACTTCCCTGGACCTGTATAGCACCCTGCACAGAAAACATCTTGGTCATGGGTATGACCAGAGCTCTGGATCCCAGGGTCCAGCTCTCCTAAGAGAAGCATTACAGGCAAAACCTTGCTCTTCTCTGCAAGGCCCGGGTACCGACCGTTTAGCTATGAAGCTTTTTTGGTCGGATCCGGAATAGCTTACTGAGGCCCAAAAGAACCTGTACGCAAGCTCAGTGAAAAACACATGTTTCTTCTTGGCCAACACCTTAGACACTGGCAAAAAACTGAGGTGCTCCCGGATGGGAGGGGCTTCTATAGGGGAGGGTACTTCCGGTTTTGGAAGTTGCCAGTGCCAGCACCTGAAGGTATCTATATAACCCATTAGTAATGACTATGTCGCTCTGTGTCCCGTGATGTACGAGAAAGAAATACTCACAATGCCTCTCAGCAAACAGCTTGGGGTGTCTACTTTCTAAAATGGGGTCATTTGGGGGGGTTTTGTGCTATTTTGGCATTTTATGGCCTTCAAAACTGTGATAGGTAGTGAGGAGTGAAATCAAAAATTTGCGCCCTTAGAAATCCTGGAGGCGGTGCTTGGTTTCCGGGGTCCCGTACGTGGCTAGGCTCCTAAAAAGTCCCACACATGTGGTATCCCCGTACTCAGGAGAAGCAGCAGAATGTATTTTGGGGTGCAATTCCACATATAACCATGGCATGTGTGAGCAATATATCATTTAGTGACAACTTTTTGTAATTTTTTTTTTTTTTTGTCATTATTCAATCACTTGGGACAAAAAAAAAAAATATTCAATGGGCTCAACAGGCCTCTCAGCAATTTCCTTGGGGTGTCTACTTTCTAAAATGGGGTCATTTGGGGGGGGTTTTGTACTGCTCTGTCATTTTAGCACCTCAAGAAATGAGATAGGCAGTCATAAATTAAAAGCTGTGTAAATTCCAGAAAATGTACCCTAGTTTGTAAACGCTATAACTTTTGCGCAAACCGATAAATATACGCTTATTGAATTTTTTTTTACTAAAGACATGTGGCTGAATACATTTTGGCCTAAATGTATGACTAAAATTGAGTTTATTCGATTTTTCTTATAACAAAAAGTAGAAAATATTTTTTTTCAAAATTTTCGGTCTTTTTCCGTTTATATCGCAAAAAATAAAAATCGCAGAGGCAATCAAATACCATTAAAAGAAAGCTCTATTTGTGGGAAGAAAAGGACGCAAATTTCGTTTGGGTACAACATTGCATGTCCGCACAATTTACAGTTAAAGCAGCGCAGTGCAAAATTCTGAATTCACCTCTGGTCCTTTAGCTACCAAATGGTCCGGGGCTTAAGTGGTTAAAACAGTGTAAAAATGAAATTAAGTAAAATAAATAATAAAAAAATTTTTTTAAGCGCCCTGTCCCGACGAGCTCGCACGCAGAAGCAAACGCATACGTGAGCAGCGCCCGCATATAAAAACTGTGTTCAAACCACACGTGAGGTATCGCCGCGATCGTTAGAGCGAGAGCAATAATTCTAGCCCTAGATCTCCTAACTCAAAAACATGCAACCTGAAGAATTTTTTAAAAGTCGCCTATGGGGATTAAGGGTTAAAGTTTGACGCCATTCCACGAGCGGGCGCAATTTTGAAGCGTGACATGTTGGGTATCAATTTACTCGGCGTAACATCATCTTTCACAATATAAAAAAACAAAATTGGGCTAACTTTACTGTTGTCTTATTTAATTAAAAAAGGTGAATTTTTTTACAAAAAAAAGTGCGCTTGCAAGACCGCTACGCAAATACGGTGTGACAAAAAGTATTGCAATGACCGCCATTTTATTCTTTAGGGTGTTAGAACCCCCAAACATTACACATTTTTTTCTAGCAAAAAAAAATAGGATTTTTTACTCACCATAAAATCCTTTTCTCCGAGTCCATGGACCGACACAGCTTCTCTATTGACAAAGTGGGTATTATCCGTTAATTAGGAGTGACTAGGCAGAAAAACTTGTAATAAGTGTTGCATCACACCTTCTACAGTACCGCCCAGGGGGCGGACCCTCTGGGTATAACCTATTAGTCTGCATCTCGCAGATCAGTTCGCCAAAAAGCAGCACAAACTTAAAAGGAGGGGTGGGTGCTGTGTAGGTCCATGGACTCAGAGAAAAGGATTTTACGGTGAGTAAAAAATCCTATTTACTCTTTCATCCATGGACCGACACAGCTTCTCTATTGACAAAGTGGGACGTCCCAAAGCAGTGTCAGAGAAAAAACGAGGGGTGGTAACAGCATAAAAATAAACTTCACCCCAAAACACAAAACAGCACTCCTCCAACGGAGGAGCTGCAACTCTAAACAGCCGCTTGCAAAACCTTGCGGCCGAAAGAGGCATCCGAAGATACACCTACGTCAACTTTGTAGAATTTTGTGAAAGTGTGAGCGGACGACCAAGTCGCCGCTTCACATAATTGGGAAACAGACGCTTGATGTCGAAAAGCTCAAGAGGCACCTATTGCCCTGGTCGAATGCGCCGTAACAGGAAAGGGGGGCGCTTGACCCTTTAAGGCGTAAGCCTGGATTACTCTGTCGGATCCACCTAGAGATGGTGGCCGACGAGACTGCTTGGCCCTTCTTGGGACCAGCCACCGAAACAAACAGCGAGTCTGACTTCCGGAACAGGGAAGTAGCAGATAAGTATACTCTCAAAGCTCGGACAACGTCCAACGAATGCAACGCCGACTCCTTAGGATTCGACGGATGAGGACACAAGGATGGAAGTACAATGTCTTCGTTGAGATGAAAAGCCGAAACGACCTTCGGAAGAATGGATGGCTGCGGCCGCAGCACCACCTTATCCTTGTGGAAAACCAAATAGGGAGCCTTGCAGGACAAGGCTGCCAGCTCAGAGACTAGTCTAACCGACGTAACAGCCACCAAAAAGACCACTTTCTGAGAAGGTGTCAACAGGGGAATATCTCTAATATCCTCAAACGGTGCCTTCTGAAGCACCGAGAGGACCAGGTTCAAGTCCCACGGAGCTAACGGGGGACGGACCGGAGGGGCCACATGTCGAATCCCCTGCACAAATGTACTCACGAGAGAGTGAGCCGCCAGGGGTCGCTGAAAAAAAAAGACAGCCAGGGCAGATATCTGTCCCTTAAATCGCACTTAGGGCAAGCCCTTTGGTCCACCCCATGCTGTAAAAACAGCAGGATTCTGGAAACCAAATAGGTACGCGGATGCCATCTCATTTCCTCACACATGGAGATGTAGGCCTTCCAAGTGCGGTGATAAACCTTCCTAGAGGACAGTTTGAGCACTTCTCATAGTAGAGATTACTGAATCTGACAGGCCCCGGTCTCTCAGTACCTGGTTCTCAACAGCCATGCCGTTAAAGCCAATGACTGTAAAGCAGGATGGAGTATGGGACCTTGCGATAGCAGGTCCTTCCGTAGTGGTAGGCGCCAGGGGACGTCTGCTACCAGACGTACTAGATCGGCGTACCAAGGACGCTGAGGCCAATCTGGAGCGATTAGAATCATTGGAATTCCCTCTGCCTCCACTCTGCGGAGCAGAAGAGGAAGAAGCCTTAAGGGAGGGAAGCCATAGATTAGCCGATACTGACCCCACGATGCCACCAACGCGTCCGTTGCGTCTGCCCCTGGGTCTCTTGACCGGGCCACAAACCTCAATACCTTCCGATTGAGTCGGGAAGCCAGAAGATCTACGTCTGGTGTGCCCCAACTTTGACAGAGGAGTTAGAGCACCTCCGGGTGTAAGGACCATACTCCCTGGTCCAGCATCTGGCGGCTCAGGTAGTCCGCCTGCCAGTTTTCCACACCCGGAATGTACCCGGCCGACAGTGCCGGTACGCTCCTCTCTGCCCACTTCAGGATGCAAGCGACCTCCGACGCTGCAGCTGAGCTTCTTGTTCCTCGATGATTGACATATGCCACTGCTGTGGCATTGTCTGACTGGATCCTGACTGGACGCCCTTGCAGCCTCTGATACCATTTGAAGAGGCACAGCCTGATCGCCCGGATTTCCAGGACATTGATCGACAGGAGGGCTTCCTCTGGGGTCCAGCGACCTTGCGCCGACTGAACACCCCAGACTCCTCCCCCCCCCCCCAACCTGTAAGGCTGGCGTCCGTCGTGATCACTATCCAGTAAACCGGAAGAAATTACTTACCGGCCATTAGAGCCGGTGCCGTCAGCCACCATACCAGGGATCTCCTGACTAGGTGGCTCACTCGGATTTGATAATCCAGAGATGAAGGGCATCTGTTCCATCTGGACAGAACTTCCTTCTGTAACACTCGAGTGTGGTATTGAGCATATGGGACCGCCTCAAAGGAGGCTACCATGAGGCCCAACACTCGCATGCCAAAACGGAGTGACTACCAATTCCTGGAAGTCAGCTGCCGTACTGCAGCCCCGAAGGGTCTGCAACTTCTCCACAGGGAGGAATACCTTTGCCTCTGAGGAATCCAGAATCAACCCCAGGTACACTAGGCGTTGAGTGGGCACCAATACTGACCTTTGCGTGTTTAGTATCCAACCACAGTCTCGAAGAGTCTGACAGGTAATGGACACGCTTACCTCTAAATTCTGAGTTTGAAGGCGCCTTCAGTAGAAGGTCGTCCAAGTAGCCTGTGATAGCGATACCCCGCTGTCTTAGAAGTGCCAGAATCGGAGCGAGCACCTTGGTGAACGTCCTGGGTGCTGAGGCAAGGCCAAACGGGAGGGCCACAAACTGGTAGTGGTTCTTCCCGACAGCAAATCACAGAGACTTCTGGTGTCTGGAGTATATGGGGACATGCAGGTATGCGTTCCTTGATGTCTAAAGAGGCCAGAAAGTCCCCCAGATGGAGAGCCGTGACTACAGATCGAACCGACTCCATCCGAAATCTTTGTACCTTCACAAAGCAATTGAGGGCTCGGAGATCCAAGATTGGATGAACCCCATCCTTCTTCGGCACAATAAACAGATTTGAGTAAAAACCCTGACCCCGTTCCTGTTCTGGAACTGGAATAACTACCTCGCGTTCCAGTAGACCCTGGACCACCCCATACAGGGCATCCCGACGGGTCGGTAGTAGCTGGAGATTGGAGATGATGAACCTGTCCGGTGGACAAGAGAGAAATTCTATCTTGTAGCCTTAGGAGATTACTTCGCAAACCCACCTGTCGGAGACTAGAGCTGTCCACTAAATCGCGAATTTGCGAAGACGTCCCCCCACCAAAGAGCTGGGTGGGGGCGGACCTTCATGCGGACGCAGATTTGTCCGCAGGCTTGTTGGGTATGCGGGACCAAGGACGCCTTTGTCCTTTGGCAGCCGCTTTATCGGCCTGGGGTCTTTTCCCTGTCGCCCTAGGGGGACGAAAAAACGCTTGCGTGCAGTAAGGGAAGGCCCTTGCCGTGGCCCCTTACCCTTGCTAATTTGGGGAAGCAAAGTGCTTTTACCTCCTGTGGCATCCTTGATGTCATCCAGAGAAGCCACAAAAAAAGTCTGTCGCCCTTAAAAGGCAGATCCAACAGGGCTTTCTTGGAAGTCTGGTCCGCAGACCAGCCTTTTAGCCAGATCAGGCGGCGTATTGCTACTGCATAAACCGAAGCTTTAGACAGCAGGGGAATAGTATCCATGTCTGACTCGCAGACAAACCTAAGGCCCTGGACCAACTGGTCGACCAATGTTATCTCATCAGGAGGAGCATCTCGCTCCTTAACCCCTGGAGACGCAATTTTGCCCATTCAGTAAGTGTGTGAGACACTAGGGCCCCCGCCAAATGCCGGGCGTACTGCCGAGCCTACCACTGAGCATAGGTAGCAAGCGAGTGCTTCGGCCTTCTTATCCACAGGGTCCTTGAAAACAGGAGCCCCTTCTACAGGAATTGTGGTGGCTCTATCAAGTCTGGACACCAGAGGGTCCACTATAGGGGGAGAGGTCCATTTCTTCAGAAAACTCTCCTCAAAGGGGTACCGTACCGCAAACCTCGTTGGGGCTGTAAAGACCCTCAGTGGGTTCTCCCATTCCTTGTATAAGAGTTTATCAAAAGACACACAAGGGAACACCTTAGCAGTGCGGGCAGGTCTATCAAACCCAAGTGGACCGGAAACTCTGCTGCTTCTGTAGTATTTTTTAACTTTAGCGTATCCCGCACTGCAGTAATAAGGTCAGATGCCAATGCCGTCTCGCGTACTGACCTGGACTTGGAGTCATTCTCACTGTCCGGTCACGGTCTGCAGTCTCTGATGCGTCAGAATCTGGGACCTGAGCCATAGCTGGACCTGGTTCTGCATCAGAATTATCCCCAGAAGCTTGCAGGGGAAGGGACGTTTACTACCCCCTGTATTCCCGTGTGCTGCTTCCACCCTGGCAGCAAACGCCTCTAGGATTGCCGTCATAGCGTTCATAGACACTTCAGGGGCACCAGTTGCTAAATCTGGTGTTTCAGGGGAGAAGACATCTGGCTCAGATGCCATGCTGACCACACGCTGACACCCACAGGGCTCCAGGCAAGATATCAATAGGACACCCTCCTGCGCTGCAGAGATGCTGGGTTACCCAGAGGACTCACCACCCTGGACCGGTACTGCTATGCTGCCGTGTGCTGCGCCTGTGATGCTGTCCCCCTGCTGCTGTGTCAGTCTGCTTCTTTTATCAGCACTTCCTGTGTGAATTTTCACGGCAGTGTAATGCACCCTAGAGGCCGGAGGCTCTCGCAAAATGGTTGCCAAAAAAGTCTGTATGGAAAATAATGTGGGCTCTAAGAAAATGGCCGCCGAGCCTTAGATAGGGGTCAAGCAGCTGCAGCCCACAAAAAGATGGCCGCCGAACGGCAATATATACATACAGGGTGGACAAACATGGCCGCCGATCAGCTGATAAGGGCCAGTGGGTGTGGCTGAACCACAGGAAGATGGCCGCCGGGCAGTCACAAGAGGCCGAACTCGGCATGGACCACCCCAAAATGGCCGCCGACAGCATGGAGGAGGAAGCACATACAGGTAAGCAGAAATGACATTTCTTTTAAATGTTAGTTACAGCCAACCCCGCTCCAGTGGAACCCCTTAGGTGACCCCAGGCACCCAGCAACCTTTAGCTAGAAGCCCAGGGAGGAGGGAAAGGCAGGGAGAGAGGGAAGAAAGGGGCCACAACCACTTACTTGATCTCTCCAGGAATGTCCAGCTAAATCACCCAGCCGAGGCAGGGGAGTTTTACTTACCTATCCTGCATGTATTATGCTGGAAGACATTCCAAACAGATCATCGTCCGCGCACGGAAGGTGACTGTTAGCCAGGCATGCTGTGATTGGACCCAAAAGGGACGATCATATGTATGCCCTGGAGCGTGACGCTCACCGGACAGGCTGCTGCGACTCGGCCGTAAGGTCAGCTGAAGCTGAGCAGTCTGATGCAAGCCTTGGAGCGTAAGCTCACCGGCCAGGCTGCTGCGACTCGGCCGTAAGGTCAGCCGAAGCTGAGCGGTCCGATGCAGGCCCTGGAGCGTAGGCTCACCAGCCACCCGTGGAGCGACGGGCATGTTGTGGAAAACCCAGCGCGTAGCTAGGGTCGGCACACGCTCGATGGCCGAAACTGGGGAGACAAGGATCGAGGATCCAGCCTGTCACCCAGTCGGCAGTTGATCGAAGATAGCAGGAAACAACAAATGTAGCAAAAAAATATATATTTTTTCCCCCGGACCAATGGGCCCGAAGGGAGCCATGTCCTACTCCTTGCTAGACAGAAAAAAAACTGATCTGCGAGATGCAGACTGAGAGGTTATCTCAGAGGGTCCGCCACCTGGGCGGTACTGTAGAAGGTGTGATGCAACACTTTTTACAAGTTTTTCTTGCCTAGTCACTCCTAACTAACGGATAATACCCACTTTGTCAATAGAGAAGCTGTGTCGGTCCATGGACGAAAGAGTAAATTGGATTTTTTTTGTAAATCGCCGTAAAATCCTTTTCTGACGTCCGTGGACTGACACAGCATCTTCAATCTTGAAAAAGTGGGTTTGCATGACAAGGCCGCCAATTCAGAAACCTGACAGAAGTAATGGCTACTAGAAAAGCCACCTTCTGAGATAAAGTTGAGAGGAATCTCTCTGTTTTCAAAAGGAGGTTCTTGAAGAACCGAGAGCACCAAATTCAAATCCCAAGGAGGAAGAGGTGGTTTAATATGGGGGAGCGCACATGCCGGACCCCCTGTACGAAGGTACTAATCAAAGAATGGCCCGCTAGCGGCCGCTGAAAGAAAATAGCCAAAGCCGAAATCAGACACTTAATGGTGCTTAAAGCAAGCTTTTGGGTCACAGCACGCTGTAAAAACAGCAAGATCCTGGGAACGGAATACGTCCGTGGACGCCAATCCAGCTCCTCGCACATAGCGATGTAGGCCCTCCAGGTACGGTGGTATATCTTCCTGGAAGAAGATTTCCATGCCCTCAGCATGGTCGAGATGACCGAATCCGAGAGACCCCGGTCTCAGCACCTGGCTTTCAATAGCCATGCCGTTAAAGCCAATGACTGTAAAGCAGGATGAAGTATGGGACCTTGAGACAGAAGGTCCTCCCGCACAGGCAGTCGCCATGGAACGTCCGCCACTGGGCGCACAAGATCGGCGTACCAAGGACGCCAAGGCCAATTTGGAGCTATGAGGATTACCGGAATCCCCTCGGCCTCCACCCTGCGAAGGAGTCAAGGAAGTAATTTCAGTGGAGGATAGGCATAAATCAGCCGATACTGACCCCACGGGACCACCAACGCGTCTGACGTGTCTGCCCAGGGATCTCTGGACATGGCCACGAATCTCGACACCTTGCGATTGAGTCGAGAGGCCAAGAGGTCCACATCCGGCGTGCCCCACCTCCGGCAAAGGAGGTGAAACACCTCTGGATGCAAGGACCATTCCCCCTGGTCTAGCATCTGGCGGCTCAGATAGTCCGCCTGCCAGTTGTCTACTCCTGGAATGTAAACGGCCGACAGAGCCGACACGCTTCTTTCCGCCCACCTTAGGATGTGAGCGACCTCGGACACCGCAGCTGAGCTCAGAGTAACCCCCTGATGGTTGACATAGGCCACCGCCGTGGCGTTGTCCGATTGGATCCTGACCGAGCGTCCCTGCAGTCTCCTTGACCACGAGGAGGAGCGTCCCTTCAGTCTCCTTGACCACGAGGAGAGGCACAGTCCGATTGCCCAGAGTTCAGGACATTGATCGGCAGACGGAGTCCAGAGCCCTTGAGCTGACAGAACTCCCCAGACTCCGCCCCTGCCCGAAAGACTGGGGTCCATTGTGATCACAGTCCACTGGACAGCAACGAACGACTTCCCCGACCCAAGGGCCGGGGATCTCAGCCACCACATCAGGGAAGCCCTGACCAGGTGACTCACCTGGATCTGACGATTCAGTGACAATGGAGACTTGTTCCAGCAAGTTAGGATCTCCTTTTGTAAGACTCTAGTGTGGAATAGGGCATATGGCACCGCCTCGAACGAAGCCACCATGAGTCCCAGGACCCCCATGAAAAAACAGAGTGACGACCATTTGCGGGACGTCAGCACCCGCACCGCAGATTGAAGAGTCTGTAACTTGTCTAAGGGTAGAAATACCCTCGCCTCCGAGGAGTCCAGGATCAATCCTAGGTACTCCAGACGCTGAGTCGGAACCAGGACCGACTTCTGAATGTTCAGCAGCCAGCCCAATTCTCGGAGGGCCCGACTGGCTATCAACACATTTTCCTCTAATTCAGAGCCAGAGTCTGCTCTCATGAGAAGATCGTCCAGATAGCCCACAATAGCAATGCCTCGCTGTCTCAGCAAAGCTAGAATCGGGGCAAGCACCTTGGTGAAAACCCGCTGTGCTGACGCCAAGCCGAAGGGAAGAGCCACAAACTGATAGTGGTCTTCGCCTATCGCGAAGCGCAGAAACTTCTGGTGCCCCACGCAGATTGGGACATGCAAGTAGGCGTCCTTGATGTCCAAGGATGCCAGAAAATCCCCCAGGTGGAGCGCAGCAATCACTGAGCGAATGGATTCCATGCAGAATTTCCAAACCTTCACAAAGGCATTTAGGGCCTTGAGGTCCAGAATTGGACTGACTCAGTCCTTCTTTGGGACCACAAACAGATTTGAATAAAAACCCTGAAACCTCCCCTTTGCCGGTACCGGCACAATCACTCCGCACCTCAGCAAGTCCTGCACTGCCCCCAATAGGGCAGCTCGACGTGCCGGAAGGAGAGAGAGATTTGAGGGAAAGAATCTGTCTGCTGGCCAGGAAAGGAACTATACCCTGTACCCCGAGGTGACCACCTCGCATACCCACCGGTCGGAGATATGAGGTCCACCGATCCGTGAACCTGCCAAGTCGTCCCCCCACCCCAGAGTCGGGCGGGCGCAAGACTTCATGCGGTGGTGGGTTTACTTGCAGGCTTGTTTGGCTTACGCACCCAGGGACGCTTCTGTCCCCCATCCGTACCCTTGTTAGTCCGGGAGAATTTTCCCGCGGGATCTGACCGACGAAAAAACCTCTTCTGAGTGAGAAAGGAAGGACCCGGCTTACGGCGCGGCTGTTTCGCCTTAGCAGGCTGAGGAAGAAGGGTGCTCTTCCCCCCTGTGACATTTTTAATAATGTCACCCAGGGAAGCACCAAATAGCCTTCCGCCCTTGAAAGGCAAATCCCTCAAAGCTTCTTAGAGGTCAGGTCAGCAGACCAGTATTTTAACCAGATAAGGCAACGCAAAACCACCGCAGACACTGAGGCCCTAGAAATTAGGGGGGCAACGTCCATAGTGGCATCACACACATACACCAGGCCCTGTACCATTTGGTCTGCCAGTGTAATGCATTCCAGAGGAAGATTATGCTCCTGCACAGTCTGGTGCATAATCTTCGCCCATTGCATGAGTGTGAGACACCAGGGTTGCCGCTACAAGAGGACGTAGCGCGGATCCCAGCATGGTTAACATGGCTCTGCTCACCACTTCCGACCTATCAGTAGGGTCCTTAAAAGCAGGGGTCCCTTCAACCGGGAGAGTCGTGGCTTTATTTAACCGGGCTGCCGGGGGGGGGGGGGGGGTCGACCACCGGAGGAGAGGCCCATTTTTTAATCAGGCTGTCCTCAAAGGGGTACCTAACCGCCAGACGCTGCGAGACCGCAAAGGTCTTCTGCAGTTTTTCTCAAATCTGGTCTATGAATCTGTCAAAAAAAGGTGTAGAGGGAAAAACCTTTTAGGGAGGATTAGCTTGTAAAGAACCAAAAAGGAGACTGACTCCACCACGGGCTCCTCAGCCGCAGCATCCAGCTTGAGAGTGTCCCTCACAGCATCAATGAGTTCACCAACAAGAGTCCTGTCATGTACTGACCCAGATAAGGAGTCTTCCTTACAAGGAATGTCCTAGTCAAAAATACCCAAAAATTCAGAGCTAGGGTCACAGCAATGCCCATATCTGAATCAGAGCACTCCCCTGGAGATGGTGGGGGGAGAGAGCGATTTATAGCCCCCTTGCGCTCGCACGCCGCTTCCATCCTGGCAACAAATGATTCCAGGACTGCCGACAACTGGTCCTTAGGGACCGCAGGCGCAGTAGCACTGCCAGTTGCTTCTGACATGAATGGGGAAGCAGTTGACACTGACTCCATGATACCACCACCCTCTGAAACTTTGTCAATAAATGAGAGAAAAAGTCCACCCTCAGGCTGCTCTGACTGGGGGGGGGGGGTTACCCAGGGGACTCACCAACCCAGCTAGGACCGCTCGGTTCCGCTGCCTGTGTCCTGCTCCTCAGCGCAAGTGAACTGTGAGAAGACTGAGGAGAATCGCGCCCCATTCCAGTCAGCGATACAGGACAAACTAGCACAAAAGAGCGCGCGGCTTCAAGAAAATGTCCGCCGCAATTACAAGTGCGCCACAGCGCGGCCACGGCAAGATGGCCGCCAATGCGGTTTACAATACAAATTGAAGCATAGTAAAAACATGGCGCAGAAAGGCGCGCAAAACCAAACCTGACACAGAAAGCACCCCACACCTTAATGCAGAGCCCTATGGACCCCCACCGGGACAGAGTGACCCCCAGGCACCCCCAGTCAGCGCATAGCCAGTAGGTGACAGAGTAGCAAAAAACAAGGGGGGGACAGGGAAAACCCCCCCTACCATAGAAACACACAGCATGTACTCACCTGCTGAGGCAGGGGAACAGTACTTACCCGTCCAGCTAGGACCCAGTGGTGTGTTCCTGACAGGTCTATCACAGTGTATTACTGAGTAGCTGTCGGCCCGGTCCACCGTGAAAGATACAGCAAAACTGTTCAGTCGTATGTGGACCCTGGAGTAAAAAGCTCACCGGCCACCCCTGGAGCCATGGGGTATGTTGTGGACTAATCTCACGCAGAGCGAGGATCAGCACGCTCGATGGTCGGACTGGGAAGACTACGAGGATAGCAACTACCCAACCTGTTGCCCAGTCGACAGTTGATAGAAGTATCACAAAAATAAAATAATAAAAGTTCAAAAAATAATAAAATATTTCTTCAAGAGACTGGCTCCGAAGAGACCCACATCCTCTCCTCTGCTAGGCAGAAAAAAAACTGAGGCTGCTGGCTGCAGGTAGGAGGGTTATGTCCGGAGGGACCGCCCCCTGGGCGGGGCTGTTCAGCTCTGGTAATGGAATGTATGTTAATACATCTAACATTCTGCCTAGTCTTCTCCTATGAGCAGGAACATAACCCACTTTGTCAAGATTGAAGATGCTGTGTCAGTCCATGGACGGTAAGAGAAATAGGATTTTCCTCAGTCTGCAGAATCGGACCATAGTGGGGACGGATGATATCGGGTGTTAGCGGATGTTCATGCGCTGACAACCGCTATCCCATGGGGATGCATGTATGTCCGTATGTCATCCGAAAACGGATGGATGAAATACGGACATACCGTCCGCACGTGTGAAGGGGCCCAACAGTGTAAATTTGCTGTCCCCTCAAAATAACTCAACACAGCCATTAATGTCAAGTACACCCCTAAGTGAAAATGTCCAAATTGGGTCCAATTAGCCATTTCCCTCCCCGATGTCATGTGACTCAGTGTAACAAGGTCTCAGGTGTGAATGGGGAGCAGGTGTGTTAAATTAGGCGTTATCACTCTCACTAGGGTGCAACGGATCAAAAAAAACTCACGGATCGGATCGATCCTCGGATCAGAGTCGAGGACCGGCAAAAAAAAAAAAAAAAAAAAAAGTTTTAGATTTCACAGTTATTTTCAACACAAAACAGCTTATATGCTTAAAATACAGTATATGTAAATCTGACCGACTGTTGACCTGCTGACCTTACATGGTTGCTAATGTGACACAACACCTCTGATTTTCACTTTTAACTAAATTTTAAATGTGAAAATCAGAGGTGTTCTGTCACATTAGCAAGCATGTAAGGTTTGCTGCTGCTTTTAAAATTTAACATGTAAACCGTCCGTTGGATTTCCAAATAATGTATTTAAGCTTATAAGCTGTTTTGTGTTGAAAATAACTGAAATCTAAAACTCAGTTGGGTGTAACAAGATGTCCGCTTGGCCCCTTCTCACTATCATTACTGTGCAGGAGTGTGGGGTGGAGCAAGATGGCAGCGACGTAACGTCACTACTGAGGTCGCCGCTGGGTGTACCAAGATGGCCACCGCTCCGGAGCTAGGCCGAAGCCGCTGCCTTTCCTATGGCCGAGGCTCGAGCGCTCGGCGGATCGCGTGGTGTGCCGATTCGAACAGGGTGACCGGTAGGGATCGGTGACGATCCGTTGCACCACTAGCTCTCACTCTCTCATACTGGTCACTGGAAGTTCAACATGGCATCTCATGGCAAAGAACTCTGAGGAGCTGAAAAAATAGGATTTTTGTACTCGCCGTAAAATCCGTTTCTCTGACGTCCATGGACTGACACAGCTCTAATACTGAAACACGTGGGTATATGTCCCTGCTCACAGGAGAAGATCTAGGCAGAATGTTAGAAACATACATTCTAGAAAAAACCAGAGCTGAACAGCCCCGCCCAGGGGGGCGGTCCCTCTGGACATAACCCTCCTACCTGCAGCCTCAGTTCGTAACAAAGCAGTACAACCTTAAAAGAAGGGTGGGTGCTGTGTCAGTCCATGGACGTCAGAGAAACGGATTTTACGGCGAGTACAAAAATCCTATTTTCTTTTATCGTCCATGGACTGACAGCCCTAATACTGAAACATGATGGACGCCCCAAAGCAGTATCAGAGGAGGGTGGGAGCAGTAGTAAAGGAAAAACCAAAACTTCACTTCAAACTAGCAGAGCTCCTCAACGGAGGAGTTGCAACATTAAACAGCGGCCTGCAACACTTTGCGGCCGAAGGAAGCATCCGAAGATGAAGCCACATCAACCTTATAGAACTTAGAAAAGGTACTAACGGACGACCAGGTCGCCACCTTGCACCCTTGTGCAACCAACACTTGATGTCGGAAAGCCCAGGAAGCACCAATTGCCCTGGTGGAATGCGCCGCAACCGGAAAGGGAGGCGCCCTTAAGGGCATAGGCCTGTATAACGGTCTGGCTGATCCACCTAGAAATGGTGGCAGACGACATCGCTTGGCCCTGTTTTGGACCAGAGACAGACACAGTGAGTCAGACTTCCGAATAGAAGCAGTAGCCGCCAGGTACACCCGCAAGGCTCGCACCACATCCAAAGTGTGAAGCGCAAACTATCTGGGATGCGATGGGTGGGGGCACAAGGACGGAAGGACAATGTCCTCATTAAGGTGAAAAGCCGAAACCACCTTTTGAAGGAAAGACTGTCGCGGGCGCAACCCCGCCTTATCCTTATGGAGAACCAGGTAAGGCGACTTGCATGACAGAGCCGCCAACTCAGACACCCGTCCAACAGAAGTAATGGCCACCAAGAAAGCCACCTTCTGAGACAAAGTCAAGAGAGGAATAGCTGATATTTTCAAAGAAAAGTTCTTGGAGAAACGAGATGCACCAAATTGAGATCCCGAGGGAGAGGAGGCTTGACAGGGGGGATATCACAAGGCGAACCCCCTGCACAAAGGTGCTAATCAAGTTATGGCCCGCTAGCGGTCATTGAAAAAGACAGCCCAGGCCGAAATCCGACCCTCGATGGTACGCAAGGCCAGCTTTTGCATCACACCACGCTGTAAGAACAGCAAAATCCTGGGAACGGAATAGGTCCAGACGCCAATCAAGCTCCTCGCACAGAGCGATGCAAGCCTTCCAGGTACGGTGATAGATCTTTCTGGAGGAAGATTTCCGTGCCCACAACATAGATGAGATGACCGAATCCGAGAGACCTCGGTCCCTCAGCACCTGGCTGTCAACAGTCATGCCATTAAAGCCAAGGACTATAAAGCAGGATGAAGTATGAGACCATGAGACAGAAGGTCCACCCAAAAGGCAGTCGCCAAGGAACGTCTGCGAATAGCCTAACTAGATCAGCGTACCAATATCGCGGTTCTGGAGCAATGAGGATCACCGGAATGGCCTCGGCCCCTACACAGCGAAGCAACAACAGTAACTGAGGGTAAGCATACATCAAGCGATACTGCCCCCACGGGCCACCAAGGCGTCTGCCCAGGGATCCCTGGACCTGGCCACGAATCTCGACACCTTGCGAGTGAGTAGAGAGGCCAGAAGGTCCACATCCGGTGCCCCACCTCCGGTTAAAGGAGGCGAAAACACCTCCGGATGTAAGGACCCTTCTCCTGGAATGCACACGGCCGACAGGACCGTCCTGCAACGGAATGGGTATGATAATCCCAAAGAGACCCCGCAATGTATCGGAGAAGGGAGGCCCCGGCTTACAATTGTTAGCCAAGAAAGGCAACCTGACAGAGCTTCCCAAGAAACTCGGTCAGTGGACCAGTAACTCAGCCTCAACAGGTGGCGCAAACCCACCCCGGGCACAGAGACCCTAGAGGCTAAAGCAGTTGCAGTGTACCTGCTGGTCGACTGATAGATGAAGCAGAGGTTTTTGCCCAGTCATTGAGCTTCAGAAACACCATAGACGCAGCCACTAACGGCCATAACGATAACCCCAGCATGGCGAACACAGTCCAAGCCAGCGCTTCTGATCACCACCGAAGGGCAGGTGGAATGTGGTACCCCTGGTACAAAGGATCCTTATGACAATGCTCCATCCAGCAGCTACGCCATTGATAAGTGCTGATTGTACAAACGTATCGTTTATGCTGTGTATTGCGTCAAAACGCGCAATTACAGCATGGGAGGAACCCACACAGCCACAAAGAGCATACAACAACCACATATGGCGTATGTAGTTTAGTATGTGTGGACAAACATATTAGACACGTTTATACTGTGACAGCGACGAAGGCGCGCACATCATTGGGGCGTGGGCGGAACCCAGCCACGCAGACTACGTACACAACCGTGTAGGCATGCTAGAATGCGAAAAAACAAATTGCACATGTTTATGCTGTGCATGGCGCTAAAAATGCGCACACGATTGGAGCGCGGGGGAAAAACAGGAGCACCTGGATGAAACCCACGCAGACTGCATACGCATACCGTGTAGGTACTATAGCATGTGTAATAATAGGATTTTTATAACAGCTTACCTGTAAAATCCTTTTCTTGGAGTACATCACGGGACACAGAGCGACATAGTCATTACTAATGGGTTATATAGATACCGTCAGGTGCTGGCACTGGCAACTTCCAAAACCGGAAGTACCCTCCCCTATATAAGCCCCTCCCATCCGGGAGCACCTCAGTTTTGTAGCAAAGCAATAAGTGTCCCTAAAGAGGGGCGGGAGCTCTGTGTCCCGTGATGTACTCCAAGAAAAGGATTTTACAGGTAAGCTGTTATAAAAATCCTATTTTCTTTCTCGTACATCACGGGACACAGAGCGACATAGTCATTACTAATGGGATGTCCTAAAGCAATGCCAAATGAGGGGGGGGATACACCATATATAAGCTGAGCGCTATCAGACATGAGGATCTTTTGCGGCCTGCAACACACTGCACCCAAAGGCGACATCCTCCTGACTTCTAACGTCCACCTGGTAGGACCTAGTAAACGTGTGTACCGTAGACCATGTTGCGGCCTTACAGATTTGAGCCAGGGAGGCCTGGTGATGCACTGCCCATGAAGTTCCAACTGCTCTCGTGGAGTGCGCTCTAACTTTGAACGGAGGTGGTCTCCTTCTCAAGCCATAAGCTTGCATAATGACCTGTCGAATCCACTTGGCTAAAGTAGACTTTGACGCTGCCTGACCCTTTCTGGGGCCTTCCGGCAGAATAAACAAAGTATCCGTTCTGCGAATCTGAGCAGTGGCTTTTAGATAAGCTTTAACTGCTCTTACTACATCCAAAGAATGCAATAACTTTTCCTCTACCGAAGTAGGTTTGGGGAAAAAAGAAGGAAGAACCACATCTTGGTTCAAATGAAACCTCGATACCACCTTAGGAAGAAGGCTGGATGAGGACGTAACACTACTCTGTCCTTATGGATAACCAGATATGGCTCCTTACAGGACATAGCTGCTAATTCCGATACTCTTTTAGCCGAACAAATGGCTACTAGAAAAATCAATTTCCTGGTGAGAAGCACCAAGGAAATATGCTGTAATGGTTCAAATGGTTGTTTCTGTAGAACCGACAGAACCAAGTTTAGATCCCATGGACATATGGGAATATTAACCGGAGGACTAATACGCATCACTCCTTGTATAAAGGCTTTGACTAGTGAATGCGAAGCCAAGGGCCTTTGAAAAAATATTGACAAGGCCGAAATCTGACCCTTGATAGTACTCAAGGCAAGCTTCCTATCTACAGCCCACTGTAGGAAGTCCAGAATCCTACCTATTACGTACTTATGTGGATGCCATTTCTTGGCCTCACACCACGCGATGTACGCCTTCCAGATTCTATAGTAGATCTGCCTGGATACCGGCTTCCTGGCATTGATCATGGTAGATACCACAGCATTAGAGAGCCCTCTCTTTTTTAGAATGTGGGCTTCAATAGCCAGGCCGTCAAACCTAGGGCTGGTAAGGAAGGGTGGTATATCGGTCCTTGCGAAAGCCGGACGACGTGGGAGAGTCCAAGGACTCCCCACTGAAATTTTACAATCTCCGCGTACCACGCTCTTCGGGGCCACGCTGGAGCCACCGGAATCACTGGTTTCTTTTCTACCCTGATTCTGCGGAGTAATCGAGGTAACCATTGGCGGTGTGAATGCATATATCAGCTTGAACTGATCCCAAGGGAACACTAGGGCATCCGAGCCGCAAGCTAGGGGATCCCTTGTCCGAGAGACAAACCTGTCCCCCTTTGCGTTGAATCTGGATGCTAGAAGATCTACATCCGATGTTCCCCACCGCTGACATATTGTCCAGAAAACCTCGGGGTGAAGGGACCCTTCCTCTGGGCCTAATTGCTGGCGACTTAGAAAGTCCGCCTTCCAATTCTCCACTCCTGGAATGAATACCGCAGATATGGCTGGGACATATTTTTCTGCCCATTTCAGGATGTAATTTACTTCCCTCTGGGCTGCACGACTCCTGGTGCCCCCCTGATGATTGATATATGCCACTGCTGTGGCATTGTCTGATTGAATTCTGACAGGGGACCCTTGGAGTTTGGATGTCCATGCTACTAGGGCATACCGGGCTGCTCGTATCTCTAAGAGATTGATGGGCAGGGCCTTTTCTGCATCCGACCATCTGCCCTGGAGAGACTATTGCTCCAGTACTGCTCCCCAGCCTATAAGGCTGGCATCTGTAGTGACGTCCTTCCAAGAAATCGGACTGAAGGATTTCCTTTTTTCCAGATTCTGGGGAACCAACCACCAACGGAGGCTCTTGCGAACGGAAGGGGACAAGGACATTGTAAGTCTAGGGCCTGAACTTTTTTGTTCCAGGCTGACAGTATGGCCCCTTGCAAATTCCTTGAATGGAATTGACCGTAGGGTACTGCTTCGAATGATGCCACCATTTTTCCCAGCAGCCTCATATACAGGCGTATGGACGGCTGTCTTTTTTGTACCCACTAAGTGGATCAAATCTTTCAAAGACAACACCTTTCCTCGAGGCAAGAATATTTTTCTCTGGCCTGAATCCAACCTTAGCCCCAAGTATTCCAGACTTTTGACTGGTTTTTAGGGCTGACTTGTCTCGGTTGATAATCCAACCGTGAGATTCCAGATACTTGATCGTCTTGTGAACGACCACGTCTAGTTTTTTCACTGAGTGGTCTATCAGCAACAAGTCATCCAGATATGCCATTATCATTACACCTTGTGTTCTTAGATTGGCCAATAAAGGGCCAGAATTTTTGTAAACACTCGTGGTGCTGTGGCCAAACCGAAGGGTAAGGCTCTGAACTGAAAATGGCGCCCTTCTACTGCAAAGCGTAGAAATTTTTGGTGGACTGGAAAGATGGGAATGTGCAAATAAGCATCTTTGATGTCGATCGTGGCTAACCAATCCTCCCCTTGTAGGGCAGTGGCCACCGATCGGATCGACTCCATCGGAAAGTCCTGATATACAGGAATTTGTATAGCCCTTTTAGAATTAATATGGGCCTCCCGTCCGCGTTTGCTTCGGGACTGTAAAGAGGTTTGAGTAAAACCCGAACCCTCATTCTTCCAGGGGAACCTCCATAATTACTCCTTGGAGCAATAGTTGTTCTAGTGCCAACAGGAGGGACTCTCTCTTCCGGGGATCCCTTGGCACGTTTGACCTCAAAAATGGGAAGGAGGAGAGTCTTTTAACTCCAAACTGTATCCCAAACCTACTGCGGAGAGCACCTATCTGTCTTGATCGTGTCCCGCCAGGTCTCTTGCGAACAACTGGAGTCCTCCCCCCACCCGACTGAGTGGGGGCTTCAATGAATTTAACTTTGGGGGAGGTTTTGTACCTCCCCTGACCCAGGGTTTCTCATTACCCTGCTACTGTCCCTGTTTTTTACCCCCGGGATTTGACCGAGGAGGCCGTCGGAACTGTTACACAGCCGATGCCCCAGGGACTGGAGAAGCAGGCCTCTTAAAGAGGGACCTCTAACTCTGCTTT
Source organism: Rana muscosa (assembly GCA_029206835.1). Taxonomy (NCBI): domain Eukaryota; kingdom Metazoa; phylum Chordata; class Amphibia; order Anura; family Ranidae; genus Rana; species Rana muscosa. Next base: position 979,683,048 of record CM055118.1, on the reverse strand, counting down.
TAACCGGCAAGAGCGTATTTTTACCGCTGGAAATTTTCTGGATATATTTGTCCAGGTTTTCCCTGAATAAGCGTTCACCATGAAATGGGACGCTAACCAGCCATTCTTTACAGGGAGCTTCAGCAGACCAGTTTTTGAGCCATAGGAGCCTACGCATATGTACTATAGACAGCGTAAGGCGGGAGGCCTGATGGACTGAATCCTCTATGGCGTCAACTGCAAAGCCTAAGGCTCTAGGTAGATCAGCTAGGGCAAAGCCTGCTGATCTGTCAAGTCCCTCAAGACCTGTTTCAACTGATCCTTCACTGCTTAGCAGACCCCAATAGCTGCTACTGCTGGTTGTATCACCAAGCAGATTTTCATAAGGACTCCAATCTTTTATCTATTGGGTTCTTGAACATTTGGACATTATCCACTGGACATGTCAGTGATTTATACATACAAGAGATGGCTGCGTCCACTGTAGGGACCTTCCATTTTTTTTTTTTGATGAACTTATCCTCCATGGGATAGACCACCGGAAATCTCTTGGGGGAATAAATATTTTCTCAGGACGTTCCCAATCCTGGTAAATGAGCCCTTTCAGTAAAGGGTGAAGTGGAAAAGAACAAACAGTCTGGGGGCTTCTAGCGACCCCAACGAGGATACAGTAGTGGTTGATGGTTCCGCAAGGTGCATTTTTAAATGCTGATCGGACCATGTTAGTCAGAGACTGAACCCATAATCTTTCAGCTTAAGATGCTGAGAAAAGGTTCCCCCACTGTTGATTCCTCTATAACAGAATCAACCTCATCCTGATCCCCTTCAGGCAGGTCGATCCCTGTATGGGACTGTTGCTCTGCTAACAGGCACTCTGAAGGAGGAGACGGAGATCGGGCGTGCTTTCCCTGACAGGGAGGCAGCGATAAATGTTGACAATCTCTCTCTAATCCTCCCAGAGCTGAGGAAAAAACCTCCTCTGTTACATACACAGGAGCAGGTGAACTGAGGACAGCCACAGTACCAAGTACCCTGCGGGGTCTCTACGGTCACTTACCTCTGAACTTCAGGGGAGACTGGTGCAGCAGGAGTATGCCCAAGATCCTCCGAGCCCGATGAGACCCCCTTCGCTTCCTGGAAGATTCAGTTCCGGAGCTTCTGGACGGCATATTCCTAAGCCTAAAGCTGAGGTATTCCAGCCGTAATACACCACTTTTACTGAGAATAGTCTAGCACAATTGCTGCTATATCACAGTTGGTGTCTACTAATGTGCCTTTCTAGAGGATGCCTGTATCAACCGCTTGCTGTATGCCTTTAAATGTTGCCAGCTCTGTCTCTGTACTTCATAGCCAGCTCACTACAATATTGTGTTTTTTTTTTTTTAAACTGCTGGGACGCCCGCACATGCGCAGAAGCGCTGCGGCGCGCACAGAGCGTCATCCCCCAGGCTCCGCCCCCTTTCCCGGCTCACCTCTATATATAGAGGCGCGTGCACGCGCACGGGCACGTGCGCCTTCGGCGCTAATTTCAAATATGGTAACAAGGGACAGGAGCCAGGGCCCCTCTTTGCCGCAGGCCGGGGGATGGACGAGCACTGCAACATGGCAGAGGAAGCAGTTTCCTATAAGAGAACTCACCATCTGCCTGGACTTTGCTCTGCTGAGAAGAAGCTAGTCCACATGACAAGAAAACATTCCACAGCGGCCTCTAGTGGACAAACACAGGTACCGCAGTCTAATATATTAAATATATATAAAAAAAATTTTTTTTTTTTTTTCTTGACCACCATTAAAAATTATTACATTTTTTTAGTAGTTACAGGCATGCACAGAATTTTGCGGGAATACCATTAGGTAACAGACAGAAAGACAAATTAGGCTTGGGGGTCCCCCAATAGAACCAAGTTCCTGAGGGCCCCCACTTACCTGTTCCCCGCCGCAGGACTTTGTTTGGTCCACAAAAGCCCAAACTTCACCTATCACGGCAGGCATTGTAATCAAACCTTCAGGGACCGGGTTCCCAAGGATTCCACTCCCCTGGACCGCACCCTGCACAGAAAACATCTTGGTCGTGGGTATGACCAGAGCTCTGGATCCCAGGGTCCAGCTCTCCTAAGAGAAGCATTACAGGCAGAACCTTGCTCTTCTCTGCAAGGCCCGGGTACCGACCGTTTAGCTATGAAGCTTTTTTGGTCGGATCCGGAATAGCTTACTGAGGCCCAAAAGAACCTGTACGCAAGCTCAGTGAAAAACACATGTTTCTTCTTGGCCAACACCTTAGACACTGGCAAAAAACTGAGGTGCTCCCGGATGGGAGGGGCTTATATAGGGGAGGGTACTTCCGGTTTTGGAAGTTGCCAGTGCCAGCACCTGACGGTATCTATATAACCCATTAGTAATGACTATGTCGCTCTGTGTCCCGTGATGTACGAGAAAGAAAAACATTTTGAACAGGTCTATGTGCGCATAACGCCAAAGGCATGTGGGAGGAAACCAGAGTACCCGGAGGAACCCCACGCAGACCCAGAGAATACAATACATACATCTACTGTGAATGTATTTAGAGTTGTGTATAAACATAATGTGTATGTTTATACTGTGTATGGCACCAAAGGCGCGCATGTCATGTAGCGTGGGCGGAAACCGGAGGACCTGGAGGAAACCCACGCAGACTGCACACACATACCGCGTAGGTACTTTAGCATGTGAATAATCAAATTGCACAAGTTTAGGCTGTGCATAGCGTCGAAAGCGCCCATACCATTGGAGTGTGGGAGGGAACCGGAGTACCCAGAGGAAACCCACACATACCGCATAGGTATTATAGTATGCGTGATAAACATATGGAACATGTTTAAACTGTGCAGAGAGCCAAAGGCACACATACCATCAGAGCGTGGGAGGAAACCCACGCAGACAGCACACGTATACCGTGTAGGATTGATAGCATGTGAATAAACATATTGCACATGTTTATGCTGGGGCACTGTGTACCACTGTATCATCCATGCTGCTCTTGACGCAGCGTGGGAGGAAACAGTGAGAAAGCTGTGTAAAAGAAAAGCTTGAAAAGAACCAAAAAAGGAAACAGCGTCCGCCTGAGGTACCTTAGCCACAGCATTCAGCTTGAGTGTCCCTCACAGCATCAATGAGTTCACTTACAAGCGCCCTGTCATTTACGGACTCAGAACTGGAGTCTTCCTCACAAGGAATGTCCTGTTCAAAAACATTAAAATATTCAGAGCTAGGTATCCTGAGCAGCAGCAGCTAGGCCCATATCTGAATCAGAGCACTCCCCATGTGGAGATTGTGTGGGGAGAGGGCGCTTATAGCTCCCTTGTGCCCGCACACCGCTTCCATCCTGACAAGGAATGATTCCAGGACTGCCGACAACTGGTCCATAGGGGCCGCAGGTGCAGGAGCACTGCCTGTTGCCTCTGACAAGAGTGGGGAAGCAGGTGAACCAGACTCCATATTCGCCACCCTCTGAGACCTTATGCACAATAAAGTGAACAGTCCACCCACTGGCTGAGGGGATACCCAGAGGACTCACCAACCCTTTAGAGGACCCGCTCAGCTCCGCTGTATGCACCGCACTGCCAGCGTGAGTGAAGCCTGGGGAGAGTGTGAGGAGATACGCACCGCAGCAGCGGCGATAGAGGCCAAAAAACGAAAGTGAAAGCGCTGCGGTCAACGCTGTATCCTGGCCTAGGCCAACAAGGCCCAGGCCTAGGGCAGCACTTTGCAGGGGGGCAGCACGGAAAGAGTCCACGTCGGCTTGCGCTACACTGTTAGTGTAACGCAAGCTGCTTATAATTTTGACTGTCCTATCATCCTGGACCACAAACCTTCCTCACTGTGCTTTATGTTTTCTGCTGCACCATTGGCATGGTTATATTGTCTTAGTCCTCTCCATAAAATGATTAGAAATTTGTGCTTAAAGTAGAACTATAGGCAACACTTTTTTTTCCATTTTAGATAGAGTAAGGGAGGGTTATAGCCCCTGTTAGCTTATTTTTTACCACCCCTGTCCCATTGCAGAGATTTCCCTTCACTTCTTGCCCCATAGCCAAACAGAAAGTGAGAGGAAATCTATGCAAATAAAGGGAATCATAAGCCCCCTACGAACTAGTGTCCCCACTCGAAAATTTCAGGGCGGGTCTTAAACAGAAAGGGGTGTGGCCTTGACAGGAAGGGGTGGGTCGTATTTAAATTAGAGGGTGCACAAGTTTAGTCAGGCCTAGGGCAGCACAAAACCTAAATACTGTTAGAAAAGTTTAGTATTGTGCATCTATTAGACAGCTTTACGGATTCTTTAAGATGGCTTCTGAGCACATGTTCTAACCTTGTTGTATTCTTTTGTTCTTACTAAACCCATACGTAATACATGTATAGAAAGCAGATTGTACGGGACGCTTTGCTTGTGAATAAAGGTACTAACTTGTACCATGTACCAGTGGAGCCTCCTTAGCAAATTAGCCAATAAGAAGTGTTATTGTCTTTTCAGTGTAAGGATGAGAAGGTGGGGGCCCCCGGCTTCTCTCTCACTTTTGCTATGATTTTCATCTTGTAAGCTTCACACAAAGTGTACCGGTGCATTTTGAATAAATTGTCTTCACTTTCAAACACCTGGAATTCGATTGATTACAAGAAATTATCTAACAAATACACTACTGGCTGCGGCTTCAAGAAAATGGCCGTTGGCCGCGTGCAATACTGCGCCATTGATCCGTGGCAAAATAACAGCCAAAGCGCCTAATGGGGTCTCCAAACACTCCACGTTTTCTCAGCCCCAGCACAGATATGAGCGCCCCCCTCGCCAGGCCAGAGTGCCCCCCCCGGTACCCCCCCACAGCTCAGCAGCAGATTAGGGTGCAGAGAGCAGCATACAGGGGGGAGACAGGGGGAAAAAAACCCATCCAGAGAAACACAGCCAGCATGTACTCAGGAGAGACTACTTACCCGTCCCAGAGGGACCCACTGGCGTGTTTCAGACAGACCTATCACAGAGTAGTACTGAGTAGCTGTCGGCCCGGTCCACCGCGAAAGATACAGCAGGCACTGTTCAATCTTGTGAGGACCGCGGGAGCATAAAAGCCCACCAGCCACCCCTGGAGTCATGGGGCATGTCGTGAACCGAGTCTCACGCACACAAGGCGAGGATCAGCACGCTCGATGGTCGAACAGGGAAGACTACTAGGATACTAGTGTACCCAACCTGTTGCCCAGCCAACAGTTGATTGAAGGTCTCAAAAATAAAATAAAATTCTCAAAGGAATAAAAATAAAATCTTCCAGGAGACTGGCTCCTGAGAGAGCCACGTTTTCTCCTCCTGCTAGGCAGAAAAAAACAGGCTGCTGGCTGCAGGTAGGAGGATTATGTCCGGAGGGACCGCCCCCCAGGGTGGGGCTGTTCAACTCTGGTTTGTTCTAGAATGTATGTTTCTAACATATAACATTCTGCCTAGATTTTCTCCTGCGAGCAGGGACATACACCCACGTGTTTCAGTATTAGAGCTGTGTCAGTCCATGGACGATACGAGAAAAATAATTGTTGCTCTACATAAAAATGGCATAGGCTATAAGAAGATTGCCAAGACCCTGAAACTGAGCTGCAACACAGTGGCCAAAATCATACAGGAGGTTTAACAGGACAGGCGCCACTCAGAACAGGCATTGCCATGGTCAATCAAAGAAGTTGAGTGCACGTGCTCAGCGTCGCACCCAGAGGTTGGCTTTGGGAAATGGACATATGAGTGCTGCCAGTATTGCTCCCATCCCTTCAGAGACTGGACCGCAGGGCAGTATTCAAAACATAACGACCCCAAACACACCTCCAAGATGACCACTGCCTTGCTAAAGAAGCCGAGGGTAAAGGTGATGAACTGGCCAAGCATGTCTCCAGACGTATACCCTATTGAGCATCTGTGAGGCATCCTCAAAACGGAAGGTGGAGGAGCGCAAGGTCTCCAACATCCACCAGCTCTGTGATGTCATCATGGAGGAGTGGAAGGGGACTTTAGTGGCAACCTGTGAAGCTCTGGTGAACTCCATGCCCAAGAGGGTGCTGGAAAATAATGGTGGCCACACAAAATATTGACACTTTGAGCCCAATTTGGACATTTTCACTTAGGGGTGTACTCACTTTTGTTGCCAGCAGTTTAGACATTAATGGATGTGTGTTATTTTGAGGGAACAGTAAATTTACACTGTTCTACAAGCTGTACACTCACTACTTTACATTGTAGCCAAGTGTAATTTCTTCAGTGTTATCACATCCAAAGATATAATAAAACATTTACAAAAACATGAGGAGTGTACTCACTTGTGTGATACTGTATGCTGATGGGTAGTGGTTAAACTCTTAGGCTGGGTTCACACTAGTGCGACACGACATCTGTCCTACTTTGGATCCGACTTTGCCCTGCAACATGAAGCCGACATATGTCCGACTTTCAATGAACGGGGATCCGACTTGGATCCCCGCCAATATCAGGCACTGTGTTTGGTATGAATCTTGAGGGGGAACTCCAGGCCAAATTTTAAATAAAAAACCGGCATGGGTTCCCCCCTCCAAGAGCATACCAGGCCCTTGGGTCTGGTCTGGATTTGAAGGGGAACCCCCTACGCCGAAAAACGGCGTGGGGGTCACCCCAAAATCCAAACCAGACCTTTATCCGAGCACACAACCTGGCAGGCCGCAGGGGAAGAAGGGGGGACAAGAGAGCGGCCCCCCCTCCCTCCTGAACCGTACCAGGCCGCATGCCCTCAACATGGGGGGTTTGGTGCTCTGGGGCAGGGGGGCGACCTGCGGCCCCCCCACCCCAGAGCACCCTGCCCCCATGTTGATGAGGACAGGGCCTCTTCCCGACAACCCTGGCCATTGGTTGTCGGGGTCTGCGGGCGGGGGGCTTATCGGAATCCGGGAGCCCCCCTTCAATAAAGGGGCCCCGGATCCCGGCCCCCCCACCCTATGTGAATGAGTATGGGGTACATCGTAACTGTACCCATTCACCTGGTGGAAAAAAATTGCAATAAAAAAAACGCACAGCTTTTAAAGTATTTTTATTACACAGCTCCGGGGCTCTTCTTCCGACTTCGGGGGTCTCCGGTGTCGTCGCCGCGCTCTCCCGTTCTTTCTTCTGCCGGGCCACCACTAACTTCTTTTGCTAGCGGAGGCTCCGGTCTTCTCCGTCGCCTTCCTCTTCTACCGCTCTCCGGTTCTTCTCCCGCTTCTTTCTTCTGCCGACCCCTCCACTAACTTCTTTAGCTCTTTTGCTAGTGGAGGGGCCGGTCTTCCCGTCGCCGTCTTCTTCTCTCTTCTCCTCCTCGATGTTGACGCGTCGCTTCCTCCCGCTGTAATACTGGCTGTCCGCTCCGCTCCGCATTAATATAGGCTTCTCATGACGTCACAGTCACATGTTCCCATGACGTCACAGTCACATGCTCCGGGGCCATGTGCCCCGGAACATGTGACTGTGACGTCATGAGAAGCCTATATTAATACGGAGCGGAGCGGACAGCCAGTATTACAGCGGGAGGAAGCGACGCGTCAACATCGAGGAGAAGAGAGAAGACGGCGACGGCAAGACCGGCCCCTCCACTGGCAAAAGAGCTAAAGAAGTTAGTGGAGGGGCCGGCAGAAGAAAGAAGCGGGAGAAGAACCGGAGAGCGGTAGAAGAAGGCGGCGACGGAGAAGACCGGAGCCTCTGCTAGCACAAGAGCTAAAGAAGTTAGCGGAGGCCCGGCAGAAGAAAGAACCGGAGAGCGCGGCACCGAGACCCCCGAAGTCGGAAGACCACCCCCGGAGCTGTGTAATAAAATACTTTAAAAAGCTGTGTGTTTTTTTTTATTGCAATTTTTTCCCACCAGGTGAATGGGTAGGGGTACGATGTACCCCATTACTCATTCACATAGGGTGGGGGGGCCGGGATCCGGGGGCTCCCGGATTCCGATAAGCCCCCCGCCCGCAGACCCCGACAACCAACGGCCAGGGTTGTCGGGAAGAGGCCCTGTCCTCAACATGGGGGCGGGGTGCTCTGGGGTGGGGGGGCCGCAGGTCGCCCCCCTGCCCCAGAGCACCAAACCCCCCATGTTGAGGGCATGCGGCCTGGTACGGTTCAGGAGGGAGGGGGGCCACCCTCTCGTCTCCCCGTCTTACCCTGCGGCCTGCCAGGTTGTGTGCTCGGATAAGGGTCTGGTTTGGATTTTGGGGGGACCCCCACGCCGTTTTTTTGGCGTAGGGGTTCCCCTTCAAATCCAGACCAGACCCAAGGGCCTGGTATGCCCCTGGAGGGGGAACCCATGCCGTTTTTTTATTTAAAATTTGGCCTGGAGTTCCCCCTCATAAGCAGCACAGCACAAGTCGCATGCCAAAGTCGGATCATGCAAGACTGCGGTCCGACTTTGATCCGACTTCAATGATAGTCAATGGGCTGAAGTCGGATCAAAGTCGGACCAAAGTAGTACAGGGAGCATTCTCAAAGTCGGACCGACATGTGTCGGACCAGTTAAGACGGCTCCCATAGGGAAACATTGATTTTCACACGTCATGCGACATGAGCTCCCAATGTCGGAGCTTTTGTCGCCCCAGTGTGAACCAGGCCTTAGGGCTCATTTACATCACAATCTCTGCATTCACTGTGTTCCTGCATGTGTGTTTTTTTGGAATTATTTTCTCATACTTAAAATTTGATTTTTAATATATGGACACTTAGCTGTCCAGGGAGCCTGCAATGTCAACACCCGAGCCAATCTTCGGATTGGGTGCAGCCGCCGCCATTCCCGTTAAGGGAACCCAACGGATGAAGCCTTTTGGCGCATGTGCGAAGTGTGCTGCGCCAATTGGTCCGGTGGCAGGGGAAGGAAGGAGGGGGGCGAACTTCCGACACACGGGGCCGCGGTCTCGTCTCCCAGAAGCGGGGACCGGTACCTGTCAAAAACAACTTTTGAGGTTTTAGAACACCAGAAGCTGCAGGTTTACTTAACGCCGACTCATGACATATCCCTGGCTGCAACCAAAAAGAGGGAAAAAAAGTGCCTGGGCATGGGACTCTTTGTTAATGACAGCCAGCACAGACAAAAAGGAAAGAGCGCACAGGCTCCTAGTACAGCAACCCTTTATTGTGTGTTCAAACAATTAAAAAAGTTACAATGACAAAATTCCACTTGTGACAGGAACATCGTCCACTGCCTGTGTGTCGCTGAGCTCATCTGTATGCTGCCATCGACATGACACTTCAGGCTCCAGTTGCAGCTCCTCACATGCTCTGCTAGCAGAGACTACCTGCCACTGTCTTCCCCTCCCATGTAGCGATGAGCACGGAGCTGGCTCTTCTGGCAGTTGAGAGCACCCACCCACGCTCCAGATTCCTGACAGCCAGGGTTGAGTGTGTGCTAGGAGAGCATGTGCTCGGCTGGAGGAGCTGCAACTGGAGCCTAAAGTGTCATCTTGACAGCAGCATACAGAGGAGCTGAGCGACATACACAGGCAGCGGATGATGTGCCTGTCACAGGTGGACTTTGAGTGTAACTTTTAATTGTTTAACCACACAATAAAGGGTTGCTGTACTAGGAGCCTGTGTGTTCTTTTTTTTGTCTATGCTGGCTGTCATTAACAAAATAGGATTGCATGCCCAGGCACTTTTCCCATTTGGTTAAAGCCAGGGAGGAGTCATGACTCACAAGTGAGTAAAAAAGCAGCTGCCCCAGACCATACTGCTACTATTGGATGGAAGGAGGGGCCTGAGACTTCTAGCTTGTAAAGACATGGTAGTCTCCTGGACTGTCCCAAGACACTGGCTCTGTGGGCGGATCAGAGCGCTAGTCTTAGCCTCACTGGTCCACCCACTAGAGCAAGCAGGGATTGCATCACTTCCTGCTCGCTGTAGAAAGAACTGCAGCGGGGTTGTGACAAGACCAGCAACTGGTGAAGTACAAGGCAAAGCGGCCAACGGTCTTGCAAAACAAAAAAGGAAAGTAACCCTTTAATTTAAAAATGCCTCGGCAATATCACAGAAACTAGAGCGCCAACCAAAAAATGGACTACTTGTTTTAGGAAGGTATGAAAACAGAATTAAAAGTAAAGAGTTCTGCTTTAAAAAGAGGAAGTAAACCCTAATGGGTTTTACTTCCTCTTTTGCTACATTTACAGCCTGCAAATGAAAAGCATAATGGGCTAGTATGCATCCCATATTAGTCGATTATGTGACACTTACCGTATATACTCGAGTACAAGCAGAGTTTTTCAGGACTATTTTTTGGTGCTGAAAATGCCCCCCTCGGCTTATACTCAAGTCACCTTTTTGCGCCTGATCTCCCGGACTTTGGGAACCGGTACCAGCCCCAAACTTAGCACACATGTAGCCCCTCTCTTCCTCTACAAGTGTGCAAAGTTTGTTGTCTGGGGGACCTACGGACGGGGAGCACCGATTTTTCAAACCCGGGCACCCCTTCCATAGACTCGCATGTTAAACGGTCATTTCTCCGGTGACTTTGGGGACCCGGTACCGGCCAGTCGTAGGCCCCTGGTCCCCAAACTTAGCACACATGTAGCCCCACTCTTCCTCTACAAGTGTGCAAAGTTTTTTGTCTGGGGGACCTATGGCCGGGAAGCACCGATTTTTCAAACCGGGCACCCGTTCCAGAGACTCCCATGTTAAACGTCAGTCTAGGCATGGGCACAGTGAGGCATGCAGATGGACACCCTAGGCTTATACTCTAGTCAACAAGTTTTCCCAGTTTTTTGTGGTAAAATTAGGTGCCTCGGCTTATACTCAAGTATATACGGTACCTGCAAAAGAATCCAGCGATGTCCCCACAGTAGGAAGCATCCATCTTGTCTCCTCTTCCTTCCGGGCTGTGGACTCCGGCGCTGTGATTCGCCGGAGACGCGTGACGTCACTCCCGCACATGTGCACGAGAGCTGCCATTCACAGCACAGGCTGGGAAAGAAACGGCACTTAGCTTAGGTTTCTTCCCCGCGCATGCGCCGTTAACATTTGCGGCGGACTACAAGTGAAATAGCTCCTAAACGGCGCACGTTTAGGAGATATTTCCACTACCTACAGGTAAGCCTTATTCTAGGCTTACCTATAGGTAGGAGTAGTCAAAAGCGGTTTACAACCACTTTAAGCACTAAAGCCTGGTACACACCAACAACAGCTTTTCATGCAACTCAGCATGTTGCACAGAAAAAAAAAAACACAGCTCCAGTCATAGTCGCTGTACTAACCATCCGACATTAGTACAGCGATATCCCTCTGCTGCCCTGTCGTGTTCCGACAGAGGGACGGCGCCCGCCATTGGCTGAGAGTGCTGATCGGGAGTTGGTTGCTGGTTTTCCAGTGTGCTCAGACAGAAGCCGGCCATTTGACCCACAAAAAAGGCAGAATATCAGCTGTATTTTTTTTTTAACTGGCCAATGTCTCCCAACATTTGGCCCAGGTGTAGTGTGCTTTACTCAACACACTAACCTTTTAGTTCTGCAAAACAAATCTTAAATTCCTACCTGCCATAAAGTATTTTTCTTTGGTGATTCATCTTCATTTTGATCATCCATTACTGAAGTGTTCTAAGAAAAAAGAAAAGGATTATTCTAATTATAATAACCAATTATGCTATAAAATTGAAATCCATGCATGCAAAGCTAATTACTCAAGTAAAACTCTTAAATACCGTTCCATTCTAAATGGACACATTTAAAACTAGTCATGCCATCTATAGGATCAATCTCAATTATAATCATGCATTGCATACTTTTATAGGACAGATCTGATTCACTCTTAGTAAGGCAATGCATATACATGCCAGAAGGTGCTCTCCCATCTCAGCCTCTATGATACATTATTAGCCGAGGTCGGCAACCCATGTACCGCAATCTACCAGTTGATCACAGTCAGATGACTGGTAAATCGCCTGGGTTTGTCGACCTGCCATCACATGCCATGAATGAAGGTGCAGGGGAAGCACAGGCACTACTTCAAGGCAAATAGCGTCAGCCGCAGAGGGAGCAGAGCCGTGGCAAAAGCAGTTCCGCCGAGGCATCGGCCAGCCACATAAGGTGATGCATCTTCTAGAGTTCTGGCAGGAATGCTAGGTGGATTAAAACCAACACCACTCTGCCTCTTATTCCTGGTAGCCACAGGATCTAGAACATGATGCAGCAATGCATAAAGAAGCTATTGTGCCCATGTAGATGCAGTTGTGCCTCTATACGGGCACAACAGCATCTATATGGGCACAACAGCCCATTTAAGAGGGTAATCACTATTACGCTGTATACATGCTGATGCGTTGCGGGTGCAGCATACCAACAGCTTTCCTGTGGGTTTACCTGCCCTTTGACAATAACCTTCCATTATATCCTGCATGTTTGGTGCGCTTTATGAAAGCACACCAAAACTCCTAAAATGCCTTTCTACGTTTATCTCGTTAACAGGACCATGTGCCCAGTGATCTTTGATTTCTCCCATAATAAGGTGGATCTCTACCTCTCACAGGTTGCCTATCCCTGGTGGTAGTAGTTACTAATTTCTTTATACACATATTTTTCTCTTAGGTTAATCATTATAAAAATCCAGTATAAAAATCCAGGAGTGAAAATAGTTGTTAACGCTTTATTTTACACAGTTGGCAAGGTAGATTAAAGTCACCAATCTAGGTTTTTAGGTTTCTAACAATTCCTGTATCCCTATACATCACTGCGGAAGCAGGTTACACATCTTTACCGCTCCAACAGTATAAAAAAAAACATATGCAGTTTAAGATTGAACCACCTCTCATCCAAGTTCATTGTTTGGGCACACATCTTCCTTAGAGACCTGCCAATAAATGTTTTTTGTCAAAATGATACAGTCCCATTTAAAAGATTAGTACACTGCAATCACATCCCCTCTTAAGTGACTGTTCTCCAAAGAGAATAACGAATTTTTGTAGTCGTTACTCATAACTGAGGTCCTCCACATATGGTGGTAAGAGTACCCCACAGCAAGAGCTGTAGAATAACTCTCTAGAACTTGTTTTGGCCAGCTCGGGTTTTATTTTTTTCCTTTTTCCTAAATGCACAAAATATACCAGGATACTTACATTTATAGCTAACACCAGGTTATTGAGGTAGTTGATCCAGGGAGTAAAAATTATTGCCTTCTAGGGGATCAGGAAAGAAATTTCCCCCCGCTGGAAACAAATTGGATCATGTGTTATTGGAATTTGTTTTGCCTTCCTATGGGATCAGCTGTGGCTATAGGATAGTGCATATGGAGGTTTACTACTTTTTTTCCAGCGAGCTATCCAAGGTATAAAAAAAAAAAATGTTTTGCTTTTGTGTAAGGGTTTTAGATATGTTTCAATACATTTTTCATTTTAATCCTTGAGAACTTGGCTGTTAAATTTTTGCATCAGTATGACTGCTTACTGGTAATCAGAATCAAAACAGAAGGAAGGACCTTGGGATGTAGCATCTTGAAGTTGATATATATTTTTGCTTTCTTGCTCGTCCTGTCATTAGAGAACATACATTATAAATCGGTTCCGGTTATACCATGTGCTAAAAAGTATCCTGCTCTCTTTCTATAGCTTACTTTGCATAAAATACCTGGTATTCCTGCCAGGACCCGTCTTTCTATTTCAAACTGACCACCCTAGGCATGAGAGCACATCAATCTCAACATGGTCATTTTTCTGTCTGTGCTAGAATGTCCATTTACTGGGAGGATCAGTGTTCTGCTTTTTCTCCACCCCAGATGTCGAAGATCCCTACGCGAGAGAATGCGCGTGCGTGTACACACAATATTTTTTTTTAAATATACATTTAAAAACTCAATGTGTTCTAATAGAAGGCAAGGATTTACATATTCTCCATTTTAAAAAGTAGAACTTCCTTCCAAGTGGAAGTTGGCCTCACCCCCAAGAGGCTGCCAGACCATTCACAGGGTGCAGCACAGCTTGTACAGTGGGAAGCCGGTTGTGAAGCCATCATAACGGGATTCCCATAGTTAACATGCCAATGCCAGAGACACAAAGGCCGCTGAAGCATCAACCTGGGTGAGGACAGAGCTGGATCCCCTAAACAGGTGAGAGTCCAGTTATTAAAAGTTAGCAGCTACAGTTTTTGTAGCTGGTGACTTAATTTCTTGGAACCTGGTGTTAGAACCACTTCATGCAATACTAAAAATTTTCAAATGCTTCATAAAGATAGTCAATATTAAATGGGTGCTATGGGCAAATTATATACCTTTCTCAGATTAGGGTCAGACCAGAATATACACTGTAGCAAAGGATGTCAAAAATCTAATTTTTTGGGGGCTAGATGGTACAAAGAATTTTGGTTACAAAAAATCATACGTCTGTATAAACTAAATTTTTCCTTTTAAAAGATAGGATCTGTATTAATACGACTGAGCCTATGCTATTTTAAATCAACATTAAAAAATGACCCAAAAAATTCATATCAGATTTCAGCTTTTGTTTACAGCGGCTCTTAATCACTGAATGTGTGGGTATATGTCCCTGCTTGCAGGAGAAGACCTAGGCAGAATGTTAAAACATTCTAGAACAAACCAGAGCTGAACAACCCCGCCCAGGGGGGGCGGTCCCTCCGGACATTACCCTCCCACCTGCAGCTAGCAGACCTCAGTTCGTAACAAAGCAGTACAAACTTAAAAGGGTGGGTGCTGTGTCAGTCCATGGATGTCAGAGAAATGGCTTTTACGGTGAGTACAAAAATCCTATTTTCTCTTATCCATGGACCGACACGGCGGCTCTTAATGACTGAACGTGTGGGATGTCCCAAAGCAGTGTCAAGAGGGATGGGAGCAGTATAAATGGAAAAACCAAAAAACTTCACTCCAAACAAGGCAGAGCTCCTCAACAGAGGAGTTGCCACTTTGAACAGCAGCCTGCAATACCTTGCAGCCGAAGGAAGCATCCGGAGATGCAGCCGCACCAACCCTATAAAACTTAGAAAAGGTATGAACAGACGACCAGGTCGCCACCTTGCACAACCGACACTTGATGTTGGAAAACCCAGGAAGCACCAATTGCCCTGGTGGAATGCGCCGCAACCGGAAAGGGAGGCGCCCGCCCCATGAGAGCATAAGCTTGAAAGACGGTTTGTCCGATCCACCTAGAAAATGGTGGCAGACGAAGCCGCTTGGCCCTGTTCCTGACCAGAGACAGTCAGAGTCAGACTTCCGAATAGAAGCAGTAGCAGACAGGCACACCCGCAAGGCTCGTACCACATTCAAAGTGTGCCACGCACACTCTCTGGGATGCGATTCGAGATCACCCTTGACAAAAGAGAAAGTCGCGGCTGCAAAACGGTCTTATCCTTATGGATGACTAAATATGACAACTTGCAGTACAAGGTCGCCAACTCAGACACTCGTCTAACAGAAGTGATGCCACCTTCTGAGACAAAGTCAAGAGGGGAATATCACTCATGGCGATGTAAGCTTTCCAGGTACGGAGATAGATCATTCTGGAGGAAGACTTCCATGCCCTTAATATGGATGAAATGATAGAGTCCGAGAGACCTCAGTCTCTCAACACCTGGCTTTCAACAGCCATGCCGTTAAGGCCAGAGACTGTAAAGGCAGGATGAAATATAGGACTTTGAGACCAAAAGTCCTCCCTTATTGGCAACCGCCAGGGAACGGCCGCGATGAGACGTACCAGATCGGCGTACCAGTGAAGCCGAGGCCAATCCGGAGCAATGAGGATCACCGGAATTCCCTCGGTCGCCACCCTGCGCAGCAGGCGAGGGAGCAACTGCAGCAGAGGATAAACGTATATCAGGTGATAATGACCCCATGGGCCACTAACGCCTCTGAGGCATCCGCCCAAGGATCCCTGGATCTGGCCACAAATCGACAACTTGCGGTTGAGTCGAGAGGCCATCGGGTCCACCTCCGGCGTGCCCCACCGTCTGTGTGGCAAAGGAGTTGAAATACCTCCGGGTGCAAGGACCACTCTCCCTGGTCCAACGTCTGGCGACTCAAATAGTCCGCCAGTTCTATGCCCGGAATGTAAACGGCCGACAGAGCCGGCACGCTTCTTTTAGCCCACTTCAGGGTACGGGGGACCTCGGAAGCCGCAGCCGATCTCCGATTCCCCCCTTAATGGCCGACATACGCCACCGCCGTGACTTTGTCCGACTGGATCCTAATGGAGCGATCCTGCAATCTCTCAGACCACGAGGAGAGGCACAGTCTGATGGCTCGTATTTCCAGAACATTGATCGGCAAACAGGCTTCGTCCGGAGACCAAGCCCTTGGGCCAACAGGACCCCCCAGACTACACCCCAGCCCTTCAGGCTGGCGTCCGTAGTGAACACCGTCCATTGGATGGGGAGGAACGACTTCCCGGACCGAAGACCCAAACCACCATGTCAGGGACGCCCTGACCAGGTGACTCACCTGGATCGGAAAATCCAAAGACAACGGGGATTTGTCCCAAGAGAACAAGATCTCCTTCTGCAATGCCCTGGTGTGTGATTGGGCATACGGAACAGCCTCGAAAAAGGTCACCATGAGTCCCAGGACTCCCATGCAAAAACGGATTGACGACCATTTTTGGGGATGTCAGCACCCGCACTGCAGACTGAAGTATCAGTAGCTTCTCCGGAGGTAGAATTACCTTTGCCTCCAAGGAGTCCAGAATCAGACCGAGATACTCCAGATCTTGAGTCGGGACCAGGACTGACTCCTGAATGTTTAGGAGCCACCCGAAGTCCCTGAGGGTCTGACTGACGATAGTCACACTGTCTTCCAATTCTGAGCCATTTCCTGCTCTGAGAAGATCGTCCAGATAGCCCACGACAGAAAATGCCTCGCTGTCTCAGCAAGCTAGAACGGGCACAAGCACCTTGGTGAACACCCTCGGTGCCGAGGCTAGGCCGAAAGGAAGAGCCACAAATTGATAGTGGACTTCGCCGATCGCAAGCGCAGAAACTTCTGGTGACTTGCGCAGATTGGAACATGCAAGTAGGCGTTCTTGATGTCCAAGGTCGCCAGAAAATCCCCTTGACGGAGTGTACTGATCACTGTGCGAATGGATTCCAAGCGGAACTTTTGCACCTTCACGAAGGCATTCAGGACCTGGAGGTCCAAGATAGGCCAAACCCCGTCCCTTTTTTGGGACAAACGAATTCGAGTAGAATCCCTGAAACCTCTCCTGTGACGGAACGGGCACAATCACTCCGGACCTGAGCAATCCTGAATAGGCCCCATAGGGCTGCCCGACGGGCAGGAAGGAAAGGAAGATTCGAGGGAAGAATCTGTCTGGGACCAGGAACGGAAACCTATCCTGTAACCTGAGGTGATCACCTCGCCCACCCACTGGTAGGTGATCCGGGAGGTCCACCGATCCGGGAGGTCCACCGATCTGTGAACCTGCAAAGTCGTCCCCCCCTACCCCAGAGTCGGGTGGGGGCAAGACTTCACGCGGAGGCGGGCTTGGGGAGCAGGCTTGTTTGGCTTACGCACCCAGGGGCGCTTGTGTCCACCAGCCGCACCGCTGTCAGTCTGGGAGGGCTGACGAAAAAAAAAAAAAAAACTTTTTGCTGGAAAGGAAGGACCCTGCTTACAGCGGCCTCCTTACCCTTGCTAGCCTGAGGAAGAAGAGTGCTTTTACCTCCCGTGACATCCTTGATGATATCATCCAGGGCAGCACCGAAAATCCTACCACCTTTAAATGGTAGATCGGTCAGAGGCTTTTTAGAAGCTAGTTCAGCAGATCAGCATTTCAACCAGATCAGACAACGCAATACCACCGCCAAGACAGAGGCCCTGAGATATAAGGGGCCGCGTCTAACGTGGCATCGCAACATAAACCAGGCCCTGCACCATTTGGTGGGCCAGAGCAATAGTGTCTGGAGGACGATTATGCTCCTGTACAGTGTGGTGCAAAATTTTTTTGCCCAACCCTAAGTGTCTGATACACAAGGGTCGCCGCTACCACAGGCCGTAGGGCAGATCCCAACAAGGCAAACATGGCTCTGCTCACCACTTCTGACCGCCTGTCAGTGGGGTCCTTAAATGCAGGAGTCCCCTCCATCGGGACAGTGGTGGCCTTGTTTAGATGGGCGACTGGAGGGTCGACCACTGGGGGAGAAGCCCACGTTTTAAGTATGGCATCACCAAAGGGGTATCTGATAGGCAAACGCAGCGGGACCATAAAAGTCTTCTGCGGCTTTTTCTCCAGACCTCATCAATGAGCTGGTCAAAGAAAGGTACACCTATGGAAAAAACCTCTTTTAGAAGGCCCGGCCCTAAGGAACCAGAGGAGACTGTCCGCCTGAGGTTCTGCATCCGCAGCATTTAGCTTGTGAGTGTCCCTCACCACAGCAATGAGTTCACTAACAAGCGGAGAAAGGGAGCCGCTCAGATGTAGATATCCTCCAAATGACCTCCTCCCAGCAACCAAGGGTGCAAGCAATGCAAGTATGAGCAAAACAGGAAAAGGATTTTTCTGGATAGCAGCACTCCAAGATAAAAAGCCTTTATTTCTAAAGTCCAGGAATCCAAAGCATACACTGCACATCACGACACACTGATCAAAAATTAGCTGACATGTTTCACATCAATTGATGCTTACTCAAGTCACTAACAAGCGCCCTGTCATTTTCTGACACAGAACTGGAGTCTTCCTCGCAAGGAATGTCCTGTTCAAAACCATCAAAGATATTCAGAGCTATGGGCCTAGCCACTACCGCTCAGGACCCTATCTGAATCAGCGCACAACCCCCCTTTTTTTTTGTGGAAAAAAGTGGGGAGAGGGGCTTTTTTGCTCCCTTGCGCTCACACACTGCTTCTCTCCTGGGCAGAATGATTCCAGGACTGCCGACAACTGGTCCATAAGGACCGCAGGTGGAGGAGCACTGCCAGTTGTCTCTAACAAGTGTGAAGAAACAGGTGAACCAGACTCCATGTTGCCATCCTCTGAGATCTTATTCACCATTACAGTGAATAATACAGCCCACCCACTGGCTGTGCTGGGGCTGAGGAGGGGATACACGGAGTACTCACCACCCCTAGGGACCGCTCGGTACCGCTGTATGAGCCGCGCTGTAGCGCGAGCCTGAGGAGAGTGAAGAATCTGAGGAGATGTGGATTCCACGACGTTCTACAGCGCCGCTAGAGGCCGAAAGCGAAACTGAAAGCGCCGCAGCTACAAGAAAATGGCCGCCGGGCGCCTGTATAACTGATTTGAGCCGCTGCAAAATGGCCACCGATGGCGCACTTTTTAAATTTAAAACACCGCGCCAATGGTGCACGTAAAAAACACACATTCCCCCAGAAAACTTCCCAAGTGACTAACAGTCATGGAGCCCCCCCCCCCAGGGCAGAGTGACCCCCCAAGCATCCCCACACAGCACAGCAGCAGAACAGGGTGCAGAAAGCAGCAGAACAGGAGGGAGACAGGGAGAACCCCCCCCACACGCAAACACAGCCAGCATGTACTCACCTTGCAGCAGGAGAGACTACTTACCCGTCCCGCAAGCACCTTGGTGAACACCCTCGGTGCCAATAGAGGGACTCACTGGCTTGTTTCAGACAGACCTATCACAGAGTCTTACTGCGTAGCTGTCGGCCCGGTCAACCGCGAAAGAAACAGTAGGTACTGTTCAATCTTGAGAGGACCGCGGGAGCATGAAAGCAACCCGGCCACCAATGGAGCCATGGGGTATGTCGTGAACTGAGTCTCACGCACACAAGGTGAGGATCAGCACGCTCGATAGTCGGACAGGGAAGACTACGAGGATACTAGTGTACCCAACCTGTTACCCAACCGACAGTTGATTGAAGGTCTCAAAAATAAAATAATAAAATTCCCAAAGGAATAAAATTTAAAAGTAAAATCTTCCAGGAGACTGGCTCCTGAGAGAGCCACGTCTTCTTTTACTAGGCAGAAAAAAACTGAGGTCTGCTAGCTGCAGATGGGAGGGTAATGTCCGGGGGGACCGCGGGGCTTTTCAGCTCTGGTTTGTTCTAGAATGTTTTAACATTTAACATTCTGCCTAGGTCTTCTCCTGCAAGCAGGGACATACACCCACGTGTACAGTGATTAAGAGCCGCCGTGTCGGTCCATGGATAAGAGAAATCAACGTTTGTCAGAGTGCATGAAACCTAAAAAAAAAAACAAACACACACACACACACACACACACACACACACACACACACACACACACGTAAAAGCACATACACTCCCTAATAGAGATAGAGATTAGCGATATATCTATCACACACACACATACATACTTTTCCCCTACCATCCTCCACCCTAAAAAGGATCAATCGGTTATCCTCAGAAGCGAGTTATGTTGTTAAAATGACAAAACAAAAAAAGGTACACACACACACACACACACACAACCTTTATTAACCCTTTCCATACAGGGCTTTTTATGCCACATCCATACCGGGCCTATTCTGGCACTTCTCTACTACATGTACAAATCATCATTCTTTTGCTAGAAAATTACTCAGAACCCCCAAACATATATGTTTTTTAGCAGACACCCTAGGGAATAAAATGACGGTCGTTAAAACTTTTTATCTTGCACGGTATTTGCGCAATCATTTTTCAAACGCATTTTTTTGGGAAAAAAAATGGTTTCATGAATTGAAAAATAACAAAACTGTAAAGCTAGCCCAATTTTTTTGAAATATATGAAAGCTTATGTTACGCCGAGTAAAAAGATACCCAACATGTCAAGTTTTAAAATTGCGCATGCTCATGGAATGGTGTCAAACTTTGGTACTTAAAATATCTCCAAAGGGGACGCTTTGAAAATGTTTACAGGTTACCAGGTTAGAGTTACAGAGGTCTTGTGCTAGAATTGTTGCACGCGCTCTAACGCACGCGGCGATACCTCACATATGTGGTTTGAAAGGCGTTTACATATGTGGGCGGGACTTGCGTGTGTGTTCGCTTCTGAGCGCGAGCTATTGGGGACAGAGGCGTTGTATGTGTATGTGTGTGTATGTATGTGTGTGTATGTATGTGTGTGTATGTGTGTGTATGTGTGTGTGTGTGTGTGTGTGTGTGTGTGTGTGTGTGTGTGTGTGTGTGTGTGTGTGTGTGTGTGTGTGTGTGTGTGTGTGTGTGTGTGTATACACACACAGAGAGAGAGGATACGGAAAGTATTCAGACCCCCTTAAAGTTTTCACTCTGTTATATTGCAGCCATTTGCTAAAATCATTTAAAGTTCATTTTTTTCCTCATTAATGTACACACAGCACCCCATATTGACAGAAAAACACAGAATTGTTGACATTTTTGCAGATTTATTAAAAAAGAAAAACGGAACTATCACATGGTCCTAAGTATTCAGACCCTTCGCTCAGTATTTAGTAGAAGCACCCTTTTACTCTAATACAGCCATGAGTCTTTTTGGGAAAGATGCAACAAGTTTTTCACACCTGGATTTGGCGATCCTCTGCCATTCCTCCTTGCAGATCCGCTCCAGTTCTGTCAGGTTGGATGGTAAACATTGGTGGACAGCCATTTTTAGGTCTCTCCAGAGATGCTCAATTGGGTTTAAGTCAGGGCTCTGTCTGGGCCATTCAAGAACAGTCACGGAGTTGTTGTGGAGCCACCCCTTCGTTATTTTAGCTGTGTGCTTAGGGTCATTGTCTTGTTGAAAGGTAAACCTTCAGCCCAGTCTGAGGTCCTGAGCACTCTGGAGAAGGTTTAGTCCAGGATATCCTTGTACTTGGCCGCATTCATCTTTCCCTCAATTGCAACCAGTCGTCTTGTCCCTGCAGCTGAAAAACACCCCCACAGCAGGATTCTGCCACCACCATGCTTCATTGTTGGGACTGTATTGGACAGGTGATGAGCAGTGCCTGGTTTTCTCAACACATACCGCTTAGAATTAAGGCCAAAAAGTTCTATCTTGGTCTCATCAGCAGAGAATCTTATTTCTCACCATCTTGGAGTCCTTCAGGTGTTTTTTTTAGCAAACTCCATGCAGGCTTTCATGTGTCTTGCACTGAGGAGAGGTCACTTTCGTCGGGCCACTCTGCCATAAAGCCCCAACTGGTGGAGGGCTGCAGTGATGGTTGACTTTAGAGAATTTTAAAAAGGCATGAACGGACGACCAGGTCACCGCCTTGCACACTTGTGCAACCGACGCTTGATGTCGGAAAGCCCAGGAAGCACCAATTGCCCTGGTGAAATGTGCCGTAAACGGAAAGGGAGGCGCCCACCCCTTAATGGCATAGGCCTGTATAACAGTCTGTCTGATCCACCTAGAAATGGTGGCAGACTACACCACTCGGCCCTGTTTCGGACAAGAGACAGACACAACTAGTGAGTCATAGCACGTACCACAGCCAATGTGTGAAGCGCAAACCCTCTGGGATGCGATGGGTGATGACACAAGGACGGGAGGACAATGTCCACATGTAGGTGAAAAGCCGAGGCCAACTTTGGCAAAAGGAAGGTCGCGGACGCAACACCGCCTTATCCTTATGGATGACCAAATAGGGCGACTTGCAGGACAAGGCCGCCAACTCAGACATCCGTCTGACAGAAGTAATGGCCACCAAGAAGGCCACCTCCTGAGAAAAGGTCAAGAGGGGAATATCTGATATTTTGAAAGTGAGGTTCCTGGAGAACCGAGAGCACCAAATTCAAATCCCGAGGAGGGGGAGGAGGTTTAACAGGAGGGAGCACATGGCGAACCCCCTGCACAAAGGTGCTAACCAATGAATGACCCGCTAGCGGTCGATGAAAGAAGACGGCCAAGGCCGAAAACTGACCCTTAATGGTACTCAAAGCAAGCATTTGGGTCACGCCACAAGGACAGCAGGATACTGGGGACGGAATACGTCCGTGGATGCTAGTCCAGCTCTTCGCACATAGCGATGCAAGCTTCCCAGGTACGGTGATATATCTTTCAAGCGGAAAACTTCTGTGTCCTTACCATGGTCGAAATGACCGAATCCGAGAGACCTCGGACTCAGCACCTGGCTTTCAATAGCTATGCCGTTAAAGCCAGAGACTGTAAGACAGGATGAAAAAATAGGACCTTGAGACAGAAGGTCCTCCCTCAATGGCAACCGCCAAGGAACGTCCACGATGAGACGTACCAGATCAGCGTACCAATGATGCCAAGGCCCATCCGGCGCAAAGAGGATCACCGGAATCCCCTCGGCCACAACCCTGCGCAGCAGGCAAGGAAGCAACTGCAGCGGAGGATAACAGATATCAGGTGATAATGACCCCTTGGGGCCACCAACGGATCCGAGGCATCCGCCCAAGGATCTCTGGACCTAGCCACAAACCTCGACACCTTACGATTGAGTCGAGAGGCCATCAGGTCCACATTCGGCATGCCACCCCGCCGGCACAGAATTTGAAAAACCTCTGGGTGTAAGGACCACTCTTCCTGGTCCAGCGTCTGACGACTCCGATAGTCCGCCTGCCAATTGTCTACGCTCGAATGTAGACGGCCGACAGAGACGACGATTGGTAAACGGGCTTCATCCGGAGTCCAAAGCCCTTGGGCTGACAGGACTACCCAGACTCCACCCCAGCCCGTCAGGCTGGAGTCCGTCATGATCACCGTCCACTGGATGGGGAGGAACGACTTCCCGGAACAATGAGCCGGGGACCCCAACCACACGCCAGGGATGCCCTTATTGGGTTACTCGTCTGGATCTGAAGATCCAAGGACAACGGGGATTTGTCCCAAGTGGACAGGATCCCTTACTGTAATGACCGTGTGTGTGATTGGGCATATGGAACAGCTCCGAACGAGGCCCCCATGAGTCCCAGGACTCTCATGCAAAAACGGGTTGAAGACCATTTTCGGGACGTCAGGACCCGCACTGCAGACTGAAATGTCAGTAACTTCTCCAGGGGTAGGAATACCTACGCCTCCAAGGAGTCCAGGATCAGACCGAGATACTCCGAATGCTGAGCCGGGACCGACTTCTGAATGTTCAGGAGCCACCCGAAGTCCCCAAGGGTCTGACATTCTGAGCCATTGTCTGCTCTTAGAAGATCGTCAAGACTGCCCACGATAGCAATGCCTCGCTGTCTCAGCAAAGCTAGAACCGGAGCAAGCACCTAGGTAAAACACCTTTGGTGCCGAGGCAAGGCCGAAAGGGAAGAGCCACAAATTGATAGTGGACTTCGCCAATCGCAAGAGCAGAAAATACTGGTGACTTGCGCAGATCGTTACATGCAAGTAGGCGTCCTTGATGTCCAAGGACGCCAGAAATTCCCCTTAATGGAGTGTAGTGAACATCGTGCGAATGGATTCCATGCGGAACTTTTGCACCATCACCAAAGCATTCAGGCCTTGAGGCCCAGGATAGGCCGAACCCTGTCCCTTTTTTGGGACTACAAACCGATTTGAATAGAAACCCTGAAACCTCTCCTGTGACGGAACCGGCATAATCACTACGAACCTGATCAATCCTGTACGGCCCCCTAAGAGGGCCACCCGACGGGCAGGAAGGAGAGGGAGAATTGAGGGAAAGAATCTGTCTGGGGGCCAGGAACAGAACTCTATCCTGTATCCTGAGGTGACCACCTCGCACACCCACCGGTAGGAGATCCGGGAGGTCCACCGAACCGTGAACCTGCAAGGACGTCCCCTCCACCCCAGAGTCGGGCAGGAGCAAAACTTCATGCGGCTTGGGAGCTTGATTGGTAGGCTTACGCACCCAAGGACGCTCATGTCCACCCAGCCGCACTTTTCTCAGTCTGGGCAGGCTTACCCGTGGATTCTGTGTGACGAAAAAGCTCCTTCTTTTGCCGGAAAGGAAGGGCCCGACCAACAGTGGGGCTCTTTTTCCTTCACAGACTGAGCAAGGAAGGTGCTCTTACCCCCCTGTGACATCCACAATAACGTCATCCAGGGCGGCCCCAAACAGTCTACCGCCCTTAAAGGGCAAGTCAGCCAGGAGCCAATTGGAAGCTAGGTCGGCCGACCAGCATTTCAGCCAGATAAGGCGACGCAACACCACAGCAGAGATAGACGCCCCAGATATTAAAGGGGCCGCATCCAAAGTGGCATCGCACACAGAGACTAAACCCTGCACAAGTTGGTGAGCCAGGGAAATGGTCTCAGGAGGGAGATTATGCTCCTGTACTGTCTGGTGCAAAATCTTTGCCCATCCTGCGACTGTCTTGAGACACAAGTGTCACCGCCACTATAGGGCGTAAGGCAGACCCCAATAAGGAAAACATAGTTCTACTCACCACTTCTGACCTCCTGTCAGTGGGATCCTTAAATGCAGGAGTCCCTTCCATTGGGAGCGTGGTAGCCTTATTCAAACAAGCGACCGGGGGGGTTGACCACTGGGGGGAGAGCCCACTTCTTAACCAGGTCCTCCTCAAAAGGGGTAGCTCATGGCTAGGCGCCGCGGGACCGTCAAAGTCTTCTGCGGCTTATTCCAGACTTGGTCAATGAATGCATCAAAAAAAGCCACATATGAAAAAACCTTTTTTGAATAAACGGCTTTAAAAGGAACCAAAAGGAGACAGCTTCCACCTGAGGTTCCTCAGCCTCAACATTCAGCTTGAGAGTGTTCCTCAGAGCATCAATGAGTTCACTTACAAGCACCCTGTCAGTTATACAGAACTGGGGTCTTCCTCACAGGGAATATCCTGTTCAAAAACCATGAAAATCCTCAGAGCTAGGGTCCCGAGCAGCAGTAGCTAGGCCCATATCTGAGACAGAGCACTCCCTTACAGGAGAATGTGTGGGGAGGGGGCGCTTTACAGCTCCCTTGCGCTCTCACACTGCTTACATCCTGACAAGGATTCCAGGACTGCCGACAACTAGTCGCTAGGGACCGCAGGTGCAGGAGCACTGCCATTTGCTTAGACAAGTGTCGATACGAAAGTAAAGGCGCCGCGGCTTCAAGAAGATTGCCGCCGGCCGCATGCATTACTGCCAGTGACCCCCAAGCACCCCCACACAGCACAGCACCAGTACAGGGTGCAGAGAGCAGCAAACAGGGGGGCAGAAAGGGAGAAACCCACTATATAAATAAACAGCCAGCATGTATTCACCTGCAGCAGGAGAGACTACTTAACCATCCCAGAGGGACCCACTGGCTTGTTTCATACAGACCTATCACAGAGTAGTACTGCGTATCTGTCACCCCGGTCCACCGCGAAAGATACAGACAGCATAAAAGCAACCCGGCCACCCCTGGAGTCATGGGGCATTTCGTGAACCGAGTCTCACACACACAAGGCGAGGATCAGCACGCTCGATGGTCGGACAGGGAAGACTACGAGGATACCAGTGTACCCAACCTGTTGCCCAGCCGACAGTTGATTGAAGGTCTCAAAAATAAAAATTCCCAAAGGAATAAAAAGTTAAAAGTAAAATCTTCCAGGAGACTGGCTCCTGAGAGAGCCACGTCTTCTGCTAGGAAGAAAAAAAACTGAGGCTGCAGGTAGGAGGGTTATGTCCCAAGGGACTGCCCCCCTGGGCGGGGCTGTTTAGCTCTGGTTTTGTTCTAGAGTGTATGTTTCTAACATTCTGCCTAGATCTTCTCTTGCGAGCAGGGACATATACCCACACGTAAACAGTATGAGAGCTGTGTCATTCCATGGACGATAAGAGAAATGTATGTATGTATTAGGGCTGCAACTAACGATTATTTTTATAATCGATTAGTTGGTCGATTATTGTTTCGATTAATAAACGTAAAAGAAAAAAGGTAATTTTGCTGCGATTTGCATTTTTTTTTGCCCAATTTGTTGTTGGGCAGATTACAAAACACAAATTGCCGCAAAAACACATTACATGCTTTTCTGCAGCTTCTCCATTGAAGTATATTAAACCAAAAAAACTAAATAGCATCGTTTTGCGTTAAAAGTCCTTGTCCTTTCCAAATACGCAGCAGCTGAAAAAATCATGGATGTGAACGTGTCCCATAGGAAACCATGTAAATGAACTGTAGTGTGTTTCTGCAAAAAGCACCAAAAAACAGAGTGACCCAGGCCTGAGATGTTTAGTAACATAATGGGGTTAAAAAAAACTAAAATTAGTACTAAAAGAGCAAATAATCGCTACTGTAAGAGGTTAAATTTTTACTGTGGGACAGTGAAAGTAATATTTACAGTAGCGATTTGCTCTTTTTGTACTATAGAGGGCTAATTTTAGTTATTTTTTTTAACCCCATTATGTTAATGGCCGATTAATAGATTATGAAAATTGTAATCGATTAGTTGTTTCGGCCCTAATATATATATATATATATATATATATATATATATATATATATATATATATATATATATATATTAGGGCTGGGCGATTTTCCCCCACAAAAAAATCTGCGATTTTTTTATAAAAAACTGCGATTTTTTTTATAAAAAACTCGATTTACGATTCGATTTTTTTTTATTATTATATTAATTAAAGTGCATCAACAAACAAAATTGCAAAGGCAAACCCTTTCTCTAACTGCAAAGTCAGTGTGCAACAAACACACAATATAATCCAGCGCTCATGGAACATACATTAACTATTGAAAACTCTTGAAACTCTGTGTGTGATTCCTTCTGTCCCAGCCTTGCTGCGATCCTGGCTCTGCATCCTTTTGTGTTGGAGGGCCCTCCACACCCTGGTCTGCCTGTTGTCCATCATTCAAGGTACTGTGCTCACACTGAGATCATGCCACAGGCTTTGTTTTGACTTTTTTAACCCCTCCTTGCTCCACGGATGTCACTGCAAGTTTAACAAGTTTGTCACCACTGGCAACTGGAGAGTTAGGATTCATTTGCCCTCTGCACATTTGGGATTGGATCCCTCTCTTTATTGTGATTAATAAACGGACTAAGCTTTTTTATCACTTCTTCAAGAGTTTTCAATAGTTAATAATGTATGTTCCATGAGCGCTGGATTATATTGTGTGCATGTTGTGTATTTTGTACTTCTGGGTACGGATTTTTTCTTGCTGCGCTGGATCCTGTTTTTTCCCCCTTTTGGATACTTTGTGCTTCCCAAAATATTTGGGATTTTTTTCTTATTATTATTATTATTATTATTATTATCATCATCCATTATATTTTTTTCTTTATCCACCAATTTAGCGCTTGTGACCTTTTGTTGTTTTTTGCAGTGTGCAACAAAGATTGTTAAACATCCAAATTATTAATACTGTATTTGGATTTAGCTAATAAAACAACAAAAAATCCTGAGGTTACTCTTAGTTGAATTGAACTGTGTCCATGCCTCACTGTGCCCATGCTTCAATCACTGTGCCCGTACCTGATGCAGATTTTCATGGTATACGGATTTTACTGCTACACCGGTGGCCATTCCAGTATTCAAAAGCCGCGCCTCCTTCTCGTCTGTGATAGGCGGAACACTCAATTTCCCAGCATTCAGTGTTCCGCCTATCATGGTCATCCTCATAACACAGACGAGGATGAGAGGATGTCCGTGATAGGCTGAATACTGCCTGCTGTGAAATTGAGTGTTCCGCCTATCACAGACGACGAGGACTCGGGAGGCGCGGCTTTTGAACACTGCAATGGCCGCCGTCTGTCTGCATGACACGCTGATCAGGTAGGCAGACGGCGGCTGCAGCGAGTAGATGTAATTGGGGTAACGCTGCCCAGTGCCATTCCGGATACGCCCCCTGCAGTCCTGCTACGGAAACTTTGAAGGGAAGGAAAAAAAAAAAAAAAAATCTAAAAAAATCGATTTTCTTCAAAACTGAATCGATTTGAGCTCAAAACTCGATTCAAGATTAAAATCGATTTTTTTCCCAGCCCTAATATATATACACACACACATATACACACACATATACACACACACACACCCCGTATTTATCGGCGTATGACACGCACCCTAACTTTAAGAGGGAAGTTTCAGGGGGAAAAAAAAAATCCACAGCCCCCTGCATATAACACGCAGGCAGTGTTTACCCTCCATTCTCAGGGTAAAAAAAAAGTGAGTGTTATACGCCAATACTATAATAAATACATTATATATATATATATATATATATATATATATATATATATATATATATATAATCTCCCCATCAGGGCTTGACAAATTTCCTTGGAACCTAGGAGCCAGCTAAAAAAAGTTAGGAGCCAGGAACGCGCCCTGTCCCGCCGAGCTCGCACGCAGAAGCCAACGCATACGTGAGTAGCGCCCGCCCATGAAAGCGGTGTTCAAACCACACGTGAGGTATCGCCGTGATCGGTAGAGCGAGAGCAATAATTCTAGCCCTAGACCTCCTCTGTAACTCAAAACATGCACCTGTAGAATTTTTTAAACGTCGCCTATGGAGATTTTAAAGGGTAAAAGTTAGTCGCCATTCCACGAGCGGACGCAATTTTGAAGCGTGACATGTTGGGTATCAATTTACTCAGCGTAACATTATCTTTCACAATATAAAAAAAAATTGGGCTAACTTTACTGTTATCTTATTTTGTTTATTAACAAAAAAAAAAAAAAAAGTGTATTTTTTTCCCAAAAAAGTGCACTTGTAAGACCGCTGCGCAAATACGGTGTGACAGAAAGTATTGCAACGACCGCCATTTTATTCTCTAGGGTGTTAGAATAAAAAATATATATAAGGTTTGGGGGTTCTAATTAGAGGGAAGGAGATGGCAGGGAAAACAAACAGGGAAACTCCATTAGCATTGCTGGTTGTCATACCAACTGCCACCACAAGATGGCGCTAGTTCACAGAAGGAAGCCTAGGCCTGCAGAAGGCCGCGGCCTCAATTACCGGCCGGCGCGGCCCGACGCGATCCCGCGGCGCGGAGGGGGGGGCACGGAGACACAGGATACCCCAGCTGTGCTGCCCCAGGCGCCATGTTGCTAATTCTAGTCGC
The DNA here is from genome assembly GCA_029206835.1 of Rana muscosa. NCBI lineage: Eukaryota > Metazoa > Chordata > Amphibia > Anura > Ranidae > Rana > Rana muscosa. The sequence goes on along the minus strand of CM055118.1, from coordinate 979,653,230 downwards.
AATGGCGACCTGGCGCCCGGGGTTTGTCGAGCTCTGATGTATATATATATATATATATATATAATACACACACACACACACACACACACAGTATATACGCGAGTATAAGCCAAGGCACCAAATTTTAACACAAAAAACTGGGAAAACTTATTGATGCGAGTATAAGCCTAGGGTGTCCATCTGCATGCCTCACTGTGTCCATGCCTAGACTGATGTTTAACATGGGAGTCTATGGAAGGGGTGCCCGGCTTTGAAAAAAATCGGTGCTCCCCGGCCGTAGGTCCCCCAGACAACAAACTTTGCACACTAATAGAGGAGAAATTGAGCTACATGTGTGCCAAGATTTGGGTCCAGGGGACCTACGACCGGCCAGTACCGGGTCCCCAAACTCACCAGATAAATTACCGTTTAACATAAGAGTCTATGGAAGGGGTGCCCGGGTTTGAAAAATCGCTGCTCCCCGGACAACAAACTTTGCACACTTGTAGAGAAAGAGTGGGACTACATGTGTGCCAAGTTTGGGATCCAGGGGACCCGACGGCCGGTACCGGGTCCCCAAAACATACATATACATATATATATATATATATTATATATTAAAAAAAATTGCAAAAAAAGTATGTGAACCCTTTTGGAATGATATGGATTCCTGCATAAATTGGTCACAAACTGATCTGATCTTCATCTAAGTCACAATAGGCAATCACAGTCTGATTACACTAATAACACAAAGAATTACCGTATTTTTCGCACCATAAGACGCACCTGACCATAAGACGCACCTAGGTTTTAGAGGAGGAAAACAAGAAAAAAAATATTCTGAACCAAATTGTGTACTAAAATATTTTCCAGTGCCCATTAAATGCAGCCTGACCATTGCCATAGTAAACGCAGAGGGACCATGCCATAGTAAACGCAGAGGGACCATGCCATAGTAAACGCAGAGGGACCATGCCACAGTAAACGCAGAGGGACCATGCCACAGTAAACGCTGAGGGACCATGCCACAGTAAAACGCAGAGTGACCATGCCATCAGTGGTGTATTTAGGTTTTGTGCTGCCCTAGGCCTGACTAAACTTGCGCACCCCCTAATTTAAATATGACCCACCCCTTCCTGTCAAGGCGCGCCCTGTCATCTTCATGGGAAGAGGACAGAGGGGACGCCGTGGGAAGAGGACAGAGGGGACGCCGTGGGAAGAGGACAGAGGGGACGCCGTGGGAAGAGGACAGAGGGGACGCCGTGGGAAGAGGACAGAGGGGACGCCGTGGGAAGAGGACAGAGGGGACGCCGTGGGAAGAGGACAGAGGGGACGCCCTGGGAAGAGGACAGAGGGGACGCCCTGGGAAGAGGACAGAGGGGACGCCCTGGGAAGAGGACAGAGGGGACGCCCTGGGAAGAGGACAGAGTGGACGCCCTGGGAAGAGGACAGAGTGGACGCCCTGGGAAGAGGACAGAGTGGACGCCCTGGGAAGAGGACAGAGTGGACGCCCTGGGAAGAGGACAGAGTGGACGCCCTGGGAAGAGGACAGAGTAACGCCCTGGGAAGAGGACAGAGTAACGCCCTGGGAAGAGGACAGAGTAACGCCCTGGGAAGAGGACAGAGTAACGCCCTGGGAAGAGGACAGAGTAACGCCCTGGGAAGAGGACAGAGTAACGCCCTGGGAAGAGGACAGAGTAACGCCCTGGGAAGAGGACAGAGTAACGCCCTGGGAAGAGGACAGAGTAACGCCCTGGGAAGAGGACAGAGTAACGCCCTGGGAAGAGGACAGAGTAACGCCCTGGGAAGAGGACAGAGTAACGCCCTGGGAAGAGGACAGAGTAACGCCCTGGGAAGAGGACAGAGTAACGCCCTGGGAAGAGGACAGAGTAACGCCCTGGGAAGAGGACAGAGTAACGCCCTGGGAAGAGGACAGAGTAACGCCCTGGGAAGAGGACAGAGTAACGCCCTGGGAAGAGGACAGAGTAACGCCCTGGGAAGAGGACAGAGTAACGCCCTGGGAAGAGGACAGAGTAACGCCCTGGGAAGAGGACAGAGTAACGCCCTGGGAAGAGGACAGAGTAACGCCCTGGGAAGAGGACAGAGTAACGCCCTGGGAAGAGGACAGAGTAACGCCCTGGGAAGAGGACGCCGTGGGAAGAGGACAGAGGGGACGCAGTGGGAAGAGGACAGAGGGGACGCCGTGGGAAGAGGACAGAGAGGGACGTTGTGGTGGTCAATAAGGCCTAGAGGATATCAGGTTAGGCACTTCCTAATGGCTCAGTTCCTGGGAACAGTAATGAATAATGGCCAACAGGCCCTCTTACCAGACCCAGCGAAATCGCAACAGTGATCCCTCTGGCTGGACGTTGGCTCACTCTGGGTTGCCTGGGGTGACTCTAGTCAGTAGTGTAGCATGTCTGTATCCTGGCAGTGGCTCGGTCTTTCTCCCTCTCTGGTGGTGCGGGTACAATGTGGCTCCCTCTCTGGTGGTGCGGGTACAGCGGTTAAAGTGTGGCTCCCTCTCTGGCGGTGCGGGGTACAGCGTGCCTCCCTGGCGGTGCGGGGTACAGCGTGCCTCCCTGGCGGTGCGGGGTACAGCGTGCCTCCCTGGCGGTGCGGGGTACAGCGTGCCTCCCTGGCGGTGCGGGGTACAGCGTGCCTCCCTGGCGGTGCGGGGTACAGCGTGCCTCCCTGGCGGTGCGGGGTACAGCGTGCCTCCCTGGCGGTGCGGGGTACAGCGTACCTCCCTGGCGGTGCGGGGTACAGCGTGCCTCCCTGGCGGTGCGGGGTACAGCGTGGCTCTCTGGCGGTGCGGGGTACAGCGTGGCTCTCTGGTGGTGTCCCCCAGCAGAGTATTCTCTTTTGCTCCTCTTCAAGTTCTAACACCCCCTCCCTCCCCTCCAGCAGAGTGCTTGCATGCTGGGGGAACCGGTGCCATAAACTCTGCAGGGACTTCATTTCCCATGATGCTCCCAGTGTCTGATTGGCCCTCTGCTGTGGCCAATAATGGGGGGGGGGGAACAGTGGGCAGGAAGCTGGGTGGCGACCCAGCAAATCCAATTAGAGCCGCTCTCTCTTTCTCTTCTCCTTACAGAAAGGGAAGGGGGGCGGCGGGGGATATACAGACAGCCCGCAGCTCTCCTCTCCCTGTCACAGCGCCGCTGCTCTATTTGCCAGAGAACTCGGCAGCGGCGCTGTGACAGGGAGAGGAGAGCTGCTGATATCCCTCGCCGCCCCCCCCTCTCTTTCTGTAAGCAAAAGAGAAAGAGAGAGAGCGGCTCTAATTCGATTCGCAAAGCCCCCGACACTGCGGCGGGGGGCGGAGCCAGTGGCGGCGGTCGGGGGATTCCAGAGGCTGTGAGCGGATGGCAGGGGCGGTGCCCCTGTTATGTATTCGGACCATAAGACGCAGGGACATTTTTCCCCATATTTCTGGGGGAAAAAAGTGCGTCTTATAGTCCGAAAAATACGGTACATGTTACCATGTTTCTATTGAACACACCATGTAAACATTCACAGTGCATGTGGAAAAAGTATGTAAACCCTTGGATTTAATAACTGGTTGAACCTCTTTTGGCAGCAACTTCAAACGTTTCCTGTATTTGCAGATCAGACGTGCACAACGGTCAGGAGTAATTCTTGACCATTCCTCTTTACAGAACTGTTTCATTTCAGCAATATTCTTGGGATGTCTGGTGTGAAACGCTTTCTTGAGGTCATGCCACAGCATCTCAATCGGGTTGAGGTCAGGACTCTGACTGGGCCACTCCAGAAGGCGTATTTTCTTCTGTTTAAGCCATTCTGTTAATTTACTTATATGCTTTGGGTCGTTGTTCTGTTGCAACACCCATCTTCTGTTGAGCTTCAGCTGGTGGACAGATGGCCTTAAAGCGGAGATCCACCCTAAAGTGGAACTTCCGCATATCGGAACCCTCTTCCCCTCCGGTGACACATTTGGCACCTTTCAGGGGGGAGGGGGGTGCAGATACCTGTCTAAGACCGGAATTTGCACCGACTTCCGGGAGTCCTCTGCGTGTAGTACGTCACTTGCCGCAGAATATCCGTTGTGTTCTGGGAGACGCTCGGCTCCCAGAACACAACAGGGACCAGTGAGAACAGCACAGCGCGACTTGCGCATGCGCCGTAGGGAACCGGGCAGTGAAGCCGCAAGGCTTCACTTCCTGGTTCCCTCACCGAGAATTGCGGTGGGGGCAGAAGACCGACGAGCGATTGCTCTTCTGCTGCCAACGTCGCTGGACTCCAGGACAGGCAAGTGTGTCCTAATATTAAAAGTCAGCAGCTGCAGTATTTGTAGCTGCCGGCTTTTAATATTTTTTTTTCAGGGGAGCTCCGCTTTAAGTTCTCCTGCAAAATGTCTTGATAAACTTGGGAATTCATTTTTCCACCACCATACTTAGCAGTTTGGATGAGGTTTTGATGTTGCTGTGCCTCTTTCTCCACACATAGTGTTGTGTGATTCTAACAAACAACTCAACTTTGGTTTCATCTGTCCAGAATATTTTGCCAGTACTGCTGTGGAACATCCAGCTCTTGTGCAAACTGTAAACATGCAGCAATGTTTTTTTTTGGACAGCAGTGGCTTCCTCTGTGGTATCCCTCCCATGAAATTTGTTTCGTTTTTTACTTATTGTAGATTCGCTAACAGGGATGTTGGCATATGCCAGAGACTTTTTTAAGTCTTTAGCTGACACTCTAGGATTCTTCTTCACCTCATTGAGCTGTAAAGATGACTGCAAGAGCACAGCGCAGACTGGACGCCCACTCCTAGGGAGAGTAGCAGCAGTGCTGAACTTTCTCCATTTATAGACAATTTGTCTTACTGTGGACTGATTAACAGCAAGGCTTTTGGAGATACTTTTATAACTTTTATAACCCTTTCCAGCTTTATGCAAGTCAACAATTCTTAATCATAGGTCTTCTGAGAGCTCTTTTGTGCAAGGCATCATTCACAAAAGGCAATGCTTCTTGTGAAAAGCAAACCCAGAACTGGTGTGCGTTTTTTATAGGGCAGCTGTAACCAACACCTCCAATCTCATCGATTGGACTCCAGTTGGCTGACACCTCACTCCAAATAACTCTTAATTGGAGATCTCATTAGTCTAGGGGTTCACATACTTTTTCCACCTGCACTGTTAATGTTACATGGTGTGTTCAATAAAAACATGGTAACATTTAATTCTGTGTGTGTTATTAGTTTAAGCAGACTCCGATTGTCTATTGTTGTGACTTAGATGTAGATCAGATCACATTTTATGATCAAATTGTGCAGAAATCCATATCATTCCAAAAGGGTTCACATACTTTTTTTTTGCAACTGTATATATATATATATATATACACACACACACACACACACACACATATATACATTATATATATATATATATATATATATATATACTGTGAGGGGGTTAGCTCGGCAGCGGGTGTGTGTGACCCCCGGGATGGGCTCCCCACCCAAAAACAGGCCCAGCAAACGGAGGTTGTGGTTTTCAAAATCAAAAAAAAGGTGCGGTTTATTTTCTATTTACAGTGACAAAACACAGCAAAGCCAAAAGAAACATAAACAAAATAAATCCTGGTCAATTTGACCTCTGACTAAACATACAGGTTTCCTAACAACTGGGATCAGCCTAGTGCTGTCCTAGTCCCTAAGTCCCTGGTTTTAAATGTCCAAGCAAATAGCCACACAGGCTTTGTCTCACCGCACAGGGGTTCACTCTCCCTAGACAGTCCACACAGGTCTGGGTCCAGGCATGAGCTAACATCTAATAAAGCTGGGAGTTCTTATAGAGGCCTAAATGAGCTGACAAGCTTCAGCTGGTCTCATCAACTCCCTGTCTGCACGACGCCCCACACTCTCCCTAGAGGTATGAGTCATCCATAAGCCCACTAGCCTTAGCTGGGCTTATACAACTCTCCACCTAGTTGTATAAGTCGGCGTAAAGCCTGAATCTGGGCGAAATATATCTACCCCCCTGGATGCAACCAGGTGACTTTACCTTCCTGCTGTCACAATACACATTATATATATATATACACACACACACACACACACACACACACACACACACACACACACACACTTTTTTTCTTCAAAATAGCCCAAAAAAAAAACGCCTGTAAAACGAAACAAGGCTAATCGCGAGTTACCGCGTTTAGAAGCTTTTGGTGCTTGAAATGCCTCTAAAGTCAGCTTGTAAACCCATTTTTTGCATTCCAAAAAAAGCCTCTAAACTCGACTGCCTAGACACTATAACCAACCCTGTGTATATGTACTGATAAGAGGAGAGATGAGGAGCAGTTGAAAAAAATGCTTAACTGCTCCTAAACATCAGTTTACCAGCAGCAGTGTACATGAGGCCTAAGGCTCTGTTTACACCTGAGTGATCAAGATATCGGGTGGAATCGCCACAATTTCTGCCAGCAATTTTAAATCGGGGCATATTGAGGGACGCTTGTGCGATGCCATTACTTGTTAATCACACCCCAATCACGCCGTGATTTTCCGAGATTGTCGCTTGATAAATCACGCTGCAATCGCGGCAAATCACAATGCTCGTCAGTAAAAATAGGATTTTTTGTACTCACCGTAAAATCCTTTTCTCTGACATCCATGGACTGACACGGTGTCTCTTTACACTTTACACGTGGGTTATGTCCCTGCTTGCAGGAGAAGACCTAGGCAGAATGTGAAATCTTATACATACATTCCAAAAGCCAGAGCTGAAACGCCCCACCCAGGGGGCGGTCCCTCCGTACATAACCCTCCCACTACAGTCAGCAGACTTCAGTTCGTAACAAAGCAGTACAAACTTAAAAGGAAGGGTGGGTGCCGTGTCAGTCCATGGATGTCAGAGAAAAGGATTTTACGTTGAGTACAAAAAATCCTATTTTCTCTTACCATCCATGGACTGACACGGTGTCTCTTTACACTTTACACGTGGGATGTCCCAAAGCAGTGTCAAGAGGGATGGGAGCAGTATAAATGGAAAAACCAAAACTTCACTCCAATAAGGCAGAGCTCCTCAACGGAGGAGTCGCAACTTTAAACAGCGGCCTGCGGCCGAAGGAAGCATCCGAAGATGCAGCCACATTAACCTTATAAAACTTAAAAGGCATGAACAGACGACCAGGTCGCCGCCTTGCACACTTGTGCAACCGACGCTTGATGTCGGGAAACCCAGGAAGCACCAATTGTCCTGGTGGAATGCGCCGTAACCGGAAAGGGAGGCGCCCGCCCTTTGAGAGCATAGGCTTGAATGACCGTTTGTCTGATTCCCCTAAAAATAATGGCAGACGAAACCGCTTGGCCCTGTTATGGACCAGAGACAGTCACAAATAGTGAGTCGGACTTCTGAATAGAAGCAGTAGCAGACAGGTACACCCGTAAGGCTCGTACCACCTCCAATATGTGCAGCGCAAACTCTCTGGGATGCGATGGGTGAGGACACAAGGACAGGAGGGTAATGTCCTCATGTAGGTGAAAGGTCGACACCACATTTGGCAAAAAAGGAAGGTCGCGGATGCAACACCGCCTTATCCTTATGGATGACTAAACATGGCGACTTGCAGGACAAAGTCGCCAACTCAGACACTCGTCAAACAGAAGTGATTGCCACTAAAAAGGCCACCTTCTGAGACAAGACAAGAAGGGAATATCCCGGATATTCCCAAAAGGAGGTTCCTGGAGGACCGAGAGCACCAAATTCAGATCCCACGGTGGGAGAGGAGGCTTGACAGGAGGGAGCACATGGCGAACCCAACACAAGGTGCTAACCAAGAAAAAGACCCGCTAGAGGTCGCTGAAAGAAGACGGCCAAGGCCGAAATCTGATCCTTGATGGTACTCAAAGCAAGCTTTTGGGTCACTCCACACTAGGGCTGGGAAAAAAATCGATTTTAATCTTAAATCGAGTTTTGAGCTCAAATCGATTCAGTTTTGAAGAAAATCGATTTTTTTAGATTTTTTTTTTGAAAAAAAAAAAAAAAAAATTTTTTTTTTTTTCCTTCCCTTCAAAGTTTCCGTAGCAGGACTGCAGGGGGCGTATCCGGAATGGCACTGGGCAGCGTTACCTCAATTACATCTACTCGCGGCAGCCGCCGTCTGCCTACCTGATCAGCGTGTCATGCAGACAGACGGCGGCCATTGCAGTGTTCAAAAGCCGCGCCTCCCGAGTCCTCGTCGTCTGTGATAGGCGGAACACTCAATTTCACAGCAGGCAGTATTCAGCCTATCACGGACATCCTCTCATCCTCGTTTGTGTTATGAGGATGACCATGATAGGCGGAACACTGAATGCTGGGAAATTGAGTGTTCCGCCTATCACAGACGAGAAGGAGGCGCGGCTTTTGAATACTGGAATGGCCACTGGTGTAGCAGTAAAATCCATATACCATGAAAATCTGCATCAGGTACGGGCACAGTGATTGAAGCATGGGCACAGTGAGACACGGGCACAGTGAGGCATGGAGAAAGTTCAGTTCAACTAAGAGTAACCTCAGGATTTTTTGTTGTTTTATTAACTAAATCCAAATACAGTATTAATAATTTGGATGTTTAACAATCTTTGTTGCACACTGCAAAAAACAACAAAAAGGTCACAAGCGCTAAATTGGTGGATAAAGAAAAAAATATAATGGATGATAAAAATAATAAGAAAAAAATCCCAAATATTTTGGGAAGTACAAAGTAACCAAAAAGGGGGAAAAAACAGGATCCAGCGCAGCAAGAAAAAATCCGTACCCAGAAGTACAAAATACACAACATACACACAATATAATCCAGCGCTCATGGAACATACATTATTACCTATTGAAAACTCTTGAAGAATTGATAAAAAAGCTTAGTCCATTTATCACAATAAAGAGAGGGATCCAATCCCAAATGTGCAGAGGGCAAATGAATCCTAACTCTCCAGTTGCCAGTGGTGACAAACTTGTTAAACTTGCAGTGACATCCGTGGAGCAAGGAGGGGTTAAAGTCAAAACAAAGCCTGTGGCATGATCTCAGTGTGAGCACAGTACCTTGAATGATGGACAACAGGCAGACCAGCGTGTGGAGGGCCCTCCAACCCAAAAGGATGCAGAGCCAGGATCGCAGCAAGGCTGGGACAGAAGGAATCACACAGAGTTTCAAGAGTTTTCAATAGTTAATAATGTATGTTCCATGAACGCTGGAATATATTGTGTGTTTGTTGCACACTGACTTTGCAGATAGAGAAAGGGTTTGCCTTTGCAATTTTGTTTGTTGATGCACTTTAATATAATTTAAAAAAAAAAAATCGAATCGTAAATCGAGTTTTTTATAAAAACAAAAATAGCAGATTTTTTTGGGGGGGAAAATCGCCCAGCCCTACTCCACACTGCAGAGGACGCAGGATTCTGGGGACGGAATACGTCCGAGGACGCCAGTCCAGCGCTTCGCACATGGCGATATAAGCTTTTCAGGTACGGTGATAGATCTGCCTGGAGGAAGACTTCCGTGTCCTTAACATGGTCAAAATGACCGAGTCCGAGAGACCTTGGTCCCTCAACACCTGGCTTTTAACAGCCCTGCCGTTAAAGCCAGAGACTGTAAGCCGGATGAAGCATAGGACCTTGAGACTGAAGGTCCTCCCCCATCGGCAACCGCCAGGGAACGTCAGCGACGAGACGTACCAGATCAGCGTACCAGTGATGCGGCGGCCAATCCGGAACAATTAGGATCGCCGTAGTTTATATCAGGCGATAAGGACCCTATGGGGCCACCAACGCATCCGAGGCATCGCCCAAGGATCCCTGGATCTGGCCACAACCTCGACCCTTGCGATTGAGTCGAAAGGCCAGCAGGTCCACATCCGGCGTGCCCCACCGTCGGCAAAGGAGTTGAAATATGCAAGGACCACTCTTCTTGGTCCGGTGTCTGGCGATTGGCGACTCAGATAGTCCGCCTGCCCATTGTCTATGCCCAGAATGTAAAATGGCCTACAGAGCCGGCACGTTTCTTCCGGCCCACTTCAGGATACGGACTACCTCGGAAGCCGCAGCTGAGCTCCGAGTTCCCCCTTGATGGTTTACATACGCCACCGCCGTGGCGGTGTCCGACTGGCTCCTGATGGAGCGACCCCGTACTCTCTCTGACCTGAGGAGAGACACAGTCCGATGGCCCGTATTACCAGAACAGTGATTGGTAAACGGGCTCGTCCGGAGTCCAAGGAATGAGCCGACAGGACTCCCCAGACTTCACCCCAGCCCGTCAGGCTGGTGTCCGTCGTGAGTACCGTCCAGTGGATGGGAGGGGAACGCCTTTCCGGACCGAAGAGCCGAGGATCTCAACCACCATGTCAGGGGCGCCCTGACCAGGTGAATCACCTGGATCTGAAGATCCAAGGACAACGGGGATTTGTCCCAGGTGGACAAGATCTCCTTCTGCAATGCCCTGGTGTGTGATTGGGCATACGGAACGGCCGCAAAGGAGTCCACCACGAGTCTCGGGACTCTCATGCAAAAAACGGATTGACAACCATTTTTGGGATGTCAGCACCCGCACCGCAGACTGAAGTGTCAGCAACTTCTCCAGAGGTAGGATACCTTTGCCTCCAAGGAGTCCAGAATCAGAACTAGATACTCCAGACACTGAGTCGGTACCAGGACCGACTCCTGAATGTTCAGGAACCACCCGAGTCCCTGAGGGTCTAATTGACGATAGTCACCTTTCCTCTAAGTCTGATCCACTTTCTGCTCTTAGCAGAAGATCGTCCAGATAGCCCACGACAGCAATACCTCGCTGTAACAGAAGGCTAGAACCGGAGCAAGCACCTTGGTGAACACCCTTGGTGCCGAGGCTAGGCCGAAAGGAAGAGCCACAATCGATAGTGGACTTCGCTGATCGCAAAGCGCAGAAACTTCCGGTGACTTGCGCAGATCGGAACATGCAAGTAGGCGTCCTTGAAGTCCAAGGACGCCAGAAGAAAATCCCTTTGGTGGAGTGTAGCGATCACCGTGCGAATGGATTCCATGCGGAATTTCTGCACCTTCTCGAAGGCATTCAGGGCCTTGAGGTCCAGGACAGGTCGAACCACGTCCTACCTTTGGGACGACAAACAGATTCGAGTAGAATCCCTGAAAACTCTCCTGTGACGGAACCGGCACAATCACTCCGGACCTGATCAAATCCTGTACAGCCCCCAAGAGGGCTGCCCGACAGGTAGGAAGGAGAGGAAGATTTGAGGGAAAGAATCTGTCTGGGGGCCAGGATCGGAATACTATCCTGTATCCTGAGGTGACCTCCTCGCACACCCACCAGTCGGAGATTCGGGAGGACCACCGATTCGTGACCTGCGAAGTCGTCCCCCCACCCCAGAGTCGGGCGGAGGCAATACTTCACGCGGAGGCTTGTTTGGCTTACGCACCCAGGGGCGCTTGTGCCCACCAGCCGCACTCCGTCAGTCTGGGAGGACCTACCTGTGGACCCGACTGACGAAAAAAACCCTTGTTTGCTGGAAAGGAAAAGGCCCTGTTTGCGGCGGGCCCCCTTACCCTTGCCAGTCTAAGGAAGAAGAGTGCTTTTACCTCCCATGACATCCTTGACGATGACATCCAGAGCAGCACCGAAAAGTCTACCACCTATAAAAAGGTAGATACGTCAGGAGCTTCTTAGAGGCTAGGTCAGCAGACCAGCATTTCAACCAGATAAGACGACGCCATACCACCGTCGGGACAGAGGCCCTGGATGTTAAAGGGCCCGCGTCCAACGTGGTGTCGCACACATAAACCAGGCCCTGCCCAGTTGGTGGGCCAGAGTAACTGTGTCTGGAGGAAGATTATGCTCCTGTACAGCTAGGTGCAACATTTTTGCCCAACCTGTGTTTTAAAACACAAGGGTCGCCGCTACCACAGGCCGCAGGGCGGATCCCAACAAGGCAAACATGGCTATGCGCACCACTTCTGACCTCCTGTCAGTGGGGTCCTTAATGCAGGAGTCCCCTCCATCGGGAGAGTGGTGGCCTTGTTCAACAGGGCGACTGGAGGGTCGACCACTGGGGGAGAAGCCCACTTTTTAAGTAGGGCATCTTCAAAGGGGTATCTGATAGACAAACGCCGCGGGACCATAAAAAATTCTTCTGCGGCTTTTTCCAGACCTTATCAATGAGCTTGTCAAAGAAAGTACAATGGAAAAAACCCCTTTAGAAGGCCTGGCCTTAAAAGAACCAAAGGAGACCGTATCCGCCTGAGGTTCTGCATCCGCAGCATTTGAGCTTGAGAGTGTCCCTCACCGCAGTCATGAGCACACTAACAAGCGCCCTGTCATTTACTGACTCAGAACTGGAGTTTTCCTCGTAAGGAATGTCCCGTTCAAAACCATCCATACATCCAGAACTAGGGTCCTGAGCGATAGTGGCTAGGCCCATATCTGAATCAGCGCACTGCCCTCGAGTAGATAAAGTGGGGAGAGGGCTCCTTTTTTGTACCTTGCGCTTGCACACAGCTCCCATCCTGGTCAGAAATTGATTCCAGGGCTGCCCAAAACAGGTCCATAGGGACCGCAGGTGCTGAAGCACTGCCTGTTGCCACTGACATTTTTAGGGGAAGCTGGTGACACAGACTCCATATTGTCCCCCTCTGAGACTCTCTCAGATAAAAAGTCCACCCACAGGCTGTGCTGACTGAGGAGGGGGCGCCCAGGGGACTCACCAAACCGGACCAGAGACCGCTTAGTTCCGCTGTCTGTACCGCGCTGTGTCAGCGCTGGTGAGCTGTGAGGAGACTGAGGAGATTGTGAGGAGATTTGCGCTGCTACAGCAGCGCTAGAGGCCAAACTAGTGCTGAAAAGCGCGCGGGTTTCAAGAAAATGGCCGCCGCACTTCACTGAGGCGATCCGCGGCAAGATGGCCACCATGACGCAGTTAAAATGAAACAGCACACACGCACAGCGCCACTCGGGCCCCAAAAAAAAAAAAACACAAAAAAGCCCCAAAGCATACATTGCAGACCAGCATGAGCCCCCCAAGAACAGTGTGACCCCCAAGCACCCCACACAGCCAGCGCCAGTAATGGTGACAGAGAGCGACAATAAAATACAGGGGGAGACAGGGAAAATCCCCCACAGAGAAACACACAGCCTTTTGTACTCACCTGCAGGCAGGAGAGACTACTTACCCGTCCCCTGAGGGACACACTGGTGTTTCTGACAGGACTATCACAGTGCAGTACTGAGTAGCTGTCGGCCCGGTCCACCGCGAAAGATACAGTCAGTCAGGAGCTGTTCAGTCTTGAGAGGACCGTGGGAGCATGAAAGCAAACCCGGCCACCCCTGGAGTCATGGGGCCTGTCGTGAACTGAGTCTCACGCACACAAGGTGAGGATCAGCACGCTCGATGGTCGGACAGGGAAGACTACGAGGATATCTTGTACCCAACCTGTTGCCCAGCCGACAGTTGATAGAAGATTCTCAAAAATAAAATAAAAAAGAATTCCAAAAAGGAATAAAATAGGTCAGGAGACTGAAGTCTGCTGACTAGTGGGAGGGTTATGTACGGAGGGACCGCCCCCTGGGTGGGGCTGTTTAGCTCTGGCTTTTGGAATGTATGTATAACATTTCACATTCTGCCTAGGTCTTCTCCTGCAAGCAGGGACATAACCCACGTGTAAAGTGTAAAGAGACACCGTGTCAGTCCATGGATGGTAAGAGAAAAAGGAGCAGGGGCTTCTTTTGAGCGACATCCTATTGCGTTGTGAATTGCCACAATTGCAGCACAGTTAATCGCGTGACAATCGCAGCTAAATAGCTTTGCTTTCTAATGGCACCCCAAACGTCACGTGATGTGGTATCATGGCCAGAACTGTGGCGATACCACTTGTGATCTGGATTGTTCAGGTGTAAAAGGAGCCTAATTGATCAGGAAAAGACAGACAGGTTGGTTGTACAGAAGTTGATCTACCACGCAACTTCTGTACAAGCAGTCTGTCCATACATGGATTGACAGTTTATTCAGTCCCTGCTGAACCAGCCAAATTTTGATTCAAATATGACTGGCATAAGAAAGGCGATCTCCTGCATTAGCAAATACTGTATGCCTCGCTCAGTCATTGAGGTCTACTGCTCTGTTTCTCAGCAAAGATGTCCACTCTGCTCTATTATATATGCATGATATGTGAGTGCTGCAGACAGTGGGGTTGATTTACTAAAACTGGAGAGAGCAAACTTTGGTGCAGCTGTGCATGGTAGCCAATCAGCTTCTAACTTCAGCTTGTTCAGTAAGGCCCCTTTCACATTGAGGCGTTGAAAAAAACGCTAAAAGATTGTTTCCCCCCCTGCAATTTAAGCGCCATTTTTACCGCGAAAACGCGGTAAAAACGCCTCAGTGTGAAAGGGGCCTTAACCTTTGACAATAACACCTGGAAGCTCATTGGTTTCTATGCACATCTGCACCAGATTTTGCACTCTCCAGATTTAGTAAATCAACCCCATAGGGCTCTAGATGAACACATACCCTACAGTGTCCTGAAGCACTGATTGACCACAATGAGCAGTGAAAGTTCTTCTTCCACACCAACTCTAAAAAAAATAGGATTTTTGTACTCACCGTAAAATCAGTTTCTCTGACGTCCATGGACTGACACAGCTGGATACTGTAAACGTGTGGGTATATGTCCCTGCTCGCAGGAGAAGATCTAGGCAGAATGTTAGAAACATACATTCGAGAACAAAACCAGAGCGGAACAGCCCCGCCCAGGGGGGCGGTCCCTTCAGACATAACCCTCCTACCTGCAGCTAGCAGCCTCAGTTCGTAACAAAGCAGTACAAACCGTAAAAAGTTAGGGTGGGTGCTGTGTCCGTCCATGGACGTCAGAGAAACGGAATTTACGGTGAGTACAAAAAATAGGATTTTTATAACAGCTTACCTGTAAAATCCTTTTCTTGGAGTACATCACGGGACACAGAGCGACATAGTCATTACTAATGGGTTATATAGATACCGTCAGGTGCTGGCACTGGCAACTTCCAAAACCGGAAGTACCCTCCCCTATATAAGCCCCTCCCATCCGGGAGCACCTCAGTTTTGTAGCAAAGCAATAAGTGTCCCTAAAGAGGGGCGGGAGCTCTGTGTCCCGTGATGTACTCCAAGAAAAGGATTTTACAGGTAAGCTGTTATAAAAATCCTATTTTCTTTCTCGTACATCACGGGACACAGAGCGACATAGTCATTACTAATGGGATGTCCTAAAGCAATGCCAAATGAGGGGGGGGGATACACCATATATAAGCTGAGCGCTATCAGACATGAGGATCTTTTGCGGCCTGCAACACACTGCGCCCAAAGGCGACATCCTCCTGACTTCTAACGTCCACCTGGTAGGACCTAGTAAACGTGTGTACCGAAGACCATGTTGCGGCCTTACAGATTTGAGCCAGGGAGGCCTGGTGATGCACTGCCCATGAAGTTCCAACTGCTCTCGTGGAGTGCGCTCTAACTTTGAACGGAGGCGGTCTCCTTCTCAAGCCATACGCTTGCATAATGACCTGTCGAATCCACTTGGCTAAAGTAGATTTTGACGCTGCCTGACCCCTTCTGGGGCCTTCCGGCAGAATAAACAAAGTATCCGTTCTGCGAATCTGAGCAGTGGCTTTTAGATAAGCTTTAACTGCTCTTACTACATCCAAAGAATGCAATAACTTTTCCTCTACCGAAGTAGGTTTGGGGAAAAAAGGAAGAACCACATCTCGGTTCAAATGAAACCTCGATACCACCTTAGGAAGAAAGGCTGGATGAGGACGTAACACTACTCTGTCCTTATGGATAACCAGATATGGCTCCTTACAGGACATAGCTGCTAATTCCGATACTCTTTTAGCCGAACAAATTGCTACTAGAAAAATCAATTTCCTGGTGAGAAGCACCAAGGAAATATGCTGTAATGGTTCAAATGGTTGTTTCTGTCGAACCGACAGAACCAAGTTTAGATCCCATGGACATATGGGAATATTAACCGGAGGCCTAATACGCATCACTCCTTGTATAAAGGCTTTGACTAGTGAATGCGAAGCCAAGGGCCTTTGAAAAAATATTGACAAGGCCGAAATCTGACCATTGATAGTACTCAAGGCAAGCTTCCTATCTACAGCCCACTGTAGGAAGTCCAGAATCCTACCTATTACGTACTTATGTGGATGCCATTTCTTGGCCTCACACCACGCGATGTACGCCTTCCAGATTCTATAGTAGATCTGCCTGGATACCGGCTTCCTGGCATTGATCATGGTAGATACCACAGCATTAGAGAGCCCTCTCTTTTTTAGAATGTGGGCTTCAATAGCCAGGCCGTCAAACCTAGGGCTGGTAAGGAAGGGTGGTATATCGGTCCTTGCGAAAGCAGGTCCGGACGATGTGGGAGGGTCCAAGGACTCCCCACTGAAATTTTACAATCTCCGCGTACCACGCTCTTCGGGGCCACGCTGGAGCCACCGGAATCACTGGTTTCTTTTCTACCCTGATTCTGCGGAGTAATCGAGGTAACCATTGTGGCGGTGTGAATGCATATATCAGCTTGAACTGATCCCCAGGGAACACTAGGGCATCCGAGCCGCAAGCTAGGGGATCCCTTGTCCGAGAGACAAACCTATCCCCCTTTGCATTGAATCTGGAAGCTAGAAGATCTACATCCGATGTTCCCCACCGCTGACATATTGTCCAGAAAACCTCGGGGTGAAGGGACCCTTCCTCTGGGCCTAATTGCTGGCGACTTAGAAAGTCCGCCTTCCAATTCTCCACTCCTGGAATGAATACCGCAGATATGGCTGGGACATATTTTTCTGCCCATTTCAGGATGTAATTTACTTCCCTCTGGGCTGCACGACTCCTGGTGCCCCCCTGATGATTGATATATGCCACTGCTGTGGCATTGTCTGATTGAATTCTGACAGGGGACCCTTGGAGTTTGGATGTCCATGCTACTAGGGCATACCGGGCTGCTCGTATCTCTAAGAGATTGATGGGCAGGGCCTTTTCTGCATCCGACCATCTGCCCTGGAGAGACTATTGCTCCAGTACTGCTCCCCAGCCTATAAGGCTGGCATCTGTAGTGACCACCTTCCAAGAAATCGGACTGAAGGATTTCCTTTTTTCCAGATTCTGGGGAACCCACCACCAACGGAGGCTCTTGCGAACGGAAGGGGACAAGGACATTGTAAGTCTAGGGCCTGAACTTTTTTGTTCCAGGCTGACAGTATGGCCCCTTGCAAATTCCTTGAATGGAATTGACCGTAGGGTACTGCTTCGAATGATGCCACCATTTTTCCCAGCAGCCTCATATACAGGCGTATGGACGGCTGTCTTTTTTGTACCCACTAAGTGGATCAAATCTTTCAAAGACAACACCTTTCCTCGAGGCAAGAATATTTTTCTCTGGCCTGAATCCAACCTTAGCCCCAAGTATTCCAAACTTTTGACTGGTTTTTAGGGCTGACTTGTCTCGGTTGATAATCCAACCGTGAGATTCCAGATACTTGATCGTCTTGTGAACGACCACGTCTAGTTTTTTCACTGAGTGGTCTATCAGCAACAAGTCATCCAGATATGCCATTATCATTACACCTTGTGTTCTTAGATTGGCCAATAAAGGGCCAGAATTTTTGTAAACACTCGTGGTGCTGTGGCCAAACCGAAGGGTAAGGCTCTGAACTGAAAATGGCGCCCTTCTACTGCAAAGCGTAGAAATTTTTGGTGGACTGGAAAGATGGGAATGTGCAAATAAGCATCTTTGATGTCGATCGTGGCTAACCAATCCTCCCCTTGTAGGGCAGTGGCCACCGATCGGATCGACTCCATCGGAAAGTCCTGATATACAGGAATTTGTATAGCCCTTTTAGAATTAATATGGGCCTCCCGACCGCGTTTGCTTCGGGACTGTAAAGAGGTTTGAGTAAAACTCGAACCCTCATTCTTCCAGGGGAACCTCCATAATTACTCCTTGGAGCAATAGTTGTTCTAGTGCCAACAGGAGGGACTCTCTCTTCCGGGGATCCCTTGGCACGTTTGACCTCAAAAATGGGAAGGAGGAGAGTCTTTTAACTCCAAACTGTATCCCAAACCTACTGCGGAGAGCACCTATCTGTCTTGATCGTGTCCCGCCAGGTCTCTTGCGAACAACTGGAGTCCTCCCCCCACCCGACTGAGTGGGGGCTTCAATGAATTTCACTTTGGGGGAGGTTTTGTACCTCCCCTGACCCAGGGTTTCTCATTACCCTGCTACTGTCCCTGTTTTTTACCCCCGGGATTTGACCGAGGAGGCCGTCGGAACTGTTACACAGCCGATGCCCCAGGGACTGGAGAAGCAGGCCTCTTAAAGAGGGACCTCTAACTCTGCTTTTAACCGGTAAGAGCGTATTTTTACCGCTGGAAATTTTCTGGATATATTTGTCCAGGTTTTCCCTGAATAAGCGTTCACCATGAAATGGGACGCTAACCAGCCATTCTTTACAGGGAGCTTCAGCAGACCAGTTTTTGAGCCATAGGAGCCTACGCATATGTACTATAGACAGCGTAAGGCGGGAGGCCTGATGGACTGAATCCTCTATGGCGTCAACCGCAAAGCCTAAGGCTCTAGGTAGATCAGCTAGGGCAAAGCCTGCTGATCTGTCAAGTCCCTCAAGACCTGTTTCAACTGATCCTTCACTGCTTAGCAGACCCCAATAGCTGCTACTGCTGGTTGTATCACCAAGCAGATTTTCATAAGGACTCCAATCTTTTATCTATTGGGTTCTTGAACATTTGGACATTATCCACTGGACATGTCAGTGATTTATACATACAAGAGATGGCTGCGTCCACTGTAGGGACCTTCCATTTTTTTTTTTTTTTTTTTTTGATGAACTTATCCTCCATGGGATAGACCACCGGAAATCTCTTGGGGGAATAAATATTTTCTCAGGACGTTCCCAATCCTGGTAAATGAGCCCTTTCAGTAAAGGGTGAAGTGGAAAAGAACAAACAGTCTGGGGGCTTCTAGCGACCCCAACGAGGATACAGTAGTGGTTGATGGTTCCGCAAGGTGCATTTTTAAATGCTGATCGGACCATGTTAGTCAGAGACTGAACCCATAATCTTTCAGCTTAAGATGCTGAGAAAAGGTTCCCCCACTGTTGATTCCTCTATAACAGAATCAACCTCATCCTGATCCCCTTCAGGCAGGTCGATCCCTGTATGGGACTGTTGCTCTGCTAACAGGCACTCTGAAGGAGGAGACGGAGATCGGGCGTGCTTTCCCTGACAGGGAGGCAGCGATAAATGTTGACAATCTCTCTCTAATCCTCCCAGAGCTGAGGAAAAAACCTCCTCTGTTACATACACAGGAGCAGGTGAACTGAGGACAGCCATAGTACCAAGTACCCTGCGGGGTCTCTACGGTCACTTACCTCTGAACTTCAGGGGAGACTGGTGCAGCAGGAGTATGCCCAAGATCCTCCGAGCCCGATGAGACCCCCTTCGCTTCCTGGAAGATTCAGTTCCGGAGCTTCTGGACGGCATATTCCTAAGCCTAAAGCTGAGGTATTCCAGCCGTAATACACCACTTTTACTGAGAATAGTCTAGCACAATTGCTGCTATATCACAGTTGGTGTCTACTAATGTGCCTTTCTAGGGGATGCCTGTATCAACCGCTTGCTGTATGCCTTTAAATGTTGCCAGCTCTGTCTCTGTACTTCATAGCCAGCTCACTACAATATTGTGTTTTTTTTAAACTGCTGGGACGCCCGCACATGCGCAGAAGCGCTGCGGCGCGCACAGAGCGTCATCCCCCAGGCTCCGCCCCCTTTCCCGGCTCACCTCTATATATAGAGGCGCGTGCACGCGCACGCGCGCGGGCACGTGCGCCTTCGGCGCTAATTTCAAATATGGTAACAAGGGACAGGAGCCAGGGCCCCTCTTTGCCGCAGGCCGGGGGATGGACGAGCACTGCAACATGGCAGAGGAAGCAGTTTCCTATAAGAGAACTCACCATCTGCCTGGACTTTGCTCTGCTGAGAAGAAGCTAGTCCACATGACAAGAAAACATTCCACAGCGGCCTCTAGTGGACAAACACAGGTACCGCAGTCTAATATATTAAATATATATAAAAAAATTTTTTTTTTTCTTCTTGACCACCATTAAAAATTATTACATTTTTTTAGTAGTTACAGGCATGCACAGAATTTTGCGGGAATACCATTAGGTAACAGACAGAAAGACAAATTAGGCTTGGGGGTCCCCCAATAGAACCAAGTTCCTGGGGGCCCCCACTTACCTGTTCCCCGCCGCAGGACTTTGTTTGGTCCACAAAAGCCCAAACTTCACCTATCACGGCAGGCATTGTAATCAAACCTTCAGGGACCGGGTTCCCAAGGATTCCACTCCCCTGGACCTGTATAGCACCCTGCACAGAAAACATCTTGGTCGTGGGTATGACCAGAGCTCTGGATCCCAGGGTCCAGCTCTCCTAAGAGAAGCATTACAGGCAAAACCTTGCTCTTCTCTGCAAGGCCCGGGTACCGACCGTTTAGCTATGAAGCTTTTTTGGTCGGATCCAGAATAGCTTACTGAGGCCCAAAAGAACCTGTACGCAAGCTCAGTGAAAAACACATGTTTCTTCTTGGCCAACACCTTAGACACTGGCAAAAAACTGAGGTGCTCCCGGATGGGAGGGGCTTATATAGGGGAGGGTACTTCCGGTTTTGGAAGTTGCCAGTGCCAGCACCTGACGGTATCTATATAACCCATTAGTAATGACTATGTCGCTCTGTGTCCCGTGATGTACGAGAAAGAAATCCTATTTTCTCTTATCGTCCATGGACTGACACAGCTGGATACTGTAAACGTGTGGGACGTCCCAAAGCAGTATCAGAAGGGTGGGAGCAGTAGCAAAGGAACAACCAAAACTTCACTCCAAACAAGCAGAGCTCCTCAACGGAGGAGTTGCAACATTAAACAGCGGCCTGCAATGCTTTGCGGCCGAAGGCAGCATCCAAAGATGCAGCCACATCAATCTTATAAAATTTTGAAAAGGTATGAACGGATGACCAGGTCGCCGCCTTGCACACTTGTGCAACCGACGCTTGATGTCGGAAGGCCCAGGAAGGTGGAATGCGCCGCAACCGGAAAGGGAGGCGCCCGCCCCTTAAGGGCATGGGCCTGTATGACGGTCTGCCTGATCCACCTAGAGACGGTGGCAGACGACACCGCTCGGCCCTGTTTTGGACCAGAGACAGACACAAACAGCGAGTCAGACTTCCGAATGGAAACCGTAGCAGACAAGTACACCCGTAATGCTTGTACCCATCTTATGTATGAAGCGCAAACTCTCAGGGATGCGATGGGCGAGGACACAAGGACGGAATAACAATGTCCTCCTTAAGGTGAAAGGCCCAGACCATCTTTTGAATAGGACGGTTGTGGGCGAAACACCACCATATCCTTATGGAGGACCAAGTAAAGCGACTTGCAGGACAAGGCCGCCAACTCAGACACCCATCTAACCGAAGTAATGGCCACTAAGAAGGCCACCTTCTGGGACAAGGTCAAGAGAGGAATCTCTCTGATATTCTCAAAGGAATGTTCTTGGAGAATCGAGATGCATCAAATTCAGATCCCAAGTAGGGAGAGGAGGCTTGACAGGGGGCATCACATGGCGAACCCCCTGCACAAAAGGTGCTAAGCAAGGAATGGCCCGGTAGTGGTCGTTGAAAAAGACAGCCCGGGCCGAAATCCGACCCTCAAAAAGGTATGCAAGGCCAGCTTTTGGGTCACACCACGTTGTAAGAACAGCAAAATCCTGGGAACGGAATATGTCCGAGAACGCCACTCAAGTTCCTTGCACATAGCGATGTAACCCTTCCAGGTCTTTCTGGAGGAAGATTCCTGTGCCAACATAGAAAAGATGACCGAATCCGAGAGAACTCGGTCCCTCACCACCTGGCTTTAAACAGCCATGCAATTAAAGCCAAGGACTGTAAAGCAGGATGAAGTATGGGATCATGAGACAGAAGGTCCACCCCAATAGGCAGTCGCCAAGGAACGTCTGCGACTAGCCGAAGTAGATCGGCGTACCAATGTCACCGTTCCGGAGCAATAAGGATCACCGGAATGGCCTCTGCCCGTACTCTGCGAAGCAGGCGAGGCAACAACAGTAGCGGAGGGTAAGCATATATCAGGCGATACTGCCCCCACGGGCTTCCAACGCGTCTGCCCAGGGGTCCCTGGACCAGGCCACAATCTTGCCACCTTGCGAGCGAGTCCAGAGGCCTTAAGGTCCACATCCGGTGCCCCACCTCTGGTAAAGGAGGTGGAAACACCTCCGGATGCAAGGACCCTTTCCCTGCAATGCACACAGCCGACAGGACCGTCTTGCAGCGAGATGTATGAAAATCCCAAAGAGACTCCGCAATGTATCGGAGAAGAGAGGCCCCAGTGAACAGGGTGCCTCAACTGTTGGCCAATAAGGGCAACTTGACAGAGCTTCCCTAGAAAGTACCTCAGCCTCCTCAGGTGGCGCAAACCCACCCCGGGCACAGAGACCCTAAAGGCTAAAGCAGTTGCAGTGCACCTGCTAGATGAAGCAGAGACTTTTGCCCAGTCATTGAACTACAGAAACGCCAGAGGCGCAGCCACTAACGGGCGTGACGCTAACCTCAGCCTGGCGAACACAGTCCAAGCCAGCGCTTCTGATCGCCACTGAAAGCAGGTGGAAAGTGGTACCCCTGAAACCAGGGATCCTTATGACAATGCTCCATCCAACAGCTACCCATGGATAAGTGCTGATTGTACAAACGCATAGTTTATACTGTGTATTGCGTCAAATGCGCAAATAGAGTGTGGGAGGAAACCCACCCAGCCACAAAGAGCATAATACAACCACATACGGCGTATGTAGTTTAGTATGTGTGGATAAACCTATTAAAACATGTTTATACTGTGCCAGCGACGAAGGTGCCCACATCATCGGGGCTTGGACGTAAACCAGCCACGCAGAATGCGTTCACAACCGTGTAGGTATGTTAGCCTGCGAACAAACAAATTGCACGTTTATACTGTGCATAGCGCTGAAAATGCGCACACCATTGGAACGCGGGGGAGAAACCGGAGCACCCGGATAAAACCCACGCAGACTGCATACGCATACCGTGTAGGTATTATAGTATGTGTGCTAAACATTTTGCACAAGCCTATGTGTGCATAGCACCCAAGGCGCGCACACCGTTAGCACGTGGGAGGAACCGAAGTACCCCACGCATACCCAGAGAATGCAATACCTACAACCACTGTGAATGCATTTAGTGTTGTGTATAAACATAATGTGTATGTTTACACCGTGTATTGCACCAAAGGCACGCATGTCATGTAGCGTGGGCAGAAACCCGGAGGAAACCCACGCAGCCTGCACAGACATACCAGGTAGGTATGTTAGTATGTGGATATCAAATCGCACAAATTTAGGCTGTGCATAGCGCCGAAGCGCCCATACCAATTGAGTGTGGGAGGGAACCAGAGTACCCGGAGGAAACCCACACAGACTGCATACACATACCGTGTAGGTATTATAGCATGCGTGATAAACATTAAACATGTTTAACTGTGCAGAGGGCCAAAGGCGCACATACCTTCAGCGCATGGGAGGAAACCGGAACACCCGGAAGAACCCACGCAGACAGCACACAGATACCGTGTAGGAATGATAGCATGTGAATCAACATATTGCACATGTTTATGCTGTGCATTTCCATTGGAGCGTGGGGGGAAACCGGAGTACCCGGAGGAACCCCACACAAACAGTATACCCATACTGTAAACATGTATAGTATGTGCAACAAACATATTGAACATGTCTATACTGTGCAGAGAGTCAAAGGGCACATATCATGAGAGCGCGGGAGGACACCGGAGCCCCCGGCGGAAACCTGCGCCGACCCAGAGAGTATAATACATACATATACTGTGAATGTATCTAGAGTCGTGTATAAACATATTTTGTACGTTTTTATCATGTATGGCGCTGAAACACAGCATTGGAACGTGGGGGGACACCCACGCAGACACAGAGACCAATAACACATACATACACTGAATGTATGCAGTGTAAAGGTATGGAATGAGTTTAAATTATGGCGCAGAGGCGCATAATCTTCTCTGTATCATTCCAACCTGCTTGACTGTGCTGCCGAAGCAGCATGCAGGTAACAGGTAACCTCTGATCCTCAGACCGTGTGTCTGTCAGAGCTCAGAGCGTTCCCCAGGAAATGGTGGGAAACCACAGGTGCAGAGACACTGTTGTTGCCTCAGGGCATCACACAGAAGGCTCCCAGGGACTAGAGACATAAATGAATAAAGTCCCCCCCCCCACCACCATGCTGCACCGACCAGGGAGGAGGGAAACACTATCATCCATGCTGCTCTTGACGCAGCGTGTGAGGAAAACAGTGAGGAAGCTGTGTAAAAGAAAAGCTTTTAGGAACCAAGGGAAACAGCGTCCACCTGAGGTACCTCAGCCACAGCACCCAGCTTGAGAGTGTTTCTCACATCATCCATGAGTTCACTTACAAGCAGCCTGTCATTCACTGACACAGAACTGGAGTCTTCCTCACAAGGGAATGTCCTGTTCATAAACATTAAATATTCAGAGCTAGGGTCCTGAGCACAGTAGCTAGGCCCATATCTGAATCAGAGCACTCCTTCACTAAAGATTTTTGTGAGGAGAGGGGGCTTATAGCTCCTTTCGCTCGCACACAGCTTCCATTCGGACAAGGAATGATTCCAGGACTGCCGACAACTGGTCCATAAGGACCGCAGGTGTAGGAAACATATGAACATGTTTAACTGTGCAGCACTGCCAGTTGCCCCAGGCAAGTGTGGAGAGCAGGTGTATCAGACTCCATAACGCCACCCTCAGACCTTATACACTATACAGTGAATATACAGTCCACCCACTGGCTACGCTGAGGGGATACCCGGAGGATTCTCCAACCCTTAAGGACCGCTCAGTCCTGCTGAAGAAACTGTGCTGTGAGCCTGAGGAGAGTGAAGAATCTGTGAGGAGATTGTGAGGAGATTCACGCCGCAGCGCCGCCGCTAGAAGCCAAAACTTTAAGTAAATGCATGGCGGCTACAAGAAAATGGCTGCCGGCCGCAGCTATAACTGCACCATTGAACCACGGAAAGATGGCCACCGAGTGCGAAATTCAAAGCTCTAATGCGCGCTAATGGCGAACGCAATAACCACCTCAAACAGCGCTAATGCGTGCGCCAATGGCGCACGCAATATTACCTCACACACCAGAAAAACTGCCCCTCTTTCCAGAACTCACTACAGACATGGGGGCCCAGCCAGGCCAGAGTGACCCCCAAGCACCCCCACAGCACAGCACCAGTACAGGGTGCAGAGAGCAGCATAACGGGGGGGAGACAGGGAGAAACCCCCCATATAAAGAAACACAGCCAGCATGTACTCACCTGCAGTAGGAGAGACTACTTACTCGTCCCTTTCAGGGACCCACTGGCTTGTTTCAGACAGACCTATCACAGAGCAGTACTGCGTAGCCGTCGGCCCGGTCCACCGCGAGAGATACAGTCAGTCGGGTACTGTTCAATCTTGAGAGGACCGCGGGAGCATGAAAGCAACCCGGCCACCCCTGGAGTCATGGGGCATGTCGTTAACTGAGTCTCACGCGCACAAGGCGAGGATCAGCATGCTCGATGGTCGGACAGGGAAGACTACGAGGATACCAGTGTACCCAACCTGTTGCCCAGCCGACAGTTGATTGAAGGTCTCAAAAATAAAATAAAATTCCCAAAGGAATATAAAATAAAAGTAAAATCTTCCAGGAGACTGGCTCCTGAGAGAGCCACGTCTTCTCCTTCTGCTAGGCAGAAAAATCTGAGGCCGCTAGCTGCAGGTGGGAGGGTAATGTCCGGAGGGACCGCCCCCCTGGGCGGGGCTGTTCAGCTCTGGTTTGTTCTAGAATGTATGTTTCTAACATCTAACATTCTGCCTAGATCTTCTCCTGCGAGCAGGGTTATAGGCCCACACGTTTACAGTATCCAGCTGTGTCAGTCCATGGGAGGATAAGAGAAAAGGTTTTAACACCAAGTTTACATTGTAAAGGGTTTACAACCACTTTAAAACCAAACACTTTTACCTACAGGTAAGCCTAGATTAAAGCTTACCTGTAGGTGCTCAAAATATCTCCTAAACCTTCACAGTTTAGAAGAAATTTACAGAAATTACGGGCGCCAATGTCTACGGCGCATGTGCCGCAGACAACGGCGCAGGCGCACTTTAGCAACAGCGATCGTGCCATTCCTAAAGAAGCCCGTGCCTGGGAGTGACGTAATCGCGGTTCCTGCCAATCATATCGCCGGAGTCAGATACGCGGAAGAAACCCCCGGGAAAGATGTCGGCCATCCGAACGGTGTACGAGGACGGCTATGGGGGTTCGATTGGAGGCGAGTATTACATAATGAGCTAGTATGCTATGCTGATGGGCACTGATGAGGCGGCACTGATGGGCACTGATGAGGCGGCACTGAGGGGCACTGATGAGGCGGCACTGAGGGGCACTGGTGGGGCGGCACTAATGGGCACTGGTGGGGCGGCACTAATGGGCACTGGTGGGGCAGCACTAATGGGCACTGGTGGGGCAGCACTAATGGGCACTGGTGGGGCAGCACTAATGGGCACTGGTGGGGCAGCACTAATGGGCACTGGTGGGGCAGCACTAATGGGCACTGGTGGGGCAGCACTAATGGGCACTGGTGGGGCAGCACTAATGGGCACTGGTGGGGCAGCACTAATGGGCACTGGTGGGGCAGCACTAATGGGCACTGGTGGGGCAGCACTAATGGGGCGGCACTAATGGGCACTGATGAGGCACCGATATGTAGAATTTACGGGCACTGATGAGGCGGCACTCATGGGCACCGATGGGGCGGCACTCATGGGCACCGATGGGGCGGCACTCATGGGCACCGATGGGGCGGCACTCATGGGCACCGATGGGGCGGCACTCATGGGCACCGATGGGGCGGCACTCATGGGCACCGATGGGGCGGCACTCATGGGCACCGATGGGGCGGCACTGATGGGCACCGATGGGGCGGCACTGATGGGGCGGCACTGATGGGGCGGCACTGATGGGGCGGCACTGATGGGGCGGCACTGATGGGGCGGCACTGATGGGGCGGCAGTAATGGGGCGGCAGTAATGGGCACTGGTGGGGCAGCACTAATGGGGCGGCACCAATGGGCACTGATGAGGCACCGATATGTAGAATTTACGGGCACCGATAGGCGGCACGGATATGCAGCACCGATGAGCACGGATGGGGCACTAATTGGCACTGTGGTGGGCACTGGCAGTCTTATGGGACACTGCTGGGCACTGATTGGCATGTGATTATCAGCACAGACCCCCCTCCCCCCCCCCCCCAAAGGGAGCGCCTCCGATTGGCACTCCCTGTCAGTGCGAACCGGCATGTTATCCTGCTGGACGTCATATGACGTCCAGTCAGGATAACAGAACCACTTCCCGGACGTCAATGTTATTGGCCAGGCGGGAAGTGGTTAAACCCAAAAGAAGAATATGCAGCATATTTAACTTGATGAAAAAAGGTAGAAGAAAGTTTGGCATGAACGGCTGAAATAATAGAGTTAGAACATTTTGTGGTATATAAAAAGTGAAATACATACCGACATAAAAGGCAACAGCAAATTTTTTTTTTTTCCCCTATGAATTTAACTTGATGGCAAAATTTACCACTGAACAGCATACAACGTTTAGGAGTCAGTGGTCCTTAAGTCACATTTTAAAAAAAATAAAAAAAATCTTAAAAAAAAACACACTGAACATTACTCTGTGCCAGTAATCAGGCTCTCTAGAAACAGTTGCATTGATAGTAAGTTGGTACATATGCAAAATTGTGACTATAGCATGAACCATACAGCTATAAAAGTGAAGCTTATTTATGAATTAGAAAGTAAAAGTTTTTGTCTGAAAATTAAAGGCCTAGCATTTATCCTGTCATAGATCATCCTTTTATGTGTTACTAAAACACTGTCACTGCTCTGCCCCTCCATAACTCACTGGAGCTCTGGGCTGGGGGGGGGGGGCAAAGCAGCTGGCCAGCTGCCAGTCAGTTTATCTGGGTGGATCCTCGAGTCTGGATTCTTTCAGAGCCTGGACTGGCTCTGTGTCGTGTCTAGGTCTGAGTGGAGAGTAAGGGCACTTCTGTGACCCAGAAAAGAAGTATGGACAAAAAAAAAAAGCTTTGGCCCTACTAATCTTTTAGGCTCCTTGCACACTAGCTGACTAACAAAGTTGTGCGATTTTCAGTGTAACTTTGGAGTTAGGGCTGGGAAAAAAATCGATTTTAATCTTGAATCGAGTTTTGAGCTCAAATCGATTCAGTTTTGAAGAAAATCGATTTTTTTAGATTTTTCCTTCCCTTCAAAGTTTCCGTAGTAGGACTGCAGGGGGCGTATCCGGAATGGCACTGGGCAGCGTTACCCCAATTACATCTACTCGCTGCAGCCACCGTCTGCCTACCTGATCAGCATGTCATGCAGACAGACGGCGGCCATTGCAGTGTTCAAAAGCAGCGCCTCCCGAGTCCTCGTCGTCTGTGATAGGCGGAACACTCAAATTTCACAGCAGGCAGTATTCAGCCTATCACGGACATCCTCTCATCCTCGTCTGTGTTATGAGGATGACCATGATAGGCGGAACACTGAATGCTGGGAAATTGAGTGTTCCGCCTATCACAGACGAGAAGGAGGCGCGGCTTTTGAATACTGGAATGGCCACCGGTGTAGCAGTAAAATCCCTATACCATGAAAATCTGCATCAGGTACGGGCACAGTGATTGAAGCATGGGCACAGTGAGACACGGGCACAGTGAGGCATTGGGCACAGTGAGGCATTGGGCACAGTGAGGCATTGGGCACAGTGAGGCATTGGGCACAGTGAGGCATTGGGCACAGTTCAATTCAACTAAGAGTAACCTCAGGATTTTTTGTTTTATTAGCTAAATCCAAATACAGTATTAATAATTTGGATGTTTAACAATCTTTGTTGCACACTGCAAAAAACAACAAAAGGTCACAAGCGCTAAATTGGTGGATAAAGAAAAAAATATAATGGATGATGATAATAATAAGAAGAAAAAAATCCCAAATATTTTGGGAAATACAAAGTATCCAAAAGGGGGAAAAAACAGGATCCAGCACAGCAAGAAAAAATCCGCACCCAGAAGTACAAAATACACAACATGCACACAATATAATCCAGCGCTCATGGAACATACATTATTAACTATTGAAAACTCTTGAAGAAGTGATAAAAAAGCTTAGTCCATTTATCACAATAAAGAGAGGGATCCAATCCCAAATGTGCAGAGGGCAAATGAATCCTAACTCTCCAGTTGCCAGTGGTGACAAACTTGTTAAACTTGCAGTGACATCCGTGGAGCAAGGAGGGGTTAAAAAAGTCAAAACAAAGCCTGTGGCATGATCTCAGTGTGAGCACAGTACCTTGAATGATGGACAACAGGCAGACCAGCGTGTGGAGGGCCCTCCAACACAAAAGGATGCAGAGCCAGGATCGCAGCAAGGCTGGGACAGAAGGAATCACACACAGAGTTTCAAGAGTTTTCAATAGTTAATAATGTATGTTCCATGAGCGCTGGATTATATTGTGTGTTTGTTGCACACTGACTTTGCAGTTATAGAAAGGGTTTGCCTTTGCAATTTTGTTTGTTGATGCACTTTAATTAATATAATAAAAAAAAAAAAAAAGCAAGTTAGACTTACCGGTAACTTGTTTTCCAATAGGCTTTCAGGACAGCACCCGAGAGATCATGGCTCCTCCTCCTACAGGAAACACCTCATCAATTAATTCTTTTAATTGGAGGCCTCCACGTTGCTTCCCTCAGTTGTTTGTAGAGAACCTCCAGCCCCAGCTGCAACACATAAGCGACAGTTATTACATAGTATTACAGCCACAGCATAAAAAAAAAGGGTGGGATCCTGCTGTCCTGAAAGCCTATTGGAAAACAAGTTACCGGTAAGTCTAACTTGCATTTTTCCAAAACGTCTTTCAGGACAGCACCCGAGAGGATAATCGAGACTTACCCCATTTAGGGTGGGACAACAGCCTGTAAGACTTTCCTTCCGAAAGCCTGGTCCCCAGCCGTCATGAGATCTAATCTATAATGACGGGCAAAGGTCGTCAGACTTGTCCATGTAGCTGCCTTACAGATTTGTTCGGGGGTGGCACCAGCTTTTTCTGCCCAACTCACCGCCGAAGCTCTAGTAGAATGAGCCCTGATACTTACTGGACTCTCCTGGCCTGTAAGGGAATAGGCGTCTGAGATAGCCATTCTCAACCATCTGGCAATGGTTCCTCTAGAAGCTTGTCTTCCTTTTTTATTTCCGGAAAATAAAATGAATAGTGCGTCTGAACGCCTGAAGTCTTTAGTAGCTTCCAGGTAACTTAAGACTGCTCTTTTAACATCCAGGGTATGGAATTCTTCTTCCTTCTTACCCGACGGATTAGAACAAAACGTAGGAAGTATTATCTCCTGGGTTCTATTTTGAACTGAGGCAACCTTTGGTAAAAAGTTAGGATCCGTCTTCAGCACAATTCTGTCTGAAAAAATAGAAAAAAATGGTTCCCTGATAGATAAAGCTTGCAGCTCACTGATCCTTCGAGCTGTTGTAATAGCTACTAGAAAATTTGTTTTTAAAGTAATTAGCTTCAGGGAGGTTAAATTGAGAGGTTCGAAAGGTTCCCTGGTCAGGGCCTGTAGAACGACTGATAAGTCCCATGACGGACAGTTTTTGATCACTATCGGTCTAGCCCGAGTGAGGGCTTTAAAGAATCTGTTTACTAGGGGTTCTGATGAAATAGATTTCTCAAAATATACCCCCAGTGCGGCAACCTGAACTTTTAGGGTACTGATCGCTAGGCCCTTGTCTGCTCCTTCTTGCAGAAATTCCAAGATAGAAGAAATCTGCTTTAATGGTCTGCCGGATGTAGTGCACCAAGAGTTAAAGACTTTCCAGACTTTGTGATATATTGCTCTGGTAACATTCTTTCTGCTAGATAGGAGGGTAGCCACCAACCTATCCGAGAATCCTTTTCTCCTTAAGAGCTGCTCCTCAGAAGCCAGGCTGTGAGTTTTAGCTTTTCTACTTCTTGGTGAAACAGCGGACCTTGTAACAGAAGGTCTTGTCTCACGGGAAGATGCCAGTATGGTTTGATCTGCATCTGTAGAAGAGCCGAAAACCAGGGCCTCTTGGGCCAGAAGGGAGTGATGAGGATTACTGTCGTATCCTCTTTCCGGATTTTTGTTATGACCTGCGGAATCAGCTGAAAAGGAGGGAAGGCGTAGCTGAGGTGAAAATTCCAACTGTGCGCCAGAGCATCTACCCCCAGAGAAGACTCGTTCCTGTTCAGGGAAAAAAAGAGAGATATTTGTGTATTTTCCTGAGTCGCAAAGAGATCCACTCTTGGCTGTCCCCATTTCTTCACTATTAGATTGAAGACATCTGGATTCAATTGCCACTCCGCTTCGTACACCTGGTTCCTGCTGAGGAAATCCGCTATCCTGTTTAGGGTCCCTTTTAGATGGACCGCGGACAAGGATTGAGTATGGAGCTCTGCCCAATTTAGAATGCTCTCTGCTAGGCCTTGAAGTATTCTGCTTCTGGTGCCCCCTTGTCGGTTTATGTAAGCCACCGCCGTGGCGTTGTCCGACAGAATTTGTGTATGTCGCCCTTGGACTTCTTCTGCAAAGAACAATAAGGCCATTTCTATCGCCTTTAGTTCCCTCCAGTTTGAAGATCTCATTGCTTCCCTTGTGGACCAAGATCCCTGAGCCCAACGACCGCTCATGTGAGCCCCCCAACCCCAGGAGCTGGCATCGGTTGTTAGCAGGCCGGTTATGGTCCTTTCCAACCCAGGTAAGGCTGAGAGTCTTGCCTGGTTCTTCCACCACCAGAGACTCCTCTTTACTTTGGTGGGGATCTTCACCAGTGAATCTAGTGAATTCTGCTGGCGATCCCAGATTTTTAACAGAAACTTTTGCAGTGGCCTGAAATGGAGCTTTGCCCATTGTACTGCCGGTATGGAAGAGGTCAGGGTTCCTAATGCTGACATGACCCTCCTGATGGGCAGAAGCTGACTGGTTTGTAAGAGTGACACAACCTTTAACAGCTTTTCCCCTTTTTCTTCTGGGAGAAAAATCTTTTGCTCCACAGAGTTGATACGGAAACCCAGGAATAACACCTCCTGAGAGGGAATCAGATTGGACTTTTGGAGGTTTAGTATCCATCCGATGGATTCTAGGTGAGCACGTGCTCTGTCCAAGTTTCTCTGAAGTCCATCTCTTGTTTGGGCAAACAGTAGCAGGTCGTCTAGATAAGGAATCACTGAAATTCCCTCTAGACGCAAGGGTGCTAGAGCTTCGGCCATTACCTTCGTGAACACCCTTGGAGAAGATGACAGGCCGAATGGAAGAGCCCTGAATTGCAGGTGTACCACCTTCTTCCCTTCTCTCAGTGCTAACCTCAGATATCTCTGAGATCTGGCAGCAATAGGAATGTGGAGATATGCGTCCTGCAAATCTATTGACGCCATGAAGCATCCTTGACTCAGGAGGCTTCTTACTGAGAAAATGGAATCCATCCGAAATCTTTTGTATTCTACTGACAAATTCAGCATTTTTAGATTTAGGATGAGGCGGTACTTTCCTGAAGGTTTCTGTACAAGGAAAACGTGAGAATAGAACCCCTGGAAGAATTCCCTTGTTGGAACCGGAACAATGACTCTCTGGGATATCAGTTCCTGAATTAGGGACTTCATGGCGAGTGCCTTGACCGGATCCCTCGGGACGTTTGTCACTAGGAATCTCTTTGGGGGTTCTTCCGTGAATTCCACCACATATCCTTGGGAGAGCATGTTTACAATATACTGATTTGTAGTGATGTCTCTCCACTGGGGAATGAACTCCTGGAGTCTTCCCCCTACTTGGGGTGGATTGTCACTGCGGCTTTCCGGGGGTCGCAGGAGGATGGAAGAGCACTCCACTCCTACCTTTTGGTTTCTGGGAAGACCACTGCTTCCTTTTGGTTTGCGTTTTTCCTTCCTGTTGTCCTTTTTGGGGACGAAAAAAAACGCTTACGGGTCTGTACCTGTTGTTTTTTTGACCGGAAACGCCTTCTTTTTGTCAGCCGTACGGTCAAGAATGGACTCCAGCTCAGAACCAAATAGCAAATCCCCTGCAAAGGGAATGCTACACAGTCTATTTTTAGATGCAGCATCTCCTGGCCAAGTTTTAAGCCACAATGCTCTCCTAGCAGAATTGGTCAAAGCCGCTGACCTGGCTGACATACGAATGGATTCTGCTGAAGCATCCGCAATATATGATACTGCTGCAGAAAGCGTTGTAAATGAGTCCAGAATCTCCTGTTTTGGAGAATCCGCCGTAACATGGGCCTTCATCTGGTTAATCCAGTGTTCTAAATTCCTAGCGACACAGGTTGTTGCCATTGCTGGTTTTAGATTGTTCATCACAGACTGCCAAGCCCTTTTAAGAAGCAAATCCATTCTTTTGTCCATGGGCTCCTTTAACATGCCCATGTCCTCAAAGGCAAGGTCAGTTGATTTTGAGACCTGTGAAAAAGCAGAGTCCAGTTTTGGAACCTTGTTCCAGATGGAATCCGGGTTGTCCTCAAATGGAAATCTTCTCTTATGAGACCGGGAAAAAAAAATGGCTTTTTCTCAGGTTCCAACCACTCTTTTTTAATCATGTCCGAGATTATTGAATGGACTGGAAAAACACGGCTTTTTGGATCACCCAAACCTGCATACATGCGGTCATGTAGGGAGAGCTCCTTTTCCTCTTCAATCCCCAAAGTCGCATGGATTACTTTTAAAAGTCCTGCGACTTCTTCAAGCGACATTTTGTACTTAGAAGCGCTCTCTGCTTCATTTTCTTCCTCCTCAGAGTCTGTTCCATCTGGAGCAAGGGAAGCAGATTCTTGGGAAACGTCTATCGGACCTCCCAATAATATTTGAGAGCCGTCTTGGGGTTCTGAAGAAGGCTGCGGAGCCCTAGGTTCCCTTGAAGGGCCTGGTTCTTCTCTTAGGTTTGACCTAAAAGCTTGAAAGGTGGCACGGAGTTCATCCTTAATTGTAGATACTAGATCGCCACAAAAGGATGGAGACTCTTCCCTGACTACATTTGCAGTGCAATCTGCACAAAGCGACTTGGTCCAAGCCTCGCTTAACTTTTCCTTGCAGACAGGGCACCTTCTCTTCACTGGTTGAGCAGAACTTTTGGCCTGCACAAACAGAAAAGAAAAAAACAGGGACCACGCTAAGAAAAACTGTTACACAGTACAAATCAATACACCCAGGTGCACATAGGAAAAAACACTTTCACTTCCTTGTGCCCCGCAAGCCATGCACCACCACCACCTTTTACAAGACCCCTAGATATTATGCAGACATGCTAAATCACCAGCCACTGCACCACCAGGGAGATAGGGGGGGGAGATGGGGGGGGGGGAGGGAGATAGGGGGGGGGGGAGATGGGGGGGGGGGGAGGGTGAATACCCCCCCCCCCACAGGAGAAAACGGCCCAGTGTAAAATAGGACACAGTCCCTTACCTTAGCCTTGCTGGTGCCTTGGCTTGCCCCCTTATCCGCTGCATCGCTATCCATAGCTGTCTGCGGATGCGTGGTGAAGAAAAACGCCGGTTCCAGATTCGAAAACGCCGCCGCGCTGACCTGGAACCGGAACTTTAAGGCACCAGGTGACCCTGCCCTCTCCCTCTGCGCTTTGCGGCCGGAAATGACGCGCGCGCCGACCCGGAAGTGCTGCCTCTTCCCATACAGGACGTGGCCGAGGCTCTCCTCGGCCACCAGAACAATGGCGGCCGCCGCAAAGCTCCACGCCGCTTTCGCCAGCGGTCGGTGAGAGTACAGCAACCACCGCTCTGAAGGAAAAAGGAGGCAGCCCTCCCGGGCTGTACAGGCTCTCCCCGAGCACGGAAGAGGGAGAGGGAGCCCACGGGACCGTCCATGCTAGGAGGTAAGTGGGAGGATCACTCTCCTAGAAAAAAGACTGATTGAGAGAACCTTGTCTCCCAGGAAAGCCCTGAGAGATCGTGGCTCTCACCAGAGGTGTTCCTCCGGCTGGAGGAAACACAAAAAACTGAGGGAAGCAACGTGGAGGCCTCCAATTAAAAAAATTAATTGATGAGGTGTTTCCTGTAGGAGGAGGAGCCATGATCTCTCGGGTGCTGTCCTGAAAGACGTTTTGGAAAAATCGAATTGAATCGTTAATCGAGTTTTTTTATAAAAGAATCGCAGATTTTTTTTGGGGGGGAAATCGCCCAGCCCTATTTGGAGTCTGACATTTAGGCGAGTTTGATAAGACTTACACTCTTGCATTGAAGTCATGTCAAAGTCGCAGCAACTTGAGTAGAGTCAATTTTTATTTTATTTTTTACTAACGGCAGTAGAGTCAATTTTAATGGCTCTAATAGCATTTCACATGTTCTGCAACTTGGGGTCTCAAGTCCGATTCTAAGTCGCACAAATGTGAAAGGAACCTTATACTAGTGTTATATATAAACAAGAGAACCCTCACGCTAGCTTAAATGGTGGGACTTGTGTGAGGTGGTAAAAAAGATGAAAAAGGGATGGATACTGCAGCAGTCACCGAGAGGTCTGGTCCAAATCAACAGTAAAACAATAAAAATCGTGATGGTGGCTGCGCTGTAGTGAATAAAATTAAGTAAATAAAGGGGGGAGGGGGGGGAGAGAAAGGGGGCGGGGAAATGGGAATGTGAGGGGAGGGAAGAAAAAGGGGGGTGATAAATAATCACTGGCTGGAAAACAGCTAGGTAGTAATAATGTGCACAGTGACACAAATATGCGTGAAATAAAATAAACAGCTACTGGTTACAAAATGGATCCTATAGCAGTCATCAGAGGGTCTGGTCCAAATCTACAGTAACAATACTGACATAGTGGTGGCTAGACTGTGATGAATCAAATATGATGGAGTGAAGGAAAAAGGGGGGAGGGGGGGGGGAGGAGGGCGGGGGAAGTGGAAAAAAAGGGGAAGGTGGTGATTAATAATCACAAACTGAAGACCAACTAAGTGGTAGGTGTACAATATGCCCAGTGACACAGATATGTATAAAATAATAATGTGCAAAGGGCTGATTACAAAATCATAAAAGCTGATGGAAACGAGTGTCTGGGCAATCCTGTGATGCGCAAACGTGACTATTAGTATACAAACGTGAATCACTAAGGTAAATGCAATAGTCAGAAAAATGGGATTTTTTGTACTCACCGTAAAATCCTTTTCTCTGACATCCATGGACTGACACGGTGTCTCTACACTTTACACGTGGGTTATGTCCCTGCTTGCAGGAGAAGACCTAGGCAGAAAGTGAAATGTTATACATACATTCTAAAAGCCAGAGCTGAACAGCCCCACCCAGGGGGCGGTCCCTCCGGACATAACCATCCCACTACAGTCAGCAGACTTCAGTTCGTAACAAAGCAGTACAAACTTAAAAAGGAAGGGTGGGTGCCGTGTCAGTCCATGGATGTCAGAGAAAAGGATTTTACGGTGAGTACAAAAAAGCCTATTTTCTCTTACCATCCATGGACTGACACGGTGTCTCTTTACACTTTACACGTGGGATGTCCCAAAGCAGTGTCAAGAGGGATGGGAGCAGTATAAATGGAAAAACCAAAACTTCACTCCAATAAGGCAGAGCTCCTCAACAGAGGAGTCGCAACTTTAAACAGCGGCCTGCAGCACCCTGCGGCCGAAGGAAGCATCCGCAGATGCAGCCACATTAACCTTATAAAACTTAAAAGGCATGAACAGACGACCAGGTCGCCGCCTTGCACACTTGTGCAACCGACGCTTGATGTCGGGAAACCCAGGAAGCACCAATTGCCCTGGTGGAATGCGCCGTAACCGGAAAGGGAGGCGCCCGCTCTTTGAGAGCATAGGCTTGAATAACGGTTTGTCTGATTCCCCTAAAAATGATGGCAGACAAAACCCTGTTATGGACCAGAGACAGTCACAAACAGTGAGTCGGACTTCCGAATAGAAGCAGTAGCAGACAGGTACACCCGTAAGGCTCGTACCACATTCAATATGTGCAGCGCAAACTCTCTGGGATGCGATGGGTGAGGACACAAGGACGGGAGGGCAATGTCCTCATGTAGGTGAAAGGTCGACACCACCTTTGGCAAAAAAGGAAGGTCGCGGATGCAACACCGCCTTATCCTTATGGATGACTAAATATGGCAACTTGCAGGACAAAGCCGCCAACTCAGACACTCGTCAAACAGAAGCGATTGCCACTAAAAAGGCCACCTTCTGAGACAAGACAAGAAGGGAATATCCCGGATATTCCCAAAAGGAGGTTCCTGGAGGACCGAGAGTACCAAATTCAGATCCCACGGTGGGAGAGGAGGCTTGACAGGAGGGAGCACATGGCGAACCCCCAACACAAGGTGCTAACCAAGAAAATGACCCGCTAGAGGTCGCTGAAAGAAGACGGCCAAGGCCGAAATCTGATCCTTGATGGTACTCAAAGCAAGCTTTTGGGTCACTCCACACTGCAGAGGACGCAGGATTCTGGGGACGGAATACGTCCGAGGACGCCAGTCCAGCGCTTCGCACATGGCGATATAAGCTTTCCAGGCACGGTGATAGATCTGCCTGGAGGAAGACTTCCGTGTCCTTAACATGGTCAAAAAGACCGAGTCCGAGAGACCTTGGTTCCTCAACACCTGGCTTTTAACAGCCCTGCCGTTAAAGCCAGAGACTGTAAGCCGGATGAAACATAGGACCTTGAGACTGAAGGTGCTCCCTCATCGGCAACCGCCAGGGAACGTCCGCGACGAGACGTACCAGATCAGCGTACCAGTGATGCTGAGGCCAATCCGGAACAATTAGGATCGCCAGAGTTTATATCAGGCGATAAGGACCCTATAGGGCCACCAACGCATCCGAGGCATCGCCCAAGGATCCCTGGATCTGGCCACAACCTCGACCCTTGCGATTGAGTCGAGAGGCCACCAGGTCCACATCCGGCGTGCCCCACCGTCGGTAAAGGAGTTGAAATATGCAAGGACCACTCTTCTTGGTCCGGTGTCTGGCTTTTGGCGACTCAGATAGTCCGCCTGCCCATTGTCTATGCCCAGAATGTAAAATGGCCTACAGAGCCGGCACGTTTCTTCTGGCCCACTTCAGGATACGGACTACCTCGGAAGCCGCAGCTGAGCTCCGAGTTCCCCCTTGATGGTTTACATACGCCACCGCCGTGGCGGTGTCCGACTGGCTCCTGATGGAGCGACCCCATACTATCTCCGACCTGAGGAGAGACACAGTCCGATGGCCCGTATTACCAGAACAGTGATTGGTAAACGGGCTCCTCCCGAGTCCAAGGCCTGAGCCGACAGGACTCCCCAGACTCCACCCCAGCCCGTCAGGCTGGTGTCCGTCGTGAGTACCGTCCAATGGATGGGAGGGTAACGACTTTCCGGACCGAAGAGCCGAGGATCCCAACCACCATGTCAGCGGCGCCCTGACCAGGTGAATCACCTGGATCTGAAGATCCAAGGACAACGGGGATTTGTCCCAGGTGGACAAGATCTCCTTCTGCAATGCCCTGGTGTGTGATTGGGCATACAGAACGGCCGCGAAGGAAGCCACCACGAGTCTCGGGACTCTCATGCAAAAAACGGATTGACAACCATTTTTGGGATGTCAGCACCCGCACCGCAGACTGAAGTGTCAGCAACTTCTCCAGAGGTAAGATACCTTTGCCTCCAAGGAGTCCAGAATCAGAACTAGATACTCCAGACACTGAGTCGGGACCAGGACTGACTCCTGAATGTTCAGGAACCACACGAGTCCCTGAGGGTCTAATTGACGATAGTCACCTTTCCTCTAAGTCTGATCCACTTTCTGCTTAGCAGAAGATCGTCCAGATAGCCCATGACAGCAATACCTCGCTGTAACAGAAGGCTAGACCCGGAGCAAGCACCTTGGTGAACACCCTTGGTGCCGAGGCTAGGCCAAAAGGAAGAGCCACAATCGATAGTGGACTTCGCTGATCGCAAAACGCAGAAACTTCTGGTGACTTGCGCAGATCGGAACATGCAAGTAGGCGTCCTTGAAGTCCAAGGACGCCAGAAGAAAATCCCTTTGGTGGAGTGTAGCGATCACCGTGCGAATGGATTCCATGCGGAATTTCTGCACCTTCTCAAAGGCATTCAGGGCCTTGAGGTCCAGGATAGGTCGAACCACGTCCTATTTTTGGGACGACAAACAGATTCGAGTAGAATCCCTGAAAACTCTCCTGTGACGGAACCGGCACAATCACTCCGGACCTGATCAAATCCTGTACAGCCCCCAAGAGGGCTGCCCGACAGGTAGGAAGGAGAGGAAGATTTGAGGGAAAGAATCTGTCTGGGGGCCAGGATCGGAATACTATCCTGTATCCTGAGGTGACCACCTCGCACACCCACCAGTCGGAGATTCGGGAGGACCACCGATTCGTGACCTGCAAAGTCGTCCCCCCACCCCAGAGTCGGGCGGAGGCAAGACTTCACGCGGAGGCGGGCTTAGGAGCCGCTTGTTCGGCTTACGCACCCAGGGGCACTTGTGCCCACCAGCCGTACTGCCGTCAGTCTGAGAGGGCCTACCCGTGGACTCTGACTGACGGAAAAAAAACTAGTTTTGCTGGAAAGGAAGGCCCCTGTTTGCGGCGGGCCTCCTCACCCTTGCTAGTCTAAAGAAGAAGAGTGCTTTTACCTCCCATGACATCCATGATGATGTCATCCAGACCAGCACTTCAACCAGATAAGACGACGCAATACCACCGCCGAGACAGAGGCCCTGGATATTAAAGGGGCCGCGTCCAACGTGGCGTCGCACACATAAACCAGGCCCTGAACCAGTTGGTGGGCCAAAGCAACTGTGTCTGGAGGAAGATTATGCTCCTGTACAGCTAGGTGCAACATTTTTGCCCAACCTGTAAGTGTTTAAGACACAAGGGTCGCCGCTACCACAGGCCGTAGGGCGGATCCCAACAAGGCAAACATGGCTCTGCTCACCACTTCTGACCTCGTCAGTGGGGTCCTCAAATGCAGGAGTCCCCTCCATCGGGAGAGTGATGGCCTTGTTCAACCGGGCAACTGGAGGGTCGACCCTGCGGGAGAAGCCCACTTTTTAAGCAGGGCATCTTCAAGGGGTATCTGATAGACAAACGCCGTGGGACCATAAAAAAATTCTTCTGCGGCTTTTGCCAGACCTTATCAATGAGCTGGTCAAAGAAAGTACATATGGAAAAACCTCTTTAGAAGGCCTGCTGCATTCACAGAGTTGCGCTATTGATGTCCCTTTCTTCTGTGTTTTTTCACATGCCTCCCAATGAGCGATATGGAAATTGAGTCCTAAAGACTGTATCATAAGGACGATATATAATTCTCCACCGCAGAGATCTGCTTCATACTGCCCCCTCCCAGCAGGGAGGTAAGTTGTGTTTGATCACTGGGTGGACGCCATATCAAGTCTTTCAAGAACATCCTTGGTGATGGGACTTTTTGTATATATGACTATTCACATATAACATTCATTTATAATACAAACTTTTTCTGCAACATTTGGAAGCTCTATTAGGAGCCTCTACCAGGATCAGGAATCCTCCTTCCTTACTTGTTTTGCTCACTGATGTTTTTAGCACGTTTATGTTATTCATAGACATTGTTTTTTTCTGACTATTGCATTTACCTTAGTGATTCACGTTTGCTTTTATGTTTGTATACTAATAGTCATGTTTGCGCATCACAGGATTGCCCAGACACTCGTTTTCCATCAGCTTTTATGATTTTGTAATCAGTAGCCCTTTGCACATTATTATTTTATACATATCTGTGTCACTGGGCATATTGTACACCTACCACTTAGTTGGTCTTCAGTTTGTGATTATTAATCACCACCTTCCCCTTTTTTTCCCACTTCCCCCGCCCTCCCCCCCCCCCCTTTTTCCTTCACTCCATCATATTTGATTCATCACAGTCTAGCCACCACTATGTCAGTATTGTTACTGTAGATTTGGACCAGACCCTCTGATGACTGCTATAGGATCCATTTTGTAACCAGTAGCTGTTTATTTTATTTCACGCATATTTGTGTCACTGTGCACATTATTACTACCTAGCTGTTTTCCAGCCAGTGATTATTTATCACCCCCCCCCCTTTTTCTTCCCTCCCCTCACATTCCCATTTCCCCACCCCCTTTCTCTCTCCCCCCCCCCCTCTATTTACTTAATTTTATTCACTACAGCGCAGCCACCATCACGATTTTTATTATTTTTTTCTTATACTAGTGTTATTGCAGATAAGAGCACGTCACTTTAAAATTTATTTTGTCTATACCTATGAAATTTTCCATAGAAAGCATGCCAGTTATTTAAAAATGAAATATTTATGGCATCCCAGTCCACATTAGGGACTAACATTTCTTTATTTGCGGACGATGTCCTGCTTACTCTTAAGCCTCGTACACACGGTTGGACTTCCATCGGACTTTTCCGTGGATTTTTGTCCGAACGGAGTTGGCCGGGCACACCCATAGCATACACACCACAGGACTTTTCTGCAAACTTTCCCAAAACTTTTTGCAACATCACATGGTTTTTCTGCTCTTTACCGCCACCCTTTGGTCAACTTCTGCTATTGTTGGTTGATTTTAACATTGGTTCTTTTGTCCATCGGACAAAAATCTGATGGTTTTTCTGTACACACGGTAGGACTTTGCTCCATCTGACTTTTGTTGGGCAAAAGTTTGTCCGTTTGCAGACCCGACTTTTGTCCGATGAAAACAAAACCAAACGAAAAAAAAGTTTGTCCGATGGAGCGTACACACGGTCGGATTGTTGGTCCAACTTGCTTAAAACAAAGTTTGTTGGGCAAAAGTCCGACCGTGTGTACGGGGCTTTACACAACCTCATATCTCACTCCTGAATCTGCACGTAGAATAAGACCGCTATAGCACTCTCTCCGGTTACAAAATTAATCATTCTAAGACGGAAGCCCTCCCCCTCAATATACCACATCAGACACTGTCCGCCCTCTCCCAATCCTTCAATTATACATGGAAGACTTCTATCTTAATGTACCTCAGCGTCTACCTCACACCCTCCTACGACACTCTTTATAAAGGCTAACTTTCCCCAACTGTACACCTCCATTAGGGCCTCCCTGGCCAAATGGAAAACTCTAAAGCTGTCCCTATTTGGTCGCTTGGCAACCATCAAGATGGTGATCCTACCCAAGCTTCTTTACCTTTTTGAGACGCTCCCCATCCCTATTCCAGGCGCGCATTTTAGAGCCCTTCAGGGCGATTTGATAAAAAATTTCTGGAATAAGAGACACCGGATCGCTAGACCAATCCTATACGCCCCCCGCGGCCAAGGTGGCCTTGCGTTCCCCAACGTCGCCAAATATTACTTAGCCACCCAGCTGCGCCCTGTAGCCTCTTGGTGTACCCTCCATGCCTATAATCGATGGACACAAATCGAGAAGTTGTGGTTGGCCCCCACCCATCCAAACTCCATGCTGTGGAGTACCGACGTACCACTCAGTCCGTCACAACTGCTGGGTCCAATGGCACTATTGCCAACGCGCTAAATTGCAGTACCCCTTCACCTCCACTGCCTCCCTGGTCACCTCATTCTTGTTTACGCCTAATGTCCCGGACAGCTTGACCTTGCAGATGTCCCACTTCTGGATGAATAGGGCCTTATTTCGCTACGGTCAATTAATGGATACCAGAACCAGAATCTTGCGGTCCTTTCAGGATTTGAAAAATGCCTTTGACTTACCAGGATAGGCTTTTTTTTAGCTACCTACAAAATCCGTCACTATGCACAATCTCTAGTAAAGAACCTCCAATTCTCCCCTCTAACCGAGTTCGAGAAAATCTGCTTAGAATGCTTGCCCCCTAAAGGTATGATCTCGCGCACCTACCAGCTCCTGATCGTGGATATGTCGCCAACCGAACCCCGGCATGCCTACATGCGTAAAATCAGGGCTTGACAAATTTGCTTGGAATCTAGGAGCCAGCTAAAAAAAGTTAGGAGCCAGTTTTTTTTTTTTTTTAACGACCAATGCGTGTGCAGAAGCGAACGCATACGTGAGTAGCGCCCGCATATGAAAGCGGTGTTTAAACCACACATGTGGAGGTATCGCCGCGAATGGTAGAGCGAGAGCAATAATTCTAGCCCTAGACATCCTCTAACTCAAAACCTGCAACCTTTAGAATTTATTAAATGTCGCCTATGGAGATTTTAAAGGGTAAAAGTTTGTCGCCATTCCACGAGCGGACGCAATTTTGAAGCGTGACATGTTGGGTATCAAATTTACTCAGCGGAACATTATCTTTTACAATATAAAAAAAAAAATTCGGCTAACTTTACTGTTGTCTTATTTTTTAATTTAAAAAAGTGTATTTTTTTTCCCTCAAAAAAGTGCGCTTGCAAGACCGTTGCGCAAATACGGTGTGACAGAAAGTATTGCAACGACCGCCATTTTATTCTCTAGGGTGTTAGAATAAAAAATATATATAATGTTTGGGGGTTAACTTCTAAGTAAAGGGAAGGAGATGGGGGGGCAGTGAAACAGGCAAGCATTGCTGGTTGTCTTGTCATACCAACGGCCACCACAAGATGGCGCCAGATTACAGAATGAAGCCTAGGCCCGCAGAAGGCCGCGAAGCCGCGGCCTAAATTACCGGCCGGCACGTC
Source organism: Rana muscosa (assembly GCA_029206835.1). Classification (NCBI taxonomy): domain Eukaryota; kingdom Metazoa; phylum Chordata; class Amphibia; order Anura; family Ranidae; genus Rana; species Rana muscosa. The sequence continues at coordinate 979,609,366 of CM055118.1, read as the reverse complement.
TTTAACGTGCACTTTTTTGGAAAATGAATCACTGAAAAAAAAAAATAAAAAAAATATTAGAATGAAAAAAGTTTAAAGCTAAAAGGTTAAACAAATCTAGGGGTAAGGCGATATTTGAGAATTAGGGTTAAATTGTTACTAAATCCAGGACCTTGCATTCACTATATCTGGTCCCCCACAGTACACAGAAGATGGAAATGCAATAGTTTTAGTAAATATAATCTGGCAAATAACCTCATCAGCAGTTAGAGCAGTCCTGTGACTTCCATGAGTGCCTGGTTAAAGCTTGTCAGATGAGTTTTAATTCTGCTCTAGCTGTCCTAGGAGGATGCAGGACCCCTGACCCTCTGTCTGGACAGTGCTGGTTGGCCCTGTGCTGATTACATGAACTTTCCCAAGAAAAAGCAAAAGCTAAAGAAAATTTCTATCAATACACACCAAACTGAGCATGTGCACCCATCTGTACTATCCAGAGATGAATTGGGGACACTGGAAGGTGAGGATCAGAATCAAACAGCCTTTTCAAACAATGCAGAGGATTAACCCCTTAGGTTCCAGATTATAACTAGCATGCTTTACTGCATATACAGACTGATTTTACTGTTGTGGGTTTAGTAACACTTTATACACACAATTTGTTTAAATAAAAGCGACTTGTTTTACTTGCAAGCTTGCTGAGGATGCATAGCAAAGGCAACTCCTTAAAGGCTTGATCATACACTTAGCGGTGCAAAAGCAGGTTTTCCCACACAGCATGGAAATGCACAGCCCTCAACTTGTAATGGTATGCCTATGCATCTATCAAATGCGGGTGTGTTTGCAGTCCCCAAAACACATATCTTTGCAGTACCATGTGGTTTGGGTGTAGTGGCATTTTAAAAATCATGTCTGCAGTGTTTTTTTCTGTGCTCAGCAGCGTATTGAAATTAATAAGCTGCCCTAAGCACACGGTGTCGGAACATGCAAAGAAACAGGCAACCAGCCCCTAACCTGATATGAAGTAATTACAATGTAACAAAATGTTGCTAGATAGTCATTTCTTTTTACACTGCAGACCTTGTTCTTGATAGCTAAAGCTATGATACACCAAAAAAAAATAATAATAATAATTCTACGGAAATTTCACAAAAAGGAACTGAAGGGGAGGAAGAGAAGCAGGGCCATACTGGATTTACATTTTTCTCTTTGGGCACTCATCATACAAGCTACATCCACAACTCTAAAAGCAGTTCAGAAAGGCTCCTGAGCAAAGCCCTGATGCGTTTTAAAATGACTTTGTATACGCCACAATCTGAACAGAACACTCTTCAGACGAATGTGTACAAGACAGTTTTATAGTCCCGGCAATGTAACATGGATTTTACATTTAACATTTTTCAGCTTTTTGTTAAAGTGGTTCTAAAGGCAGGTTTTTTTTACCTTAAATACACCCTACGCAATAAGGTAAAAAAAACAAAAAAAGAAAACAAACACTTTCTCTGATCAGTTCCATCCACCTCAGCCCCCCCCCCCCCCCTATACTTACCTGAGCCCAATCTCGATCCAGCAATGAGCACAAGGAGCAGTGCCTTGCTTGGCTCTCTCCCCTCATTGGATAGAGGCAGCAGCGGGAGCCATTTGCTCCTGCTGCTGTCAATCGCATCCAGTGAGGAGAGAAATGGGGAGCGGGCCGAGGCAGCTCTTTGTGTCAATGGACACACAGAGCTTACTCAAAATTGAGTATTGATTAGGGCCAGCATAACGAATGGCTTGCTATGGAAGCTCAGGGGGAAAGGGGTCAGGAGTGCCAGTGGGGGACCCGAGGAGGAGGATCAGGACTGCTCTGTGAAAAACCATTGCACAAAGCAATTATGTATAACATGTTTGTACTTTGGACGTTTACAATCACTTTAAAGCATAACTAAGCCAAAGAACAAACCGACCGCTATTTTTTTCCTTTATTATCACCAGTGATCCTGCCAGTAACACTTCTCACCTAAGAGCTCTTATTCACTGTACTTGATCTGTGGAAGAGCAAGTGTTGTCAACCTAGGCTGTGCTCATGATTTGGACTACAAACCCCTCCTCTCATATTTATAACATGGGAGAGGGGTGTCCTGTAGACCACATAAAAGATAAAAATAAGGCCGACAACACGGAATCTCGGAAAAGGTGAAAAAGGGTATTTTTCTGTGCATGCAGCTACCACATATTTGTCCTTGGTACAGAAAAACACTCCTTTCAAGTTGTACGAACTCAGAACAGTAATCAAAGTTGCGCGCATGAGGCAAGGGACAGAAATCGTCACCCCCTCCAAAAAAAACTCTGAAGAAAAGTCTGTAGTCATCCATAGAAACACAGGGGACTGCAATTGTAAATATTTGTATAGGATTACCAGAAAAATTATACAAAGGAAATGTACAAGAAATAAAAAGGCCTCATTGCCAAAGTTCAAAACGCATTAATAGACCTCTCAATTAGGACTACATAAATATAAGCAAAAAGCATAAATTTTCAGATCTATTGCCTATGCTGGTAAAGGTCAGTCAGCAACATGCTCTTATCTCAAACAAATCTAATATTTTCTATTATCTGTGCAACAAGTGGTAGTAAACACTCAACAGTTATGAATGTCAAAGAACCTGCTTATTTTACAACGCATAAAAGGTATCCAAAATTTCAAAGACAAGCAGGTACACCAATTAACTTGTCTAGTTACATTGCATGCATGGTATCTTCAAAGGATGCAAAAAAGAAAAACGATATTCTATGTTCATACTTGAACGCATATTTCATATTTTAAACGTATAGTCCAGCAGATACTAACTTGTATATACAGAAAGTAAACAGAATCAATTTCATGAAAAAATAACTAGACATAAAAACATGCTTCACTTTAACAGATTTTGCACACTAACCAATAAAATGAAAAAACAAAACAATAGATCATGCAAAACGGTCTTTCAGGCCACCAAGGCAAACTAAAAACAAATATGGAGGTGTTACACAAGACAGAGCATACAGTTAACAATACAACAAGAAAGAAGAAAGGCACCTGGAGACATCTGACACTGGGCATGCTCTGCAGGCATCTCAGTGCGCACATGCTCTCTACCAGGTTGGAGCAGCCTAGCCACAAAGACCTTGGCACAGAACACTGCAGGGTGACAAAAAGGAAGGAGAAAAAAAGCAGTTAGATGCCACAAAATATTTCAAGCAGGCAACTTATGAGTATATTAGAATGTATTAAAAATGGACAAGCAAATATGCATGCTTTCGTTTTGAACAGACTATGGTTTGTGAATATCCTCTCTTTATAGTATCAGTGAGTAACAGTGAGTTATGACAAAGATCTGCAAGTTTAACACAAGTACATCTCTCTAATCACACATTCCATTCTATGAACTACACAAGCTGACACAAAGCACTGGGCTGTTGGTGAAAAGCAAATAAAATATATCCAAAAATATTAAACTCAGGTTTTGGATCTTGCAAATTTCTCGACTAATCGTGGTACTTATAAGCAAAACAAATATATTCAGTTTTACCTGTCTAAAACCAGTTGTTTTTTTAGGGGCATAATATGTAGGTAAAAAGTAGGCAAATATTTTTTTTAAACATACTTAGGCCTCATGCCCACGGACGTTTTTACAGCTGCGTTTGAGAGTTTTTTGCAGCTTAAAAACGCCTGTCCTTGTTAGTCTATAGCTTCATGCCCACCTAGACGTTTTTGAGCTGCAAATAGCATAGACGTTTTTAAAGCTGTAAAAAAAAAAAAACAGGACCAGTGCGTTCCTCAGCGTCAGAATTAGGCAGAAAAAAAACACGAGCGTCAAAAAAACGCGCCAAAAAAAAAAATATATACAATAACATGCACAGGCGTTTTTAAGCTGTAAAAAACGCAGCTGTAAAAACATCCGTTGGCATGTGGCCTTAAAAAGTATATTATTACTTGGATAGACTGGTAAGTGATTAAAACCACTGTCCGGTTTTTTGCTTGACAGCACATTAGGTTTTGATTGCTGTCTCGGTCCCCATTAGGGAGATTTACGCACTCCAATTATCCTAATCACCAATGTCACCAGAAATTAAAGCGCAAGTCCAAACTTTTGGGAAAAAGTTTCAATGTGGACACATGCTCCCATGACTGCCATCTAAAAAAAAAAAAAAAAAAAAAAGTGTATTTCCCCTCACATTACAACTCTATCCCTTTATTTTTTGTTGAGTCTAAGCCCAGGTTCACACTGGGGCTGCGGGAGTGAAGCCGTGCGAGTTCAGCTGAACTCGCACGATTTCACTCTTGCTGGCAGTCCCGATTTCAGCTCGATTACAGAGACATCTGACACAGATGTCAATGTAAATCGCGGCTGAAATCGCAGAAAGTAGTACAGAAACTACTTTTTGAAATCGGTGCAGCGCCGCAGGTGCGGCGTCGCACCGATTAGGACGGTGCCATTGGCCGCAATTTGCGGCAAGTTTCGCCGATTTGACATGCGATTTGACATGTCAAATTGCACCAGTGTGAACCAGGGCTAAGCCCAAATCGCATGTCAAATCGCACCAGTGTGAACCAGGGCTAAGCCCAAATCGCATGTCAAATCTCACCAGTGTGAACCAGGGCTAAGCCCAAATCGCATGTCAAATCGCACCAGTGTGAACCAGGGCTAAGCCCAAATCGCATGTCAAATCGCACCAGTGTGAACCAGGGCTAAGTTCAAATCGCATGTCAAATCGCACCAGTGTGAACCAGGGCTAAGCCCAAATCGCATGTCAAATCGCACCAGTGTGAACCAGGGCTAAGCCCAAATCGCATGTCAAATCGCACCAGTGTGAACCAGGGCTAAGCCCAAATCGCATGTCAAATCGCACCAGTGTGAACCAGGGCTAAGCCCAAATCGCATGTCAAATCGCACCAGTGTGAACCAGGGCTAAGTTCAAATCGCATGTCAAATCGGCAAAATTTGCCGCAGATTGCGGGCATAGTTTCTGTACTACTTTTTGCGATTTCAGCCACGATTTACATTGACATTTGTGTCAGATGTCTCTGTAATCGAGCTGAAATTGGGACTGACAGGCAGGAGTGAAATCGTGCGAGTTAAGCTGAACTCGCACGGCTTCACTCCCGCAGCCCCAGTGTGAACCTGGGCTTAAGGGCAGAAGGGAAAATAACTGTCCCCCAATGAGAAAAAGGCAAAAAGAGATGGTGGTTTGAACCCAGTCTTCCATCAAAAATGAAAACAAGGTTTTGGATTTAGTTAGCGCCAGTACACACCTGATGCAGTTCTGTACAGTTTTGTGAGCATTTTTTCTGCACTATAAATACATGCACAGTGTTATGTATTCCAATGGCTCTAGTTGACTCTAGTTCACACCATGCAGTCAGTTTCCGTTGCAAAAACTGACCAGAAACTGGCTGCATGGTGTGAACTAGAGCCAACTAGAGCCATTGGAATACATGGAAAACACTGTGCATGTATTTTGTGCAGAAAAAAAGCGCACAAATCTGAAAAACTGAACTGCGTCTGGTGTGAACTGGCCCTTATACTTTTTAGAGACCTGAAAGTGTCAATCACAAGTTAGGAGAATTTATTTATTTTTTTTGAAAAAAGGGCACTGAAAAACTGAAGTCACCACCAAGGGCTCATTCACATGGGCGCACCTGTGTGGAGAGCCATGTTTATGCACCGGGGAGTCACAGGTGGTCTATGCAACCAGCCTATTAATGACAGGCTGACAGCTTTACAGATCTTCATTGACATCTGTGCAGCATCAATGCACAGCTCAGAACACAATGGGGTTGATTAAAACTGGAGAGTGCAAGATTCGGTGCAGCTCTGCATAGAAACCAATTACGGTAGCTTCCAGGTTAAGGCTGGCCATACACTATACAATTTTCTTGTACAATTTTTCTTTATAGTTACCAAATCCATATAATATAAGGTCAGACAAATACTTTCAATATGTATGCAACCAGGCAGGCCCTTGCACTACATAGTTCAAAGTAAATCTAAAGGAAATCTAAGAAAATTGTATAATGTATGGCCAGCCTAATTGAACACGCTGAAGTTAGAAGCCAATTGGCTACCATGCACAGCTGCACTACATTTTGCGATCTCCAGTTTTAGAAAAGTCAACCCCAATATGTCTGTGTTCAGAGCCCAGAATTGGTCACACACAGATCTACACCAACTGATATACATGAAGATCAGTAAAGATCCATACAGCTGTTAACTTGCCATTGATTTAATAGGCTGGCTGAAAACATCTTTAGCTTCCATGTTTTTGGATAAACATGGTCCTCTGTACACTTTCATGATGCAGTGTGAATGAGCCCTGGTATTTACTGAAACTCATCCAAAATTGCTTTCATCAAAAGTTGTGTACATGCTATGCTGCCTATAGCTTACCTTTAGAGCCCTTTCACACTGGGGCTGCCCGTACGTAAAGCACGTTTTAGCCACACTTTACCGCTGTTTAAGAGGTTAAAAACTCCTGTATTGCGGCACTTCGGAAGCGCTGCTCATTAAATGCAATGTGCAGGGGCATTTTGGGCACGCTGTATACATCACTCCCAACCCGCCCCAAAGATGCTGCTAGCAGGACTTTTTTCTAAGGTCCCACAAACGCACCGCCCGGGTGTGAAAGCACCCATTGCAAAAAATGGGAGGCAGTTTTCAGGCGCTTTACAAGCGCCATTTCTAGCCTCAGTCTAACAGGGGTCTTAAAAGCAAACCTTGTATTTGTTTCACCAAGGTAAACCAAAGTTTACATTGTCAAAGATTCTATTCTAATACTGTATACAAAAGTAGAAAAAATAACGTCTGAAATTGGGGATCATTTGTTGCTGTACTTTGAGAATCAATGTCTGATCCTAAATGATGTTCAGATTGGTATCAGTAGCTGCACTGCCAGGTGATAAAAATTTTGGTTATGTGAAAAAGTATATACACCCCATTCTTCAACATATTTAGCCTGGCAAACATTAGATCTTCATTCAAACAGTGCTTACAGATAAAGATAATATACTTGAAAAACATAAGGAAAGCTTGCCCATTACATAATTTCCGAAAAGGGCAAGGTGAACTTACACAGACATGACTAGGCATGATGGGAATTGTAGTTCCTGCAGTAACAGTTTGGAGACCCCTGGTGTAAAGTCAGTGACTGAAGCAGGCTGGTGGACGAGTCTTTGGGACAGAAGTTCCAGACGATCCACAAGAGCAGAAGCATCTGCCAAGAGTCTAAGGCTGAATACCACTTCATCCAGGCCAATTCAGTTCAAAGGAGGATTGCCAGAATGCCCTTCATATTAATCTTGCAGAGCAGCTAAATGCAAGGTGTTGGGGGAGAGGCATTAGATTGTACTGATCACACGGAATCACTAGAGCATTCACTGCAAAGGATGAGGGTCTCGGCACCTGGCAAGAAATCTGTGCAGTTTGTTGAATTTGGACACCAAAAGATTCATGCCTGGTATGCGATTAGTGGACAGGGAGGGAACACGCAGTTCTGCCCAAGTCCACTTCTCATTGAGTAGCGCAACCTCTGAAGCCTTGTTAATGGCTGATGGGCATCATTTGCCTGTATTCCAATGAGGTGACCCTGCAGCTAGGAGAAGCAAATCACCATGCGCTCGAGGGAGTTGATGAGTAGACACACGCTTCTTACAACAAATTCCCCACACATTTGGGATGTGAATGTAAGCATCACTGATGTCCACAAAAGGCCAAAAGGGCCCCAGGTAGAAGTGAATGTCAGATTTTACAGATTCCATTAAGAACCTTGTGAGTGCCCCCATTTGCCATGGGAACATTGAAATCCTGAAATCGTTGCTCGTTCTGATCTGGGATAATGACTCACTGAGAAAAGATGCTAAAAAGCAACAAAGAGGTCCTCCTGTTTTTTCAATGATGCCAAAATTCAAGAGCATGAAGTGAACAAAAGAGAGTCCAAAACTCTTTTATAGCCCATGGAAATTACTCGGTGCCCAAATGACAAATCTGTTGGGCTCAGATGGCTAAAAAGGCCAACAAATGTTGGGGGGGGGGGGGGAGTGCTGGTAGGTCCACCTGTGGGATTGCAAGCCTTTTTTGGTGAGAGTACTCTTACACCCCCCAATGATTTCCTTGAAGTACTTGTACAAGGATGTACCAAACAGGCATTCTCCCTTAAAGGGCATCCTTTCAAGATGCTTCTTGCATAGGAGTTCTGCCAATCAGCATATGAGCCAGAGAATCATCCCCATGTGAACAGAAAGGAGGCTCATCCTGGATATCCGACATGGAGTATTAACATAGCAATTCTCGTAGTAGCACAATGCCATCAGGAAAAGATCCAGGTGCTGTTTAATGGAGCTGGTTCTGGACAGCTCAGTAGATTGGTTTAAAAAAAAAAAAAAAAAAAGAAGAAGACTGGATTATTTCCTAAATGTACACAACATAACTGGATACCAATATTTATAGGCAATGTTCATCCAGGGAATATCTGATTGCCTCTGAGGACCAGGAAGTAATTTTTTTCCCCTGCAGGAGAAAATTGGATCATGGTTTACTAGGGCTTTTTTTTTTTTGCCTTCCTCTGGACCATCTGTGGGTATAGGATTGTGTATATAAGATTGTATTTTTAATTTTTTTTCCCCCTCATAGGTTGAACTAGATGTTTTTTTTTCCAACCTAACTATATATGCTTAGTCCAGAAAACAAGGGCATGGCACACAGCAATGGATTCAACTGCAGGTTAAAGGGTGGTACCCACCAAAAAAGGTGGCCATAAAGAGGGCTTATTAAATCTTGAAAAACAGCATCCTCCACAGGAACCATCAACATCTTAAAGCAAAAAATGGGAAGGTCAAAATACAAGGACTGCACCTTTCTAAAAGAGACCCTCCTCAAAAGGACAAAGGTTCTATGACCAAGTGAACTGTGAAGGTCTTTGCATTTTTAAAGAATCCATACTGGAAAACTTGTGGTGAGCAGATTCAGGCTGCTTTAACACTCAATACTAGCATACCACCTCAATAATGGTAGCAATGTTAACACTACATTTGTGAGATCTCAGCAGGTGGTGTCTCATTCTGAAAAGATCTCACAAGTTTGGGGGGGAGGAGGGGGTGCATCTACCCTCTTAAGCAGCATAGCAGCCACCAGTGTATAATCTAAAGGCCCGTACACACGATCCAATTTTACAATAATAATTGTCTGATGGACGTGTTTGGGTCGGATAATCAGACCGCGTGTACGCTCCATCAGACAATTGTTGGCTGAATTAACGACAACAAATGTTGGCTGTTCATGCTCACCAACTGTCGACAATAAATCTGTTACGTCGGATTATCTGATCGTGTGTACACAAATCCGTCTAAAAACCACAAAAGTACAAACACGCATGCTCAGAACCAATGTTAAACATTAAGACAACATTAGCAGAAGTTGCCCAAAGGGTGGCGCTAAAGAGCAGAAAAAACACATTTAGTTTTTGTTGGCTGAAAAGGTTGTGCCGTCTGTATGCATACCAAGTTCACGGCCAACGCCCTTCGGACCAAAATCCACGGAAAAAGTCTGATGGAAGTCCGATCATGTGTACGAGGCTTTAGACAGACCATGAAGGTTGGACTAGAGGGGTTTGTTTGCAATCCTATGATATACAGTCTCTAACAAGACAACAATCCTGTGCACACAATCAGACATGATAGCAGAAAATGCCTTGCTAGATCAGTAGGAGGGGTGTGCAGCAGAGTTACTAGAAGAAACCAGGTAATAAAAGGGCAGGAGGTTATAAGAGCAAGGCTGTGCAGACATGATGGTGGCCCATGTAGTTTTAGGCAGAGCCTAAAAAAGGGTAAAGGCTCGCTCCTCAGTACTGACAAAGATTGGGGGGAGGGGGTTTCTAACTTATTTCCCAAGTCAGCCTCTAGAACGGGGGTGCTCAACCCGTTGCCCTTAGAGCCCGCAACCTCAACTAGGGAAGTGTATGCCCAGGGTCAGCAACTCATTGATTGTGATCTATGCTTGCAGACGCACCATTCCAGCGCATCAAAATGCAGTGAGCCGGTCTTCTGACGAGATGGTTCCTCCTATCGATATAGTTCCACCTTGACTGCGCAGGCGCAATACGAGCCGACAGAAATCTGAGCGTGAACAGCTGTTCGGCAGCTGTAGACGCGCTTGCTCTCGATGCTTAGTTATAGGGGAACCAGCTCGACAATACTGCGGCTCTCCCCGCTGCCATACTATCGCTCCTTTCCTATGACAGCTGTGTGTGCGGTAATTAGGACAGCTCGACTGCGGAACACGGCCCCCCCCCCCCCTCCACAATTTGGTCTCGACCACCCTTCCGCAGAATAGATGAGGCGCGGTCCCCGGGAAGGAGAACCAGCAGTATTTTTTGCTTTATACACGCCTCTCTATACAGCAAGGGATGGATTTAAACATATTAGTAATGGATCTGTTGGCGTGTAGTATAGAGCGGCGTGTCACAGTCTCCGCCCCTTGTTGCAGCGTGTAGTATAGAGCAGCGTGAATAAAGCAAAAAAAAGCACTGCTGGTTCTAATTCCCGGGGACCACGCCTCACAGTCTCCGCCCCATTTTCGTTACTTGAGACACTGCTGTGCGATACATATGGTAGGGCTGCCTTCTTCCCCACCTTTGTTGTGGAACGTGCATGTGACGGATCTCGGATACCCTATGTGGGCACATCCGCCAGACCTGTGTCTCCTGTCCTCCAAATGCACCCGCGGCCTGCAGATCCGCCATAACCAGCCCTTAACCCCTCAATCACGAGACAAGCCACACAGGTGTTGAGGGTTAAACATGCAGAGCATCAACCGTTTATTAAATACAAAACACACATATAAAACAGTTAGGGACACCCCCCTTAGCCTTGTCGGGGGGGGTAGGGGACAAGGAAGAACCAAATGGGAACTTAACACTTGTACATTGAAACAGACTACAGTTAAACATAAAGGGATTATAGTAAGCAGGCAGCCCCTCAATACACATACCCTGCGGAGAGATGTCTCCAGTCCAGACCATTGAGGGGGGGGGGGGAAGGGATGTAGCATTACATTACCTCAATGCCAGCTTGTCCCCAAGTCTGTCTCTTCTGGGCCATAATCTGTGGGTAAGAGTCCAGCCCACAGTCCCTTCCAAAACGCACAGTGACGGGCAGACCACTGCACCTTTATAGCTGAATAATTAAATTTTAGAGATCGGGATGCTATCCTCCGCAGGGAGAAAGGCAATATCCCATTTGGAAACAAAATGGTCGCCGTCTTCCTTGACTTCTCGGAGGAGGTGCAGAGAAAACGCAAAATCTTCACAGAAGTGAAACGCCGCCTGCGGATTAAAAATGTGAAGTATGCCATGCTGTTTACAGCTCGCCTGCGTGTAGAGGGAGATGACAGAGCTCATTTCTTTGAAGACCCTGAGGCAGCCATCACGTGGCTTGAGCAGCAGGATGCACACAGATAAGTACAATTGCTATCTCTCCCCTACTTCAATCCTCTTTATATACATTTTCCTTCCTGATGATCTTGACCATCCTCCACCCAGGGAAGGGGTCACAGACTGCATAATGACATTGCTTACTGTTTTTGTTGCCGCTAACCCTGGAAACGTGGAACTGTGCACATGTTAATACACCAGTGTTTCCTCCTCTTCTTCTTCAACCATCTTTCCTACAAGCACAATTTGTTTTATTAATCCTGGTAGCCTTCTGTTTGGCAAAGAGGTCTTTGACTGCATTATGACATTGCTCACTGTTTCCGTTGCCCCCTGCCTTAAAACTGCTGAACTGGATGTATTTTTGCCTATACTCTGGACCACTCTGACCATTCATCAATGCGTGGTCTTGTTATCTCCATAGATGTGCCTGGAGACCTATGCGGTGGTGTGTCTGCCACGCTCACCCTCTAGATGTTCACCTCATTTAGAGCATAAGTTGCCACCTCTACCCGTCATAGGGTCAGACTATTGATGACATTCACTCCTGGAATAGATGTCCACTGTTATCTATACCCGGCAGAGGGAACCACTCCACTTGTGAGCTCACTATGGACAGTGATCGCTGTCCTGCAATGTGTCAACTTGCACAGCAAAGTTTTGCCCCCCCACCTCTCCTAAAATTGGCAACCTGAGTTGGAACGCACTGCTTGTTGCTGTGCTGAATTGCGCCCCTAACGGGGTCAAAGTGTGGTATATATTGGTCTTTGCGGCCTATGCACAATTTGATAATCCTTTGAGTTTCCTTCGCAGGTTGGACGCCGTTTATGCCATGTTGGCAGTTAGGGGTTAATGCTTGCACCAGTTGGGGACAGTGCATGGCGGGAGGGGGGTTCTGGTGTTTACAATGTTCAGACAGTCTTTGTTTATGCACGAACCTATTACATTTGGTACCATGTTATTGCTGTGTTGCTGGGGACCGCCACATACTATGTTGAGGGGTGATCTGAATCCTGGAGTCTCACCTATCTTCCCCAATGGTCACACTAAAATTCCTCACATGGAATGTGAGGGGAGTGAGAGACCCAATAAAGAGGTCGGCCGTTTTTGGGCAACTTAAAAAACCAAGGGCAAATATGGTGGCCCTGGTGGAAACACATGCTGAGTGCACTCAAGCGTCCCTGTATAGGGTGGGCCAACCACTCTGTTCACACCACACATTCCAGAGGGGTCTCCCTGCTCATTGCTAAAACCACGCACTTTGAGCTCCAGGATTCGGTAATAGATCTGATGGGTAGATACATCTTTCTAAAAGCCCAGTTACATGGGGATGTGATATTTTTGCTAGCATTTTATGTACCACCACAGTTCCAATTCACTGTTTTAAATCGAGGGCCTTAACTTTATGGCACTACACCCAGCTGTGCCAGCTATCTGGCTGGGTGACTTCAATAAATGTGTTGGACACCACCCTTGAAAGAATAACAGGGTCCTCGCCCTCTTTAGCGCCTGCCCACCCAACGAGATTTGCGCGCCTTCTCAGTGACTTCAATCTGGTAGACACGTAGAGATTCAGGAACCCCACTGTTCGGGCCTACTCCTGCTTCTCCTCGTCTCACCATTCTATGTCCCGAATAGATTTCATCCTTCTCTCCAAATCACTCCTCCCTAGGCTGACAAATGTGGGCTTCTCTCCCAGATCGCTCTCTGACCACTGCCCCTACTGGGCTGAACTTTCCCTGCCACATACCCGCCCACCGACATCATGGCGCTTTAACCCCTTCTGGCTAACTCTGTTGCCAGAGTATGATGACCTTGTGACCGACTGGGAGCAATATTTTGTAACCAATGTAGACTCTACCCAGACGCCGATAGTGTGGGAAGCGTTTAAAAAGCACGCCCGCATGACTCACTGCCCGTATTAACAAATTAAAACACACCTCAGTGGCCGTGGATACGGCAGAGGCAAACTTGCTGACAGCAGGGAGGGAATTTCTTGACAACCCCACTACAGAAAAAGCTGGCAACCTTAAACTATGTTCTAGGGCTCTGGATCAGTTACACTATGAAAAAGGTCATTTGAACATGGAGAAAGGGTGGGGAAATTACTGGCCTACCTTGTGCATTGTGAGGAGAGGCGCCCGGTGGTGATCTCTCTCGGGTCCCCTGAAGGCGTTATTGTGACCGAACTTGTTCGAGTCACAATGATGTTTCGGGAGTTTTTTGCTTCTCTATATACGACCACTGCTTCAGATGACCCCTCCTTAATGGAATCTTTTCTAGCCGAGATACAGATCACTCAGCTGACTGAAGAACAGACTAAAGAGTTAGAGGCACCATTAACACAGGAGGAGATCTAAGGCCATAGCCGAATTCCCTAATTCTAAAGCCCCAGGGTCTAATGGCCTCCCTGTGAAGTTCTACTCCACATACTCAGAACTGCTTGTCCCCAGGCTGCTCGCGCTATACAAATTACATATTTTAGAAAACTGCCCTGCCAGCCTCTATGAGAGAGGCTACCATAGTCTTAATTCCCAAACCCGGTAAGGACCCACATGTCCCAGAATCCTACCGCCCCATCTCGCTACTCCAGGTGGATGTCAAAATACTTGCTAAAGTGCTTGCCATTCGCCTCAATAAAGTCATTATATCGCTAGTACATGGAGACCAGGCGGGCTTCATGCCAGGCAGAAACACGTCTTTTAATCTTTGGAGATTGTTTATTAAACTTAGACTGTACACGACAATCCGGGGTCCAGGGTAATCGTAGCCTTGGATACTGCCAAGGCATTCGATTCTGTCGAGTGACAATACCTGTGGGCCTGCTTGGGCAAATTTGGTTTGGGACCAGATTAATAAAATGGGATCAGCTTCTCTATCAGAACCCGGTGGCAAAGGTTATGGCCAATGGCTGGCCCTCCGAATAATTCTCTCTGTCGCCACTGCTGTATGCACTGGCGGCAGAGCCACTAGCCATAGCGATTCGTGCTCACCCAGGGAGAGTGGGACTGCATGGGGGGAGGTCATAGAAAAAATAAGCACGTATGCAGATGACACCCTTTTGTATCTGGATGACTCTGGCAACTCACTACCACTGGCTCTGGCCTTAATTGAACACTTCGGCGCTTTCTCTGGCCTGCGGATCAATTGGGACAAATCCCAGGTACTCCCCCTAGATAGTTTCCCACCACCCAGAGATAGGGCCATGCTCCCCCTGCAGAGGGTAGATACTATTAAATACTTAGGAATCAGGACCACGCGAGACCCAGCGGACTATGTCTCGCTCAACATAACACCGCTATGCAGGATGCTTAAGCAGAAGACACAGGTGTGCGCCGGCCTCCCTTTGGGGGTTATGGGCCGCATAAACCTCATAAAAATGGTTCTGTTTCCAAAGATTCTGTATATGCTTAGGCACTCAACTGTGTATCTGGTGCTTGGTCATTTCTAATTAATGGAAGCTCTTCTCAAGCCATCTGTCTGGGGTAACAGGCATAAACTTCCGTGGCACAAACTTAAAAACCCCACTGATCTTGCCGGTATGGCATTGCCTGACTTTAACCTATACTATCTTGCGGCCCAATTGTCGCAAATCTTTCACATAGACAAAGTAGACAAGGACAGATTTCTTTGCTTCCTGTGCCCGAAGTGGTCTCGGCCAACTTAAGATTCCTTAGTAGCGATAACTGGGGGGGAGGGTAGGTCAACTGACCGTGGGACCCTCTTCTACCAATATAGGAAAGTGTGGACAATAGCCTCAGACAAGTTATATACCTTCCCTGCATGACTTCACCTCCTTGTGGCATAATGCAGCTCTTCCTCAATTCACTCTAATCCCTGACAGTGAAATGTGGAGCTCCAGGGGAGTATTCTACCCATCTTATATTACCTATAATGGGAAGCTGAAGTCATTTGACCGCCTGCAATCTGAATTTGCATTGCCTAACCGAATGTTTTTTTAGATATATTCAGCTTCACCATGCCTTCTGTACACAATTCCCCTTGGATGACCTCTCCCTAGTCAATAACCCTCTAATGGAATAAAAATACCCTGATCCTAAGAAACTCATCTCTCAATTTTATACTATGCCATTGCTTCCTTCGGCGACCATGGCGGCGTATGCCTTGAAGTCTAGGTGGAAGGGGGAGGTTGGCCCCATTGAAGATGACGAATGGAGTGATGCCCTGGACACATGCAAATTGGTTTCCCCCAAATATTCATAACACAGAGCATATCTCACACCACTAAGAATTAAAAAAAAAAAAAAAGCAGCCATCCCAGCATCTCATCCCAGTATCTGCCCTATGTGCATTCAGGTGGGCACATTCTTCCATCTTTTGTGGAAATGTCCCAAAATCCAGGTATTCTGGATGCAAGTGGTGAGATTCCTGCACGACACGATGGGTTCCCCAACACTCCAGCCTAAATCTTGTCTCCTGGGAATCTTTCCGTACCCAGAATTCAATAAATTTACCAAGCTATTCCTCCATGAAACACTCTTTTCTGCACGGAAAGTCATAGCCAGAGTATGGATTAGACCCAACCCTCTTAATATCTCCCATTGGATAGCGGAAGTTAATGCTGTACTACCATACAAGAAATTTATATACTCCCATTGAGAATGTCCCTCCAAATACGAAAAAATTTGGGACAGGTGGCTCAAGGCCTCGGAAACTTGTATTTGACCAGATATGGTATACTTTGATCCCCCACTTTAAGTGTCCCTTTGCTCTTCAGAAGGTTGAGCAACCCTGCTCTAGAAGAATAAAGGATCACATGAGACCACAAAGATTGCGAAATAGGGAGGGACTACCACTTGAAGCACTCTCCATCCAAAGCCATATCCTGTCAGGAAAGTAGAGCTGCACGATTCTGGCTAAAATGAGAATCGCAATTTTTTGCCAAGAATAAAGAACACGATTCTAGCAGCTTAACATCTTTCACATTATACAAAAAAATTGGGCTTACCTTACTGTTTTGTTTAGTGTTTTTTTTTAATACATTGAAGTGTATTTTTTCCTCAAATTGCGTTTGAAAGACCGCTGCGCAAATACAGTGCGACACAAAATATTGCAACAACCACCTTTTTTCTCTAGGGGTCTTGGCTAAAAAAATATACATATTGTTTGGAGGTTCCAAGTAATTTTATAGCAAAATATACAGATGTTAACTTGTATGCAACAATGGTCAGAAAAAGGTTTAGTCCTTAGGTGGTTAAACTGACCTCATTTACAGACCGAAGTTCATTCCTTTGATCCAAATGATACATTGTTTATAGTTATCTCCCAGCGCTGAATAGTGATAAACATTTGCCGGCTTTTTTTTTAACAGCTAAGCGAGCAGAGCGGCTCTAAACTTGTTACATGAATGAATGGTGGAAATGCTGGATTAAGATAGTGAGTGGGGGGTTGAATCGAGATTGTGTTTAACGATTAATCGTGCAGCTCTTAAGGACAGTAGGTCCATCTTGTAGGTGTTCGGAATTGACCAGGTGGTTTCTTTGCAAATCTACTTTATGTGCTTGATGGTTAAAAGGCGTTTTTTTTAAATGCATTTGAAAGACCGCTGCGCAAATACAGTGTGACATAAAATATTGCAACAACTGCCTTTTTATTGGGTCTCTGCTACAAAAAAAATAAAGAAATGTTTGTGAGGTTGCACCGATACTAGTATCAGTACAGATAGCGAATATTTGAAGGAGTACTTGTACTCCTGCAATTTCTCCTGATGCCTAGTCCATCCCTGAGTGTCCAGGTATCGATCGGTGCGGCGGCAGGGGAAGTTATCACTGATCTCCCTGCGTGGCTTTCAATAAAGCAGCCGATAGCCACTTTCTCCTGCTCTCGCCTTCAGCTGCTTTATTGAAAGCCACACAGGGAGATTGGTGATTATAACTTCTCCCACCACCGCACCAAACATCCGAGTGTCCCCTGTATCCTCCTCTTCCTGTGCTCCTCCTCTAGTCCCTCTCCGTGTGTGCTTCTCCCTCACTGACTCTGTCCATTCATAACCGAGCATTGTAAACGGTGTTTACGATGCTTCAGTTTATGAATGGAGAGAGGAGCCGCTGTCCCCTGTCCGTGTTCAGTGCAGTTGAGGCTGCTGAGAAAGGGACTGGGTAATGTATCCTCAGTCCCTTTCCATGTATCAAAGTGGAGATGTCAGGGGTCTGTTTAGACCTTTGACATCTCACCAAAGCCCCCCCAACAGGGTTGAATAAAAAATAAAAAAAACAGCAAACACTGACACTGACTGTCCAGTCCCCTCTACCCCCCAATATTGATAGAGATAGACGCAGCCGAGCCACCTTGCTGCAGTACATCTGCTGCGTGTAACCTCTCTGATGGTGGCGAAGACTTGGGGCGTACACTTTACCATTCGCGTTCCCAAAAGGTGCAAAATGAATCCATTCCAAGTACTTTGAGCACAGACTGATGTATTTATGGACCAGTTTGATAGATCGAGATATATATCCATCTCACTACCTGGTAAAGCTATTATTGAAGAATGTCATTAGCATTTCAATTATTTTTAAATGTGGTCACCGATTTTTTGTTTGGGTATTTTAGTGTGGCACATTGTGTAATCTAATTTGTTAAAAAACTGAGTGCTGCAGTTTTCTTAGTTCTTTTTTGGCAAGTGCGAAGATTGATTTATAATTTAAAAAAGGCCATATGGAAATTGGTTTATTTATTTATTCTAGGTCATCCACACAAAAGAGAAAAGGCAATTTCTGTATTTCTCAGTTAAAGTGGTTGTAAACCCCCAATTTTTTTTTTTTTTTTATATCAACCTGTAAGAGAAAGGCATAATGAGCCAATATGACTAGCATAATAGCTCATTATGCACTTACCTTAGATCGGGGCCCCCGAAGCCGTCCTCTTCTCCCTCTTCAGCCGCAGCCATCGCTGCGGTGATAGCCGGAAGGTTACTTCCGGCTATCGCCGCTCCAGCCAATCACATGAAATGGCATCAATAGCTGGTTGCAGAGCTGGGCCTGCAAGTTTAAAGAGAGCTTCTCAAACTTTCCAACTGCAAAATCTTTGAATGAAGGAACATCCTCAATTGGTACAGTGAGATGTTGAAGACTGAGATAGATGGCAGATTAACTACTGGAACAAACCACATATTCGTGGACTCTATCCGACAGAACTAACCAGTCATTTTATGAGGGGAAGGGGGATCTTTTCTGGTTTGACCCAAACATAAAATTGCCCATTCTATTTGTTCATGTCTTTAGATTTAGCAGGTCTCTAACCAAAAGGGCATGGTGAGACTGAGGGGAATTAAGTGCCGCAGAAGTAAGCATATTCACATTGGCAAGCATATTATGCAAAGCTGCAAGTTTGGGTGTGTAGAAGTCTGAGAAATCTTCCACATCCTCCTGTAACACTGCCTCCAACCACAGTTCTCTTCATTCCCTTTTATGTCTGTCTTCCCTAACCCAGGGATATTGGGACCCGAACCAGGTAGAGACATTGGAACTGGGGAAGAGGCCTGGCATTTTCAAGCCCTGGACAGGGATGGGTGCAGTTATAGCGGTCAGTTATCTGGGAAACCAAAGTTGCCGAAAAAAAAAAAAGATTTTTTCATCATACTTGCCTGTAAAATCCTTTTCTTTAAATACATCACAGGACACCGAGTTAGGCTAATATTCATTACCTACTGGGTTATACTTCATCTCCAGGTGAATGGACACTGGTAGACCAAAGGTCTTTAGACAGGAAGTGATCCCCTATAACACCCCTCCCATACAGGAAGTACTTCAGTTTTGCAGCAAGCACTGAATCCTCAAAAAGGAGGCACCTGTGTCCCGTGATGTACTCAAAGGATTTTACAGGTAAGCATAATGAAAAAATCGTATTTTCTTTATCATTTATCACGGAACACAGAGTTAGGTTAATATTAATTACCTACTGGGACATCACAGAGCAATAGCCTTTATGGGAGAGAGACACCCTGCCAAAAAAAAAAATGCCAGACCTTATACGGCAGCCCGCAGTACACTGCCGCCCAAAAGCCAAATCCCTGGCTGCTCGAACATCCACGTGCTAAAATTTTGGGAGCGTATGCACTGAGGACCAGGAAGCAGCCTTACAAATCTGAGCCACAGATACCTGATGGCGAAAAGCCCAGTAGGTTCCTACACACCTGGTAGAATAAGCTCTCACCCTGAAGGGAGGAGCATTACGTTTCAGACCATAGGCCTGAATGACCAATTGATGGCCCCAATGGGCAAAGGAAGTCTTGGAAGCTGCCAGTCCCTTCTTGGATCCTTCTGGTAAAAAAAAAAAAAAATAAGTCTGATCCTTGGATCTCCACAGATCTAGACAAATAAACTGACTGCTCGCACTACATCCAAGAAGCGCAGTCCTTTATCTTCCGCCGAAGGAGGCCAAGAGAAAAAACAAACGCGGCAAAATAATGTTCTGATTCAAAGGAAAGGCCGACATAACGTTTAGGCAAGGAGGATGGAACAGGTTGTAACACGACCATGTCGTGGTGAAGGATCTAGTATGGTTCACTGCACGAAAAGAGCCAACTCAGACACCCTTTTAGCTGAGGTGATGGCCATCAGGAAGGCTAACTTGCGTGACAGCAATACTAATGAAATTTCTTTGATGGGCTCAAATGGTTGTTTCTAACACAGACAGCACCAAATTTAAATCCCAATGGGAGGGGAAGCAAACGAGTTGACCCCTTCATAAAAGGTTCGGGCCAGAGAATGGGAGGCTAAAACGCCTTTGGAAGAATATTGACAGGGCCGAAATCTGACCTCTGATTGTACTCAAAGCCAATCTGATTTCCACAGCCGACTGTAGAAAAGAGAATTCTCCTAATCACATTTCCGTGGATGCCATTCTCTGACTTCACACCAAGCAATATAGGCTTTCCAGATCCTCTTATAGATCTTCCTAGTGACAGTTTTTCTGGCATTCACTAGGTAGACACCACCGGTCCCGAGATGCCATGATCCTTTAACACCCCGGCTTAAATAGCCATGCCGGCAAATTTAGAGACTGTAAATTGGGGTGTAATAAAGGGCCTCGAGACAGTAGATCAGTGCGGCGCAGAAGCATCCATGCCCCGTCTATTGCCAATCTTACGATCTCTGGGAACCAGGGCTTTCTGGGCCCCCCTCTCTCCGAATCCTGCACAACAAATGTGGAAGCAGAGGGATCGGAGGGGTGGGGGAGCATAAATCAGGGAGAACTGGTTCCATGGAAATACAGGAGCAACTGCTCCGATTGCCAGGGAATCCCTTGGCTCTGGAGGCCGGCTTCCTTGCATTAATCAGGGTAGAACCTACCGACCTAGAAAGCCCCCCGATTCCTTAGAATTGGGGATTCAATAGCCAAACCGTTAAATTTAGTTTTTGTAAGGAAGGGTGGAATATAGGGCCCTGCGAGCGTAGGTCTGGAGGAAGTGGAAGGGTCCATGGGTCCCCCACAGTCATCTTTAAGAATCACCGGCTTCCCTTCCACCTTGATCCCACAAAGAAGCTGTCGTAATAGCTGAATTCGGGGGGGGCGCATAAATTAGTGAAAACTGATCCCAAGGAGTTACCAACGCATCCGTCCCATATGCGAGTGGGTCCCTTGTTCGTGACAAAGTTGTTCATTTTCTAGTTCATTAGTGCAGCGCTATTAAGTGAGGAAAAGTGACAAAGGAAATGTCACACATACAAATAAATTATCCATCTTATTTACATTTTTAAATAAGAAATTTATTTACCGCAGCAGGATTTATTCTATCCACGTTCCAAGATGGATAATTTATTTATATACATGACATTTCCTTTGTCACTTTTCCTCACTTAATAGCGCTGCACTTCCTTACCTTCACTTTATACACACTTTCTATTTGTTCAGTGCCAGCAGCTGTCCCACCTTCACCCCAGCAGCGTGGTATTTCCCCTTATTTTACGACTTAAGAAGTCCGCCTGCCAATTCTCTATTCCTGAAATAAAGACCGCAGCTATGCAAGATACATGCTTATCTGCCCAGGCCAGGATCTGGTTTAGGCCAGGATCTGGTTCACCTCCCACTGGGCAGCAAGACTCCTGGTGCCTCCTTGGTGATGGTTATTAGCCACTGCAGTGACATTGTCGGATTAAATCCTGACAGGACAATCTTGTAACTCGAGCGTCCAGGCGAGCCACCCGAATCTCCAGGATGTTGATGGGCAAGGTCTTCTCGAATACGGACCACCTCCTGGACAGTCATTTTTCCCAGGAATGCTCCCCAACCCAAAAGGCTGGAGTCTGTTGTCACCACCTTCCAGGTAACTGGAATGAAAGACTTCCCCTTCTGCAGATTTCTGGAAATCAACCACCAAGAGGCTTTGACGCACTCTCGGGGTCAGACACATCGAAAAGTCTAGAGCTTGGATCTTCTTGTTCCAGGCGGCTAGGATACTGTTTTTCAACAGTCTTGAACGAAATTGGGCATATGGGACGGCTTCGAACAAAGCCACCATCTTCCCCAACAACCTCATACAAAAGGCGAATGGAGGGATCCTTTTTCGTCTTGACCACCTGTATCAGTTCTCTTATAGAGGCGACTTTTGCCTGGGGCAAAAATACCTTCCTCTGGTCTGTATCTATGACCAGACCCAAGTACTCCTGCCTTTTTACTGGACGTAGGGCCGACTTCTCCAGATTGAGAATCCAACCCAAGGATTCCAGATACTTGACTGTGCCGAGTACATCTTGGTTCAAGCGGGCTACCGACTGATCCACCAGCAGCAGATCGTCCAAGTACGCCATTGTTATACCCTGAGCTCTTAGCCTGGCCAAAAGCAGGGCCAGAACCTTTGTAAACACCCGGGGTGCAGTAGCCAGACAGAAGGGCAAGGCTACAAACTGATAATGGTACTGCTCCACTTCGAACCATAAGAGCTTCTAGTGAACGGGGAAAATAGGCACATGCAGATATACGTCTGATGTCTATTGATGCTAGCAGTTGTCCTCCCTGAAGGGTGTCGCTACTCCAGTTTGTAACCTAGAGATACAGTAGAGATGACCCATCTGTCCTGTATTTCCTCCTGCCAGTTTCCTGAGAACTGTCGAAGCCTTCCCCCCCACTCAATAGAGCGGGGGGGAAGGAGTTATAAGGAGGCCTTGGGGCTCTGCTTAGTCGGTTTTCGCCCCCAGGGCTTCTTGTGTCCCTGGGCTTGACCTTTCCCTCTAGAACAGTGGTTCTCAACCTTTCTAGTGCCATGACCCCTTGATAAAATTTCCCAAGTTGTGGGGACCCCCAACAATAAAATTATTTTCGTAGCGTGGGTTGTCAGCACCCAAGGCAAGACAAGTAATTTGCGCCCCTAACCCACGGACATTTAACGCTCCCCGTGTACCTTCCACTCGTACAGTATTAAAACACCTTATGGTACATTTTAGGATGTACCACTCGTTCTTTGTTCTCCTTTCTTTCTCTTTTATCTCCCTCTATCCTAATTTCTTGTTTTTTCCCATCATCCCTCTCTCTAGCCACCTTTCTTGATTTTTCTCTTATTCTTTCTCTCCCTTCTTTGTTCCTCTCCCTTCCATGTATTCTCTATTTTTATTCCTTCTCTTACTCCCTATTGGGGGGGGTGGGGGAATGGGATGAGTGGGAGTACTTGCGGGGAGTTGGGATGAGTGGCAGTGCTAGTGGGGGGGTGGGATGAGTGGCAGTGCTGCTGGTGGGGGGGGGGTGGGATGAGTGGCAATGCTGGGGGGAATTCTGTTCAGCCAACTTAGGTGCTCTCGATCAAGGTCATCTGCTGATCTGAGAACTGTAGTGGGGACTTTTAATGGCAACTATAATCACAGGTAGTGTTATTCACTGTGTCTCTGGCTTGACTGTGTCTTTGACTTTGTGGTGTCTCGCAGCAGTGACACCTGTGCCGGAACCAGGAGATAGGGTCTCCTCCAGCCCCTCCCACTTCACATTCCTCATCAGTCAGCTGACCTCTAGTCTCTGCCCCCCAGCCTTGCCTTGAACTGAATGGGCGGCTGCGAAGAGGCCGAGTGGGTGGCCGCGGGCTCCAGGGATAGCCCTGCTGGGCGGCCGCGAGAAGCCTGGGAGCGTGGTGTGGGCTTCAGCAAAAGCCAAAGATTCAGGGACCCCTGGCAAATCGTCATTTGACCCCCAAGGGGGTCCTGACCCCCAGCTTGAGAACCACTGCTCTAGAACCTGACAGCGAAGGCCATCGAGACTGCCTAGAGGCTGATGTCACTGGAGAGGAAGACCGTTTAAAAGAAGGATGCCTACTCCTTTTAATTGTTAAAAGAGTACTCTGACCATTTGAAATTTTTTGGATATATTTGTCCAAATCATCCCCGAACAACCATTCCCCATGAAACAGAAAGCCAGCCAAAAATTTTTTACAAGGTGCCTCGGCTGACCAATTTTTTAACCACAGGATTCTACGCATATACACCAACAGGAGCGTAAGGCGCGAGGCCTGATGAATAGAATCCTTAATAGCGTCAACTGCAAAACGTAATGCCCTTGGCAGCTCGGCTAAGTCACGCGCTTACTGAGCAGGGATGACATTGAGAACCTGCTTCATCTGGTCTTTCAGGCAATGACAAATGCCTATTGCTGCTACCGCAGGCTGAGCTACAGCACCTGCCAAGGAAAAAGGTCTTTAATGAAGATTCCAACCTCTTATCCGGACAAGTTAGACTCTTATTCACACAGGAGATAGCAGCGTCAACTGCTGGCACACTGCACTTTTTGGTGAAATTTTCCTCCATGGGATAAAGTGCAGAGAACTTTTTAGGAGGAAGAAAATACTTGTCTGGATGATGCCAATCCTCAGATAAGCTCTTCCAACAAAGGATGTGCAGGAAAGGAACACAGTTTGAGGAGCCTTCAAAGAACCCAAGGAAGAGACAGGCCTCCCAGCTGGCTCTGTTAAGGGCAACTTAAATGCTTTACGAACCATCTCAGTAAGAGATTGCACCATAAATTTTTCAGACAGACTGAAAAGGGTTCTATCTTTGACTCCTCAGAAGAGGAGACATCAGAGTGTCCCTCTTCCTGGTCCCCCGAGGGTACCTCAACTTCCTCTGGCCACTGCTGCTCTCCTGCTAGAGAGCCAGAGGGGGGAGAGGGAGATCTTCCGCACTTCTTTCCAGTCTGGGAAGAAGATGCGATCAATGCTGTTAACCTCTCCTACAACCTTCCCAGGGCTGAAGAAAAAACTTCTTCAGTAACAAACAGGGGCAGGTGGGATGGGGGCGGCTGCAGCACCTGACAGCCCCGATGGCTCACCCTGGGCAACCACATCTGATTTATTAGGGGAGGATGGTACTGTGGAGGCATGACCAGGATCCTCAGAGCCTGATGGTGATGCCTTTGGAGCCTTCTTTGGAAGCTTAGTCCCCGAACTCTTGGAAGGCATAGTCCCAGGCACAAAAGCAGAGGTACTTACAAAAAAACACGCATCTACTGCTGAGCTATAGTCCAGCAAAAAAGCTGCTATAAAAGTTCAGCCTGATGCTGAGCAAGATGTGTCTGTGGGAATGCCTGCATACACTAGCTTACATGCCTGCCCCAACACTGCTGTGTCCCTCCGTCAGCCAGACTGCTCTGAAAATAGAGGCTTCAAGGAGGTAGGGCCACCCTGCGCCGAGCCAAGCAACGTGGACGTTGACACACGTATCGGCCGCCGACCTTAGCCACGTCCCTTTTCCCCTCCCCAGAACGCCTACCCATTTAAAAACAGAATTTGCGCGTGCGTGCTGGCACCGCTGCGGGACATGGCGTGGGGGAGGAGGGAAGGAGGAGGGAGAGAGACACCAAGGCCCAAGGGGAAAATGAGAGCCGCAAGCAGCTCGAGGAGCAGAAGCCACAGGGGAACACGCTTGCCATTACTGTAGAGCAGCCTTCAGAGCAGGCGGGTTTCCGTTGCCATGGGGAAACCCAGCAATTCTTCTCTCAATACCACCAGTGGCTGCGATCATGCAACGAGAAATGCCCGCCCTGTAATGCGCATGCATAGCTGAAAGATGCCGAACATTGGAAAACGTTTGCGATGCTCGTGCAAGCCTTCAAGGGGCGAACTTGTTCATGATGGGCACGTGTGAGGGACGGACGCCTACAGAAGGGGGTGTCATTTGTAATGATGGGCAGTGATATTGCATGGGAAAGATAGGCCGTAAAGACGTGTAGGAAGAATAGCAGAGATATACATTTGTAGGAGATGTGTTTGAGTTCATTAATAAATTCCGGTCAGATCTTAACAGCACTGCCCATCGCTAAAAATAACGCCCCCTTCTGTAGACGTCCGCCCCTCACACGCACCCATCATGCACAAATCCACACCTTGCAGACTTGCACGAGCAACGGGGGCGTGTGGCACTGTTCGCTATAGTGCGCAGGCACCGTCAACAGCTGTTTGTCAATTTCGAGGTTCGGTGGCTTTCGGCGGCTCGGAACTGCACAAACGCTGCCCATGCGCAGTGCTGGGCATTATTCGACAGGGGGCATTTCTCATCAACACCGGCTAACAAGGCAGCTGCAGACAGATCTTCCCAGCACACAGAGCGTATACAGAGGAGACATGTGAAATCAGGTATGCTTATACACTCTAGTAGTAACTTACAGGCATGACAACATCTGCTCAATCAAGGTTCCCCAAGTAAACAAATTTCCTTAGGAGTCCTTGCTTACCTCTCCCGCCGCAGGATTCTGCTGAAATTTAGACAGACCCAATCTTCACACATCACCGGCGAGTCATGTCAACAGACCTTTAGGGACCGGGTACCTAGACAGGGTTCCCACTCCCCTGGACCTGTACCGCATCCTGCCAGAAAAAACCTTTGGCATCTGGTGTATAACCAAAGCACTGGAAAGCAGGATCCAGCCCTCCTAAGCGAGGCATTACAGGCAAAACCTAGCTCTTCTTTACAGTGGTAAAGTCCACTTGGGCCTCAATGGGACTTTGGATGGATCCAGAAGGATCTTTTCCAGTGGAGCTCTTCATAACACATCTTTAACTGTGACCAACACCTTAGACACTGGCAAAAAAACTGGAGGTACTCCGGGTAGGGGAGGGAGTATATAGGGGAGGGGACTTCCTGTCGTGGGTGTGCCGGTGTCCATCACCTGAAGGTAGGCCTATAACCCACATAGTTATTACTATGCAGCTCTGTGACCCGTGATGTATGAAAAATAAACCTCTTTAGGAGGAGCAAAAAACCTGTCAGGATGTTCTCAATCAGCATACACTGCTTGTTGCAACAGCGGGTGCAAAAGGAAAGCCTGTGTAGCCTGAGGAGGCTTCAGGGACCCCAAAAAAGGACAAAGGAGGCTCAGAAACCTCTGCAGGAGGCAACTTAAAGGCAGAACGAACTATCTCAGTAAAAGTCTGAAACAAAAGCCTCTGCAACAGAGGCTGATACCAAGGGACATCTTCTGGCCCAGGTTCCTCAGAAGCAGACTCATCTGCCGAGCCGTCTAAGTCCTTAGCATGTAGTGCTTCCCATTCCTGCTCCAAATTAGGAGGTTCAGGGGAGGGGGATCTGTCACGCTTCTTGACACCCTGCTGGATGGCGGAAATCATGCCAGCAAGGGATGAAGACAGTTAATCCCTGGTGATAAAGTGTGAAGCAGCAGCATTGACTATAGGCACATCACCAGACAGGCGCAGCAGCTCCGAATGCCGGGAAGCCTCTCGTCTCTCAGGAAATACAACACTAGAGTTACGACTAGGCGCTAATGATGACAGGGTGCCTTTCCATGTAGTGTTAACCCCGCTCTGCTTTTTTGAAGACATTGCAAGCCACAAAAAGTACATGGGTTTAGCATTTTACCCCAGAAGGTAGACCCTTTAATAGGGCTCACCAAGCCCCAATGCAACAATGTTGCAAAGCACTTTAGACTGCCAACCAACACCTGGTGACTCACATGACCCGGGTAAGAAGGAATGAGTTGCAATAAAGTGAATGATACAGAGCCTACTCTGTGTCCCACAGCTGTCCCCTGGAAGCGCTGCATGTCAGCCATTTACGGTTTAAATAAGATGGCTGTGCCCCAGGATGCTCTGCTCATGCGTGCGCAGTCACGCCAGACACACGCAGCTGTGTATGCACACAAACTAATCTTCATAAGCCATTTAGAGCTACGACACATGCGCGGCTCAGTGTACACGCACAAAATACTGGGTGGCAAGCTGTGTGCGCCATGGTTGCCCAGATCGATCATGCACTCCAGCGAACGCATGTGTGCAATGGCGCACCTCTGCGCGCAGACTCCCCATAAAGTAAAAAGGCAAAAAACACAACAGGAAAAAAAGGTACTCCAATTCAAATACCAGCAGCTAGCCCAAACTCCCCCCCTGGGGTCACCTCTACACAGGTGTCCAGCCTTAGCTAGATTGACAGATTGTTACACATGATACACCCCATAATAAGTAAATAAGGGGGATTTTACTTACGAGTCCAGGCGCAGGGCAACCTTAGAAACCAAGAGCCTAATCTTCACCCATCATGGCGGGTCCCAGTCACTTGAGGACCTTAAAAGGACTGGGTACCCTTTTCATGTTTTAGGGTCCACTCCCTTGGACCTGTACAGCACCCTGCAGGAATGCCTGAGCTCTGTGGTGTCTAGGATTCCACTACCCAGGGTCCAGCACCCGAAGGTCGCATTACAGGCAAAACCTTGCAGGATCCTTGCTTCTTCTTTGCGAGGCTCGGGTACCATTTATCTTAGCATATAAAGCTTGTTTCAAATGGATTTCATCAGTCAATCCCTTGATTTTAGAACCGCGCTGGGACTTCAAGACCTTGAGTTCGAGAGCTCCAACAAACATGCCCATCCACCTTGCAGACACTGGTAAACTGAAGTTACATAATTACATAGTAGGCAAGGTTGAAAAAAAAAAAAATAGGATTTTTGTAGTCAGAGAGAAAGATTTTACGGTGAGTACAAAAATCCTATTTTCTCTTAACGTCCATGGACTGACACAGCTCTCATACTGATTACGTGTGGGACGTCCCAAAGCAGTATAAGAAAAGGGTGGGAGCAAAAAAGTAAGGAACAACCAAAACTTCACTCCAAACCAGCAGAGCTCCTCAACGGAGGAGTTGCAACATTAAACAGCGGCCTGCAACACTTTGCATCCGAAGATGCAGCCACAGCAACCCTATAGAACTTAGAAAAAGTATGAACGGACGACCAGGTCGCCGCCTTGCACACTTGAGCAACCGACGCTTGATGTCGGAAAGCCCAGGAAGCACCAATTGCCCTGGTGGAATGTGCCATAACCGGGAAGGGAGGCGCCCGCCCCTTAATGGCATAGGCCTGTATAACAGTGTCTGATCCACCTAGAAATGGTGGCAGACGATACTGCCTGGCCCTGTTTCAGACCAGAGACAGACACAAACAGTGAGTCAGACTTCCGAATAGAAGCAGTAGCCGCCAGGTATACCCGTAAGGCACGCACCACATCCAAATTGTTAAGCGCAAACGCTCCAGGATTCGATGGATGAGGGCACAAGGACGGAAGGACAATGTCCTCATTAAGGTGAAAAGCCGAAACCACCTTAGGAAGGAAAGACGGTCGCGGTCGCAACACCGCCTTATCCTTATGGAGGACCAGGTAAGGCGACTTGCATGACAGCCGCCAAATCAGACACCCGTCTAACTTAAGTGATGGCCACTAAGAAAGCCACCTTCTGGGACAAAGTTAAAAGAGGAATATCTCATATTTTCAAAAGGAGGTTCCTGAAGAACCGAGGGCACCAAGTTCAGATCCCAAGGAGGGAGCAGAGGCTTGGCAGGTGGAACCACATGGCGTACCCCCTATACAAAAGTGCTAACTAAGGAATGACCTGCTAGGGGTCTTTGAAAGAAAACGGCCAAGGCCGAAATCTGACCCTTAAAAGTGCTCAAAGCCAGCCTTTGTGCAACACCACGCTGCAAGAACCACAGGATTCTGGGGACAGAGTACGTCCGTGGACGCCAGTCTAGCTCTTCGCACATAGCGATGTAAGCTCTCCAGGTACGGTGATAGATCTTCCTAGAAGAAGACTTCCTTGCCCTAAGCATGGTCGAAATTACAGAATCCGACAGGCCTCGGTCCTTCAGCACCTGGCCTCTCAATAGCCATGCCGTTAAAGCCAGAGACTGTAAAGCAGGATGAAAGCTAGGACCTTGAGACAGAAGGTCGTCCCTCAATGGCAGGCGTCAAGGGACGCCCGCGATGAGACGTACCAGGTCGGCGTACCAGTGACGCCGAAGCCAGTCCGGGGCAATGAGGATCACCGGGATGCCCTCGGCCGCTACCCTGCGCAGGAGACGAGGAAGCAACTGCAGCAGGGGTAGACATACATTAAGCGATACTGACCCCACGGGGCCACTAACGCGTCCGAGGCATCCGCCCAGGAGTCCCTGGACCTGGCCACGAACCTCGACACCTTGCGATTGAGTCGAGACGCCATTAGGTCCGCATCCGTAGTGCCCAACCGCCGACAAAGGAGTTGAAACACCTCCGGATGCAAGGACAACTCCCCCTGGTCCAGGGACTGGTGGCTCAGATAGTCCGCCTGCCAGTTTTCTACGCCTGGAATGTAGACGGCCGACAGCGCCGGCACGCTTCTTTCCGCCTACCTTAGGATGTGGGCGACCTCGAATGCCGCAGCCGAGCTCCGAGTGCCCCCCTGATGGTTGACATACGCCACAGCCGTGGCGTTGTCCGACTGGATTCTGACCGAGCCCTTGAGCTGACCGGACTCCCCACACTCCCCCCCCCCAGCCCGTCAGGCTGACCGTACTCCCCACACACCTCCCCAGCCCGTCAGGCTGGCGTCCGTCGTGACCACCGCCCATTGGATGGGGAGGAACGACTTCCCGGCCCTAAGAGCTGGGGATCTCAACCACCACGTCCCATATCCTGCTTGTGTCCCTTAACCACTTAAGCCCCGGACCATTTCGCTGGCCAAAGACCAGAGCATTTTTTGCGATTCGGCACTGCGTTGCTTTAACTGACAATTGCGTGGTCGTGCGATGTGGCTCCCAAATAAAATTGACGTCCTTTTTTTCCCACAAACAGAGCTTTCTTTTAAATGGTATTTGATCACCTCTGCAGTTTTTATTTTTTGCGCTATTAACCACTTAAGCCCCGGACCATTTTGTAGCTAAAGGACCACAGGTGTTTTCAGAATTTGGCACTGCGCTGCTTTAACTGGAAATTGTGCGGACATGCAATGTTGTACTCAAACGAAATTTGCGTCCTTTTCTTCCCACAAATAGAGATTTCTTTTAATGGTATTTGATTGCCTCTGCGATTTTTTTTTTGGCGATATAAAAACGGAAAAAGACTGAAAATTGAAAAAAAAAAAAATATTTTCTACTTTTTGTTATAAGAAAAATCGAATAAACTCAATTTTAGTCATACATTTAGGCCAAAATGTATTCAGCCATGTCCTTAGTAAAAAAAAAAATTCAATAAGCGTATATTTATTGGTTTGCGCAAAAGTTATAGGGTCTACAAACTAGGGTACATTTTCTGGAATTTACACAGCTTTTAATTTATGACTGCCTATCTCATTTCTTGAGGCGCTAAAATGGCAGGGCAGTACAAAACCCCCCCCAAATGACCCCATTTTGGAAATTAGACATCCCAAGGAAATTGCTGAGAGGCATGTTGAGCCCATTGAATATTTTTTTTTTGTCTCAAGTGATTGAATAATGACAAAAAAAAAAAAAATACAAAAAGTTGTCACTAAATGATATATTGCTCACACATGCCATGGTTATATGTGGAATTGTACCCCAAAATAAATTTTGCTGCTTCTCCTGAGTACGGGGATACCACATGTGTGGGACTTTGTAGGAGCCTAGCCACGTACGGGACCCCGAAAACCAAGCACCGCCTTCAGGATTTCTAAGGGCACAAATTTTTGATTTCACTCCTCACTACCTATCACAGTTTCGAAGGCCATAAAAGGCCAAAATAGCACCAAACCCCCCCAAATTACCCCATTTTGGAAAGTAGACACCCCAAGCTATTTGCTGAGAGGCATGTTGAGTATTTTACAGCTCTCATTTGTTTTTGAAAATGAAGAAAGAAAATTATTATTTTTTTTTCCCCAATTTTCAAAACTTTGTGACAAAAAGCGAGATCTGCAAAATACTCACAATACCTCTCAACAAATAGCTTGGGGTGTCTACATTCCAAAATGGGGTCATTTGGGGGGGTTTTGTGCCATCTGGGCATTCCATGGCCTCCGAAACTGATAGGCAGTGAGAAGTGAAATCAAAAAATTACACCCTTAGAAAGCCTGAAGGGCGGTGCTTGGTTTTTGGGGTCCCGTACGCGGCTAGACTCCCAAAAAGTCTCACACACGTGGTATCCCCGTACTCAGAAGCAACAGAATGTATTTTGGGGTGTAATTCCACATATGCCCATGGCATGTTTGAGCAATATATCATTTAGTGACAACTTTGTGCAAAAAAGAAATAAAAAAATTGTATTTTTTCTGCAACTTGTGTCAACATATAAAATATTCTATGGACGCGACATGACTCTCAGTATATAGCTTGGGGTGTCTACTTCCCAAAATGGGGTCATTTGGGGGGGCTTTCAACTGTTCTGGCATTTTATACACAACATTAGGAAGCTTACATCCACTCTAAGCACTTATAGACAAAGCCCTTTCTGACACTGTTTACATGAAAACATATTTATTTTTTTTGCAAGAAAATTATGTTGAACCCCCAAACATATTTTTTTTAAAGCAAAGGCCCTACAGATTAAAATGGTGGTGGTTGCATTTTTTTTTTTCCCACACAGTACTTGCGCAGCGATTTTTCAAACGCATTTTTTGGGGAAAAAATACACTTTTTTAAATTTTAATGCACTAAAATGCACTATATTGCCTAAATCAGGGCTCGACAAACCCCGGGCGCCAGGTCTCCACTGCGACTAGAATTAGCGACCTGGCGCATCCTGTGTCTCCGTGCCCCCCCCCTCCGCGGGATCGCGTCGGGCCGCGTCGGGCCGCGCCGGCCGGTAATTGAGTCCGAGGCTTTGTGGCCTTCTGCAGGCCTATGCTTCCTTCTGTGAACTAGCGCCATCTTGTGGTGGCAGTTGGAATGACAACCAGCAATGCTAATGGAGTTTCCCTGTCTGTTTTCCCTGCCATCTCCTTCCCTCCAATTAGAACCCCCAAACATTATATATATTTTTTATTCTAACACCCTAGAGAATAAAATGGCGGTCGTTGCAATACTTTGTCACACCGTATTTGCGCAGCGGTCTTACAAGCGCACTTTTTTGGGAAAAAGAAATATAGGATTTTTGTACTCACCGTAAAATCCATTTCTCGGACGTTCATGGACTGACACAGCACCCACCCTTCCTTTTAAGGTTTGTACTGCTTTGTTACGAACTGAGGTCTGCTAGCTGCAGGTGGGAGGGTAATGTCCGGAGGGACCGCCCCCCTGGGCGGGGCTGTTCAGCTCTTGTTTGTTCTAGAAAGTTTTAACATTTAACATTCTGCCTAGATCTTCTCCTGCCAGCAGGGACATATACCCACACGTTTACAGTATCTAGCCGTGTCAGTCCATGGACGTCAGAGAAATGGATTTTACGGTGAGTACAAAAATACTATTTTCTCTTATCGTCCATGGACTGACACAGCTGGATACTGTAAACGTGTGGGACGTCCCAAAGCAGTATCAGAAGGGTGGGAGCGGTACCAAAGGAACAACCAAAACTTCACGCCAAACAAGCAGAGCTCCTCAACGGAGGAGTTGCGACATTAAACAGCGGCCTGCAATGCTTTGCGGCCGAAGGGAGCATCCGAAGATGCAGCCACATCAACCTTATAAAATCTTAAAAAGGTATGAATGGACGACCAGGTCGTCGCCTTGCACACTTGTGCAACCGACGCTTGATGTCGGAAGGCCCGGGAAGCACCAATTGCCTTGGTGGAATGCGCTGGAACCGGAAAGGGAGGCGCCCGCCCCTTAAGGGCATAGGCCTGTATGACGGTCTGCCTGATCCACCTAAAGGACGGTGGCAGACAACACCGCTCGGCCCTGTTTTGGACCAGACACAGATTTCCGAATGGAAACAGTAGCAGACAGGTACACTCGTAAGGCTTGTACCCATCTTAATGTATGAAGCGCAAACTCTCAGGGATGCGATGGGTGAGGACACAAGGACGGAAGAACAATGTCCTTCTTAAGGTGAAAGGCCGAGACCATCCTTAGAAAAGAAGGGTGGTCGTGGGCGCAACACCAACATATCCTTATGGAGGACCAAGTAAGGTGACTTGCCGGACAAGGCCGCCAACTCAGACACCCGTCTAACCGAAGCAATGGCCACTAAGGCCAACTTCCGGGACAAGGTCAAGAGAGGAATCTCTCTGATATTCTCAAAGGGATGTTCTTGGGATCTGATTTTGATGCATCTCGGTTCTCCAAGTAGGGAGAGGAGGCTTGACAGGGGGGATCACATGGCGAACCCCCTGCACAAAAGGTGCTAAGGAATGGCCTGGTAGCGGTCGTTGAAAAAAAAAAAGACAGCCCGGGCCGAAATACGACCCTCAAAAAAGGTATGCAAGGCCAGCTTTTGGGTCACACCACGCTGTAAGAACAGCAAAATCCTGGGAACGGAATACATCCGAGGATGCCACTCAAATTCCTCGCACATAGCGATGTAAGCCTTCCAGGTACGGTGAGATCTCTTTCTGGAGGAAGATTCCCGTGTCAACAACATAGAAGAGATGACCGAATACGAGAGAACTCGGTCCTTCAGCACCTGGCTTTAAAACAGCCATGCCACTAAAGCCAAGGACTGTAAAGCAGGATGAAGTATGCTCTGCGAAGCCGGCGAGGAAACAGTAGCGGAGGGTAAGCATATATCAGGCGATACTGCGCCCACAGGCTTCCAACGCGTCTGACGCGTCCGCCCAGGGGTCCCTGGACCTGACCACGATCTTGCCACCTTGCGAGTGAGTCGAGAGGCCACAAGGTCCACTTCCGGTGCCCCCACCTCCAGTAAAGGTGGAAACACCTCCGGATGCAAGAACCCTTCGCCTGCAATGCACACGGCCGACAGGACCGTCTTACAGCGAGATGTATGAAAATCCCAAAGAGACTCCGCAATGTATCGGAGAAGGGAGGCCCTAGTGTACAGGGTGCCTCAAATGTTGGCCAATAAAGGCAACTTGACGGAACTTCCCTAGAAACTCGGTCAGAGGACTAGTACCTCAGCCTCCACAGGTGGCGCAAACCCACCCCGGGCACAGAGACCCTAAAGGCTAAAGCAGTTGTAGTGCACCTGCTAGACGACTGACGGATGAAGCAGAGGCTTTTGCCCAGTCATTGAGCTAAAAAAAATGCCAGAGACGCAGCCACTAACGGGCGTAACGCTAACCCCAGCCTGGCGAACACAGTCCAAGCCAGCACTTCTGATCACCACTGAAAGCAGGTGGAAAGTGAAACCCCTGAAACCAGGGATCCTTGTGACAATGCTCCATCCAGCAGCTATCCATGGATAGGTGCTGATTGTGCTAACACATAGTTTATACTATGTATTGCGGCAAACGCACAAATGGAGAGTGTGGGAGGAAACCCACCCACCCACCCAGCCACAAAGAGCATAATACCACCACATACGGCGTATGTAGTTTAGTATTTGTGGATAAACCTATTAAACGTGTATATACTGTGCCAGCGACGAAGGCGCGCACATCAGGGCCTGGACGTAAACCAGCCACGCAGATTGCATACACAACCGTGTAGGTATGTTAGCCTGCGAATAAACAAATTGCACATGTTTATACTGTGCATAGGTGCTGAGAATGCGCACACCATTGGAACGCAGGGGAGAAACCCGAGCATCCGGATGAAACCCATGAAGACTGCATACGCATGCCGTGTATGGTATTATAGCATGTGTGCTAAACATTTTGCACAAGCCCATGTGTGCATAGCACCGAAGGCGCGCACACTGTTGGCGCGTGGGAGGAACCGAAGTACCCCCACACATACTCAGAGAATGCAATACCTACAACTACTGTGAATGTATTTAGTGTAGTGTATAAACATAATGTGTATGTTTACATCGGTTATTGCACTAAAGGCATGCATGTCATGTAGTGTGGGCGGAAACCCACGCAGACTGCAAAGACATACCGGGTAGGTATGTTAGTATGTGGATATCCAATCGCACAAATTTAGACTGTGCATAGCGCCAAAGCGCTCATACCAATGGAGTGTGGGAGGGAACCGGAGTACCCGGAGGAAAACCACACAGACTGCCTACACATACCGTGTAGGTATTATAGCAGGTATATAGGCATTATAGCATGCATGATAAACATTGAACATGTTTAACTGTGCAGAAGGCCAAAGGCGCACATACCGTCAGCGCGTGGGAGGAAACCGGAACACTCGGAAGAACTCCACGCAGACAGCACACAGATACCGTGTAGGAATGATAGCATGTGAATCAACATATTGCACATGTTTATGCTGTGCATTTCCATTGGAGCGTGGGGGGAAACCGGAGTACCCGGAGGAACCCCACGCAAACAGTATACCCATACTGTAAACATGTATAATATGTGCAATAAACATATTGAACATGTCTATACTGTGCAGAGAGCCGAAGCGCACATACCATGAGAGTGCGGGAGGACACCTGAGCCCCCGCCAACCCAGAGAGTATAATACATACATATACTGTGAATGTATTTGGAGTCGTGCATAAACATATTTTGTACGTTTATATCATGTATGGCACTGAAACACAGCATTGGAACGTGCGGACAGCCACGCAGACACAGAGACCAATAACACATAAATACACTGTAAATGTATGCAGTGTAGAGGTATAGGATGAGTTTAAATTATGGCACTGTATCATCCAAACCTGCTTGACTGTGCTGCCGAAGCAGCATGCAGGTAACAGGTAACCTCTGATCCTCAGACCGTGTGTCTGTCAGAGCTCAAGCGTTCCCCAGGAAATGGCACCTCAGGTATCACACACACAAGGCTCACAGGGACTAGATACATAAATGAATAAAGTCCTCCCTCATCCATGCTGCTCTTGAGGCAGCGTGAGGAAAACAGTGAGGAAACTGTGTAAAAGAAAAGCTTGTCACAGCAATTCCAGCCTGAGAGTGTTTCTCACATCATCAATGAGATCACTTACAAGCGGCCTGTCATTCACTGACACAGAACTGGAGTCTTCCTCACAAGGGAATGTCCTGTTCATAAACATTAAATATTCAGAGGTAGGGTCCTGAGCATAGTAGCTAGGCCCATATCTGACTCAGAGCACCCCTTCAGTAAAGATTTTTGTGGGGGGAGGGGGCATATAGCTCCTTTTGCTCGCACACCGCGTCCATTCTGACAGGAATGATTCCAGGACTGCTGACAACTGGTCCATAAGGACCGCAGGTGCAGGAAACATATAAACATGTTTAACTGTGCAGCACTGCCAGTTGCCCCAGGCAATGTGGAGAGCAGGTGTATCAGACTCCATAACGCCACCCTCTGAGACCTTATCCACTATACAGTGAATATACAGTCCACCCACTGGCTACGCTGAGGCTGAGAAGGGGATACCCGGGAGGACCCACCAACCCTTAAAGGACCGTTCAGTCTGTGAGGAGATTGTGAGGGGATTTGCGCTGCCGCCAGAAATAAATGCGCGGCGGCCACAAGAAAATGGCCACCGGCCGCAGCTATAACTGCGCCACTGAACGCCAAGATGGCCGCCGAGCGCGAAATTCAAAGCTCTAATGCGCGCCAATGGCACACGCAATAACCACCTCACACACCAGAAAAAACTGCAGACATGAGCGCCCAGCCAGGCCAGAGTGACCCCCAAGCACCCCACAGCACAGCACCAGTACAGGGTGCAGAGAGCAGCATAACAAGGGGGGACAGGGAGAAACCCCCACACACAGAAACACAGCCAGCATGTACTCACCTGCAGTAGGAGAGACTACTTACCCGTCCCCTTCAGGGACCCACTGGCTTGTTTCAGACAGACCTATCACAGGGTCGTACTGCGTAGCCGTCGGCCCGGTCCACCGCGAGAGATACAGTCAGTCAAGTACTGTTCAATCTTGAGAGGACCGCGGGAGCATGAAAGCAATCCGGCCACCCCTGGAGTCATGGGGTATGTCGTGAGCTGAGTCTCACGCACACAAGGCGAGGATCAGCACGCTCGATGGTCGGACAGGGAAGAACACGAGGATACTAGTGTACCCAACCTGTTGCCCAGCCGACAGTTGATTGAAGGTCTCAAAAATAACATAAAATTCCCAAAAGGAATAAAATTTAAAAAGTAAAATCTTCCAGGAGACTGGCTCCTGAGAGAGCCACGTCTTCTGCTAGGCAGAAGAAGAAAAAACTGAGGTCTGCTAGCTGCAGGTGGGAGGGTAATGTCCCGAGGGACCGCCCCCTGGGCGGGCGGTTCAGCTCTTGTTTGTTCTAGAATGTTTTAACATCTAACATTCTGCCTAGATCTTTTCCTGCGAGCAGGGACATATACCCACATGTTTACAGTATCCAGCTGTGTCAGTCCATGGACGATAAGAGAAATACACTTTTTTAAATAAAAAAATAAGACAACAGTAAAGTTAGCCAAATTTTTTTTTATATTGTGAAAGATAAATGTTACGCTGAGTAAATTGATACCCAACATGTCACGCTTCAAAATTGCGCCTGCTCGTGGAATGGCGACTAACTTTTACCCTTTAAAATTTCCATAGGCGACGTTTAAAAAAATTCTACAGGTTGCATGTTTTGAGTTACAGAGGAGGTCTAGGGCTAGAATTATTGCTCTCGCTTTACCGAATCGCGGCGATACCTCACGTGTGGTTTGAACACCGCTTTCATATGCGGGCGCTACTCACGTATGCGTTCGCTTCTGCGCGCGAGCTCAGCGGGACAGGGCGCGTTCCTGGCTCCTAACTTTTTAGCTGGCTCCTAGATTCCAAGCAAATTTGGCTGGCCTAAATGTTTGATGAAATAAAAAAGATGATCTTAGGCCGAGTACATAGATGCCAAACACGACATGCTTTAAAATTTCGCACAAACGCGCATGGGCGACAAACTACATAAATTTTTAAAAGCCTTTAAAAGCCTTTACAGGTTACCACGTTAGATTTACAGAGGAGGTCTACTGCTAAAATGACTGCCCTCGATCTGACCCTCGCGGTGATACCTCACATGCATGGTGCAATTGCTTTTTACATATGACGCCAGACCAACGCTTGCGTTCGCCATTGCGCAAGGGCAGGACAGGGGTGCTTTTTTTTTATTATTAATTTTGCTTTTTTATTTTAATTTTAAACTGTTCCTTCCATATTTTATTTTTATCATTTTTATTGTTATCTCAGGGAATGTAAATATCCCCTATGATAGCAATAGGTAGTGACAGGTACTTTTTTTTGAAAAAACTGGGGTCTATTAGACCCTAGATCTTACCTCTGCCCTCAAAGCATCTGACCACACCAAGATCGGTGTGATAAAATGCTTTCCCAATGGCGCTTTTTATATCCGGGGGGGGGACATTCCCTCCCACTGCTTGTAAAAGCAGTCCAGAGGCTAATTAGCCACAAGGATTGCTTTTACATGAAAGCCGGCCGCTGGATGAAAAGAATGATACCAAGATGATACCTAAACCCGCAGACATCAATCTGGTATAACCAAAGTCCAGCAACATACCAGTACGTTGCTGGTCCTTGTTGGACATGTATTGTAATCTTTTTTTTCATGCAGCCTGTTGGCTGAACGAAAAAAAAAGATTGATCGGTGGGTATGCCCACCATTAGAAAACCGCCCTTCATCCACCCACTTCTAATGATGGGCAAACATGCACCATTTATATATGCCGAAGCATGGGGGCATCTTCCCGCAAAAGTTATGCCGCGTACACATGGTCAGACTTTTCCACGGGCAAGCTCCTTCGCTCCTCCGCCCCTGCTGCCCCCATGCTTCGGCATATATGCTTTTTTTTTTTTTTTTTTTTAACTGTGGTGCTGAAATCACCTCCTACAGCACTGGAGTCGCAGGGATCAGGCCTGTCTCTGCGAAAGCTGCAGTTATGCGTGTTGTGTTTTGCAAGCGACAGTGATCGATCGATACTGCACTTGGGTGGCCTGGGCTGGACGGAGGGGCAAAACGCAGGTGCTAGCAGGTATCTGGGCTGATCCCGCTAACACTGCGTTTTTGGGAACCCTAAACTGCTGGGGACGCTAGTATAGATCTGATCAGATATTGATCTGTTCAGATACTATACCACTAAGGGAGGTGTATGCTTCACGCGTGGGTGTTGGCGTTACTGGCACTAACCTGACGCTGCCTGGGGTGTGACGCAGGGTTAACTAGGGGCAATTAGGGGGTTAAAACCTTTATTAGATAATAAAAAAGAAAATCGCGCTAAGGAATCACAAATTATTGAATAAAGTCCAATTTGGCAGGCTGGTGTGAAAGGAACACAAAAATCCCAATTACTGAATAAACCTGGAAGAATTCATGCTTACCAGATAAGTAAGCCAATAGAACATATGGCTTTTACCCAGCCAGGGCCTTTCAATTCCCACAAGGTTGATTCGTCAGAGAATTATTGGGTATGGTCGCTTGAACTATGACTCCATATTATGTATTACATTCGACCAGATTGCACTACATAAGGAGCTTTAAGCCAAAAAACACCCCAAACACAGAAGGTTGTGATCCACCACCTCTCATGCAATCTTCTTACCAGATAGCTAGTGTAATACAGCCTGATGTATGTAGGTGACGATCCGTAACCGAAATCCTATAGATAGCTGCAGGCTCGAATGATAAGGGGGTGAAATCAGATTCTCCCCACTGGGACCGTAAATCCACGTATGCAGTGTGATCATTTATTACCCAAGAGAAAGAATGAAGGAGATCGATAGTGTAATACCTTCAGTACATTTAATAAAATAAGGCAATTACACTTACATGAAATCGTATAAAAACA
Organism: Rana muscosa; assembly: GCA_029206835.1. Classification (NCBI taxonomy): domain Eukaryota; kingdom Metazoa; phylum Chordata; class Amphibia; order Anura; family Ranidae; genus Rana; species Rana muscosa. The sequence goes on along the minus strand of CM055118.1, from coordinate 979,568,970 downwards.
AACAGAGAAAAACGAAGCCGGCCGGCTGCAATATAGAACTCCCGTCCTGCGAACGTGGTGACGTCAGCACGTTCGCAGGACGGGAGTTCTATATTGCAGCCGGCCGGCTTCGTTTTTCTCTGTTTGTTTTTATACGATTTCATGTAAGTGTAATTGCCTTATTTTATTAAATGTACTGAAGGTATTACACTATCGATCTCCTTCATTCTTTCTCTTGGGTAATAAATGATCACACTGCATACGTGGATTTACGGTCCCAGTGGGGAGAATCTGATTTCACCCCCTTATCATTCGAGCCTGCAGCTATCTATAGGATTTCGGTTACGGATCGTCACCTACATACATCAGGCTGTATTACACTAGCTATCTGGTAAGAAGATTGCATGAGAGGTGGTGGATCACAACCTTCTGTGTTTGGGGTGTTTTTTGGCTTAAAGCTCCTTATGTAGTGCAATCTGGTCGAATGTAATACATAATATGGAGTCATAGTTCAAGCGACCATACCCAATAATTCTCTGACGAATCAACCTTGTGGGAATTGAAAGGCCCTGGCTGGGTAAAAGCCATATGTTCTATTGGCTTACTTATCTGGTAAGCATGAATTCTTCCAGGTTTATTCAGTAATTGGGATTTTTGTGTTCCTTTCACACCAGCCTGCCAAATTGGACTTTATTCAATAATTTGTGATTCCTTAGCGCGATTTTCTTTTTTATTTCTATTTGTGTTTATCCCACTTTTATTGCTGCTGTAAGGACTTTATTATTGTATTATTAATTTAATTTAATTAATTATTTTTCGTAGTAAGCGCGTTTTTTTTCCCTTTTTTATTAGATAATATATGGGGGTACCTGACGCTATAAAAACCTGCGGCGAACCTAAAAAAAAATAACTGGCTACCTATCGGCATCACCGACAATAAAACAGCGATAAGAAAAACGATTGCTTAGCGACAGTGGTGCTAGGGGGTGAAAGGGTTATCTCGGGGGCGATCAGGGGTTAAACCTTTATTAGGGGGGGTTAGGGGGCTACACTGGACCTAAAACTAAAAACTGTAGTGACACTTTTACAGTCACAAATTGCAGTGATCAGTAAATAAATGGTCACTGCAATCAGTGACACTGACTGGGGGGGGGCGATTTATGTTCCTATGTGTCCTGGTGTCAGTGTGCACTAACCTGTGTGTCTTCTCTTGTACGGCGCTCGGTATATATGAGCGCCGCATGAGAGATGACATCACTTCCTCTGCCTGTGTAAACATTACACAGCAGAGGAAGCTCTCTCATTCGCCGGGAGCGATCGCGAGGGAGTGGCCGGAATGGAACGGCCGTCCCCTCATCCCGGATCGCTCCCGAACAACTAACGAGCGCTCACTGTATAGAAGGGGGGTCCGATGGGACCCCCCCAACTATACAAAGGGCAGTCACGTACCGGTACGTGACTTTGCCTGTCAGTGCCATTCTGCCAACGTATATATACAGTGGGCGGTCGTTAAGTGGTTAAACAATGCAATATTTTTTTTACTTTTTGCAATAAAATATCCCCAAAAAAAATAAAAATAAAAAAATAAATTTAATCGGTGGAAACTTTTTTTTTTTTTTATATATATATATATATATATAATCTAGGCCGATATGTATCCTACATATTTTTGTTTAAAAAAAAAATTAAAAAAAAATAAAATCGCAATAAGCGTATATTGGTTTGCGCAAAAGTTATAGCGTCTACAAAATAGTGGATAGTTATGGCATTTTTATTATTTTTTTGTTTTTAATAATAGTGGCGGCGATCAGCGATTTTTATCGTGACTGCGAGTTTATGGCGGACGCTTGACACATTTTTGGGACCATTGTAATTTTTACAGCGATCAGTGCTATAAATATGCACCGATTACTGTGAAAATGACACTGGCAGTGAAGGGGTTAACCACTAGTTGGCGCTGAAGGGGTTAAATGTGTCCTAGGGAGTGATTCTAACTATTAGGGGGCGTGGCTACGAGTGACGCATCACTGATCGCTGTTCCCGATGAGAGGGAACAGACGATCAGTGACAGTGTCACTAGGCAGAATGGGGAGATGCTTGTTTACACTTGCCTCTCCCCAATTCGCAGCTCTGTGACCCGATCGCGGGACACCGGCGGACATAGAGTCCGCGGGTCCCACGGGCACGGAGCTCGCGGCGCGCCCCCGCACACCAAAAATGTAAAGTGACGTGTACACACACACACACACACACACACGTTACTTTGCCCAGCCGTGCCATTCTGCCGACATATATGTACAGGAGTCGGTCGGGAACTGGTTTATGTGCCCCATGACCTGCTGTGAGCCCTATAATGTGCCCTGCTGTTTGTCCCATGGACGTGCCCCATTTTCTGCTGTGTGCCCCATGATGTTCCCAATTTTCTGCTGTGTACCCTTATGTGCCCCATTTTCTGCTGTGTGCCCAATGCTCGGCTGTGAGTCCTGTAATGTTCCCTGTACTCTGCTGTATGCCCCTTGTGCCCCATGTTGTGTTGTATGCAGCTTGATGTGCCCCAGGTTCTGTTGTGTGCCGCTTAATGACAGGAATTAATGGACAGGAATTAATGACAGGAATAGTACCACTGGATTGGCACAGGGCCAATGTGGTGCCTGTATTTAAAAATAGGATTTTTGTACTCACCGTAAAATCCGTTTCTCTGACGTCCATGGACCGACGCAGCTCTCATACTGATTACATGTGGGTATATGTCCCTGCTCGCAGGAGAAGACCTAGGCAGAATGTTAGAGGTTAAAACATTCTAGAACAAGCCAGAGCTGAACAGCCCCGCCCAGGGGGGCGGTCCCTCCGGACATTACCCTTCCACCTGCAGCTAACAGCCTCAGTTCGTAACAAAGCAGTACAAACTTAAAAAGGAAGGGTGGGTGCTGCGTCGGTCCATGGACGTCAGAGAAACGGATTTTACGGTGAGTACAAAAATCCTATTTTCTCTTATCGTCCATGGACCAACGCAGCTCTCATACTGATTACATGTGGGACGTCCCAAAGCAGTATAAGAAAGGGGTGGGAGCAAAGAAAGTAAAGAACAACCAAAACTTCACTCCAAACCAGCAGAGCCCCTCAACGGAGGAGTTGCAACATTAGACAGCGGCCTGCAACACTTTGCGGCCGAAGGAAGCATCCGAAGATGCAGCCACATCAACCTTGTAGAACTTTGAAAAGGTATGAACGGACGACCAGGTCGCCGCCTTGCACACTCGTGCAACTGACGCTTGATGTCAGAAAACCCAGGAAGCACCATTGCCCTGGTGGAATGTGCCGTAATCGGGAAGGGAGGAGCCCGCCCTATGAGAGCATAGGCTTGAAAGACGGTTTTGTACAATCCACCTAGAAAATGGTGGCAGACAAAGCCGCTTGGCCCTGTTTCTGACCAGAGCCAGTCAAACAGAGTAGACTTCCTAATAGAAGCAGTAGACAAGCACACCCGCAAGGCTCGTACCACATCCAAAGTGTGCCGCGCACACTCTGGGATGCGATGGGCGAAGACACTAGGACGGGAGGACAATGTCCTCATTTAGGTGAAAAGACGAGATCACCCTTGACAAGAGAAAGTCGCGGATGCAACACCGCCTTATCCTTATGGATGACTAAATATGGCGACTTGCCGTACAAGGTCGCCTAATTCAAAATACTCGTCTAACATCAGTTATCGCCACTAAAAAAGGGCCACCCTCTGAGACAAAGTGAAGAGGGGAATATCCCTAATATTGTGAAAAGGAGGTTCCTGGAGAACCGAGAGTACCAATTCCGATCCCACGGGGGGAGAGGAGACTTGACAGGAGGGAGCCCATGGCGAACCCCCTGCACAAGGGTGCCAACCAAGGAATGACCCGCTAGTGGTCGCCAAAAGAAGACGGCCAAGGCCGAAATCTGACCCTTAATGATACTCAAAGCGAGCCTTTGGGCCACTCCATGCTGTAGGAAACGCAGGATTTTAGGGACGGAATACGTCAGAGGATGTCAGCCCAGCTCTTCGCACATGGCGATGTAAGCTTTCCAGGTACAGAGATAGTTCTGGAGGAAGACTTCCGTGTCCTTAATATGGACGAAATGACCGAGTCCGAGAGACCTCGGTCTCTCAACACCTGGCTTTTAACAGCCCTGCCTACAAGGCCAGACACTGTAAAGGCAGGATGAAATATATGACCGTGACAGAAAGTCCTCCCTTATTGGCAACCATCAGGGAACGGCCGCGACGAGGCGTACCAGATCGGCGTACCAGTGAAGCCGAGGTCAATCCGGAGCAATGAGGATCACTGGAATTCCCTCGGTCGCCACCCTGCGCAGCAGGTGAGGGAGCAACTGCCGCGGAGGATAAACGTATATCAGGTGATAATGACCCCATGGGCCACTGACGCCTCTGAGGCATTCGCCCAAGGATCCCTGGATCTGACCACAAATCGTCAACTTGCGATTGAGTCGAGAGGCCCTCGGGTCCACCTCCGGCGTGCCCCACAGTTTGTGTGGCAAGGAGTTGAAATGCCTCCGGGTGCAAGGACCACTCTCCCTGGTCCAACGTCTGGCGACTTAAATAGTCCGCCAGTTCTATGCCCGGAATGTAAACGGCCGACAGAGCCGGCACGCTTCATTTAGCCCACTTCAGGTCACGGGGGACCTCAGAAGCCGCAGCTGAGCTCCGAGTCCCCCCTTGATGGTCGACATACGCCACCACCTTGACTTTGTCTGACTGGATCCTAATAGAGCGATCCTGCAATCTCTGACCACGAGGAGAGGCACAGTCTGATGGCCCGTAATTCCAGAACATTGTTCGGCAAACGGGCTTCGTCCGGAGTCCAGGCCCTTGGGCCAACAGGACTCCCCAGACTACACCCCAGCCCTTCAGGCTGGTATCCGTAGTGAACACCGTCCATTGGACGGGGAGGAACGACTTCCCGGACCGAAGAGCCGGGGACCCAAACCACCATGTCAGAGACGCCCTGACCAGGTGGCTCCCCTGGATCGGAAAATCCAAAGACAACGGGGATTTGTCCCAAGGGAACAAGATCTCCTTCTGCAATGCCCTGGTGTGTGATTGGGCATACAGAACGGCCTCGAAAAGAGGTCACCATGAGTCCCAGGACTCTCATGCAAAAACGGATTGACGACCATTTTTTGGGATGTCAGCATCCGCACTGCAGACTGAAGCGTCAGTAGCTTCCCCGGAGGTAGGAATACCTTTGCCTCCAAGGAGTCCAGAATCAGATCTAGATAACTTCAAATCTCGAGTGGTGACCCGGACTGACTCCTGAATGTTTAGGAGCCACCCGAAGTCCCTGAGGGTCTGACTGACAATAGTCACCCTGTCTTCTAATACTGAGCCATTTCCTGCTCCGAGAAGAAAATCGTCCAATGCCTTGCTGTCTCAGTAAGCTAGAACCGGCACAAGCACCTTGGTGAACACCCTTGGTGCCGAGGCTAGGCCGAAAGGAAGAGCCACAAATTGATAGTGGACTTCGCCGATTGCAAGCGCAGATCGAAACATGCAAGTAGGCGTCCTTGATGTCCAAGGTCGCCAGAAAATCCCCTTGACGGAGTGTACTGACCACCGTGCGAATGGATTCCATGCGGAACTTTTGCACTATCACGAAGGCATTCAGGACCTGGAGGTCCAAGATAAGCCGAACCCCGTCCCTTTTTTGGGACGACAAACGAATTCGAGTAGAATCCCTGAAACCTCTCCTGTGACGGAACCGGCACAATCACTCCGGACCACAAACCTGGATGGGCCCCATAGGGCCGCCCGACGGGCAGGAAGGAGAGGAAGATTCGAGGGAAGAATCTGTCTGGTATTAGGAACGGAACCTATCCTGTAACCTGAGGTGATCACCTCGCACATCCACCGGTAGGAGATCCGGGAGGTCCATTGATCCGTGGACCTGTAAAGTCTTCCCCCCTACCCCAGAGTCGGGTGGGGGCAAGACTTCACGCGGAGGCGGGCTAGGGAGCCGCCTTCTTCGGCATACGCACCCAGGGGCACACGTGTCCACCAGCCGTACCGCTGTCAGTCTGGGAGGGCCTCCCCGTTGACTGACGAAAAAACCTCCTTTTTGCTGGAAAGGAAGGACCCTGCTTACGGCGGCCTCCTTACCCTTGCTAGCTTGAGGAAGAACAGTGCTCTTACCTCCCGTGACATCCTTGATGATGTCATCCAGCGCAGCACCGAAAAGCCTATCATCTTTAAATGGTAAACCCTTCAGAGGCTTTTCAGAAGCTAGGTCAGCAGACCAGCATTTCAACCAGATCAGACAACGCAATACCACCGTCAAGACAGAGGCCCTGAGTTATAAGGGGCCGCGTCAAACGTGGCGTCGCCACATAAACCCGGCCCTGCACCATCTGCGGGCCAGAGCAATAGTGTCTGGAAGAAGATCATGCTCCTGTACAGTTTGGTGCAAACATTTTTTGCCCAACCCGTAAGTGTTGGAGACACAAGGGTCGCCGCTTCCACAAGCCGTAGGGCGGACCCCAACAAGGCAAACATGGCTATACTCACCACTTCTGACCTCCTGTGAGTGGGGTCCTTAAATGCAGGAGCCCCCTCCACCGGGAGATTGGTGGCCTTGTTCAACCAGGCGACTGCAATGTCGACCTTTGGGGGAGAAGTCCACGTTTTAAGTAGGGCATCTTCAAGGGGTATCTGAGAGACAAACGCCACGGGACCATAAAAGTCTTCTGCGGCTTTTTCCCCTGACCTTATCAATGAGCTGGTCAAAGAAAGGAACATATGGAAAAAAATTTTTTTAGAAGGCCTGGCCCTAAGGAACCAGAGCAGACTGTCCACCTGAGGTTCTACATCCGCAGCATTTAGCTTGCGAGTGTCCCTCACTGCATCAATGAGTTCACAAAACAAGCGCCCTGTCGTTAACCGACACAGAACTGGAGCCTTCCTTGCCAGGAATGTCCTGTTCAAAACCAAATATATTCAGAGCTAGGGTCCTGAGCGGTAGTGGCTAGGCCCATATCTGAATCAGCGCACACCCCCTTTTTTTTTGGGTGGAAAAAAAAAAGTGGGGAGTGGGGCTTTTTCGCTCCCTTGCGCTCACACACTGCTTCCTCCTGGTCAGATTAATGATTCCAGGACTGCCGACAACTGGTCCCTAAGGACCGCAGGTGCACTGCCAGTTGTCCCTAACAGTGTGAAGAAAACAGGTGAACCAGACTCCAATATTGCCACCCTCAGACCTTATTCACCATTACAGTGAATAATACAGCCCACCCACAGGCCGTGCTGGGGCTGAGGAGGGGATACCTGGAGTACTCACCACCCCTAGGGACCGCTCGGTAGCGCTGTATGAGTCGCGCTGTAGTGTGGGTGCAGCCTGAGGTGAAGAATCTGTGAGAATACCCCCGGTGCCAATAGAGGGACCCACTGGCTTGTTTCAGACAGACCTATCACAGAGTCGTACTGCGTAGCTGTCGGCCTGGTCCACCGCAAAAGATACAGTAGGTACTGTTCGATCTTGAGAGGACCGCGGGAGCATGAAAGCAACCCGGCCACCCATGGAGCCATGGGGTATGTCGTGAACTGAGTCTCACGCACAAGTTGGGGGAGATAGAAGAAACATTTGGGGGCTCAGCCGGAATTTGTGCTATAATTCAATTGAAGCAGACTTGCTTTTCTGTAGTGTGTTGTGTAGCTTGTGCTAGGTAAAATGCTGAGTAAGCTGTTTAGGAAAAGCAAGGCTGCAGAGGGTTCTGGTGACCAGAAGAAAGTGTGCAGCTTACCTATCTGGGCCAGAAATAATGAGTGGGAGCCTCTTGCGAATGCATTTGTGAAGTATGCTTCTCCCTTGAAGCTGACTTGGGGTGATAAAGTCTCAGATCATTTTGTAGATTTTAGCCTTAAGGGGTTGGATTTAACCACTTGACCACTGGGCACTTAAACCCCCTTAATAACCAGACCAATTTTCAGCTTTCGGTGCTCTCACATTTTGAATGACAATTACTCAGTCATACAACACTGTACCCATATGAAATTTTTGTCCTTTTTTTCACACAAATAGAGCTTTCTTTTGGTGGTATTTAATCACTGTTGGGTTTTTTATTTTTTGCGCTATAAGAGAAAAAAAGACTGAAAATTTTGTAAAAAAATTATTTTTTTTTCGTTTCTGTTATAAAATTTTGCAAATTACTATTTTTTCTTCATAAATTTTGGCCAAAATTTATACTGCTACATATCTTTGGTAAAAATAAGTACAAATTGGTGGATATTATTTGGTCTTTGTGAAAGTTATAGAGTCCACAAGCTATGGTGCCAATATCTGAAAATTGATCACACCTGAAGTACTGACGGCCGATCTCATTTCTTGAGACCCTAACATGCCAGATAAGTACAAATACCCCCCAAATGACCCCTTTTTGGAAAGAAGACATTCCAAGGTATTCAGAAAGAGGCATTGTGAGTTTTTTGAAGTTGTCATTTTTTCCCACAATTCTTTGCAAAATCAAGATTTTTTTTTTCTCTTTTTTTTTTTTCACAAAATTGTCATATTAGCAGGTTATTTCTCACACACAGCATATGCATTCCACAAATTACACCCCAAAACACATTCTGCTATTACTCCCGAGTATGGCGATACCACATGTGTGAGACTTTTACACAGCGTGGCCACATACAGAGGCCCAACATGCAGGGAGCACCTTCAGGCGTTCTGGAGCACCAAGGCCAATTCTGACATTTCTCTCCTACATGTAAAAATCATCATTTATTTGCTAGAAAATTACATAGAACCCCAAAACATTATATATGTTTTTTTAGCAAAGACCTTAGAGAATATAATGGTGGTTGTTGCAACTTTTTATCTCGCACGATATTTGCGCAGCAATTTTTTAAACGCGTTTTTTACGGAAAAAAAACAAAAAAAAAACAGTAAAGTTAGCCCAATGTTTTTGCATAATGTGAAAGATGAAGTTACGCCGAGTAAATAGATACCTAACATGTCGCCCTTAAAAATTGAACACACTCGTGGAATGGCGCCAAACTTCGCTACTTAAAAAATCCCCATAGGCGACGCTTTAAATATTTTTACTGGTTACATGTTTTGAGTTACAGAGGAGGTCTAGGGCCAAAATGATTGCTCTCGCTCTAACGTTCGCAGAGATACCTCACATGTGTGGTTTGAAAACCGTTTTCATATGTGGGCGGGACTTACGTATGCGTTCGCTTCTGTATGCGAGCTCACGGGGACAGGGGCGCTTTAAAAAAAAAATAAAATTTATTCTTCATTTTACTTTATTTATTTTAGTTTGACATGTTTTTCCGCCCTAAACATTTTTTTGATCACTTTTATACCTATTACAAGGAACGTAAACATCCCTTGTAATAGGAATATGGCATGACAGGTCCTCTTTACAGTGAGATAAGGGGGGGGGGTGTCAATAAGACCCCACATCTCACCTCTAGGCTGGGAAGCCTGAAAAAAATACAAAAAAAAAAAAAAACAACAATCCTGGCTTTGATCGTAGCGGTGAGTCGGTAGAAGCACCGGAGGGCGGCGGGGGGGGGGGGGGGGACATCCCCTCTCGCCTCCCGTAAGAATGATCAAGCGGCGGAACAGCCGCTATGATTGTTCTTATGGTGTAGGGAATCGCCGGCTGAAAAAGCTGATATCTGAATGATGCCTGTAGCTGCTCCCATCATTCAGATATCCCCGCACAAAGTCAAGGACGTCATATGACGGCCGGAGGGCGGGAAGTGGTTATTGCGGAGTATTGCCGGGCATTGCGGAGTATTGCCGGGCATTGCGGAGTATTGCCGGGCATTGCGGAGTATTGCCGGGCATTGCGGAGTATTGCCGGGCATTGCGGAGTATTGCCGGGCATTGCGGAGTATTGCCGGGCATTGCGGAGTATTGCCGGGCATTGCGGAGTATTGCCGGGCATTGCGGAGTATTGCGGACTATGGCAGGGTATTGCGGTGTATGGCAGGGTATTGCGGTGTATGGCAGGGTATTGTGGAGGGTATTGCACAGGGTATTGTGGAGGGTATTGCGGAGGGTATTGCAGAGTATTGTGGAGGGTATTGCAGAGTATTGTGCAGGGTATTGCAGAGTATTGTGCAGGGTATTGCAGAGTATTGTGCAGGGTATTGCAGAGTATTGTGCAGGGTATTGCAGAGTATTGTGCAGGGTATTGCAGAGTATTGTGCAGGGTATTGCAGAGTATTGTGCAGGGTATTGCAGAGTATTGTGCAGGGTATTGCAGAGTATTGTGCAGGGTATTGCAGAGTATTGTGCAGGGTATTGCAGAGTATTGTGCAGGGTATTGCAGAGTATTGTGCAGGGTATTGCAGAGTATTGCACCAGGGTATTGCAGAGTATTGCACCAGGGTATTGCAGAGTATTGCACCAGGGTATTGCAGAGTATTGCACCAGGGTATTGCAGAGTATTGCACCAGGGTATTGCAGAGTATTGCACCAGGGTATTGCAGAGTATTGCACCAGGGTATTGCAGAGTATTGCACCAGGGTATTGCAGAGTATTGCACCAGGGTATTGCAGAGTATTGCACCAGGGTATTGCAGAGTATTGCACCAGGGTATTGCAGAGTATTGCGCAGAGTATTGGCAGGGTGTATTGCAGAGTATTGGCAGGGTATAGCACAGGGATGGCTGAGCAGGGATGGATGGATGGCTGGATCTGTGACTGCAATTGTCACAGATCCAGCCCACAGTGCTGCTGCTGCCATCCGCTCCCTCCCCCTCCCCTCTCACACTGTACCGATCGGTACAGAGAGGGGAGGGAGGAACCGGCGTCATCAAATGACGCCGGTCTGTTTACAAGTGATTGCTCCGTCATTGGACGGAGCGATCACGTGGTAAACGGCCGCGATCAGCGGCGATTTACCGCGATTCGTGATCCGCCGGGTCCTCTGGACCCGGCGGTCACGGAGTTTCCCGTGTGCGCGCCCCAGGGGGCGCGCGGGAGCGCGATTCTGGGAGGACGTTATATAACGTCCTCCCAGAGTTAAGCAACCACCTTGTCGACGTTATTTGTCGGCAGGTGGTTGTTAAGTGGTTAAGTAAGAAAGAGAAGAGGACAGTGTCCACAGTGGGTTGGTACTTCCTCCATGCTCTCTATACTGAATCACATAGAAGGGAGAAGGCAGAGGCAGAAGTTAAGGTATTAAAAGACCAGCTAGCAGTTGCTTCAAAGTGTGTACGTTCAACCGCTAGTCGGGCTGATGATTTGCAAGAGCGGTGTACATCCCTCATGACCAAATCAATTAATGCCTTAAGGAAAAGGAAGGGGCGTAAACCTGTTAGTAAAGCCAGGGTACGTGCCATTGTCACATCCCAAAATTGGGATTGTGAGGATGTGTTCTCCTCAAATGATAGTGAGGATGAGGAGATAGAGTTTGATATTTCAAAGGATGATCTGCTAGTGGGAAAGAAAAAAGTATGCCAGACCTCTCATTACTAAGCATAGGAAACGGCAACATGATAGAGAGGATATGGCAGATGGGGAGGTGCATTATTGCAACCCCAGAGATGTTGAAATTGAAGAAGTACGGGAGTTTACAAACTGAACTCCATGAGCTGGCAAAACAATACAAACAAAGGTCTGGGGAGCCCCTATTGAGTTGGCTCCTACGCTTATGGGATGAAGGGGCGGACAGTGTTGTTTTGTCAGGTAAGGAAGCAGTGGCTATGGGAGTGTTAACCCATGATCCACAATTGCGTCAGGCAATGCGAAAAGCCCGAGAGTTTAGCGTGAATTTTTCACTGTTAGACCTTGTGAGAGATGGAATAGTCCGAGTATACGCCAGTTCTACTGACCTGGAAAATACCTACTCCTGGAGATCAATAGGAGAGGGTATTTCCAGGTTACGTGAGATGGGCTGTATAACCGGATTAAATACATTTCCAGAATGGATAGGTCCAGATATGGAACCCTTTACGTCTGCTCTGCGCTCTAAGCTGATGAAGTCTGCGCCATTTAATCTCAGGGCTCCATTATTGTCTTTGTTGGGAGGCCTGGGATTAAACAGCAAGATTCATGAAGCCACAACCCTTTTAAGCCAGTTGGGGGAGATAGAGGAGACTAAAACAAAACCTGTCAGGGCAGTAGATAAGGTCAAGGCCAGACAGGAAGAATACAAGCAGAAAATAACAGTGAAGAAAACGGAATGGGATAGAGAAGACAGAAGGTGAAGAGAAAACCAGGCTAGTTGTTTCTAGGAAAGAAATGTGGGTGGACCTATTAAAGGCAGGAGTACCTAGAGATGAGATAGATGGCATTCCTACTGCAGAAATGCTGAAGAGGTGGAAACATTTAGTAGGTAAGAGATATATATAGATATATAGATATATATATATATATATAGATATATATATATATATAGATATATATATATATATATATAAGATAGATAGATATATATTTTTTTATGGTTGAACTGGATGGACTTGTGTCTTTTTTCAACCTGACTATGTAACTATATGTAGCTTGATGTGCCCTGCTGCCCCTATGTAATGTGTCCCATAATATGCCCTGCTGCCCCCCCCTTGTATTGTGTCCTGACCTCTTGTGTTCTGCCCTCTCCTGTACACTGCTTACATCCAGTTAAACCCATAATTGAGCATCTATGCAGAAGAAGAAAAAAAAAAAAAACAGTACAAGTTTCACATAAAAGTTAATACTTAGTTCTATTTAATGCCATTTCTTTAAATTGTTATATCACAGCTCGCTGATCACACCAATGTTCCATTAGCAGTATATCTGAACATTTCAGGGGCCCCCCGAAATGTCAGACTTTTTGCCAGAGGTTCCCCAACAGTAAAAAGGTTGAGAAACATTGCATTAAAAAGGTGAAAAAATAGGATTTTTTACTCACCGTAAAATCCTTTTCTCTGAGTCCATGGACCGACACAGCTTCTCTATTGACAAAGTGGGTATTATCCGTTAATTAGGAGTGACTAGGCAGAAAAACTTGTAAAAAGTGTTGCATCACACCTTCTACAGTACCGCCCAGGGGGCGGACCCTCTGGGTATACCCTCTCAGCCTGCACATCGCAGATCAGTTCGTCAAAAAGCAGTACAAACTTAAAAGGAGGGGTGGGTGCTGTGTCAGTCCATGGACTCAGAGAAAAGGATTTTACGGTGAGTAAAAAATCCTATTTACTCTTTCGTCCATGGACCGACACAGCTTCTCTATTGACAAAGTGGGACGTCCCAAAGCAGTGTCAGAGAAAAAACGAGGGGTGGTAACAGCATAAAAACAAACTTCACCCCAAAACACAAAACAGCACTCCTCCAACGGAGGAGTTGCAACTCTAAACAGCCGCCTGCAAAACCTTGCAGCCGAAAGAGGCATCCGAAGATGCACCTACATCAACTTTGTAGAATTTTGTGAAAGTGTGAGCGGACGACCAAGTCGCCGCTTTACATAGTTGGGAAACAGACGCTTGATGTCGGAAAGCCCAAGAGGCACCTATTGCCCTGGTCGAATGCGCCGTGACAGGAAAGGGGAGCGCCTGACCCTTTAAGGCGCAAGCCTGGATTACTATCTGTCGGATCCACCTAGAGATGGTGGCCGATGAGACTGCTTGGCCCTTCTTGGGACCAGCCACCCAAACAAACCGTGAGTCTGACTTCCGGAACAGGGAAGTAGCAGATATGTATACTCTCAAAGCTCGGACAACGTCCAAGGAATGCAACGCCGACTCCTTAGGATTCGACGGCTGAGGACACAAGGATGGAAGTACAATGTCTTCGTTGAGATGAAAAGCCGAAACGACTTTCGGAAGAAAGGAAGGCTGCGGCCGCAGCACCACCTTATCCTTGTGGAAAATCAAATAGGGTGCCTTGCAGGACAGGGCTGCCAGCTCAGAGACTCGTCTAACTGACGTAACAGCCACCAAAAAGACCACCTTCTGAGAAAGTGTCAACAGGGGAATATCTCTAATATTCTCAAACGGTGCCTTCTGAAGCACCGAGAGGACCAGGTTCAAGTCCCACGGAGGTAGAGGGGGACGGACCGGAGGGGCCACATGTCGAACCCCCTGCACAAATGTACTCACGAGAGAGTGAGTCGCCAGGGGTCGCTGAAAAAAGACAGCCAGGGCAGATATCTGTCCCTTAATCGTACTTAGGGCAAGCCTTTGGTCTACCCCATGCTGTAAAAACAGCAGGATTCTGGAAACCAAATAGGTACGCGGATGCCATTTCATTTCCTCACACATGGAGATGTAGGCCCTCCAAGTGCGGTGATAGACCTTCCTAGAGGACGGTTTCCGAGCACTTCTCATAGTAGAGATTACTGAGTCTGACAGGCCCCAATCTCTCAGTACCTGGTTCTCAACAGCCATGCCGTTAAAGCCAATGACTAAAGCAGGATGGAATATGGGACCTTGCAATAGCAGGTCCTTCCGTAGTGGTAGGCGCCAGGGGACGTCTGCTACCAGACGTACTAGATCGGCGTACCAAGGACGCTGAGGCCAATCTGGAGCGATTAGGATCATTGGAATTCCCTCTGCCTCCACTCTGCGGAGCAGAAGAGGAAGAAGCCTTAAGGGAGGGAAGGCATAGATTAGCCGATACTGACCCCACGATGCTACCAACGCGTTCGTTGCGTCTGCCCATGGGTCTCTTGACCGGGCCACAAACCTCAATACCTTCCGATTGAGTCGGGAAGCCAGAAGATCTACGTCTGGTGTGCCTCATCTTTGGCAAAGGAGTTGGAACACCTCCGGGTGTAAGGACCATTCTCCCTGGTCCAGCATCTGGCGGCTCAGGTAGTCCGCCTGCCAGTTTTCCACACCCGGAATGTACACGGCCGACAGTGCCGGTACGCTCCTCTCTGCCCACTTCAGGATGCGAGCGATCTCCGATGCTGCAGCTGAGCTTCTTGTTCCTCCTTGATGATTGACATATGCCACTGCTGTGGCGTTGTCTGACTGGATCCTGACTGGACGCCCTTACAGTCTCTGAGACCATTTGAAGAGGCACAGCTTGATCGCCCCGGATCTCCAGGACATTGATCGGCAGGAGGGCTTCCTCTGGGGTCCAGCGACCTTGCGCCGACTGGACACCCCAGACTCCCCCCCAACCTGTAAGGCTGGCGTCCGTCGTGATCACTATCCAGTAAACCGGAAGAAATGACTTCCCGGCCATTAGAGCCGGTGCTGTCAGCCACCATACCAGGGATCTCCTGACTAGGTGGCTCACTCGGATTTGATAATCCAGAGATGAAGGGCATCTGTTCCATCTGGACAGAACTTCCTTCTGTAACACTCGAGTGTGGTATTGAGCATATGGGACCGCCTCGAAGGAGGCTACCATGAGGCCCAACACTCGCATGCAAAAACGGAGTGACTACCAATTCCTGGAAGTCAGCTACCGTACTGCAGCCCGGAGGGTTTGCAACTTCTCCACAGGGAGGAATACCTTTGCCTCTGAGGAATCCAGAATCAACCCCAGGTACACTAGGCGTTGAGTGGGCACCAATACTGACTTTTGCGTGTTTAGTATCCAACCACAGTCTCGAAGAGTCTGACAGGTAATGGACACGCTTTCCTCTAATTCTGAGCTTGAAGGGGCCTTCAGCAGAAGGTCGTCCAAGTAACCTGTGATAGCGATACCCCGCTGTCTTAGAAGTGCCAGAATCGGAGCGAGCAGCTTGGTGAACGTCCTGGGTGCTGAGGCAAGGCCAAACGGGAGGGCCACAAACTGGTAGTGGTTCTTCCCGATAGCAAATCGCAGAAACCTCTGGTGTCTGGAGTATATGGGGACATGCAGGTATGCGTCCTTGATGTCCAAGGAGGCCAGAAAGTCCCCCGGATGGAGAGCCGTGACTACGGATCGAACCGACTCCATCCGAAATCTTTGTACCTTCACAAAGCAATTGAGGGCTCTGAGATCCAAGATTGGACGAACCCCCTCCTTCTTTGGCACAATGAACAGATTTGAGTAAAAACCCTGACCCCGTTCCTGTTCTGGAACTGGAATAACTACCCCGCGTTCCAGTAGACCTTGGACCGCCCCATACAGGGCCTCCCGACGGGTCGGTAGTAGCTGGAGATTGGAGGTGATGAATCTGTCTGGTGGACAAGAGAGAAATTCTATCTTGTAGCCTGAGGAGATTACTTCGCAAACCCACCTCTCGGAGACTAGAGCAGTCCACTGAGTCGCGAATTTGCGAAGACGTCCCCCCACCCGAGAGCTGGGTGGGGGCAGACCTTCATGTGGACGCAGATTTGTCCGCAGGCTTGTTGGGTCTGCGGGACCAAGGACGCTTTTGTCCTTGGGCAGGCGCTTTATCGGCCTGGGGTCTTTTCCCTGTCGCCTTAAGGGGGAGAAAAAAACGCTTATGTGCAGTAAAGGAGGGCCCTTGCCCTTGGCGTGGTCCCTTACCCTTGCTAGTTTGGGGAAGCAAAGTGCTTTTACCTCCTGTGGTATCCTTGATGATGTCATCCAGAGAAGCCCCAAAAAGTCTGTCGCCCTTAAAAGGCAGATCCAATAGGGCTTTCTTGGAAGTCTGGTCCGCAGACCAGCCCTTTAGCCAGATCAGGCGGCGTATTGCTACTGCATAAACCGAAGCTCTTGACAGCAGGGGAATAGTATCCATGTCTGACTCGCAGACAAACTTAAGGCCCTGGACCAACTGGTCGGCCAAAGTTATCTCATTAGGAGGAGCATCTCGCTCCTTTAACCCCTGGAGTAGCAATTTTGCCCATTCAGTAAGTGTCTGAGACACTAGGGCCCCCGCCAATGCCGGGCGTACTGCCGAGCCTACCACTGAGTATAGGTAGCAAGCAAGTGCTTCAGCCTTATCCACAGGGTCCTTGAAAACAGGAGCCCCTTATACTGGAATAGTGGTGGCTCTATTAAGTCTGGACATCGAAGGGTCCACTATAGGGGGAGGTCCATATCTTCAGAAAACTCTCCTCAAAGGGGTACCGTACTGCAAACCTCTTTGGGGCTGTAAAGACCCTCAGTGGGTTCTCCCATTCCTTGTATAAGAGTTTGTCAAAATAAGACACACAAGGGAACACCTTAGCAGTGCGGGCAGGTTTACGAAACCCAAAGGGGACTGGAGTATCTGCTACTTCTTCAGTCCTTTCC
This sequence comes from Rana muscosa, assembly GCA_029206835.1. NCBI lineage: Eukaryota > Metazoa > Chordata > Amphibia > Anura > Ranidae > Rana > Rana muscosa. The sequence continues at coordinate 979,551,869 of CM055118.1, read as the reverse complement.
AACTTTAGCGTATCCTCCACTGCAGTAATAAGGTCAGATACCAAAGCCGTCTCGCGTACTGACCTGGACTTGGAGTCCTCCTCATCACTGTCCGATCGGTCACGGTATGCAGTCTCTGATGCATCAGAATCTGGGCCATGAGCCGTAGCTGGACCTGGTTCTGCATCAGAAATATCCCCAGAAGATTGCAGGGGACGGGGGCGTTTATTACCCCCTGTATTCCCGTGTGCTGCTTCCACCCTGGCAGCAAACGCCTCTAGGATTGCCGACATAGCGTCCATAGACACCTCAGGGACACCAGCTGCTAAATCTGGTGTTTCAGGGGAGAAGACATCTGGCTCAGATGCCATGCTGACCACACGCTGACACTCACAGGGCTCCAGGCAAGATATCAATAGGCCACCCTCCTGCGCTGCAGAGATGCTGGGTTACCCAGAGGACTCACCACCCTGGATAGGTACTGCTATGCTGCGCCTGTGATGCTGTCCCCTTGCTGCTGTGTCAGTCTGCTTCTTTTATCAGCACTTCCTGTGTGAATTTTCGTGCCAGTGTAATGCACCCTAGAGGCCGGAGGCTCTCGCAAAAAGGTTGCCAAAAACGTCTGTATGGAAGATAATGTGGGCTCTAAGAAAATGGCCGCCGACAGAAGATAGAGGTCAGGCAGCCATAGCCCACAAAAAGATGGCCGCCGAACGGCAATATCTGCATACAGGGTGGACAAACATGGCCGCCGATCACCTGATAGGGGCCAGTGGGTGTGGCCGAACCACAGGAAGATGGCCGCCAGGCAGTTACAAGAGGCCAAACTTGGCATGGACCACCTCAAAATGGCCGCCAACAGCATGGAGGAGGAAGGACACAAACACAGGTAAGCAAAAATGACATTTCTTTCAAATGTTAGTTACAGCCAGCCCCGCTCCAGTGGGACCCCCTAGGTGACCCCCAGCACCCAGCAACCTTTAGCTAGAAGCCCAGGGAGGAGGGAAAGGCAGGGAGAGAGGGAAGAAAGGGGCCACAACCACTTACTTGATCTCTCCAGGAATGTCCAGCTAAATCACCCAGCCGAGGCAGGGGAGTTTTACTTACCTATCCTGCATGTATTCTGCTGTAAGACATTCCAAACAGATCATCGTCCGTGCACGGAAGGTGACTGTTGGCCAGGCATGCTGTGATTGGACCCAGAAGGGACGATCATATGTATGCCCTGGAGCATGACGCTCACCGGACAGGCTGCTGCGACTCGGCCGTAAGGTCAGCCGAAGCTGAGCGGTCCGATGCAAGCCTTGGAGCGTAGGCTCACCGGCCACCCGTGGAGCGACGGGCATGTCGTGGAAAACCCAGCGCGTAGCTAGGGTCGGTACACGCTCGATGGCCGAAACTGGGGAGACTACAAGGATCGAGGATCCAGCCTGTCACCCAGTCGGCAGTTGATCGAAGATCGCAGGAAACAACAAATGTAGCAAAAAAAAAAATATATATATATATATATATATATATATATATATATATATATATATATATATATATATCTTTTTTTCCCCGGACCAATGGGCCCGAAGGGAGCCATGTCCTACTCCTTGCTAGACAGAAAAAAACTGATCTGCGATGTGCAGACTGAGAGGGTATACCTAGAGGGTCCGCCCCCTGGGCGGTACTGTAGAAGGTGTGATGCAACACTTTTTACAAGTTTTTCTGCCTAGTCACTCCTAATTAACGGATAATACCCACTTTGTCAATAGAGAAGCTGTGTCGGTCCATGGACGAAAGAGTAAATAGGATTTTTTTACTCACCGTAAAATCAGTTTCTCTGACGTCCATGGACTGACACAGCTGTCATACTGATTACGTGTGGGTATAATGTCCCCGCTTGCAGGAAAAGACCTAGCCAGAATGTTAGATGTTAAAACATTCTAGAACAAACCAGAGCCGAACAGCCCTGCCCAGGGGGGCGGTCCCTCTGGACATTACCCTCCCAACTGCAGCTAGCAGCCTCAGTTCGTAACAAAGCAGTACAAACCTTAAAAGAAAGGGTGGGTGCTGTGTCAGTCCATGGACGTCAGAGAAATGGATTTTACGGCGAGTACAAAAATCCTATTTTCTGTTATCGGTCATACTGATTACGTGTGTGACGTCCCAAAACAGTATAAGAAAAGGCTGGGAGCAAATGGTAAAGTAACAACCAAAACTTCACTCCAAACCAGCAGAGCTCCTCAACAGAGGAGTTGCAACATTAAACAGCGGCCTGCAACACTTTGCGGCCTAAGGAAGCATCCGAAGATGCAGCCACATCAACCTTATAGAATTTTGAAAAGGCATGAACAGATGACCAGGTCGCCGCCTTGCACACTTGTGCAACCGACGCTTGATGTAGGAAAGCCCAGGAAGCACCAATTGCCCTGGTGGCATGCGCCGTAACCGGAAAGGGGGGGGCCACCCCCTTAATGGCATAGGCCTGTATAACAGGATGGGAGGACAATGTCCACATGTAGGTGAAAAGCTGAGACCACCTTTTGCAAAAGGAAGGTCGCGGACGCAACACCGCCTTATCCTTATGGATGACCAAATAGGGCGACTTGCAGGACAAGGCCGCCAACTCAGACACCCGTCTGACAGAAGTAATGGCCACTAAGAAGGCCACCTTCTGAGACAAGGTCAAGAGGGGAATATCTCCGATATTTTCAAAGTGAGGTTCCTGGAGAACCGAGAGCACCAAATTCAAATCCCGAGGAGGGAGAGGTGGTTTCAAAAAGGAGGGAGCACATGGCGAACCCCCTGCACAAAGATGCTACCAAGGAATAACCCGCTAGCGGTTGCTGAAGGAAGACGGCCAAGGCCGAAAACTGACCCATAAATGGTACTCAAAGCAAGCATTTGGGTCACACCACGCTGCAAGGGCCGCAGGATACTGGGGACGGAATACGTCCGTAGACGCTAGTCCAGCTCATAGCGATGTAAGCTTCCCAGGTACGGTGATATATCTTTCAAGCAGAAGACTTCCGTGCCCTGAACATGGTCGAAATTACCGAATCCGAGAGACCTCGGACTCTCAGCACCTGGCTTCCAATAGCTATGCCGTTAAGTCAGAGACTGTAAAAACAGGATTAAAAAATAGGACCTTGAAACAGAAGGCCCGCCCTTATTGGCAACCGCCAAGGAACGTCCGCGATGAGACGTACCAGATCAGCGTACAAAAGATGCTAAGACCCCACCCTGCGCAAGGGGATCACCGGAGTCCCTTCGGCCACAACCCTGCGCAGCAGGCGAGGAAGCAGCTGCAGCGGAGGATAACAGATATCAAGTGATAATGACCCCCTGGGGCCCACCAACGGATCCGAGGCATCCGCCCAAGGATCCCTGGACCTGGCCACAAATCTTGACACCTTACGATTGAGTCCAGAGGCCCTCAGGTCCACAACCGGCATGTCCAGGTGTAAGGACCACTCTCCTGGTCCAGCGTCTGGCGACTCAGATAGTCCGCCTGTCAGTTGTCTACGCTTGAACGTAGACGGCCAATAGAGACCACGTGGGGATGCATATTCTGATTGCCCGTATTTCCAGAACATTGATCAGTAAACGGCTTAGTCCAGAGTCCAAGCCCTGGGGCTGACAGGACTCCCCAGACTCCACCCCAGCCCGTCCTGAACACCGTCCACTGGATGGGGAGGGACGACTGGCCAGACCGAAGAGTCGGGGACCCCAACCACCACGCCAGGGACGCCCTGAGTGGGTGACTCATCTGGATCTGAAGATCCAAGGACAACAGGGATTTGTCCCAAGTGGATGGGATCTCTTACTGTAATGCCCATGTGTGTGATTGGGCATACGGAACAGCCTCGAACAAGGCCCTCATGAGTCCCAGGACTCTCATGCAAAAAACGGATTGACGACCATTTGTGAGATCCCCCTCCCTCCCTCTCCCTCTCCCTGAGGAAGGTGGGGGAGATCATGGAGGCAGAAAGTTGGCTAGCGGACTGCAGAGACACTCGCAAATGATTTGACCTTACTTGGGCAGCTTGGAAAGCCCACGTGCATGACACAACCACGATTTCTTCAAGTTTGGACATTGCATTACTTACCCTAGCAGATCCCTCCTTCGGGAGACTCGTCCAGGCGCACCGCCAGTCAACTACTACGGGCTCCACTTGAAGGTGGACTCATCTCCTCAGCAGACCCGGTGAGAGCTGTTCCGCATGCCTTCCTGATCTCCACTCTTCTTTATTTCCCACCTAACTTTCCATGTTTCTTTTCTCTTTTCCTCTTTTGTTTGGGGAGTAATTGTTTGTGGTTTGTTTATAGATATGTTGCACTCGTGGAACACCTGGGTGGCCTTCTCTGAGCTACCTGGGTGTCTTCAGGTTTCTAACCGTACCGGGTACCTCGGACTTGTTTGAGATGCTTTTCAGAAGGGAAGCCGCATTTGCGACTACTATGGTGCTGGAGCAGGTGGTCACCCCTCCCCACATCATTATGGGGGGGAAGCCTGCGCCACAGGGATCGAATATCCGGGGTGCCCTTTTGTTAGTGCATCGCCTAAAAGATGTTTTCCCCCTGTCATTATGGTTGTCCGTGTTCGGACTGTGCTACACTAACCACTTGGTGTTCCTCCTGGAGATGGGGGGGGAGTTACTCCCTGGAATGGAGATGGAAGTTAAATGAAAGCTCATTAGAAAATCCACAAATTATGGAAGACTTAAAGAAATTACGTGGTATTTTCAAATAAATGATAATGGAGAAAGTGACCCGAGAATGGTTTGGGAAGCCCATAAAACGGTAATTAGAGGAATATTAAACATGGCTCCCGAATAAAAAAGGATAGAGAAGAACAGGTAAAACATCTGTTAGAAAAGTTACATGATCTAGAGACACAACATAAGAAGACAACAGAGAGAGAACTAGGAAATGAGGTAGCACATTTAAGGAGACAAATAGCAGATTTACTTAGATATAAGGCGGAAGCGGCCCTACAATACAGAAGGAAAGAGAGTTACAACTCAGGAGATAAATGTGGTAGGCTATTGGCAAAAAAATAAAAAAACAACTGACACGATCTTATATCCCAACTATTAAAGGAAAGGCAGATTTGAAGAAGTCACTCCCAAAAGAGATAGCACAAGAGTTTCAAGAGTATTACTCTGCTCTATATAAATTTGCCAGAAACAGGAGTTTCCCCTGGGTCTATAAAGAAATATGTGACTTCGACAGGTCTAACTAGATTATCATCACCAGATAGAAGGAAATTAGAAGGGCCAATTACTATGGAAGAAATGCAATTATTAATGAAAACAATTGAACATGGGAAAGCACCAGGACCAGATGGTTTTACCATACAATATTATAAAAAGTGTATCACTCAATTAGGACCATATATGATTAAACTATTTAATGCAGTTGGACAGACAGTGGTGTTACCCCCCTGAGTCTGTAACTGCACCTATTACCTTGATACCAAAAGAGGGGAAAGACCCTGAGATATGTAGTAGTTACAGACCAATATCCTTATTAAATGTCGATTTAAACATTTTGACAAAAATCTTAGAGCACTGTATTCAGCCCTATTTATCACAATTGGTACATTTAGATCAAGTAGGGTTTATCCCTACAAGAGAAGCAAGGGATAGTACTATTAAAAAGGTACTAAACTTGATACAAGAAGCCAATCAAAAAAAGATAGAGTGTTTTTCTGAATACGGACGCAGAAAAAGCATTCGATAGAGTTAATTGGAAATTTATGATTTAAGTACTAACACAAATGAGTATAGGAGAAAAGATGCTACAATGGTTAACGGGAGTGTATGCGAGTCCTCGGGCATTAGTAAAAGTAAATGGGGTCTATTCTAAGCCTTTTATAATTACAAATGGAACACGGCAGGGCTGCCCTCTTTCGCCTCTGTTATATGCTTTGACTTTAGAAACTTTTCTAAACAAGATTAGACAGAATACGGATATTAGGGGTATTGAAATTGGGGAAAAGGAATATAAAGTATCTGCTTACGCAAACGATATGCTTTTTTCATTATCAAGACCACCAATCTCACTACCCAATCTTATGAAAGAAGTAGAAATATATGGGAAGATTTCGAACCTTAAAATAAATTATGGTAAATCGGAGGCACTGCCAGGTCCCATTAAAAATGTAATAGAACGGAGGGGGCGTGTCCGGGAGCCGACTGAGGAGGACGTGCAGACATTGAGCTCCACAACTGCACCCTCAATCTATAGCCATCCTCGCTCCTAATCCACTGGAAATTGCTCCAACTCTTCCCCTGTCATTCCTGAGGATTCCCTACCTGCAACCCAGCCTGAATTGTAACTCCGGGCCGGCCGTGCGGCAACTACCAGGCCCGCTCTACACAGCCCAGGCCCGACGCCATCTTGGGGCCCACGAAGCCTCCAACGCCTCCCGGAGGGTCTCCGGATACCCCACGGACATTCTGCATCTCCATCCAGGCTTGGATGGAGGTGTTTGACTATTAGGGAACCCCCTCGGTCTTCTTCTCGGCCTGTGGTCGGCTCCGGGGCCTGGCCGCCATCTTGCGGCCTGCGGGACCAGCAGCATCCTCCGGCCTAAAGTGCTGCGATCGGCGGAGTGTGCGGCGGGCGGATCGGCCGCAAGTGTGCCTGCACTGATCTGGTCTGCATACCTGAGGGATCCCGGGACGTTCGGCCTGACACACCCGCGGCGGCCAGTTTTAGGAAAGTCCGCGGCTTCGGCCTACTCCTGGAAGTCGGCGGCCATCTTGCTGCTCCCAATACACCCAGAGCAACATCCAGCACAAAGCACCATCTCGCACGGGGTAAGCGGGGCGGGGGCAGAGTTAAAGGCACCAGAAGTAGGCTGATCCCTCCCCGGCTGGCAGTCAGAAAGGAGCACTCGGTGGGAGCCCTGACCCCATAGGTTCGAGGGGCGGCCATCTTGCTATACCCGACCATAGGACTGCTGGGTCCCCCCTTGCCCGTTTAAAACCGCTTCGCCCTACCCATCAAGGTCTGATTACTCTGGTGTACGGGGCGGCTGGGCCTCCACCTCATTCATCTTGCCCTCCCCGTAACCCTCCAGTCACAGACTAGCAAGCAGTGTAGTGGCCATCTTGCTCCACCCGGACTCCGTGCTCCCCCTTGCCACTAGCCTTGCTCTGCCCCCTCCTCAGCCGCCAGTGCTGCCCAGGCTGCCGTACCGCTGTCCTGTAACACAAACACCGGCACTCCCCTGCGCCTGCTCCAATACGTCAGTAGCAACAAAGCAAGCGTCTATTCCCATGTACGACACGGGTCGCACTTTCTGTTCTTCCACTCCACCTATGGGGATGCGTGGCTGAGGATGGACGGCTGAAGACATGTACTGCTGAGCATTGTGCTCTCCCGACGACCGCAGGCTGCGTTCCCAACCAATCACGCCCAATCTGCTGATGGCGGCTTCCAGCTCTACCTCTACTGATTCCGCTGCACTGCAACCAGGTAATATCCAACGGTACCTGCTACGCACAGCCTCACAGGACTCCCGTACAGGGAAAGACAGGGCTTCATCAGCCCGAACCCCAGGCAAACCAACACCTCCTCCCCCGGCTGCAGCAGCTTTCTCTGTCGGTGGGACCGGCCCAGGTGTACACCCGACCCCTCCGATGGATCCCGCTACTCTTAGCGTGAACACTGCCTCAGCAGAGATGCTCTCCCAGGGCTCCACATCCGCTGCCGTACTTTCTGCTTTCCGAGCTGACTTTGATTCCTGGGCTTCCAAAATGAAAACTTCTCTCCATGTTGAACTGAATGCCCTCAAACAACGGGTTTCCGCGTCGGAGGTCACGGTTTCTGCTATGGCCACCACCCAGGAGGACCATTCAGCCCGCATAACGGCGCTTGAAAATGCATCTACGGCTCACCTTTCCCGTCTACGGCAACACCAGCTCCGGATAGAAGATAGTGAGAACCGGAGCCGCAGGAACAACATCCGGCTGCAGGGGGTCCGGAGGCTACATCAGGTGCCGATCTCAAACCCACTGGCATCGCTATCCTCAATCAGGTCCTGGGCAGGGAAGTTACATCTCCCATTGAATTGGACAGAGTGCATAGAGTGGGAGGCATGGGGGGTGACCGCAGGGACCGCCCTCGTGACGTACTTTGCCGGGTGCACTACTATACCCTGAAGGAAGAAATTTTGTGCAAGGCCTGGGGCCACTGGACTTTCACGGATCACCTATACACCTCTACCCGGACCTCTCCCGCAACACGCTGTACATGCGGCGAGCGGTCCGTCCTCTGCTGGACTTAATTCGCCAAGTAGGCGCCACGTACACTTGGGGCCACCCCTTCAGCATCAAAGTGACCCGAGAAGATAACCACAAATTTGTGCTGTCAGACCCGGACCAGCTTCCTGCCTTCTTCCTGTTCCTGGACCGGGACCCTATTGTCATCCCGAACTGGTTGGACCCCCCAGATGACCGCCAGCGGCTACCGGGCCCTCTACAGCGTCGAGGACGCCCACAGTCTAGATCGGTACCTTCCGGTCCTAGAGTACGGTGAGCCACGTCACCAGAAGACTGATCCAGATTCTGTCGTCCGAGACCTGAAATGGTTCTTTTTTGATATGTCCCTTTGTCCACCAGGTGACTACAGTTCCTCTATGAGACTCCGGCCAGGTTTGCCTACTGTTTTCTCTATTCTGTTTTGTACTCACGGTTTTACTTGCGTATCCACCCCGCTGACTCTTGCTCACTTTGTTATCTAAGTGCTGCTGGCGGTTTAGTTGTCTCGCTTGGCACGGAGAATGTTTCCTTGCCCTCAGCTGGTGCGGTTGTACTTGCGGGGGCTTTGGAAAGGCGGTCGGTGGTGTTGATATGTTCTTTCACGGCATTGGCTCTACTGGCTGGCTTGGTGTTTCCCGGGCATAGCCCTTTGGCTTGTCCGGGGACCTCCGGGTCTTCCCTCGGGCTCTGGACATCTATGTCCCTGGAGCTTGGGACTGGCTGGCCTTATCACGGACACCTTTTATGCGTTTACACAGATATCTGAGCTAAGCCGTGACAACTATCATAGTTAATGCTGCTATAAATGTAGTAATTGGTGCTTCCAACCCTCGCATGCTTACGCGGGAATACCTGTGCCTTTATTCTGTCACCAGTTTGTGTACACCTTGTTCTACGTTGATGTTATTTTTCTATGTAATTTTAGACTGTTTATTACACTCAAGCGTACCAATGGTATTAGTCTGACACTCTGCCCTTTAGTGACTAGGCAGTTGAGCATTAGATGCCACGGTCATTGGGTGTGTTACACTTACAGTTATGTTATATATGCCTGTTAGGTTGTCGGGATCACAACTCAGCTGTTCTAACCCCGTTCTCTCCCCCTAAATAGGATTGGCACAGTTAGTGCCTACTACGTGATATTTCACGAAGTGTTACGTTTTTGCGTACACTTTAGTATTTTTGAGCCACCTTCCCCAGGTGCTCTCTATGTTCAATCTCTCCCCCGCCTCGCTCTACCTTCTCTCTTCCTCCCCTGTTGTGTTTCCCGCCTTTTTTCTTCCCCGCTTTTCTTTTTTTCTTCTCTCTCTCCTTCCCCCCCCCTCCCCCCCCCATCGCTCCATCATGGCCCACACAGTGACCTCTCACCCTAGGTTACAATTCTGTTCCTACAATGTCAATGGGCTCAATATTGCCTCCAAAAGAGGACAAATCCTGTATCAAATGCACAAACGCCAAGTCAATGTGCTTCTTCTCCAAGAGACACATTTTCACTCTGCCTCCACCCCTTCCTGTTCCAACAGATACTTCAACAGGTGGTTCCACAGCACTAGCCCAAACCAGAAAGCCAAGGGAGTGTCTGTGGCCTTCCATAAGACGCTCCCTATAGAGGTGCTTGACCATCTCTCGGACCCCCAGGGGAGGTATGTTTTTGTGAAATTCGTGTTATGGGGTACCAAATTTACAGTAGCTAACATTTACCTTCCTAATGTTAATCAAGTATCGGCCGCGTTACAATACATGAGGATTCTGTCAGGATTCAGGGAGGGTAAGCTCATATTGGGGGGAGATTTTAACACCCCTCTTGAACCACTTTTAGATTCCTCCACCTCGCGATCGTGTATCTCCTTCCCCAAACTGAGGGCTCTGAAACGGGCATTCTACGATCTGCGTCTGGTGGACGTTTGGAGAGTGCTGCACCCCACGGCCCGTAACTATACCCACTTCTCCCATGTTCATCACACCTATAGTCGCATAGACTACCTAATGAGTGACCATAACTGCCTGGACTGGTCCCCGGAATGCATCATAGACCCAATGGTCTGGTCTGACCATTCTCCTATACACATGACATTCTCGCTCCCTTCCACTCCGATTAGGGAATGGTCATGGCGCTTGAACGATTCGCTGCTTACGAACCCGGAATGTGTGACAAGGGTTTCAGATACAATCTCTAACTTTTTTGCGGACCACGCTTTGGATACAACATCGTTGCCCTTTCAATGGGAGGCACTTAAGGCTGTCCTACGTGGTACCTTCATCCAAATGGGTACGCGTCTTAAAAAGGAGCGCTCAGCCGCCATAGAGGCAGCAAATAAAACGCTTAGAAACTTAGAAACTGAGCACAAACAATCCCCGACAGTGACAATGCTGGCGGACGTTTCTAGGGCACGATCACAACTTAGAGAACTTTATGAAGCCTCTGCACGCACATATGCAGATAAGCTCACTTTCCATCAATATAAGTTTCGAGATAAATGTGGTAGGCCACTGGCTCGCTCCCTACACCCAAAAACAACCTCCGCCTTTGTGCCTCATATTCAGGGGGCACAGGGAGAAATGGTATCCTCACCCACTAAGATGGCGGGGGAATTCAGGGACTTTTATCAGTCCCTGTACAATATCCCTAAGACTCAAGGGACAAGTTCCCCTTCTTCCGGGGTGGAGGACCAGATGTCATATGTATTGGAAACCGCGCTCCCTACATTAGACGATGACGTCATCGCTGATCTGGAAACCTCAATCACAGAAGACGAAGTTGCCAAAGCCATAGCGGGTACACCGAGTGGAAAGAGCCCGGGCCCAGACGGCTTTACTCCTAAGTTCTACAAACTTTTTGCCGCCCTCCTCACGCCCTTTCTAACTAATGTGTTCAACTCTTTGTCGGAGGGTTCAGTGTTCCCTCCACAAACACTTGAGGCTCACATATCCCTCATCCCAAAGCCAGGCAAAGACCCCACTCTTTGTGCAAGCTATAGGCCGATCTCCTTGATTGGGGTCGATTTGAAAGTCTTTGCTAAAATCCTAGCCAATAGATTACAACCATTGTTGCCTGGGATAATACACCTAGACCAGGTCGGCTTTGTGAGTGGCCGTGAGGCTAGGGACAATACCCTGAAGACCCTTCTTTTAACCAACTATGCCCGGTCCCACGATATCCCACTATGCCTCTTAACAGTCGATGCCGAGAAGGCATTCGACCGAGTAGACTGGCAGTTCCTTCGACTATCCCTGCAACAAATAGGCGTGGGAACCAATATGATGGCGAGAATAATGTCCCTTTACTCCTCTCCATATGCTAGGATTAGACTAAATGGCTCGCTATCTCCAGCCTTCTCTGTATCTAACGGGACGCGACAGGGATGCCCACTGTCCCCCCTCCTCTACGTTCTCACTATGGAACATCTAGCTATTGCTCTACGTAACAATTCTTCTATCCAAGGCATAACAGTCGGGCCCACACATACTAAACTTGCCCTCTTTGCAGATGATCTGCTCCTGTTCGTGACACACCCTCACACATCCTTGCCCTTGGTATTGCAGGAGTTTCGGAAATTTGGAGAAGTTAGCAACTTCAAGGTCAACTACAATAAATCGGAAATCCTCAACATATCTCTGCCTACGTCGGCCCTACGAAGACTATCGTCTTCTTTCCCCTTTAAAACTGGTTCCCCCTCCATAAGGTATCTCGGAATTCAAATACCGGCGGATGCTTCCCAACTTTTTTCCTTGAACTTTGCCCCCCTACTTCTTAGGACCCAGGCAGATTTAATCAATTATGCGTCCAAACAGCTCTCATGGCTAGGTAGAGTGAATGCCCTGAAAATGGATGTTCTCCCTAGGTTCCTGTATTTGTTTCAGACCATCCCTATTCACATACCTAATTCGTACTTTAAGAAAATACGCCAACTGTTTTCCAAATTTATTTGGAATGCGGCCCGTCCCAGGATACGGTATGAAACACTTTCTCTTCCAAAGGCTCGGGGGGGGGGCTGGAGCCCCAGATGCCTCCCTATACCATAAAGCAGCGGTGCTCACCCGCATACTAGATTGGTTCCATCATTCTTCAACCAAGCTTTGGGTTCAGTTGGAAAGCCACATGAGCCCAATTGAGCTCTCCGCTCTCCCCTGGACCTTGCCTACGGTACGGGGGGGTTCGGGCCCTCTTAATGACCTTACCCATCAAACGATCCAGAAGGGGCTTATCAAACCGCATGGGGCCTATGACTCCCTTCTTTGGGACCCCGGCCTTTCCGCCAGCTATGTCGGTAGCAAGATTCGGACCATGGCGAAGGGAGGATCATAGGCGACTTGCCCAGGTCCTTTGTGCAGACCCCACTTTGAGGTCAGATACCTCTACCGGTCTGACCTCCCGCCACCCCATGCAGTGGCTTCGGAGGCAACAGACTGCCTCTTACATCCGGACTTTCCCATCTACTACAGACATTCTTGCTGAACCGACGGGATTCGAGGAACTGCTCCTGCAGGTGGAACCTCCAACGCATGTTGTATCGCAACTATACTCCCTTCTGCTCGATGTTTACTCCCCTGGCCTCCCACCGTATACGGAGGCCTGGGAGACAGACCTCCGTCACACTATCTCCCCTATTGACTGGCAAAAATGTTTTACCCTGACGCACAAATTGTCCATAGCCACCAAGACCCAGGAGAAGGGGTTTAAACTGTTAACAAGATGGTACAGATGTCCATCAACTCTTCACCACTTCAATCCGGAGGTGTCGGATGCCTGCTGGCGGTGCCTCGGCTCCCGAGGAACCATACTCCACATTTGGTGGGAGTGCCCTCCTGTGCGGAGGTACTGGCAGCGGATTTTCACACTCTACTGCAAATTGATGGCGACCTCTATCCACCCTTCACCTGAGGTGGCTCTCTTGTCTATTATCCCAGGATCATTTAAATCCATCAGAAATGATGTCTTGCGACACTTTCTGGCGGCGGTCAGGGTAGTGATTCCCCGTCATTGGAGAACAGTAACCATGCCTTCCCTGGGGGATTGGGCTGTTGAGGTGGACCGCATTAGGGACCTTGAGCGCCTGGTGGCGGAGGAAAATGACAAAAGTGAACAGTTCTCTCACATGGACTTCATGGTCCGTGTTTCGGTACTCCTCGGAGTTTATCTCTTGGGCGGAGTGTGCCCTGGACGAGACCACTCTCGGACCTTGATGGAGTGATTCTGATCCCTGTCCCCTATCTGTGTACCCCTACTATTTGCCCCTGACTCTGACTCTCTCTTTTCTCTACACATAAATACACCTCTAAGAACCCAGTAGGATAACGTACCAGGGCTTCAATTTACCTACTACCTATAACCCATTGAGTGACCCTACTTCATACTCTCCAAATAGGTTTGTGTATACTTTCATCTGATGGTACTTAGCCCTGCTCTGTTCTGACACACATGATATGATGCCTGTTGAGGATGTATCCTATTAATGTTTGTAATGTTTAAGACAATGTATGTCTTTTTCTGTCGTTTCATTGCATAAACAAATAAAATAAGATTGAATTAAAAATGTAATAGAACAAAACTACGTTTAAGTGGACGAGGAAAGCCTTAAATTATTTAGGTACACAGATACCCGCAAATTTGGAGAAAACGTTCGAATTAAACTTTGAACCATTAGTTAGAACTGTAAGAACGTTACAGAAAAATTGGAGCAAAGGTATGCACTCATGGTTCGGGAGATGCAATATTCTTAAAATGAGCGTAATGCCAAAATTTCTCTTCCTGTTCTTAGCATTACCGATAAAAATTCCCAAGTCTTTCTTTAACCAAGTCCAAACTATGTTGATGAAATTTATTTGGAATAGTAAAAAGCCAAGATTAGCCAGAAAACTCTTAACTTTACCAAAAAGAGTAGGAGGTATATCTGCACCGGACATATATAATATTATCAAGCAGTGCATCTGGGGAGACTAGTAGACTGGAGCAGACATAGAGATTATAAATTATGGATAAATATGGAACAACAAATAAGTTTAATACCACTAAATAGGGCAATATGGTGCTATAGAGCTTTGTCCCCCTTGGTAAAATCACACCCCACGATAGGAACGACGTTATGGGTAGGAGATAAAATATGTCAAAAATCTAAATTTACAGATACAAAAATCACCACTATATCCTATAATAGGAAACCCAGATTTCTTACCAGGGATAGAGTCAGTAAAGTTTAAGAAATTGAGGGGAAAAAGGAATTTTCCAAGTGTCAGACTTCATGGGAGAAAGGGGATGGGTAACAATAGATAAGCTAACAAAAAAAAGGAGGTAAATATGAAATTCCGATTTGGCAAGCTCGGCAGATTAGACACTACCTAGAAAAACTGGGATCAGCAGAAACATATAGACGGACACGGACAAGATTTGAGGATTACTGTGAGGGAGGGGAACCACTTTCACATGTCATATCGAAAATGTATGCATTGTTGATTGCACCCCTAGACGACTTTAAAATGGAATGTCTTGGTAAATGGGAGAGAGATATAGGCCATGCCTTCTCTCCAGCACAATGTCAGAATATAATAGAGTTGGCCACAAAAACATCGAGGTGTATTAAAATACAAGAGTCAAATTATAAAATTTTAACACGCTGGTATTATACACCGGTAGCCCTAAATAAATTTTTTCCAGAATTTTCTGACAGGTGTTGGAGAGGATGCAAGGAAAGAGGGACAATGATACACATATTCTGGTCTTGCCCAGTAATTAGACAATTCTGGGAAACAGTGCATAGAATTACACAGAAATTTACTGAATATCTAATTCCAGGGGAACCAGATTTCTTCTTGTTGCACAATGTACAAATTCCATCTAAGAGATACAGCAATTCAATTCTGTGCCACCTAATAAAACGCAGCAAAAAGTTGTATTGCAACAAATTGGAAAGATATAAAAGCCCCGACGGCGTCGGAGTGGCTTAAGATAGGAAAATAGGAATAATGGAGAAACTGTTAGCTATAACATTAGATAGAAGGGAACAAGTTAAAGAAATCTGGGCCCCATGGGAAATATATATGCAATCAGAAGAGTGTAGGAGATTATTGGGAGAGTAGGGGAGGGAGGGAGGGGAGAGAGAAATTACTTGAGTGAGTTCTCCCTTTTTTTTTTTCTCTCTCCGGGAGGGGAGGAATTTGGGGATAAGGGGGAAGGCAACAGGGGAAGATGAAAATATGTAGATAAGAGATGAAGGAAACTAAATAAACAGAAATTAGAGAATAGGAAGAAAGAAAGATGGTTTGTATGAAGTTTAACCACCTCCCTACTGGGCACTAAAACCCCCTTCCTGCCCAAGCCATTTTTCAGCTTTCAGCGCAGTCACACTTTGAATGACAATTGCGCGGTCGTGCGACGTGGCTCCCAAACAAAATTTGCGTCCTTTTTTTCCCACAAATAGAGCTTTCTTTTGGTGCTATTAAATCACCTCTGCGCTTTTTATTTTTTGCGCTAAACAAAAGAAGAGCGTCCAGTTTGGAAAAAAAAACACAATATTTTTTACTTTTTGCTATAATAAATATCCATTTTTTTTTTTCAATTAAAATTTTCCTCAGTTTAGGCCGATACGTATTCTTCTACATATTTTTGGTATAAAAAAAATAAAAAATAAAAACCGCAATAAGCGCGTATTGATTGGTTTGCGCAAAAGTTATAGCGTCTACAAAATAGGGGATAGTTTTATAGCATTTTTTTTTTTTTTTTTTTTTATTAGTAATGGCGGTGATCTGCGATTTTTATTGTGACTGCGATATTGTGGCGGACACATCGGACACTTTTGACACATTTTTGGTACCATTCACATTTATACAGCGATCCCTGCTATAAAAATGCATTGATTACTGTATAAATGTGACTGTCAGGGAAGGGGTTAACCACTATGGGGCGGGAAGGGGTTAAATATGTTTCCTCAATGTGTTCTAACTGTGGGGGGAGGGGACTGACTGGGGGAGGTGACCGATGGTTGTCCCTATGTACAAGGGACACACCATCAGCCTCCTCTCCCTCACAGGACGTGGATCTGTGTGTTTACACACACAGATCCACTTTCCTGCTTGGTTCCCGGGCAATCGCTGGTGCCCGGCGGCAATCGCGGCCGCTGGGCACGCGCACCGGGTCCTTGGTAACACGGCGGGCGCGCGCACGCGCGATCCCCCTCCTTCTGAGGGACGTTCAGGAACGTCCACTCAGAAGGAGAGAGCACCCACCCGGCCGTATATGTACAGTGGCCGGGTGGGAAGTAGTTAAAATATTAATTAAATGTTTATATTTATTAATAAAATATGAAGATGGCATAGATTTAATTTCTGAAAGATGAGATGTAAAGAAATAGGGCATGATGTGAACTTTGTTTCTTTGTAATAACATATTATTTTAGAAACCCGGTTGATAAAAGAATAAAAAAAAAAAAAAAAAAAAAAAAAAAAGAAGATCGTCCAGATAGCCCATAAAAGCAATGCCTCGCTGTCTCAGCAAGGCTAGAACCGGAGCAAGCATCTTGGTAAAAACCTTTGGTGCCGAGGCTAGGCCGAAGGCAAGAGCCACAATTGATAGTGGTCTTCGCCGATCGCAAGCGCAGAAACTACTGTTGACGTGCGCAGATCGGAACATGCAAGTAGGCGGCCTTGATGTCCAAGGATGCCAGAAAATCCCCTTGGAGTGTAGCGAACACCGCGCGAATGGATTCCATGCGGAACTTTCGCACCATCACAAAGGCAGTTAGGCCTTGAGGCCCAGGATTGGTTGAACCCCCGTCCACCTTTTGGGACTACAAACAGATTCGAGTAGAAACCCTGAACAACCTCTCCTATGGACGGAACCAGCACAATCGCTCCGGACATGATCAATCTTGTACAGCCCTTAAGAGGGCCGCCCGACGGGCAGGAAGGAGAATTAAGAGAAAGAATTCCGTTCCTGGCCCCCAGACAGATTCTATCCTGTATCCTGAGGCGACCACCTCGCACACCCACCAGACAGATTCGGGAGGTCCACCGAACCGTGAACCTGCAAGGACGTCCCACCACCCCAGAGTCAGGCAGGGGCAAGACTCCATGCGGCGGTGGGCTTACGCACCCAGGGGTGCTTATGTTCCCCCAGACGCACTTTTTCCAGTCTGGGAGGGCTTATCCGTGGATTCTGACTGACGAGAAGAAACTCCTCCTTCTTTGCCAGAAAGGAAGGGCCCGGCCTACGGTGGGGCTCCTTTTTCCGTACCAGACTGAGGAAGGAAGGTGCTCTTACCCCTTGTGACATCTATAATAATGGCATCCAGGGTGGCCCCAAACAGTCTACCGCCCTTAAAGGGTAAGTCAGCCAGGAGCTATGTGGAAGCTAGGTCGGCCAACCAGCATTTCAGCCATATAAGGCGACAAAGCACCACAGCAGATAGAGGCCTCAGAAATTAAAGGGGCCGCATCCAAAGTGGCATCGCACACGGAGACTAAACCTTGTGCCAGTTGGTGAGCCATGGTAATGGTCTCAGGAGGGAGATTCTGCTCCTGAACCGTCTGGTGCAAAAATTTTGCCCATCCTGTGAGTGTCTTGAGACACAAGTGTAGCTGCCCCTATAGGGCGTAAGGCAGACCCCAATAAGGTAAACATAGTTCTACTCATTACTTCTGACCTCCTGTCAGTGGGAGCCTTAAATGCAGGAGTCCATTACATTGGGAGCGTGGTAGCCTTATTCAAACGGGCAACCAGTGGGTCGACCACTGGGGGGGGGGGGGGGGGGAGAGCCCCTTCTTAACCAGGTCCTGCTTAAAAGGGATATCCCATGGCTAGGCGCCGCGGGACTGTCAGTCTTCTGCGGCTTATCCCAGACTTAATGAATGTATCAAAAAAAAAGGCACATATGGAAAAACCTTTCTGAATAAACGGCTTTAAAAAGGAACCAAAAAGGAGACAGCTTCCACCTGAGGTTCCTCAGCCTCAACATTCAGCTTGAGAGTGTTCCTCACAGCATCAATGAGTTCACTTACAAGCACCCTGTCAGTTTCAGAACTGGGGTCTTCCTCACAGGGAATATCCTGTTCAAAAACATGAAAATCCTCAGGGCTAGGGTCCTGAGCAGCAATAGGTAGGCCCATATCTGAGACAGAGGACTCCCTTACAGGAGGATGTGTGGGGAGGGGGCGCATTACAACTCCCTTGCGTTTGCACACCGCTTCCATCCTGACAAGGATGATTCCAGGACTGCCAACAACTAGTCGCTAGGGACCGCAGGTGCAGGAGCACTGCCAGTTGCCTCAGACAAGTGTGGAGAAGCAGGTGAACTAGACTCCATACTGCCACGCTCTGAGCCTTTTATACACTCATAGTGAGTAACACAGTCCACCCACTGGCTATGCTGAAGCTGAGGGGATACCCAGGAGTACTCAACAACCCCTATAAGGACCGCTCATTCCGCTGTATGTAACCGCGCTGCCACGTGGGTGAAGCCTGGGGAGAGTGAGGAGACTGAACTGAGCAGCGACCGATAGAGGCCGAAACCGAAAGCAAAAAGGCAGCGGCTTCAAGAAAATGGCCGCCGGCCGTACACATTACTGCACCACAGATAGGCGGCAAAATGGCCGCCGAGCGCGGTCTTTTTAAAATACCTCACAGCGCTAATGGCGCACATGTTTAGTGGCACGGCAAGCGCTGGGGCGGCTGTTTGAACACAAACAGCCCCACTCAGGAACTGTACCTGTGAAGCTTAAACTTTGCTAAGCATGCATGAAAACCACAACTCCACCACAGTACTTACAACCAGAACACTGCACCTCTCCCAGGGCCATTAAAACCGACATGAGCGCCCCCCCCCAGTCAGGCCAGAGTGACCCCCCCAAGCACCCCCACACAGCACAGCACCAGTACAGGGTGAGCATAACAGGGGGGGGGGGAGACAGGGAGAAACCCCCCATATAAAGAAACACAGCCAGCATGTACTCACCTGCAGTAGGAGAGACTACTTACCCGTCCCTTTCAGGGACCCACTGGCTTGTTTCAGACAAACCTATCACAGAGCAGTACTGCGTAGCTGTCGGCCCGGTCCACCGCGAGAGATACAGTCAGTCAGGTACTGTTCAATCTTTAGAGGACCGCGGGAGCTAAAAGCAACCCGGCCACCCCTGGAGTCATGGGGTATGTCGTGAACTGAGTCTCACGCACACAAGGCGAGGGTAAGCACGCTCGATGGTCAGACAGGGAAGACGAGGATACCAGTGTACCCAACCTGTTGCCCAGCCGATAGTTGATTGAAGGTCTCAAAAATAAATTAAATTTTATTCCTTTGGGAATTTTAATAAGTAAAATCTTCCAGGAGATTGGCTCCTGAGAGAGCCACGTCTTCTCCTTCTGCTAGGCAGAAGGAAAAAAAACTGAGGCTGCTAGCTGCAGGTGGAAGGGTAATGTCCGGAGGGACCGCCCCCCTGGGCAGGGCTGTTCAGCTCTGTTTTGTTCTAGAATGTTTTAACATCTAACATTCTGCCTAGGTCTTCTCCTGCAAGCAGGGACATATACCCACATGTAATCAGTATGATAGCTGTGTCAGTCCATGGACGATAAGAGAAACCACCTTTAGTGTAGCAGCCCCCCAGTGCCCCCTGTTTTACTTACCTGAACCCGGTCTTTCCCGTGCCAGAAACAAGCACACCAGCTCCAGCCGGTGTCTTGTGTTTTGATTGGATAGATTGTTAACAGCGCAGCCATTAGCTCTCGCTGCTGTCAATCAAATCCAATGACGCAGGAGACCACACCTCTAGATATCCTTTAAAACAACAAGGGCAGAAGATTTAATAGATGGAAAGTTGAAAAAAAAATTACTTTACAGCTGGATACACAATTTGTTGTTCAATTTCCTTTAGATTTACCGTCAACTAAGTTCAAGTGCAAGGGCCTATCTGATTGCATACAATTTGTAAGGGTTTAGGTTTGACCTCATTGTATATGGTTTTGCTACATCTAACAGGAAAGTTGTCCAAAAAAAAAAAATGCATAGTGTGTAGCCAGCTGCAGAGTGGGATTGGACAGATATAAAGTGCCTTGAAAAAGTATTCATACCCCTTAAAATTTTCCACATTGTCATGTTACAGCCCAATACATAATCAGAGAAGCAGCCAAGAGGCCCAGGGTAACTCTGGAGGAACTGCAGAAATCCACAGCTCAGGTGGGAGAATCTGTCCACAGGATAACTATTAGTCGTGCACGCCACAAATCTGGCCTTTATGGAAGAGTGGCAAGAAGAAAGCCATTGTTGAAAGAAAGCCAAAAGAAGTTCCGGTTGCGAGAAGCTATGTGGGGGACACAGCAAACATGTGGAAGAAGATGATCTGGTCAAATGGTACCAAAATTGAACTTTTTGGCCTAAAAGCAAAATGCTACCGTGTTTCCCCAAAAATAAGCACGGGTCTTATATTAATTTTGGCAACAAAAGACACAGTAAGGCTTATTTTTGGGATAGGTCTTACCATGTAATGTGCCTGACAGGAATCCCCACTGTGAGCGGAGTTAAAATGCTTGTAAAATCCTATATTCCACTCTAATACAGTAGTATAAAATGTACAACGTGTATGTTTCTGTAATACAATTGTGCCGCTCGGCGCTTCTGTGACCCGCCGGAGCTCTCTTCCCCGCAATTATATTACAGGGAGAGAAAAAAATAAAAATAAAACCCTGTTCACAGATGCTCTACATCCAATTTGACAGAGCTTGAGCTATTTTGCAGAGAATGGGCAACAATTTCACTCTAGCTGTGCAAAGCTGGTAGAGACATCCCCAAAAAGACTTACAGCTGTAATTGCAGCGAAAGGAGTTTCTACAAAATTCCTTACTCAGGGGGGCTGAATACACATGCACTCTTTTCACATATTTGTAAAAAATGTTGAACCATTTATCATTTTCCTTCCACTTAATTATGTACCACTTTGTGTTGGTCTATCACATAAAAACCCAATAAAAAACATTTACATTTTTGGTTTTAACATAAAATGTGGAAAATTTCAAGGGGGGGATATGAATCATTTTTTTAAAAACGCACTGTATGTTCATTGACCAAATTAGCTTACCAAACCATAGCTAGGGCTTGGAAAACATCTACGCTGGAGATCAAAATTAGAGAACAATTTATGAACACTTGTTTTTTTCAGAAATAATGTAATCGCTAAACATTTGATGGAATTTTTGTGGCGGCTATACCATGCTAATAGAATAGTGTTTCAAAAATGACAAAAGGCACTAAAAAAATTAAATTAAAAAAACGACTTGTAGAAAACACAATGATCAAAATTAGACAAAAGAAATGACTGTAGCACAAAGAAAACTAAAATTTCTCAAGGTTACAACAGTCAACCATTAGTAGGTAGTGTACAAGCCCTTTTTAATGACTTCAGCACACCTGCGGCCACAGGACATCACTAGGTCTTTCACACTGCTCTGTGTGATTTTGTTCCACTCTCTTGCACTTTGTCGCCAAGGATCTTTGAGGTTGTCTATTGTATTTAGATCATGACTATGTTGGCCATTTTATTATTTCAATGTTTTCAGCTTTAAGGAACCCGATTTGCTGTGTGACAGGGGGCATTGTTGTGCACGAAAATTGCTGGCCGATTGGGTGATGAACACAGGGAAGGACATGTTGTGGAAGAAGATTCTGATAAATATTTGCATTCACTATGCCATGTAGCTGTCCAAGTGCTGGTTCACACAGGAACGACTTCTCAGGCGACTTAGCTGCCTGACAAGTCGTGCTCTATGCATTGCAATGAAACCGTTCTAATAGTTGCTCCAACTTAGATAAAAGGTCCCTGTACTACTTTGAGGGCGACTTTGGAGCGGCTTACATTAACTTCTATACAGAAGTCATTTTGCAAGCCGCGCTGTATGGGGCGGCTTCAGGGTCAGACAACTTTAAAGCCGCCCCTGTGTGAATCGGCACTAAGAGGCCCAACACCTGCTGCAGAAAACAGCCTCCAAACCATGACGCTTAACCCTCCCCACCTTTCACGGACTTAACAGACTTTGAGGTCAGTCTTTTCGCAGTTTGATCTCTCTCCCTCTCCTTAACAAAACTGTTTTTTTTACTCCTGTTAAGATCATTTCAGAAATAAGCAGTGACCTTGAAATTTAAGAAATCGTAGGCTGTTCTCCAATTTTGATCTCCAGTGTATGTATATGCATAGTTGAAACCAAAAACCGTATGATACAAGGTCAAAATAGAAGTTACCCTACAGGATAGGTAGAGCTGCATGATTCTAGATAAAAATGAAACAATTTTTTTTGAATAGAATAAAGATCAATTTTTGCCGTAACATCTTCCGCTTTAAAATGGAAGTAAATCCTAAAATAAAATAAAAAAAAAGTAAAAAATAGGATTTTTATAACAGCTTACCTGTAAAATCCTTTTCTTGGAGTACATCACGGGACACAGAGCGACATAGTCATTACTAATGGGTTATATAGATACCGTCAGGTGCTGGCACTGGCAACTTCCAAAACCGGAAGTACCCTCCCCTATATAAGCCCCTCCCATCCGGGAGCACCTCAGTTTTGTAGCAAAGCAATAAGTGTCCCCAAAGAGGGGTGGGAGCTCTGTGTCCCGTGATGTACTCCAAGAAAAGGATTTTACAGGTAAGCTGTTATAAAAATCCTATTTTCTTTCTCGTACATCACGGGACACAGAGCGACATAGTCATTACTAATGGGATGTCCTAAAGCAATGCCAAATGAGGGGGGGGGATACACCATACATAAGCTGGGCGCTATCAGACATGAGGATCTTTTGCGGCCTGCAACACACTGCGCCCAAAGGCGACATCCTCCTGACTTCTAATGTCCACCTGGTAGAACCTAGTAAACGTGTGTACTGAAGACCATGTTGCGGCCTTACAGATTTGAGCCAGGGAGGCCTGGTGATGCGCTGCCCATGAAGTTCCAACTGCTCTTGTGGAGTGCGCTCTAACTTTGAACGGAGGCGGTCTCCTTCTCAAGCCATAGGCTTGCATAATGACCTGTCGAATCCACTTGGCTAAAGTAGATTTTGACGCTGCCTGACCCTTTCTGGGGCCTTCCGGCAGAATAAACAAAGTATCAGTTCTGCGAATCTGAGCAGTGGCCTTTAGATAAGCTTTAACTGCTCTTACTACATCCAAAGAATGCAATAACTTTTCCTCTACCGAAGTAGGTTTGGGAAAAAACGAAGGAAGAACCACATCTTGGTTCAAATTAAAACCTTGATACCACCTTAGGAAGAAAGGCTGGATGAGGACGCAACACTACTCTGTCCTTATGGATAACCAGATATGGCTCCTTACAGGACATAGCTGCTAATTCCGACACTCTTTTAGCCGAACAAATGGCTACTAGAAAAATCAATTTCCTGGTGAGAAGAACCAAGGAAATGTGCTGTAATGGTTCAAATGGTTGTTTCTGTAGAACCGACAGAACCAAGTTTAGATCCCATGGACATATGGGAATATTAACCGGAGGACTAATACGCATCACTCCTTGTATGAAAGCTTTGACTAGTGAATGCGAAGCCAAGGGCCTTTGAAAAAATATTGACAAGGCCGAAATCTGACCCTTGATAGTACTCAAGGCAAGCTTCCTATCTACAGCCCACTGTAGGAAGTCCAGAATCCTACCTATTACGTACTTATGTGGATGCCATTTCTTGGCCTCACACCAGGCGATGTACGCCTTCCAGATTCTATATTAGATCTGCCTGGATACCGGCTTCCTGGCATTGATCATGGTAGCTACCACAGGATTAGAGAGCCCTCTCTTTTTTAGAATGTGGGCTTCCATAGCCAGGTCGTCAAACCTAGGGCTGGTAAGGAAGGGTGGTATATCGGTCCTTGCGAAAGCAGGTCCGGACGACGTGGGAGAGTCCAAGGACTCCCCACTGAAATTTTACAATCTCCGCGTACCACGCTCTTCGGGGCCACGCTGGAGCCACCGGAATCACTGGTTTCTTTTCTACCCTGATTCTGCGGAGTCATCGAGGTAACCATTGTGGCGGTGGGAATGCATATATCAGCTTGAACTGATCCCAAGGGAACACTAGGGCATCCGAGCCGCAAGCTAGGGGATCCCTTGTCCGAGAGACAAACCTGTCCACCTTTGCGTTGAATCTGGATGCTAGAAGATCTACATCCGATGTTCCCCACCGCTGACATATTGTCCGGAAAACCTCGGGGTGAAGGGACCCTTCCTCTGGGCCTAATTGCTGGCGACTTAGAAAGTCCGCCTTCCAATTCTCCACTCCTGGAATGAATACCGCAGATATGGCTGGGACATATTTTTCTGCCCATTTCAGGATGTAATTTACTTCCCTCTGGGCTGCACGACTCCTGGTGCCCCCCTGATGGATTGAATTCTGACAGGGGACCCTTGGAGTTTGGATGTCCATGCTACTAGGGCATACCGGGCTGCTCGTATCTCTAAGAGATTGATGGGCAGGGCCTTTTCTGCATCCGACCATCTGCCCTGGAGAGACTATTGCTCCAGTACTGCTCCCCAGCCTATAAGGCTGGCATCTGTAGTGACCACTGAAGGATTTCCCTTTTTCCAGATTCTGGGGAACCAACCACTAACGGAGGCTCTTGCGAACGGAAGGGGACAAGGACATTGTAAGTCTAGGGCCTGAACTTTTTTGTTCCAGGCTGACAGTATGGCCCCTTGCAAGTTCCTTGAATGGAATTGACCGTAGGGTACTGCTTCGAATGATGCCACCATTTTTCCCAGCAGCCTTATGCACAGGCGTATGGACGGCTGTCTTTTTTGTACCCACTAAGTGGATCAAATCTTTCAAAGACAACACCTTTCCTCGAGGCAAGAATATTTTTCACTGGCCTGAATCCAACCTTAGCCCCAAGTATTCCAGACTTTTGACTGGTTTTTAGGGCTGACTTGTCTCGGTTGATAATCCAACCGTGAGATTCCAGATACTTGATTGTCTTGTGAACGACCACGTCTAGCTTTTTCACTGAGTGGTCTATCAGCAACAAGTCATCTAGATATGCCATTATCATTACACCTTGTGTTCTTAGATTGGCCAATAAAGGGCCAGAATTTTTGTAAACACTCGTGGTGCTGTGGCCAAACCGAAGGGTAAGGCTCTGAACTGAAAATGGCGCCCTTCTACTGCAAAGCGTAGAAATTTTTGGTGGACTGGAAAGATGGGAATGTGCAAATAAGCATCTTTGATGTCGATCGCGGCTAACCAATCCTCCCCTTGTAGGGCAGTGGCCACCGATCGGATCGACTCCATCGGAAAGTCCTGATATGCAGGAATTTGTATAGCCCTTTTTAGAATTAATATGGGCCTCCCGTCCGCGTTTGCTTCGGGACTGTAAAGAGGTTTGAGTAAAACCCAAACCCTCATTCTTCCAGGGGAACCTCCATAATTACTCCTTGGAGCAATAGTTGTTCTAGTGCCAACAAGAGGGACTCTATCTTCCGGGGATCCCTTGGCACGTTTGACCTCAAAAATGGGAAGGAGGAGAGTCTTTTAACTCCAAACTGTATCCCAAACATACTGCGGAGAGCACCTATCTGTCTTGATCGTGTCCCGCCAGGTCTCTTGCGAACAACTGGAGTCCTCCCCCCACCCGACTGAGTGGGGGCAACCCTTCAATGAATTTAACTTTGGGGGAGGTTTTGTACCTCCCCTGACCCAGGGTTTCTCATTACCCTGCTATTGTCCCTGTTTTTTACCCCCGGGAATTGACCGAGGAGGCCGTCGGAACTGTTACACAGCCGATGCCCCAGGGACTGGAGAAGCAGGCCTCTTAAAGAGGGACCTCTAACTCTGCTTTTAACCGGCAAGAGCGTATTTTTACCACTGGAAATTTTCTGGATATATTTGTCCAGGTTTTCCCTGAATAAGCGTTCACCATGAAATGGGACGCTAACCAGCCATTCTTTACAGGGAGCTTCAGCAGACCAGTTTTTGAGCCATAGAAGCCTACGCATATGTACTATAGACAGCGTAAGGCGGGAGGCCTGATGGACTGAATCCTTATGGCGTCAACCGCAAAGCCTAAGGCTCTAGGTAGATCAGCTAGGGCAAAGCCTGCTGATCTGTCAAGTCCCTCAAGACCTGTTTCAACTGATCCTTCACTGCTTAGCAGACCCCAATAGCTGCCACTGCTGGTTGTATCACCAAGCTTGCTGTAGAAAGAAGCAGACTTTCATAAGGACTCCAATCTTTTATCTATTGGGTTCTTGAACATTTGGACATTATCCACTGGACATGTCAGTGATTTATACATACAAGAGATGGCTGCGTCCACTGTAGGGACCTTCCATTTTTTATTTTTTTTTGATGAACTTATCCTCCATGGGATAGACCACCGGAAATCTCTTGGGGGGAATAAATATTTTCTCAGGACGTTCCCAATCCTGGTAAATGAGCCCTTCCAGTAAAGGGTGAAGTGGAAAAGAACAGACAGTCTGGGGGCTTCTAGCGACCCCAACGAGGATACAGTAGTGGTTGATGGTTCCGCAAGGTGCATTTTTAAATGCTGATCGGACCATGTTAGTCAGAGACTGAACCCATAATCTTTCAGCTTGAGATGCTGAGAAAAGGTTCCCCCACTGTTGATTCCTCTATAACAGAATCAACCTCATCCTGATCCCCTTCAGGCAGGTCGATCCCTGTATGGGACTGTTGCTCTGCTAACAGGCACTCTGAAGGAGGAGACGGAGATCGGGCGTGCTTTCCCTGACAGGGAGGCACCGATCAATGTTGACAATCTCTCTAATCCTCCCAGAGCTGAGGAAAAAACCTCCTCTGTTACATACACAGGAGCAGGTGAACTGAGGACAGCCACAGTACCAAGTACCCCTGCGGGGTCTCTACGGTCACTTACCTCTGAACTTCAGGGGAGACTGGTGCAGCAGAAGTATGCCCAAGATCCTCAGAGCCCGATGAGACCCCCTTCGCTTCCTGGAAGATTCAATTCCGGAGCTTCTGGACGGCATATTCCTAAGCCTAAAACTGAGGTATTCCAGCCGTAATACACCACTTTTACTGAGAATAGTCTAGCACAATTGCTGCTATATCACAGTTGGTGTCTACTAAAGTGCCTTTCTAGGGGATGCCTGCATCAACCGCCTCTATGTGCCTTTATATTGTTGC
Source organism: Rana muscosa (assembly GCA_029206835.1). Lineage (NCBI taxonomy): Eukaryota > Metazoa > Chordata > Amphibia > Anura > Ranidae > Rana > Rana muscosa. Next base: position 979,524,499 of record CM055118.1, on the reverse strand, counting down.
TAGCTCTGTCTGTGCACTTCAACAGCCAGCTATAATGTGCTTCAAAACACGCTGGACACCCGCACATGCGCAGTAGCGCCGCGGCGCACACCTGAGCGTCATCCACCCGCTCCGCCCCTTTTTCCAGATCGCCTCTATGAAAAGAGGCGCGCGCACGCGCGCCTTCGGCGCCTTTTTTGAAAACAACAAGGAGCTAGATGGGAGCCAGGGTCCCTTTGCCGCAGGGCCCGGGGATGGATGAGCGCAGCAACAGGGCAGAGGAGACAGCTTCCCAGCAGAGAACATACCAACTGCCTGGATTTGATTCTGGAAGAAAAAAATCCACATTACAAAAAAAAGAACCATAGCGGCCTCTAGTGTTTAACACAGGTACCGCGGTCTTACATTTTTTTTTTTTTTTCTTGCCTACTATTAAAATTTTTACATTTTCTCAGTAGTAACAGGCATACACAGAATATTAGCGGGAATACCGTTAGGTAACAGACAGAAAGACAAATTAGGCTTGGGGGTCCCCCAATAGAACCAAGTTCCTGGGGGCCCCCCACTTACCTGTTCCCCGCCGCAGGACTTTGTTTGGTCCACAAAAGCCCAAACTTCACCTATCACGGCAGGCATTGTACTAGACCTTCAGGGACCGGGTTCCCAAGGATTCCACTCCCCTGGACCTGTATAGCACCCTGCACAGAAAACATCTTGGTCGTGGGTATGACCAGAGCTCTGGATCCCAGGGTCCAGCCCTCCTAAGAGAGGCATTACAGGCAAAACCTTGCTCTTCTCTGCAAGGCCCGGGTACCGACCGTTTAGCTATGAAGCTTTTTTGGTCGGATCCGGAATAGCTTACTGAGGCCCAAAAGAACCTGTACGCAAGCTCAGTGAAAAACACATGTTTCTTCTTGGCCAACACCTTAGACACTGGCAAAAAAACTGAGGTGCTCCCGGATGGGAGGGGCTTATATAGGGGAGGGTACTTCCGGTTTTGGAAGTTGCCAGTGCCAGCACCTGACGGTATCTATATAACCCATTAGTAATGACTATGTCGCTCTGTGTCCCGTGATGTACGAGAAAGAAAACCCTGCAATACATAGGCATAATGAGCCAGTATGCATAGCTCATTATGAATGACTTATCCGAGATTGAAGCCCCCGAAGCGCTCATTTCCCTCCTCCGCTGCCACCATGTCTCCTTACGAGTGCTTTCCGGGTATCACCACTCCAGCGCGGTGACTGGCCGAAGCAGCGATGACGTTGCTGCCGCGCATGCGCGCAGGACGGGCACGATCCCCAAGCATGCGCATGGTTCCGGCACAATCCCATTCAAAGAACCGGCACGCTCAGTGCGCCTGCGCCGTAGACAACGGTGCATTCTTATTTACAAATATCTCCTAAACCGTCTAGGAGATATTGCAAACACCTACAGGTAAGCCTTAATCCACTTGACAGGTCCCAGGAGATCGCCTGTCCACTCAGGGAGCGCTCGCGCATGCGCAGTGCGTGCCCGGCCGTGAAGCCGAAAGCGGTCATGGCCGGGTGCCCACAATGTGAATGGAGGCGCCGGCGGAGATGGGTGGGGGAGAGAAGCGACGCTCCGGGCGGCCGCATCGCTGGACCGTGGCGCAGGTAAGTGTGTTTATTAAAAAGGGGAGTTCCAGCTTTTTTAGGTTAAGTTAAAAACATATATTTTATTTTTTCTAGAAAATTAGATACCTCAAACATATATTTTTTTTTCTAAAACCCTAGAGAATAAAATGGAGGTCGTTGCAATACTTTTTGTCACAGCGTATTTGCGCAGCGGTCTTACAAGCATACTTTTTATGGAAAAAAAAAAAAAAGGAGTTAGGTACCTGGTAACTTTTTCTAAGAAGTCTTCCAGGGCAGCATCCGAGAGATGGGCTCCTCCTCCCTGAAACAGGTAACACATTAGTCCACCATTATAAATTTCAGTCTCACCTGCGTGCCTCAGTTGTATTAAAGTACCGAAGGAAATCACAGTAAGATTGAAGCTCCCCCTCTGTATTTGGTATCTGTTGATTAAGCGTGGGAACTAGTGCTGCCCTGGAAGACTTTAGAAAAAGAGTTGCCAGGTATCTGTTTTCTCGAATCGTCTTCCAGGGCAGCATCCGAGAGGATGTATCAAGCAATACTTACTAGGGTGGGGTTAGAGACCGGAGCACTTTGCGATCAAATGCCTGGTCTTGGTCGGACAGCTGGTATATCCGATAGTGCCTTCCAAAAGGTACTAAAGCGCGACCATGTCACTGCCCTGCAGATCTGCTCCGGCGTCGCCCCTGCTTTTTCTGCGACCGAGGTTGCCCAGGCTCTGGTCGTGTGTGTGCTCTGATGCCCCCTGGGGGAGTGAGATCTTAAGCCTCATAGGTCATTGTCTTATCCATCTGTTGATGATATTTTTGGATGCTTGCTTCCCTTTGTTGACTCCTGCATAGATGACAAAGAGCTTGAGTGATCTATGCAAAGGCAGCTTGGTTTAGTGACCACTCTGTCTGCATTATGGTCTTGCGGCTCAGGGAGTCCGCTAGAGTGTTGTCCGTTCCTTTCAGGTGAACAGCTGAAGTAGACCTTGTGTGTGATTCTGCATGTAGCAGGATAATTTCCGTCAGGTTCATCAAGTTTCGGGACTGTCCCTCCTTGCTTGACCAGGTACGCCACTGTTGTGGCGTTGTCCGATAGTATCTTCACTTTTCTGCCCTGTAGTGTTGGTTCGAATGCTTTTAGGGCTTCTCCCACGGCCTTTAACTCCCTCATGTTTGAGGAGGCTTGGGCCCATTTGGGACTCCAACTCCTTTGTGTGCGCCCCAGCCTGAGGCGCTGGCATCGGTGATGATTCTGACTGGATTGAGCCCATTTGCCTCCTTTGATGTATCTAAGTGGGTTGAGCCACCACTGGAGGGTTTTACTGTGGCAGGGACCTAAATGGATTTGTTCAGGGATTAGCGGTTGCCATCCCTTAGGGACAGGATGTAGTTTTGTAGGGGTCTCATATGAATCTGTGCCCATGTGACGGCCGGAATTGAGGATGTCATTAGACCTAGTACTGCCATGCCTTGTCTGATTAGAAGAGGCAAACGCCATTACAAAGAGGTTAGTGCCTGAGTGATTTTTTTCGATTTTCTCCCCCGTAGATTTTGGTTATCCTGGAGTCTAGTATGCAACCTAGGCATACCACTCTTTGGCTTGGGGTTATTTGTGATTCCTCTGCATTCACTATACACCCCAGGTTTTGCAGATGTGACATGCTTGTGCGCAGGTTGCTCTAGAGTTTCTGCTGAGTCTGCAAAGAAGAGTAGATCGTCCAGGTATGGTATTATGCCAATGCCCTGTTGTCTTAACCCTTATAACGCTTCCGCCATTATTTTTGAGAAGATTCTAGGAGCAGAGGAAATGCCGAAATGGAGAGCTGTACATTGCAGGTGTAGAGTGCTGGTCCTTGCACCGCGAATCTCAGCCTGAGGTACTGGGCGGATCCACCTTCTGATCTAGTAGATTTTGGAGTGATCCCAAAAAGGCTTTCGCTCGAGCTTCGTCTCTTGGTAGCATTGTTACCAGGTACTTGGTTGGGGGGGTACGTGGTAAACTATTGAGTAGCCCTCTGTTATGGTGCATAGGATGAATTTGTTTTTCGTTGCATCCATTGTTTGGAGAAGGCTGCGAGTCTGCCCCCTACCTGATGTCAGTCATTGTTTTTGGGGGTTTAAGAATGAATTCACCCTTGCCCCTTTTGTTCTGCTGTTCCTACCATTTCTTGGCACCCGGCTTGTTAAACTTTTTGAACTGCCGAAAGGGCGCCCTCCTTTGCTTCTTTTTGGTTTGGGGAAAGCCCTTGCTCTTTGCTGCAGTCCTATCCAGTACTGTTTCCAGTTTGGGTCCGAACAATAGGTCTCCGGTGATTGGGATTCCGCAGAGCCTGTTTTTTGAAGAGATGTCACCTCCCCAAGACTTCAGCCACAGGGCTCTTCGGGCTGAGTTGAGAAGTGCTGTGGCTCTTGAAGAAATTGACAGTTTCAGTTAAGGTGTCTGCCAAAAAAGCTGCTGCTCTCATCAGTGTGGGGATGGTTTTCATTAGCTCTTCTCTGGGTGTGTCGCTTTCTAGCAGTTCTTAGAGCTGAGTTTACCATATTAGCAAGATCCGGGCTGTCTAGGTGGAAGCGATTGCTGGATTCAGGTAGGCAGCCCCTGCTTCCCAGGCTCTTTTTAAAAAGGGCCTCCATTTTCTTGTCCATGGGATCAAGGGCGTCCATGGGCGTCATCGAAAGCCAAGTCAGATTTATTCGTGACTTTTGCTAGGGAGGCATTCACTTTGGGGCATTTGGCCCAGGTTTTGATGTCTGCCTCAGCAAACAGGTATCTGCGTTTGACTGATGTTGGTATATAGAGCTTTTTCTCAGGATCTTCCCACTCTGTTTGGACAAAAACAGAGTTCGGTGTACAGGAAATGTCCTGGGTTTCTTTGGTTGCAGCCCTTTACACATCTTATGTAGAGTGAACTCCGTTTTTTTTTTCCTCTTTGATACCTAGCGTGTCCGCTATGGCTTTAAGAAGACTGTCCGTGTCTTTTGAAGGAAATAAGTTGCCCTGTGAGGCCGGATCTTCCTCTTCAGAGTCTGAGCAAAGTCCATCTTCGGATTGTTCAGATTCATCCGAATCCTCCTAGCATTAGTTGGCATTTCAAGTTTCTCAATAGCTGAGCGTAGCGGTGCCATGGTGCTCTTAATCTTTTTTAAAGGTGTTGAGCAGTTCGTGCAGATAACCTTGCGACTCTCAAGCCACCATTTTGTCAATGCATTTCTGGCATAGAGGTTTCTTCCCTTCGGGTGGAAACCGGTGGTTGCATGAAGCACATGTTTTGCTTTTTATTTTCCTTTCCTCCGGGGTCCTTTCCTGGAATCAAGCACAGAGAATCCCTGTGAGGAAGGGTGGTCAGAGACTGCTCTATGAGCAGTATCCGCAAGTGAGGTTAAAGGAGTAGTAAAGTTACATGTTTTTTCACCTTAATGCATCCTATGCATTAAGGTGAAAAAACATTCGACAATACCGCCCCCCCCCCCCCCCCCCGAGCCCCCGTTTTACTTACCTGGCCCCTCGAAAGTCCCACGCTCGTCCCCGTCATCCTCTTCGTTTTTCAGCCTGGCCGCCGATTGGCTACACTGGATGGATTGAAAGAAGCGCAGCCATTGGCTGGTGCTGCTGTCAATCACATCCAATGACGCGGCGCGTGGGGGGCGGGGCCGAGTGATACAGTCGGCAGCTATGGCCGCCGCTGTATCACGGGAGCGCGCCCGCAATCACTCCACACCATGCGAGCTCACTCGCATTATGGTGTGGAGTCCTTGCGGCGAGGAGCCAAGAAAGCCGCCGAGGGACCCCAGAAGACCAGGATCGGGGTCACTGTGTGCAAAACGAGCTGCACAGTGGAGGTAAGTATAACATGTTTGTTATTTTTGGGCAAAAAAAAAAGGGAAGCTTTAGTGCTCCTTTAAGACTAGGGTTGTCCCGATACCACTTTAAGACCGAGTATAAGTACCGATACTTTTTTTTCAAGTACTCGCCGATACCGATACTTTTTTTTAATGTCATGTGACAGTTTCTCAAAGCACAATACAGATTAGGTGGCACCGACGGCTGGCTGGCAAGGAACCGACGGCTGGCACTAACAGGTGGCAGGCACTGAATATGGCACTTATGGGCATTAAGCACTGATAGGTGACATTTATGAGCACCGATGGCAGGCACTGAAATGCCATTAGGGGAGGCTGCCTGCGACGCCTATCTTGGTACTTCTTGCACTCGGCCGCATAAAAGCAGCAGCGGCCATCTTGTTACACCCAGCCCGAACTATATGGGCTGGGTGTAACAAGATGTCCGCTGCTGGCATACTGTGCCGAGTGCAGGGTGTGCTAAGATAGGAGTCAGGATTTTCAAGCACTGGCAGCAACTCGGAGCGTCACTTCCGTTACAGAATGGGACGGCTCCGGTCGCTGATCCCGATGGATGATGCGGCTGCACCCTGCACTCCTGACAACTTTCCTGCGTGAGGACTCGCTCTACGCTCCGCCCGCTGACTCCACCCTCTGCTCTGCCTGCTGACTCCACCCGCTGCACACCGCCTCTCCCATCCCAGGTATCGGCTAAGTCATCGGGAGCATTTGCGCGAGTACAAGTACTCACGCAAATGCTCGGTATCGATCCCGATACTAGCATCGGTATCGGGACAACCCTAGTTAAGACAAAAGTGACAGGAGTATTCTGGCTTACCTTGGAGCAGTCCTGGTTTGCAGGATCTGCAGGGCAGGGTGGATTAGCGTCCGACAAGGTCAGTCACCAGGATCCTCTGCTGGAGGAATCCTTTTGAATGCTTCCTGCTTGGGCCCCGCCCCCAGCTGGCCCCATGCAGGTTGGTGGACAACACCTGCACATAACACAGTGCTAGTTCCTTCATTCGGCAGGGGGGACTTTGCTGTGTTGTCCAGGAAGTCACTGAAAGCCCCCTATTTTTTGGGCTTCGGGAGGCGGACTTCTGATGGCGATGATCAGGTGGGCGCCCAGTGATTGCACTTACCCGCACAACGCATCTGAGAGATCCAGGTACACCGGATTGCTGCTGCAGCAGGTCCCTGCAGCCTTGCGGTATGGGGTAAAAGCCAGTTCTTTTGTTACAGGCTGGGGGTGATGATTGCAGACCCCCTCTGCAGGGGTGAAATCTCAGACAGAGCAAGTTTTTTGCTCAGAATTGCTGCTCCTGTTTGCCCTCCCAAGGCCCGCTGGGCTGGATGGGATGCTGGCAGGGGGCCTCCTGCTACTAGCACAGAGACAAGGTAAAATAACAAACGTTTCTTGTAGCTCCTGTGGGTCCGGAGGAAACAACTGAGGCACGCAGTTAGGACTCTGAAATTTATAATGGTGGACTAATGCGTTTCCTGTTTCAGGGAGGAGGAGCCCATCTCTCGGATGCTGCCCTGGAGGACGATTCGAGAACAAAAAAAAAATAGGATTTTTGTACTCAGCGTAAAATCCTTTTCTCTGACATCCATGGACTGACACGGCGTCTTATTCACTGTACACGTGGGTTATGTCCCTGCTTGCAGGAGAAGACCTAGGCAGAATGTGAGATGTTATACATACATTCTAAAAGCCAGCGTTGAACAGCCCCACCCAGGGGGGCAGTCCCTCCGGACATAACCCACCCCCTGCAGTCAGCAGACCTCAGTTTGTAACAAAGCAGTACAAACTTTAAAAAGGAAGGGTGGGTGCCGTGTCAGTCCATGGATGTCAGAGAAAAGGATTTTACAGTGAGTACAAAAATCCTATTTTCTCTTATCCATGGACTGACACGGCATCTTATTCACTGTACACGTGGAATGTCCCAAAGCAGTGTCAAGAGGGATGGGAGCAGTCTAAATAGAAAGAAAAAAAAAAAAAAAAAAAACACTCCAAACAAGGCAGAGCTCCTCAACAGAGGAGTTGCAACTCTAAACAGCGGCCTGCAACACCTTGCGGCCGAAGGAAGCATTCGAAGGATGCAGCCACATTAACCTTATTAAACTTAGAAAAGGTATGAACGGACGACCAGGTCGCCGCCTTGCACACTTGTGCACCCAACGCTTGATGTCGGAAAGCCCAGGAAGCACCAATTGCCCTGGTGGAATGCGCCGTGCCCGGAAAGGGAGGCGCCCGCCCCTTGAGAGCATAGGCTTGAATGACTGTTTTTCTGATCCACCTAGAAATGGTGGCAGACGAAGCTGCTTGGCCCGGTTTTGGACCAGAGGCAGTTACAAATAGTGAGTCAGACTTCCGAATAGAAGCAGTAGGAGACAGGTACACCCGCAAGGCTCATACCACATCCAATGTGTGAAGCACAAAAACTCTGGGATGCGATGGGTGAGGACACAAGGACGGGAGGACAATGTCCTCATTTAGGTGAAAGGCCGAGACCACCTATGGCAAAAAAGAAGGTCGCGGACGCAACACCGCCTTATCCTTATGGATGACCAAATATGGCGACTTGCAGGACGAGGCCGCCAACTCACTCGTCTAACAGAAGTAATTGCCACTAAAAGGGCCACCTTCTGAGACCAAGTCAAGAGGGGAAATATCACTGATATTCTCAAAGGGAGGTTCCTGGAGAACCGAGAGCACCAAATTCAGATCCCACGGGGGGGAGAGGAGGCTTGACAGGAGGGAGCACATGGCGAACCCCCTGTACAAAAGGTGCTAACCAAGGAATGACCCACTAGTGGTCGCTGAAAGAAGACGGTCAAGGCCGAAATCTGACCCTTAATGGTACTCAAAGCAAGCTTTTGTGCCACTCCACGTTGCAGAAAACGCAGGATTCTAGGGACGGAATACGTCCGAGGACGCCAGTCCAGCTCTTCGCACATGACATGGCGATGTAAGCTTTCCAGGTACGGTGATAGATCATTCTGGAGGAAGACTTCCGTGCTCTTAACATGGTCAAAATGAGACCTCGGTCTCTCAATACCTGGCTTTCAACAGCCATGCCGTTAAAACCAGAGACTGTAAAACAATATGAAATATAGGACCTTGAGAAAGAAGGTCCTCCCTTATTGGCAACCGCCAGGGAACGTCCGCGATGAGGAGACGTACCAGATCTGCGTACCAGTGACGCTGAGGCCAAACCGGAGCAATGAGGATCACCGGAATTCCCTCGGTCGCCACCCTGCTCAGCAGGCGAGGGAGCAACTGCAGCGGATAAACGTATATCAGGTGATAATGACCCCATGGGGCCACTAACGCATCCGCCCAAGGATCCCTGGATCTGGCCCCACCGTCGGTTAAGGAGTTGAAATACCTCCGGGTGCAAGGACCACTCTACCTGGTCCAGCGTCTGGCGACTCAAATAGTCCGCCTGCCAATTGTCTAGTATATGAAGAGGAAAAAAAAAAATAATTATGGACAGCCGCACTCCAAAAAACCTTTGACGGTCGCCTTTATTGTAAAAAGATGGAAAAATTACACGAAAATTCATCACAGCATAGCCAGGGTAACTGCTTACATGTTTCACACTGAAGGTCAGTGCTTAATCATAGCCGATTATGATTAAGCACTGACCTTCAGTGTTAAACATGTAAGCAGTTACCCTGGCTATGCTGTGATGAATTTTGGTGTAATTTTTCCATCTTTTTACAATAAAGGCGACCGTCAAAGGTTTTTTGGAGTGCGGCTGTCCATATTTTTTATTTTTTCCTCTTCATATGCTACGTGCATTGCTGGCATCCACGGTAGTCCTGTCATTTTAGATTGTTGGAGTGTATCCACCTGGAGCGGTAAAAATCTCTGCCAATTGTCTAGCCCGGAATGTAAACGGCCGACAGAGCCAGCACGCTTCTTTTGGCCCACTTCAGGGTACGGGCGACCTTGGAAGCCGCAGCTGAGCTCCGAGTCCCCCCTTGATGGTTGACATACGCCACCGCTGCGACGTTGTCCGACTGGATCCTGATGGAGCGATCCTGTAATCTCTCAGACCACGAGGAGAGGCACAGTCTGATGGCCAGTATTTCCAGAACATTGATCGGTAAACGGGCTTCGTCCGGAGTCCAAAGCCCTTGGGCCGACAGGACTCCCCAGATTCCATCCCAGCCCGTCAGGCTGGCGTCCGTCGTGAACATCGTCCATTGGATGGGGATGAACGACTTCCCAGACCGAAGAGCCGGGGACCCCAACCACCATATGTCAGGGACGCCCTGACCAGGTGACTCACCTGGATCGGAAGATCCAAAGACAAAAACGGGGATTTGTCCCAAGTGAGCAAGATCTCCAAGGCCGCCAGAAAATCCCCTTGACGTTGTGTATCGATCACCGTGCGAATGGATTCCATGCGGAATTTTTGCACCTTCACGAAGGCATTCAGGGCCTTGAGGTCCAGGATAGGCCGAACCCCGTACTTTTTTGGGACGACAAACGGATTCGAGTAGAATCCGTGAAACCTCTCCTGTGATGGAACCGGCATAATCACTCCGGACCTGATCAAATCCTGAACATAGGGCTGCCCGACGGGCAGGAAGGAGAGGAAGATTCGGTCTGGGGCCAGGAACGGAACTCTATCCTGTAAACTGAGGTGACCACCTCGCACACCCACCGGTAGGAGATCCGGGAGGTCCACCGATTTGTGAACCTGCGAAGTCGTCCCCCCCCCCCCCCCCCCCCAGAGTCGGGTGGGTGCAAGACTTCACGCGGAGGCGGGCTTGGGAGCCGGCTTGTTTGGCTTACGCACCCAAGGGCGCATGTGTCCACCAGCCGCACTGCTGTCAATCTGGGAGGGCCTACCCGTGGACTCTGATGGAAAAAAACCTTTTTTGCTGGAAAGGAAGGACCCTGCTTACAGCGGGCCTCCTTACCCTTGCTAGTCTGAGGAAGAAGAGTGCTTTTACCTCCCGTGACATCCTTGATGTCATCCAGCGCAGCACCGAAAAGCCTACCACCTTTAAATGGTAGATCCGTCAGAAGCTTCTTAGAGGCTAGGTCAGCAGACCAGCATTTCAACCAGAAAAGACGCCGCAATACCATCGTCGAGACAGAGGCCTTGGATATTAAGGGGCCACGTGTAACGTGGCATCGCACACATAAACCAGGCCCTTCACCATTTGGTGGGCCAGAGCAATAGATTATGCACCTGTACAGTTTGGCGCAATTTTTTTTTTAAAGATAATGTTACTCCAAGTAAATTGATACCCAACATGTCACGCTTCAAAGTTGCGCCTGCTCATGGAATGGCGACAAACTTTTACCCTTAAAAATCTGCATAGGTGACGTTTAAAAAAAAAAATTCTACAGGTTGCATGTTTTGAGTTACAGAGGAGATCTAGGGCTAGAATTATTGCTCTCGCTCTAACATTTGCGGCGACACCTCACATGTGGTGTTTGAACACCGTTTTCATATGTGGGTGGAACTTGCGCATGCGTTAGCTTCTGCGTGCGAGCACACGGGGACAGGGGCACTTTAAAAAAAAAAAAAAGTATTGTTCATTTTACATACATTTTTTAATTTTGACACTTTTTCCTAATACAAGGAATGTAAACATCCCTTTGTAATAGGAATATGACATGACAGGACCTCTTTACACTGAGATATGGGATCAGTAAGACCCCACATCTCACCACTAGGCTGGGAAGCAAAAAAAAAAGAAAAAAAATCACCGCTTCCCAGCCGAGGCAGTGCTGTTTTTTTGAATGCAGAGGCCAGGCGTGACTCCGGCGACCATCTGGTCTGCCGGAAAACTATCATCCGGGGCCGGCGGATCCGTCCTCCAACTCACCGGTGAGTCGGTAGAAGCCCCGGAGGGCGGGGGGGAATATATCCCTTTTCGCCGCCCGTAAGAACTATCAAGCGGCGGAACAGCCGCTATGATCATTCTTATGGTGTAGGGAATCGCTGGCTGAAAGTGACCAGTTACACTTACCGGTAACGGTGTTTCTGGGACGTCTTCCAGGATGGCACAATGAGAGATGACTGGCTCCACCTGACAGGAAACACAATCAATTCAAAGAGGTTAAAGCACCCGCCCCTCCCCGTGCTCCTCAGTTATGATAAAGTACAGACCCACACCAGTGCACGAGAGAGAAAACACACACCAAAATAACTCTATACAAACCAATGTATTTACCAAAAAGCGGTGGGAAGTAGGCCTGCCATCCTGGAAGACTTCCCAGAAACACCGTTACCGGTAATTAACTGGTCACTTTCTCAAGTCGTCTTCCAGGACGGCACAATGAGAGAGAAGCAAGTAGCTTCAGGCCTACCTTGGGGGGGGGGGGGACTGCTTGCAGGACCTTTCTACCAAAGGCCAGGTCCTGAGGTGACAGCAACTCCACTCTATAATGCCTTAGGAATGTATTCTGGCTTGACCAAGTCGCAGCTTTACAGATCTGTTCCACCGAAGCTCCGGCTCTTTTTGCCCAGGAGGTTGCCAGAGAGCGAGTGGAATGAGCTTTAACTTTCGGGGCTGTCTTACCAGCCTGGCCATAAGCTATGGAGATTGTCTGTCTGATCCATCTAGATATGGATGCTCTAGATGCCTGTTGGCCCTTTTTCTGTCCAAAAAAAATTAACTAGTAAATGGCTGGATTTCCTAAATTCACCCACCCTATCCAAATAAGCTAGCAGACACCGTCTGACATCCAGACAATGAAAGGAGGCCTCTCTTTCATTCTGTGGATTTGAACAAAAAGAAGGGAGAATAATTTCTTGTGATCTATGAAACTTCGACACTACCTTAGGGAGGTACAGGGGGTCCTGCCTGAGAATAACTCTGTCCTCGAATAAACTAAGGAAAGGCTCTTTAATCGTCAGAGCCTGCATATCGCCTATTCTTCTGGCTGTAGTAATTGCCAGAAGAAAAGCAAACTTAAACGTCAGTAATTTAACTGAAATATCTTCTAGTGGCTCAAACGGAGCTCTAGTTAAGTTTTCCAAAACTAACGCAAGGTCCCAGGGCGGGACTCTAGAGATCCGCACCGGGGACAATCTATCCCTGGCCATCAGAAATCTTTTAACTAGAGGGTCCAGTGATAACTTCTTGTCAAAAAAATAAGATAAGGCTGCTACCTGCAATCTTAGAGTCATGGTGGCAAGACCTAAATCAGCGCCATCCTGGAGAAAGTCCAGGATGACCGAGGTTTTTTGCTGGGATACCTTTCTCACTAGACACCAGTGAGAGAAGACTCCCCACACCTTCCTGTAGATACGTCTGGTGACTTCTTTTCTACTTGAAAGGAGTGTGTTAATCACTCTCTCAGAACATCCCCCTCTCCCGCAGGTTCTGCCTCTCAAGTACCAGGCCGTCAGCTTGAAGAAGCTGGGATCTGGGTGAAAGACCGGTCCCTGCCGAAGAAGGTCCACCCGAACTGGTAGATGGAGGGGAGGTGCTACGGACCAGTTCTGTAGAGCGGGGAACCAGGCTCTCTTGGGCCACCAAGGGGCAATTAGAAAGAGTCTGGTTTCTGAGAGACCTAGTTTTTGTAGGACTCTTGGAATAAGACTCAGAGGGGGAAAAGCATAAGCCAGGTGAAAACTCCATACCTGAGCTAATGCATCCACCCCCTCCGAGCCCCACTCCCGGGACAGGGAAAAGAATCTTCTTACTCTCCTGTTTTCTTTGCGGGCAAAGAGGTCCATTTCTGGCCTTCCAAACTGCTGGCACACCAGGTTGAACACCTCTGGGTTCAGCTCCCATTCCCCCTGGAGAATACGATGGCGGCTTAGATAGTCCGCCTCTATGTTGTACATTCCCTTTATGTGTACTGCCGTAATAGAGGCAATTCGAAGCTCTGCCCAGCCCAGAATTCCTAGAGACAAGGTCAGCAGGGAGGGAGACCTGGTTCCCCCCTGATTTATGAAGGCCACCGTGGTTGCATTGTCGGACAGGATCTGGACCTCCCGGTCTCGGATCCTTTCCTCGAACACTTTTAGGGCCTCCCCGACCACCAATAATTCCCGGAAGTTTGAGGAGGCGCGCCTCTGATCCTGATTCCAGGAACCCTGGGCTCGGAGCTCGCCTAAGTGGGCCCCCCCCAATTCCAGGAACTTGCGTCTGTCGTTATCCTGAGGGGTTCTGTCTGAGTCCAAAGATGACCCACCTGCAACTTCTGAGGAAGAAGCCACCAGCTCAGAGAGTCCTTTACTACCTCTGGGATGGAGATTGTGGTCTAATGTCCCTCTTGTTCCGTCCCAGGAGGATAGGAGGAATCGTTGGAGGGGTCTGGAGCAGAGCTGAGCCCACGGGACCGCAGGTATACAAGAGGTCATTAGACCCAGTACCCTCATGATGCCTCTGAAAGAGGACTCCCTTACCTCCAACAGAGACCTGACCGCTGTCATGAGGCCCTGGACCTTCTCCTGGGGTAAAAAAAGCTCTCTCTGTAAGGAGTCTATCAGGAAACCCAGGTACATCTTCCTTTGGTCCGGGATCATCGAGGACTTCTCCCTGTTTATGATCCAACCTAGGGATTCCAGGGTACTCACAACCCTGGCCAGTTCTGCGAGGAGATCTCGACTCTGGTTGTAGAGTAGAAGATCGTCGAGATAAGGGACTATTGTTATACCCTGTAAGTGTAGGAAGGCGACCACCTCTGCTACGATTTTTGTGAACACCCTTGGGCTGGAAGCCAGTCCAAAGGGGAGGGCAGCAAACTGCCAGTGTTGAATCCCCTGAGGAGACTTGACTGCAAATCTGAGGAAGGCCTGATGTCCTGGAAAGATCGGGACATGCAGGTAGGCGTCCTTTAAGTCGATCGTTACCATGTATACCTCCTTCAGAAGGAGTCTTCTGAGGGTGTATATGCTCTCCATGCAAAATTTCTTGTGACGCAGAGAGGTATTCAGGGGTCTCAGGTTTATTATCAACCGGTATTTGCCTGAGGATTTTGGGACAACGAAGATATGGGAGTAGACCCCCATTCCGCGCTGACCCGCAGGTACCGGAACTACAACTCCTTGTTCTGCTAGGTCTGAGATGTTTTGCAGAAGACCTGCTTCCTTGAGGGGGTCCCTGGGGAGATATGTTAATAGGAACTTTGAGGGGGGGTGAAGAAACTCCAGCCTGTAACCCTCAATTACAATGTTGAGAATATGAGGGCTCTGAGTAATACTCTCCCACCTGGAAAGGAATTGGGAAAGTCTTCCCCCTACCCTCACGTCACTTAAAGTCTTTTTCATTAGATTTTTGGTTGGAAAAGAGGATACTTCCTTTCGGCTTATCCTTCCCAACGCCCCACTTCCTATTACCGGCAGGCTTCTTGTTCGAGAAGCGGTTCCTACCCTGGGGGCCCTGAAAAAAATATTTTTTGGTCCCTTTTAGGTTTGGTGGGAAACTTCTTGCCCTTTTCAGTAGATCTTGACAGAGCTTGATCAAGCCCTGTACCAAAAAGGAGGGAGCCCTCAAATGGGAGTCCACATAAGCGGGTCCTGGATGCGTTATCACCGTCCCATGTTTTGACCCATACGGCTCTACGAGCCGAGTTTACAAGGGCCCCTGTTTTTGCGGTGGCCCGCACGGTCTCTACTGCAGCATCTGCTAGGTATGCCACTGCGCTACCCATCACCTGTAGAGAGTCTAGGACTTCCCTGGACTTGGACACACGGGAAACATGTTCTATTAGTTTGGCTATCCATGTATCCGCGTTCCTAGCTATACAAGCTGATGCCAACGCGGGGCTCATTGCTGCCGCATTGGCTTCCCAGGCTCTACGCAAGGTCGTCTCAGTACGGCGATCCATAAGATCCTTGATATTACCCGCGTCCTCAAAAAGGAGAGGTCGGACTGCTTTGACACCTGTGCCAAAGAGGCGTCCAATCTGGGAATTTTAAAGAATTTCTCCTCATCCTCCCCCTTAAAAGGACACCTACGCTTCCAAGTTTTATATTTCAGAAGCTTCCTCTCAGGTTCCTTCCACTCTCCAAGGATCACATCTTTGAGAGTCTGATGAACCGGAATGGCTATGGGTTGGGCCCTTACCAGGCCTCGGTACAATCTATCCTGTGCGGATACCTGCTCCGTCGGCTCCTGAATTTCTTCAGAGGCGTAGATTGCACCAAGGAGGCCTTCCATGTCAGCTGAGAAGATGCGTCTTCCTGACCTAGAGCATTCTTCCTCCTCCTCAGCCTGACTATCAGGCCCTCATCTGATGATCCCTGATCAGGGATCTCCGAGTCCTCTTCTGCCTCTGAGTCCTAAGACAGGAGGGATCTCAGGGATTCTGGGTGTCCTCTCCCTAATCTGGTTGAGGAGGAACTCTCCTGTGAGGAAGGACCCTCCCTGCTTGTCTGGGGCTCTGGTTCCTTAGCTTTAAGGGAGGCTTGAAAATCCTTAAGGGTGGCAAGCATCTGGGTTTGGACAGAGAGAAAGTCTCTCATAACCTGAGATGTTTCCTTCCCCGCCAGCTTCTGGATACACTTGAAGCAGAAGGGCTTGGAATGGGTTGAAGGTAATTTCTCATTACAGTTGCCGCATCTTTTGGAGCGGGCAGGGGCTCTAGAGGAACGACTGGCAACCCCTTGGGCAGTGACATCCTCACCTGCAATGTAAGAGTACACAGGAATGCATTTAGAAGAACCCTGCAACAGGCAAGGGGAAAGAGTCGGGGTACCCTCCCCCATCATGACCCCTGCTGGCTGGGTTGACTCACCCCCTGTGGTCTCCTCTGTAGCCGCGGCCATGGTCGGCCTCTCCTCATGTTCCATGCCGCCTAAGTGTGATGAGCAAGTCACTGCAGAGGCACTGGGAGGAGTGAAAAAGGGCGCCTCTCTTCCTGGCGTCCCTCCGTCTGTTAATGCCAGGTAAGCAGACGCCGGCCGTCGCCATTTTGCCGGAGACCGGAACCGGAAATGATGCGACGCGTGATGGCGTCATCCCTGACGCTAGAGGAAGAATGTCCCAGACTCTGGGAAGATGGCGCCGCAATCATAGGCTCCTGCATAGAGCGGCGCCATAGAACGAACGGCCCGCGCGAGCGGGGGTTACCGGAGGGACCTGCCAGCCCCCCCCCCTCCAGAAAGGACGCCCAGACAGGTGGGGGGGGGGGGGGGGGAGGAAGGAGGATAGATGGCCCCTGAAGTCCCAGGTACAGCCCAGCACCTAGGGTCCTTCAGTGCTCAGGGAGGCTCTTCTACTGCCCTCCCTGAGAAGAGAAATGGGATACCCCCGACGGACAATAGAGTCCTGCTAGGCCCAGAGGCTTCCCAGGCATTCGGCTCAGCTCCGGGGGGGGGGGGGCTTCCAGCCCCAGGCCTCCAGTCTGTGGGAAAGAAAATAAACGGTTTCGCTGTGGGGAAACACAATCAAGAACTGAGGAGCACGGGGAGGGGCGGGTGCTTTAACCTCTTTGAATTGATTGTGTTTCCTGTCAGGTGGAGCCAGTCATCTCTCATTGTGCCATCCTGGAAGACGACTTGAGAAAATGCCGATATCTGAATGATGGATGTAGCTGAAGGCGTCATTCAGATATAGCCCAACAAAGCCCAGGATGTCATAGGACGTCCTCTGGGTGCCATGTGGTTAAAGAGGAAGTAAACCCTCACACACACAAAAAAAAAAAAAATCACCCTGCAAGAGAAAGGCATAATGAGCTAGTATGCATAGCATACTAGCTCATTATGAATTACTTACCCGAGATCGAAGCCCCCCTCAGCGACCCTCGTTCTCCGTCGCCATAATACCTGGAGTGACTTCCGGGTATCGCTGCTCCCACGCATGCAGTGACAGCATGATAGTCCTTCACCCGTAGACATCGGTGCCCGTTTTTTGGAAAATATCTCCTTAACCATGTGGGGGGGGGGGGGGGAGGGAGAGAGAGACACGACCCCCCGCTGTCCATACTCGGAGTAGATTCATTCATGCCAGAAGAACCATGTTTTGGAGAATTTCTCGTTGAGACACCTCTCCGTGACTACCAAGTCCTCCATTGCGTGAATATCAGCCAACCTCTTCAACCAACCGGCCACCGACAGAGGCTGGGTCTGCTTCCAATTCAGGGGGATACAGCTTCTTGCCGCAGTGATCAGGAGCAGCAAGATAGATTTTCTATAGCTCTTACTCAGGATTCTGTGGTGGTGCAGAAGGAAGAGCTCTGGGGACATTGGTAACTCCCGGTCTGTGAATTTCTGCACAATGCGGTGTACCTCCATCCAGAAGGGCTGTAGGATGTGGCAGGACCAAAAGACATGGAGGAGTGTGCCAACCTCTCCCCCACATCTCCAGCACAAGTCTGTGCTCTGAGGGAACATCCTATGTAGCCTGTCCGGCGTGTAGTACCATTGGGACAGGACTTTATATCCCGACTCCTGGTGTCCTGCACGAATAGAGATAGTGTGTGAAAAGAAAGATCCGATCAACTTGTTTCGCTGAATGTGTTAATCCCAGCTCTCGCTCTCATCTGGTGATGTAGGGAAGCCTAAAGTCTGGAGGTAGGGATATCAGTAGTTGATGTTAGGGAAATTGCATGCCTCATTTGCGGATCAACTAACGGTAAACACCAGCGATATGGCAGCGTGGACCGCCGCTGCTTCTCGAGCAAGGGTTTTAGCATAGTCCTCCTTTGCAGCGTGGCTCTTGACACATCAGGGAAATGGCGCTTTGGGCCCTCTCAAAGTCAAATTTGATCCCTGGACTAGGCCGCCCAGAGGACCTGATCCTTCTGGGAATAGCGATGGAGGCGGCATATCACATCCCTGGGGCGATCAGGATCCTGTGGCCTAGGCCCGAGAGCGCGATGTACCTAGTCGAACTCCATGGTAGCAGGGGAGTTTGGACCTAGGACCCTCTGAAGGCTTGTCAAGATTGTTTCCTGCAAGTTCTCAGGGCCAGTCGCCTCGGGTAGCCCCCAGATCCAAAGATTATTGCGGCAGCGGTGGTTCTCGAAATCCTCAGCTTGGAGTTGCAGTTCCGCCAACCGCTCCAGGAAGGACACTTGGCCCTTCAATTGAGCGACCCGGAAGCCCAGGGTGTTCACTTCCGATTCCTCCTTGCTGACCCGATCCTCTAGTGTGTGAACTTCGGCCCGGAGTTCGTGGAAGTCACGTCAGTGCTTTTCCTCCATCCGCAGCACCAGGGCCTCTATGTCGGCCTTCGTTGGAAGTGCTTGCAATAGGGTTCTGATGTCTGCTTCGGCCTGCAGCGACCCTGTAGAGGTCTCCGAACCGCTCAGGCTACCAGGCAAGGGTAGCAATAGTGAGGGTATGCCCTCCAGCGAGTGTGGAGCCTGGCTCCGTGACATGGCCATGGATGTGGAAGGTAATTCCTCTGGCTGTCTCCCACCACGTGTCTCTGCAGGGGATGCCGCCGCACGAGCAGGGTATTGGAGGTATCGGCTGATCGATGCCGCTGGACTAGCTTTGGTGGATCCCTTGGTCTTCCTCCTCCTCCAGTAGGTCATTGCAAGCTACTCAGTTTTTTAGTGTCAACGCAGACATTTTAGGTGGGTCGGGAGTCAGGAGCTCTAGCCATGAGCTTCTTCACTCCGCCATGTTCAAGCCACACCCCCCGGTGCATTTTTGATACGTTTTCATGCATTCCATACAGAAGAAAATGCAACATGTTTTACTTTTGTTGATTACACTGGAATGGAACACACTGCACCAGGGCCATTGGAATTACTGTTAAAAACACTGTTTTACTCCCCCATGCATCGGGTATATACTCGGATAGACTATTTCCTTGTTCCTCACACACAGTTACACGCGGTGAGCGAGACATCGATTGGAAATAGGACATGGTCGGATCATGCGCCGATATTCCTAACTTACAAACTTAATGACACTTCCATGCCTCGACACCGTTTCTGGCGTCTCAATGAGAGCCTTTTACAAGTGCCGGAGGTACTGGTGGAGGTAAATGAAACATTGAAATTATATTTCCAGGAGAACGATCAGACTGTGATCCGGGCATTTTATGGGAAGCCCATAAACCGGTTATTAGGGGAATCTTGATTAAGCATGGGGCACGAATTAAACGTGAACGGAACGAACAACTTCTTGGATGGCTACAGAAATTGGCAGAGACTGAAGCCAGGCACAAACATACCCCTACGCAATCCTCAGAAGCTGAATTGAAATCAATTAGGACACAGATTACAGACTTGCTCTGGTATAAGGCCAAGGTGGCTTTGCAGTTCTGTCGCAGAGTGAGTTATGAGTCGGGAGATAAGTGTGGGAAAATGTTAGCGAAAGCGGTCAGAGATCACAAACTCTCTACATATGTTCCCCATATTAATAGGAGAAATGGTCAAAAGGCAGTTCTACCGGCACAAGTTACTCAAGCGTTTAAGGATTTTTATTCTTGCTTATATAATTTGTCGGGAGTAACGAAGAACCGTGTAGATTTAGAGGATTATATTACATCTTCCCAGATGCCATCTCTATCACAGGAGATACGAACAGAATTAGACTCCCCCATTACCTTAATGGAAGTTGAACACGCAGTTAGACATATGAAATTAGGGAAGGCACCAGGCCCAGATGGTTTGACACTACAATATTACAGGACATTGTTACCAATACTGGGCACTCGAATGCTTACACTATATAATACGATAGGTACAGGGGGAATGTTTGCTAAAGAGACTCTGGGAGCCCACATTTTAATGATCCATAAGGAAGGAAAGGATCCGGCTGACTGTGGCAGCTATCGGCCCATATCGCTTTTGAATGTGGACCTTAAGCTGTATACCACGGTCCTAGCTGCTCGACTGGCGTACCATCTTCAGCAACTCATCCATCTAGACCAAGTGGGTTTTATACCATCTAGAGAGGCGCGAGATAGTACTATTAAGGTATTAAATCTACTTCATGTCGCACGCTCAACAAATACCCCATGTGTATTTTTAAACACAGACGCCGAAAAGGCTTTTGACCGTGTTGAATGGTCATTTAAGTTTGCTGTGCTTAGACATATTGGTCTAGGGGAGGTGATGCTTAATCGAATAGCTGGAATATACTCTAATCCGACAGCTCGGGTGAAGGTGAATGGGGTCCTATCAGACCCCTTTCCAATACAAAACGGTACAAGACAGGGATGTCCGCTTTCCCCTCTTCTGTTTGCCCTTTCCCTAGAACCTTTTTTAGCCACAATCAGAAGGAATCCGGATATACAAGGGATAAGGATAGGCCGGATACAATGTAAGATCTCAGCATATGCTGATGATCTATTATTTTCCTTGACCAACCCGGTAGTCTCCTTGCCAAATCTTTTGAAGGAGTTCGAGAGATACGGAGCATTGTCTAATTTTAAAATTAATCTCTCGAAGTCAGAAGCAATGGGAGTGGCATTAACATCACAGGCTTTACCAAATATGTGTACAAATTTCCATTTTAAATGGACATCATCTGCATTGAGTTACTTGGGGACTAGTATTCCATCGGACCTTTCTCATCTATATGAGAATAATTTTCGTCCCTTACTTGTTCAAACTAAATTGCAGTTAGAGACATGGAATAAGGGACTACATTCATGGTTTGGGAGGTGTAACTTGTTAAAAATGAATGTTCTACCTAAATTTTTATACCTTTTCCAAGCCCTCCCGGTTAGGATACCCCTTGTATATTTTAAACAAGTCCAAGCTCTCTTCACACGTTTTGTTAGGGCCCATAAAAAACCTCGAATCTCTCATATTCAGCTTACAAGGCCAAAACAACATGGAGGTCTTGCACTACCAGATGTTAAGAGATACTATCAGGCGGTTCATCTGGGCAGGGTGATCGATTGGTGGCGACATTATGAGTCCAAACTATGGACACAAATAGAACAATACCAGACAGAGATTCCCTTACGGACCGCGTTGTGGTGCGCAGAGTCTCTACCCACTGAATTAAAATCACATCCACTGATAGGCAATACACTGCGACAGAGCGCCCGTGTTATCTTAAAACACTCCTTAACAGCCACGACATCGCCTTTGACCCCGATATTGGGTAACCCTAGTTTCCCCCCGGGACTCCCAAATACACAATTTAGGCAACTAAGGACCTCTGGCCTTATGACAGCCTCTCAATTCGTAAAGAATGATAGATGGCCAAATATTTTAGAACTGATGGATACAGCAGGCCCCTATAGACTGGAGTTCTGGAACGCGGTACAGTTGCAGCACTTTCTCCTGACTATCCCGAATCCCTGGAACTACACCAGACCCCTGAATAAGTTTGAGGAATATTGCTCGAGCACAGAACCGTTATCACAGACTTTATCCAAAATGTATGCTCTTCTAAACACGCCAGAACAACCAACCGATCTACCTTGTATTACGAAGTGGGAAACTGAACTAGACCGCACATTTTCTTTGACCCAAAAACAGAATATGATTAGCCTCTCCTTTAAGTCTACGATATGTACAAAAATACAGGAAACCAATTATAAAGTTCTGACAAGGTGGTACTTGACACCTGCCCGCCTGCATGTGATGTGTCCAGAAATATCAGAACATTGCTGGCGGTGTGGCGAAGACAGAGGTACGATGTTACACATATTCTGGTTTTGCCCTAAATTGACAGACTTCTGGACGACGGTGCGCAATATATCGCAACGATTCACTGATTTCTCGATTCCAAATGACCCAGCGTTCTTTTTACTTCACGTGTCGACTTTAGCCCCCCGGGTATATAAAAAATACTTACTGAGGCACTTAATCAATGCTGCTAAAGCTTGTATCCCCATGATGTGGAAATCCCAGAATTCACCGTCAGTCGCGATGTGGTTACAAAAGGTGGAAAACATAAATAAAATGGAGGATCTAATAATGACTGCACAGGATAGACATGGGATTTATAAAGCGACATGGGATAGTTGGAATACATTTATACATTCAGATGAGGGGAAAAATCTATTAGAGATCTAAAATATCTAGTATATAGATGGGGGTCAAGAGAATTACTAAACGCCGGAACAGACGGGTGTATTTGACTCAACACTGTCCCTCTGTAAAAAAATTTTTTTTTCCTTTTTTTTTTTTTTTTTTTTAGGAGAATAATAGGAGATAATAGGAACTCCGAGATATATATGGTTCAATATGTAATGTACGGACACTTATATGTTATATGATCAGGAGGCTGTGTCCTCCACTGGTATGAGCTAATTATGTATCTTGGTGGGCTGAGTTCAGATCTTTTGTTCTTTTGATATTTAATTTTATTTTGAAAAACTAATAAAAAAGCTATATTTGGGAAAAAAAAAAAAACACTGTCCACGCGTTTTTGGAGGCAGAATAAAAAATACACATTGGACTACATGAACTAGCCTAACTCCTTTCCTAAAACACACACGCTGTCAGCACTGTCTAAAAATTGTAGGCAGTATCAGCTACATAGGTGACAGCACTGTGTTCTAGAAGTGGTACATCGGTACCAGAACAAAATGGAGTTGGGCTGAGCTGAAGAGGTGGGAAGATGGTCACAATCTGAAGGGCAGACAAAATTCAAACATGGCGCTGTGTATTTATCAGGGTACAGTAGATTTGTTACATGGCTGCTTAACCCTTTCACGCCTAAGCCTATTTCTGATATTTGTTACTTACAAGTTAAAATCCATATTTTTTGCTAGAAAATTACTTAGAACCCCCAAACATAATTTTTTTTTAGCAGAGACCCTAGGAAATAAAATGGTGATCGTTGCAATATTTTGTGTCACAGTATTTGGTCTTCCAACAAACTTTTTTGAAAAAAAAAAGTGTAAGCCAAATTTTTTTTGTATAATGTTAAATACGACATAAAGCCGAGTAAATAAGATACATTACTTTTCATGCTTTGAAATTGTGCACACTCGTTGAATGGCGACAAACAAGGGTACCTAAAAATCTCCATAGTTGATGCTTTAAACAATTTTTTTACGGTTACCAGGTTAGAGACAGGAGGTCTTTCGCTAGAATTATTGCTCTCGCTCCAACGATCACTGCGATACCTCACGTGCGATTTTTACATTTGCAGGAGCGACGTGCGTATGCATTTTCTTTGTTGCGCGAGCACACAGCGCTTTAAAATTTTTTTAATTCTGATCACTTTTATTGCTGTCACAAGGAATGTAAAGATCCCTTGTGACAGTAATAGGCAGTGACAGATACTCTTTATGGAGGGATCGGGGGTCTAAAAAAGTATTCATATAGCCAAAAACAGAGATTCTGAATACTGTTTTTTTTTTTTTTTTTTTTTTTTTTAAATCCGTGCCATTGGCATCGATCAGATTTGGCTTTGTTCGGGTCTCAGCCTAGCTGGCGGACGCGCCGGCTGGTGGCTCGGTTCTCCCGGTGGGACAGGAGGCACAGGAAAAGCTGCTTCGGTTGTTATCACTAAAGAGCCAACCACCCGCTAGAAAAAAAAAAAAAAAACACTATCGGGGTGATGCCTACAGCTGCAGGCATCACCCCGGTATAACCCCTTCAAGCCTGAATGCAAATTTATGTAAGCTCTGCATGAAGGGGTTAATGTTAATATGAAAAATTTTAGGGTGCACTTCCAATGTAAAGCTCTCTTTTAACCACTTCAGTTCTGGAAGGTTTTACCTCCTTCCTGACCAGGCCATTTTTTTGTGATACGGCACTGCATTGCTTTAACTGACAATTGTGGACATGCAACGCTGTATCCAAAAAAAATAAAAAATAAAATAGGTGTCCTTTCTTTGCCACAAATAGAGCTTTCTTTTGGTGGCATTTGAACACCTCAGCGTTGTTTTTTTTGTTGATTATAGCGCAAAAAATAAAGACCAACAATTTATAAAAAAAAAAATTAAAAACATTTTTTCCCCCTTTGCTATAAAACATGGAAAAAATAAATAAAAAAAAATAGGATTTTTGTACTCACTGTAAAATCCGTTTCACTGACGTCCATGGACACAGCTTCTAATACTGAAACACGTGGGTATATGTGCCTGCTCGCAGGAGAAGATCTAGGCAGAATGTTAGATGTTATAACATACATTCTAAAAAAACAGCGCTGACCAGCCCCGCCCAGGGGGCGGTCCCGCTGGACATAACCCTCCTACCTGCAGCCTCAGTTCGTAACAAAGCAGTACAAATCTTAAAAGAAGGGTGGGTGCCGTGTCAGTCCATGGATGTCAGAGAAAAAGTTTTTACGGTGAGTACAAAAAATCCTATTTTCTCTTACCATCCATGGACTGACACGGTGTCTCTTTACACGTGGGATGTCCCAAAGCAGTGTCAAGAGGGATGGGAGCAGTATAAATGGAAAAACCAAAAACTTCACTCCAAGAAGGCAGAGCTCCTCAACGGAGGAGTCGAAACTTTAAACAGCGGCCTGCAGCACCCTGCGGCCGAAGGAAGCATCCGCAGATGCAGCCACATTAACCTTATAAAACTTAAAAGGCATGAACAGACGACCAGGTCGCCGCCTTGCACACTTGTGCAACCGACGCTTGATGTCGGAAAACCCAGGAAGCATCAATTGCCCTGGTGGAATGCGCCGTAAACGGAAAGGGAGGCGCCCGCCCTTTGAGAGCATAGGCTTGAATGACGGTTTGTCTGATTCCCCTAGAAATGATGGCAGACGAAACCGCTTGGTCCTGTTATGGACCAGAGACAGTCACAAACAGTGAGTCGGACTTCCGAATAGAAGCAGTAGCAGACAGGTACACCCGTAAGGCTTGTACCACATCCAATATGTGCAGCGCAAACTCTCTAGGATGCGATGGGTGAGGACACAAGGACGGGAGGACAATGTCCTCATGTAGGTGAAAGGTCGACACAACCTTTGGCAAAAAGAAAGGTCACAGATGCAACACCGCCTTATCCTTATGGATGACTAAATATGGCGACTTGCAGGACAAAGCCGCCAACTCAGACACCCGTCAAACAGAAGTGATTGCCACTAAAAGGCCACCTTCTGAGACAAGACAAGAGGGGAATATCCCGGATATTCCCAAAAGGAGGTTCCTGGAGGACCGAGAGCATCAAATTCAGATCCCACGGTGGGAGAGGAGGCTTGACAGGAGGGAGCACATGGCGAACCCCCAACACAAGGTGCTAACCAAGGAATGACCCACTAGAGGTCGCTGAAAGAAGACTGCCAAGGCCGAAATCTGATCCTTGATGGTACTCAAAGCAAGCTTTTGGGTGACTCCACACTGCAGAGGACGCAGGATTCTGGGGACGGAATACGTCCGAGGACGCCAGTCCAGCGCTTCGCATATGGCGAGATAAGCTTTCCAGGCACGGTGATAGATCTGCTTGGAGGAAGACTTCCGTGTCCTTAACATGGTCAAAATGACCGAGTCCGAGAGACCTCGGTCCCTCAACACCTGGCTTTCAACAGCCCTGCCGTTAAAGCCAAAGACTGTAAGCCGGATGAAACATAGGACCTTGAGACTGAAGGTCCTCCCTCATCGGCAACCGCCAGGGAACGTCCGCGACGAGACGTACCAGATCAGCGTACCAGTGATGCTGAGGCCAATCCGGAACAATTAGGATCACCGGAGTTTATATCAGGTGATAAGGACCCTATGGGGCCACCAACGCATCTGAGGCATCGCCCAAGGATCCCTGGATCTGGCCACAACCTCGACCCTTGCGATTGAGTCGAGAGGCCATCAGGTCCACATCCGGCGTGCCCCACCGTCGGCAAAGGAGTTGAAATATGCAAGGACCACTCTTCTTGGTCCGGCGATTGGCGACTCAGATAGTCCGCCTGCCCATTGTCTATGCCCAGAATGTAAATGGCCTACAGAGCCGGCACGTTTCTTCCGGCCCACTTCAGGATACGGACTACCTCGGAAGCCGCAGCTGAGCTCCGAGTCCCCCCTTGATGGTTTACATAAGCCACCGCCGTGGCGTTGTCCGACAGGCTCCTGATGGAGCGACCCCGTACTCTCTCCGACCTGAGGAGAGACACAGTCCGATGGCCCGTATTTCCAGAACAGTGATTGGTAAACGGGCTCGTCTGGAGTCCAAGGCCTTGAGCCGACAGGACTCCCCAGACTCCACACCAGCCCGTCAGGCTGGTGTCCGTCGTGAGTACCATCCATTGGATGGGAGGGGGAACGACTTTCCGGACCGAAGAGCCGAGGATCTCAACCACCATGTCAGGGGCGCCCTGACCAGGTGAATCACCTGGATCTGAAGATCCAAGGACAACGGGGATTTGTCCCAGGTGGACAAGATCTCCTTCTGCAATGCCCTGGTGTGTGATTGGGCATACGGAATGGCCGCGAAGGAGGCCACCACGAATCCCGGGACTCTCATGGAAAAAAATAAAAAAAACGGATTGACAACCATTTTCGGGATGTCAGCACCCGCACCGCAGACTGAAGTGTCAGCAACTTCTCCAGAGGTAGGATACCTTTGCCTCTAAGGAGTCCAGAATCAGAACTAGATACTCCAGACACTGAGTCGGGACCAGGACTGACTCCTGAATGTTCAGGAACCACCCGAAGTCCCTGAGGGTCTAATTGACGATAGTCACCTTTCCTCCAAGTCTGAGCCACTTTCTGCTCTTAGCAGAAGATCGTCCAGATAGCCCACGACAGCAATACCTCACTGTAACAGAAGGCTAGAACCGGAGCAAGCACCTTGGTGAACACCCTTGGTGCCGAAGCTAGGCCGAAAGGAAGAGCCACAATCGATAGTGGACTTCGCTGATCGCAAAGCACAGAAACTTCTGGTGACTTGCGCAGATCGGAACATGCAAGTAGGCGTCCTTGAAGTCCAAGGACGCCAGAAGAAAATCCCTTTGGTGGAGTGTAGCGATCACCGTGCGAATGGATTCCATGCGGAATTTCTGCACCTTCTCGAAGGCATTCAGGGCCTTGAGGTCCAGGATAGGTCGAACCACGTCCTATTTTTGGGACGACAAACAGATTCGAGTAGGATCCCTGAAAACTCTCCTGTGACGGAACCGGCACAATCACTCCGGACCTGATCAAATCCTGTACAGCCCCCAAGAGGGCTGCCCGACAGGTAGGAAGGAGAGGAAGATTTGAGGGAAAGAATCTGTCTGGGGGCCAGGATCGGAATACTATCCTGTGGTGACCACCTCGCACACCCACCAGTCGGAGATTCGGGAGGACCACCGATTCGTGACCTGCGAAGTCGTCCCCCCACCCCAGAGTGGGGCGGAGGCAAGACTTCACGCGGAAGCGGGCTTGGGAGCCGCTTGTTCGGCTTACACACCCAGGGGCTCTTGTGCCCACCAGCCGCACTGCCGTCAGTCTGAGAGGGCCTACCCGTGGACTCTGACTGACGAAAAAACCCCGTTTTGCTGGAAAGGAAGGCCCGTTTTCGGCGGGCCTCCTCACTCTTGCTAGTCTAAGGAAGAAGAGTGCTTTTACCTCCCATGACATCCATGACGATGTCATCCAGAGCAGCACCGAAAGGTCTACCACCTTTAAATGGTAGATCCGTCAGGAGATTCCTAAGGCTAGGTCAGCAGACCAGCACTTCAACCAGATAAGACGACGCAATACCACCGCCGAGACAGAGGCCCTGGATATTAAAGGGGCCGCGTCCAACGTGGCGTCGCACACATAAACCAGGCCCTGAACCAGTTGGTGGGCCAGAGCAACTGTGTCTGGAGGAAGATTATGCTCCTGTACAGCTAGGTGCAACATTTTTGCCCAACCTGTAAGCGTTTAAGACACAAGGGTCGCCGCTACCACAGGCCATAGGGCGGATCCCAACAAGGCAAACATGGCTCTGCTCACCACTTCTGACCTCCTGTCAGTGGGGTCCTCAAATGCAGGAGTCCCCTCCATCGGGAGAGTGATGGCCTTGTTCAACCGGGCCACTGGAGGGTCGACCCTGGGGGAGAAGCCCACTTTTTAAGTAGGGCATCTTCAAGGGGTATCTGATAGACAAACGCCGCGGGACCATAAAAAAATTCTTCTGCGGCTTTTCCCAGACCTTATCAATGAGCTGGTCAAAGAAAGTACATATGGAAAAACCTCTTTAGAAGGCCTGGCCTTAAAAGAACCAAAGGAGACTGTATCCGCCTGAGGTTCTGCATCCGCAGCATTTTAGCTTGAGAGTGTCCCTCACCGCAGTCATGAGTACACTAACAAGCGCCCTGTCATTTACTGACTCAGAACTGGAGTTTTCCTCATAAGGAATGTCCTGTTCAAAACCATCCGAAACATTCAGAACTAGGGTCCTGAGCGGTAGTGGCTAGGTCCATATCTGAATCAGCGCACTGCCCTCATGAAGTAAAGTGGGGAGAGGGCGCTTTTTTGCTCGCTTGCACACAGCTCCCATCCTGGTCAGAAATGATTCCAGGACTGCCCACAACTGGTCCCTAGGGACCGCAGGTGCTGAAGCACTGCCTGTTGTCCACTGACATTTAGGGGAAGCTGGTGACAGACTCCATATTGCCCCCCTCTGAGACTCCTCAGATAAAAAGTCCACCCACAGGCTGTGCTGACTGAGGAGGGGGTGCCCAGGGGACTCACCAAACCGGACCAGGGACCGCTCAGTTCCGCTGTCTGTACCGCGCTGTGTCAGCGCTGGTGAGCTGTGAGGAGATTTGCGCTGTTCCAGCAGCGCTAGAGGCCAAAACTAGTCTTGAAACGCGCACGGGCTACAAGAAAATGGCCGCCGCACTTCACTGAGGCGATCCGCGGCAAGATGGCCGCCATGACTCAGCAAAAGTGAAAAAAACAGCACACACACATACAGCGCCACTCTGCGCTCAGGCCCCAAAACACAAAAAAAGGCCCCAAGCATATCTGCAGACCAGCATTAGCCCCTCCAAGAACAGTGTGACCCCCAGGCACCCCACACAGCACAGCGCCAGCAATGGTGACAGAAAGTGACAATGAAATACAGGGGGAGACAGGGAAAATCCCCCACAGAGAAACACACAGCTTTTTGTACTCACCTGCAGGCAGGAGAGACTACTTACCCGTCCCCTGAGGGACCCACTGGTGTGTTTCTGACAGGACTATCACAGTGCAGTACTGAGTAGCTGTCGGCCCGGTCCACCGCGAAAGATACAGTCAGTCAGGAACTGTTCAGTCTTGAGAGGACCGTGGGAGCATGAAAGCAAACCCGGCCACCCCTGGAGTCATGGGGCCTGTCGTGAACTGAGTCTCACGCACACAAGGCGAGGATCAGCACGCTCGATGGTCGGACAGGGAAGACTACGAGGATATCTTGTACCCAACCTGTTGCCCAGCCGACAGTTAATAGAAGATTCTCAAAAATAAAATAAAAAAAGAATTCCAGAAAAGGAATAAAAATAGGTCAGGAGACTGGCTCCTGAGAGAGCCACGTCTTCTCCTTCTGCTAGGCAGAAAAAAACTGAAGTCTGCTGACTGTAGTGGTAGGGTTATGTCCGGAGGGACCGCCCCCTGGGTGGGGCTGTTCAGCTCTGGCTTTTAGAATGTATGTATGTATGTATGTATGTATGTATGTATGTATGTATGTATGTATGTATGTATGTATGTATGTATGTATAACATCTCACATTCTGCCTAGGTCTTCTCCTGCAAGCAGGGACATAACCACGTGTAAAGTGTAAAGAAACACCGTGTCAGTCCATGGATGGTAAGAGGAAAAAAAAAACTTCACTCCAAAAACAGGCAGAGCTCAACGGAGGAGTTGCAACTTTTTTTTTTTTTTTTTTTTTTTATAAATCTTTTTATTTAATTTCTTAAACAGACAAAACATAACATGACAACACATCATATACACATTAAATCTAAAATATACTAGTAAAATAACACGATTCCCATCACCTTGCATAGCAAAAAAACAAGAAATAAAGAAATGATTATCACTATTATTTCCAATCATTTCTAAACACAAATATCCCATATAGGGAACATCCCTTCTATGAGTTGTTACCTCTCTCTATGTTAGATGCCGTATATGGCTTATCCAGCCACTTTGCCCAAACCTCATCATACTTACTAGGGCGACTCCTATTCCTATAGGTA
Organism: Rana muscosa; assembly: GCA_029206835.1. Classification (NCBI taxonomy): domain Eukaryota; kingdom Metazoa; phylum Chordata; class Amphibia; order Anura; family Ranidae; genus Rana; species Rana muscosa. Next base: position 979,494,117 of record CM055118.1, on the reverse strand, counting down.
TCTCTGTACAATGGAAGATTATTATTAATCAATTGTTTCCAATATATAAACGGAGGAGGATGAGGTTTCTTCCAATACAATGCAATAGATTTTCTTGCGTAGAATAATGTTGTATTAATAAATATTCGTTCGGTCTCTATAGGGGTAATATCCTCTACTAAGCCCAGCAAACAGACTGACATTGAAAACGGTAAAGGAGCAGAGGTAAGAGAGTTTAACCACTTAAGCCCCGGACCATTTGGTAGCTAAAGGACCAGAGGTGAATTCAGAATTTTGCACTGCGCTGCTTTAACTGTAAATTGTGCGGACATGCAATGTTGTACCCAAACGAAATTTGCGTCCTTTTCTTCCCACAAATAGAGCTTTCTTTTAATGGTATTTGATTGCCTCTGCGATTTTTATTTTTTGCGATATAAAACGGAAAAAGACCGAAAATTTTGAAAAAAAAAAATGATATTTTCTACTTTTTGTTATAAGAAAAATCGAATAAACTCAATTTTAGTCATACATTTAGGCCAAAATGTATTCAGCCACATGTCTTTAGTAAAAAAAATGTCAATAAGCGTATATTTATCGGTTTGCGCAAAAGTTATAGCGTTTACAAACTAGGGTACATTTTCTGGAATTTACACAGCTTTTAATTTATGACTGCCTATCTCATTTCTTGAGGTGCTAAAATGACAGGGCAGTACAAAACCCCCCCAAATGACCCCATTTTAGAAAGTAGACACCCCAAGGAAATTGCTGAGAGGCCTGTTGAGCCCATTGAATGTTTTTTTTTGTCCCAAGTGATTGAATAATGACAAAAAAAAAAAATTACAAAAAGTTGTCACTAAATGATATATTGCTCACACATGCCATGGTTATATGTGGAATTGCACCCCAAAATACATTCTGCTGCTTCTCCTGAGTACGGGGATACCACGTGTGGGACTTTTTAGGAGCCTAGCCACGTACGGGACCCCGGAAACCAAGCACCGCCTCCAGGATTTCTAAGGGCGCAAATTTTTGATTTCACTCCTCACTACCTATCACAGTTTTGAAGGCCATAAAATGCCAAAATAGCACAAAAAAACCCCAAATGACCCCATTTTGGAAAGTAGACACCCCAAGCTGTTTGCTGAGAGGCATGGTGAGTATTTTACAGCTCTCATTTGTTTTTGAAAATGAAGAACATTTTTTTTTTTTTCTTTATTTTTTTCAATTTTCAAAACTTTGTGACAAAAAGCGAGATCTGCAAAATACTCACAATACCTCTCAGCAAATAACTTGGGGTGTCTACTTTCCAAAATGGGGTCATTTGGGGGGGTTTGTGCCATCTGGGCATTCCATGGCCTCCGAAACTGTGATAGGCAGTGAGAAGTGAAATCAAAAATTTACACCCTTTAGAAAGCCTGAAGGCGGTGATTGGTTTTTGGGGTCCCGTACGCGGCTAGGCTCCCAAAAACTCACACATGTGGTATCCCTGTACTCAGGAGAAGCAACAGAATGTATTTTGGGGTGTAATCCCACATATGCCCATGGCATGTTTGAGCAATATATCATTTAGTGACAACTTTTTGCAAAAAAAAAAATAAAATAAAAATTTTTATTTTTTCCACTTGTGTCAACATATAAAATATTCCATGGACTCGACATGCCTCTCAGTATATAGCTTGGGGTGTCTACTTTCCAAAATGGGGTCATTTGGGGGGGTTTTGAACTGTTCTGGCATTTTATACACAACATTAGGAAGCTTACATCCACTCTTCTAACCACTTCAAGACAAAGCCCTTTTTGACACTTTTTGTTTACATGAAAACATTTTTTTTTGCAAGAAAATTTATGTTGAACCCCCAAACATTATATATATTTTTAAAGCAAAGGCCCTACAGAATAAAATGGTGGGTGTTGCATTTTTTTTTTCTACACAGTATTTGCGCAGCGATTTTTCAAACGCATTTTTTTGGGAAAAAATACACTTTTTTTCATTTTAATGCACTAAAACACACTATATTGCCCAAATGTTTGATGAAATAAAAAAGATGATCTTAGGCCGAGTACATAGATAACAAACACGACATGCTTTAAAATTTCGCACAAACGCGCATTGGCGACAAACTACATACATTTTTTAAAGCCTTTAAAAGCATTAACAGGTTACCCCGTTAGATTTACAGAGGAGGTCTACTGCTAAAATTACTGCCCTCGATCTGACCTTCGCGGTGATACCTCACATGCATGGTGCAATTGCTGTTTACATATGACGCCAGACCGACGCTTGCGTTCGCCATTGGGCAAGAGCAGGGCAGGACAGGGGGTGCTTTTTTTTTATTTTATTTTTTTTATTATTCATTTTGCTTTTTTATTTTATTTTTAAACTGTTGCTTCCATATTTATTTATTTTTATCACTTTTATTGTTATCTCAGCGAATGTAAATAGCCCCTATGATAGCAATAGGTAATGACAGGTACTCTTTTTTGAAAAAACTGGGGTCTATTGGACCCTAGATCTTTCCTCTGCCCTCAAAGCATCTGACCACATCAAGATCGGTGTGATAAAATGCTTTCCCAATGGCGCTTTTTATATCCGGGGGGGGGACATTCCCTCCCACTGCTTGCAAAAGCAGTCCAGAGGCTAATTAGCCACTAGGATTGCTTTTACATGAAAGCCGGCCGCTGGCTGAAAAGAATGATACCAAGATGATACCTAAACCCGCAGGCATCATTCTGGTATAAACATTCAAAGTCCAGCAACATACCAGTACGTTGCTGGTCCTTGTTGGACATGTATTGTAATCTTTTTTTTCATGCAGCCTGTTGGCTGAACGAAAAAAAAAGATTGATCGGTGGGTATGCCCACCATTAGAATACCGCCCTTCATCCACCCACTTCTAATGATGGGCATACATGCACCATTTATATATGCCGAAGCATGGGGGCATCTTCTCGCAAAAGTTATGCCGCGTACACATGGTCAGACTTTTCCACGGGCAAGCCTCCGTCAGAATTTCGACCGTATATACGCGGCATTAGGAGCAAAATCGCTCCTCCGCTCCTGCTGCCCCAATGCTTCGGCATATATGCTTTTTTTTTTTAACTGTGGTGGTGAAATCACCTCCTACAGCACTGGAGTCGCAGGTATCAGGCCTGTCTCTGCGAACGCTGCAGTTATGTGTGTTGTGTTTTGCAAGTGACAGTGATCGATCGATACTGCACTTCGGTGTCCTGGGCTGGACGGAGGGGCAAAACGCAGGTGCCAGCAGGTATCTGGGCTGATCCCGCTAACACTGCGTTTTTGGGAACCCTAAACTGCTGGGGACGCTAGTATAGATCTGATCAGATATTGAGCTGATCAGATACTATACCACTAAGGGGGGTGTATGCTTCACGTGTGGGTGTTAGCGCTACTGGCACTAACCTGACGCTGCCTGGGGTGTGACGCAGACCCTCTCTGACGCTAAAACCTAACTGATCAGGGGGTTAAACCTTTATTGGGTTATATATGGCGGGTGCCCTGACACTATAAAAAGCAAACTAACTAACCAGCGTCACCCGTAACACTTATATGATGATCACTGGTGAAAGGGTTAACTAGGGGCGATCAGGGGGTTAAACCTTTATTAGATAATATATGGGGGTACCTGACGCTATAAAAACCTGCGGCGAACCTAAAAAAAAAAAATTACTGGCTACCGATCAGCATCACCGACGCTAAGACATCGATCAGAAAAATTATCGCATAGTGACGGCGGTGCTAGGGGGTGAAAGGGTTACCTGGGGGGGTGATCAAGGGGGTTACACCTTTATTAGGTAATATATGGGGGTACCCGACGCTATAAAAACCTGCGAACCTAAAAAAAATTACTGGCTACCGATCAGCATCACCGACGCTAAGACATCGATCAGAAAAATGATTGCTTAGTGATGGCGGTGCTAGGGGGTGAAAGGGTTATCTGGGGGGTGAAAGGGTTATCTGGGGGGTGATCAGGGGGTTAAACCTTTATTGGGGGGGGGGGGGTTAGGGGGCTACACTGGACCTAAAACTAAATGTAGTGACACTTTTACAGTCACAAATGTCACTGATTGCAGTGATCACTAAATAAATGGTCACTGCAATCAGTGACACTGTGACTGGGGCGATTTATGTGCCTATGTGTCCTGGTGTCAGTGTGCTGTTTTGTGTACTAACCTGCATCTTCTCCTGTACGGCGCTCGGTATATGTGAGCGCCGCAGGAGAGATGACATCACTTCCTCCTTCCTGGCAGGCAGGGGAAGCTCTCTCATTCGCCGGGAGCGATCGAGAGGGGGTGGCCGGAATCGAACGGCCGTCCCCTCATGCCGGATCGCTCCCGAAGGTAAAACGACCACCCACTGTAAAGAAGGGGGGTCTGATCGGACCCCCCAACTACACAAAGGCTATCACGTATATGTACGTGATTCTGCCTGTCGGTGCCATTCTGCCGACATATATTTACAGTGGGCGGTCGTTAAGTGGTTAATAGATCCACTACCTCCATCCAAAATGTAACTATATATGGACAGGTCCAGAAGATGTGTGTGAAATCCCCTCGAGCTGCTCCGCACCTCCAGCACTTAGAGGAACAAGAAGGATTTATCTTTTGAAGTCTATATGGCGTGATATATGCTCTGTGTACGAGTTTAAATTGGATAACACGATCCCTCAAGGAGACCAGAGATCTCAAAGGGAAATCCCACACACAGCTCCAGTCCTCCATACTCAAATCTGGTATATCTCGAATCCACCTAGCTCGAAGACTCTCTAATGGCAGGATAGAAATTAAAGTAAGATGAGAATAGAGTCTCGAGGTAGGCTTATCCAGACACTCAGGCCTCGTACACACGACCGAGTTTCTCGGCAAGAACCAGCAAGAAACTTGCTGGCAGAGATGTCTTGACGAGAAACTCGTTCGTGTGTATGGTTTCTCGTCAAGAAAACCGACAAGTAATCTCGACGAGAAAATAGAGAACCTGCTCTCTATTTTCTCGTCGAGATTCTCGTCGGCATGTTTCGACGAGAAAAGTGAGTGTGTGTACACTTACCTGTCCTCCCGGAAGCCCGCGCATGTTCGAAATGAATTTGACGCATGCGCGGTAGCTTCCTAGGCATAGGTAGGGTATACCAAGATGGCGGCGACGGCATCGAATGTGACGAGCGTATGCTCGTCGTAGTCGATGACGTCACCGCGTACGCTCCATTCAAAGAACCGCGGGTTCTTTGAATCGAGCGTGTGTACACTCGGCCGGGACAAGTTTCTTGTCCAAGAATCTCGTCGAAAAAAACGGCATGTTTTTTTCGACAAGAATCTCGGCCGTGTGTACGAGGCTTCAGACCTAAGTACTAACTCCAAGGTAGATTGTATCATCGTTAAACTATTCTGTGGAAACTCTGCATGAAAAGTATGTGAAAGCTGGTAGTATCTAAATAGATAAGAGCTAGGAAGATTAAACATTGAGGTTAGTGTAGAGAAGGTGGATAACCTCTGATCAGTAACCACTTGGACAAGTAATTTAATATTGTATTTGGTCCATGCAATAGGCTCTGGTGTTTTAAGGAATTGAGGAAGGGTAGGGTTTAGCCATAGGAGGGACATTTGGAGAAATTGCTCCCTTTGGATAACCCTCACATCTAAGGCCGGCCTCCCAAGCTTGAATAGTATTAAGCATAGGAATAGTCACCTGATGAAGTGCCCTATGGCCCCTAAATAAGAGAACCTTGAGAGTTTCTACGGAACCTACTACTGCTGCTTCTAACCGGGTAGAAGAGTTATATAGATCTGGGTTTAACCACCATGCGGCCGTAACCAACTGAGTGGCCAAAAAATATTTGTATAGATCCGGAAAAGCTAGTCCTCCGTCTTCACAAGGGCGCATCAGAGTACTTAATTTATACCTAGGATTTTTTATCCCCCATAAAAAAGATGAAAACAACTGATTTAGTCTTTTGAAAAAGGATACAGGGAGCCATTGAGGAGAATGTCTAAATAGGTACATGAATTTAGGTATAATTTTCATTTTTAAAAGATTAATACGCCCCAATAGAGACAACGGTAGAGACTTCCATACTTTGAATCTGACCCCAATTTTGGGAGATACTGAGTCTAAATTAAGAGACATAAATTCAGAAGATTGACGAGAAATTACCACTCCTAAATACTTAAAATGATCTACCCACTGCAGTGGAGTATCCTTCATAGCCGTACTGCGAGCCTCCATATCTATTGGAAACAGCAATGACTTAGTCCAGTTTACCTTCAGCCCTGTAACCGTTGAAAATGAATCCAGTATATCCAAGGCCCCTTGTAACGAGGGGCCAGCATCATTTAAAAATAATAAGAGGTCGTCTGCATACAGAGCTACCCTCTCCTCCAGCCAACCGATCCCCTAATATTAGGTGAAGTACGTAGAGCCTAAGCCACCGGTTCCATAGCAATCGCAAAAAGGGAGGGAGAGGGAGAGGGAGAGGGAGAGAGAGAGAGAGAGAAAGCCCTGACGGGTTCCCCTAAATAGTGAGAAGGAAGCCGACAACCCTCCTCCCATCTTTACTGCAGCTCTGGGATTCTTATATAAGACCTGTAACCATTTTATAAATACCGTTGGGAAGCCCATTCTGCAGAGTACTTCCCACAGAAAGGGCCACTCCAAGGTATCAAAGGCCTTCTCAATGTCCAGGGAGGCAATAACCCTAGATCCCATATTAAGATGTGAAGCATAAATATTGGTATATAACAGGGCCCGACAAACCCCGGGCACCAGGTCGCCATTGCGACTAGAATTAGCGACCTGGCGCAGCATAGCTGGGGTATCCTGTGTCTCCGTGCCCCCCCCCCCCCTCCGCGGGATCGCGTCGGGCCGCGCCGGCCGGTAATTGAGGCCGCGGCTTTGCGGCCTTCTGCAGGCCTTTGGCTTCCTTCTGTGAACTAGCGCCATCTTGTGGTGGCAGTTGGTATGACAACCAGCAATGCTAATGGAGTTTCCCTGCCATCTCCTTCCCCTAATTAGAACCCCCAAACATTATATATATTTTTTATTCTAACACCCTAGAGAATAAAATGGCGGTCGTTGCAATACTTTGTCACACCGTATTTGCGCAGCGGTCTTACAAGCGCACTTTTTTGGGAAAAAATACACTTTTTTTTTTAAATAAAAAAAATAAGACAAGAGTAAAGTTAGCCCAATTTTTTTTTATATTGTGAAAGATAATGTTACGCTGAGTAAATTGATACCCAACATGTCACGCTTCAAAATTGCGTCCGCTCGTGGAATGGCGACTAACCTTTACCCTTTAAAATCTCCATAGGCAACGTTTAAAAAATTCTACAGGTTGCATGTTTTGAGTTACAGAGGAGGTCTAGGGCTAGAACTATTGCTCTCGCTCTACCCATCGCGGCGATACCTCACATGTGTGGTTTGAACACCGCTTTCATATGCGGGCGCTACTCACGTATGCGTTCGCTTCTGCGCACGAGCTCGGCAGGACAGGGCGCGTTCCTGGCTCCTAACTTTTTTAGCTGGCTCCTAGATTCCAAGCAAATTTGTCAAGCCCTGGTATATTAATCTCCTCAAGTTCACATCAGTGGATCTGCCTGGCATGAAACCAGTCTGATCTGAATCAATGATATAAGACATCAACGGTTGTAATCGTCGGGAAATTAACTTTGTCAAAATCTTGAAATCTACATTCAAGAGTGCAATAGGCCTATATGAAGCACAGGAGGATGGGTCTTTCAGATGCTTGTAAATTAGGACTATATGAGCTTGACTCATTGAGTCTGGCATGGATCCCTCCTTCAGACAATCTGAGTAAAGAGAGGCCAGTACAGGAGATAAAAGCTCTCCATGAGCCCTATAGAATTCAATAGGAAGACCATCAGGCCCCGGTGACTTCCCCAATGAAAAGGAGCCAATAACAGAAAGGACCTCCTCCGATGTTATAGGACGTACTAGCATCTCCCTCTCATTATCGGATAGCCATGCCAATGCGACTGAGTCCAGTAACTCCGCTAACTCAGTCGACTGAAAACTAGAAGGCAGCTGAGATGTATATGATGTCTGATAGAATTGTCGAAACGTCTCTAAAATTTTAGGCTGTGTACGGACCGTATCTCCAGAAGTGGTATGTATTTCCAAAATCTGGGTACTAGATTGTTCATGTTTAGCCATCATGGCCAAAAAAACGTACATTACGGTCCCCCTGCTCAAAAGATTTCTGTTTATTTTTATATAGATCTATCCTCGTAGTGTCTGTTATATGCAAATGTAGGGTCCGTTTACTATGTAATAAGGCATTAAAATTTAATTCTGAGGGATCCGCGGTATATTGGGCTGTTTGTTCCTCTACTATAACTTTCAAAGTGTCATTTTTTGTTCGTTGAGACTTATTAACCGCGGATATATATTGTCCTCTTGCATATGCCTTAAAAGCATCCCATAATATTGCCGAAGAGGATGATCCTACATTAAACTCCCAATACTCTACTAGAAGGGGGCGGGATTTTTTTAACTATGTCCGAGTGTGAGATCCAATGCGTGCCCAGTCTCCACTGTGCTGCATCACGAAGGTGATGCATGCAGAATGTAAGCATGAGCGGAGCATGATCGGATAACCCACTCAGCAAATATTTAGCATCTACTATATCTGCCAATATCACTGAATTGACAAAGGCCAAGTCTATACGTGAAGCTGTCTTATAAGAAGTTGAAAAACATGAATACGTTCTACTTGGTGGATTTTTCCATCGCCAAACTTCTACCATCTGGGACCAATTAAGGAGCCCTGCAGAGAATTTTTTTGCAGGAGTTGGTCTATCCAAAACAGGATCAAGTATAGCATTAAAGTCACCCATTATCAGTAACTTAGCCGGACCGTACAAAGAAATTTTTTCCACAAGACTATATAAGGGGGTCACCAAAAAAGGAGGTGGTATATACACACTAACAATTATATATCTCTGGCCCCATAGCAAAAACACAACAAGAACATATTTACCCTGAGGGTCAGAGAATACATCTTCCACCGTACAGGATAAAGATCTGCTAATCAATATCGAAACCCCTCTAGAGAAAGTGGAGTATGTAGCGTGGTAAGCCTTCTGTACCCAGGGCTTCTTTAGGGTCAGTAGCCTACTCCCCATAAGGTGAGTTTCTTGAAGTAGTACTATATGGGGAAGATAACTTTTCAAATACTTAAATAACAATGCTCTCTTAAATTTGGAATTTAGGCCACGAACATTCCATGACAGAATAGATAAGACCTCCTGATCACGTGATACCATCTAAACAGAGAAAAAAGTAAAAGTAATACTTTATTAATTTATATTTCAAGATGGCTTGCAAGGTGATGGACCTCAAAAACAACAAACATCTGAGTGAATATATTTCAGAAAAAATACAATAATAAAAATGAGATAATGTGTATAAACATTTAACAAAAACCCAACCCACCCTACCTTTCTACAGCGCCATCCCCCCCCAAAAAAACAGGGGGGCGTGGGGAAGGCCTTACCCCAAAATCTATCAAAAAATAGGCAACTATACCCCAATTGTCCTAAAAGGGAAAAAAAAAAAAAAAAACATTTAAAAAAAGGGGGAGGAGCAGGTAGAGGTGCCCCAACAAAAAAGAGGAGTTGCAACTTTAGACAGCGGCCTGCAACACCTTGCGGCCGAAGGAAGCATCTGAAGATGCAGCCACATCAACCTTCTAGAACTTAGAAAAGGCATGAATGGACGACCAGGTCGCCGCCTTGCACACTTGTGCAACCAATGCTTGATGTCGGAAAGCCCAGGAAGCACCCATTGCCCTGGTGGAATGCGCCGAAACCGGAAAGGGAGGCGCACACCCCTTAATGGCATAGGCCTGTATGACGGTCTGTCTGATCCACCTATAAAATGGTGGCAGACGACACCGCTTGGCCCTGTTTTGGACCAGAGACAGAGAAAAACAGTGAGTCAGACTTCCGAATGGAAGCAGTAGCAGACAGGTACACCCGTAAGGCTCGTACCACATCCAATGTGTGAAGCGCAAACTCTCTGGGATGCGATGGGTGAGGGCACAAGGACGGAAGAACAATGTCCTCATTAAGACGAAAAGCCAAGACCACCTTTGGAAGGAAAGACGGTCGCAACACCGCCTTATCCTTATGGAGGACCAAGTAAAGCGACTTGCATGACAAGGTCACCAACTCAGACACCTGTCTGACAGAAGTAATCTCCCTGATATTTTCAAAAGGGATGTTCTTGGAGAACCGAGAGCACCAAATTCAGATTCCAAGGGAGCGAGCGGAGGCTTGGCAGGGGGGAATCACATGGCCAACCCCCTGCACAAAAGGTGCTAACCAAGGAATGACCTGCTAGCGGTCGTTGAAAGAAAACGGCCAAGGCCGAAATCTGACCCTTAATGGTGCTCAAAGCCAGCCTTTGGGTCACACCGCGCTGCAAAAACCGCATGATTCTGGGGACGGAGTACGTCCGAGGACACCAGTCTAGCTCTTCGCACATAGCGATGTAAGCCTTCCAGTTACGGTGATAGATCTTTCTGGAGGAAGACTATCGTGCCCTCAGCATGGTCGAAATTACCAAATCCGAAAGGCCTCGTCCTTCAGCACCTGACTCTCAATAGCCATGCCGTTAAAGCCAGAGACTGTAAAGCAGGATGAAAGATAGGACCTTGAGACAGAAGGTACTCCCTCATAGGCAGTCGCCAAGGAACGTCCGCGATGAGACGTACCAGATCGGCGTACCAATGACGCCGAGGCTAATCGGGAGCAATGAGAATCACCGGAATGCCCCCGGCTGCTACCCTGCGCAGCAGACGAGGAAGCAACTACAGGGGAGGGTAAGCATAGATCAGGCGATACTGACCCCACGGGGCAACCAACGCGTCCGCCCAGGGGTCCCTGGACCTGGCCACAAACCTTGACACCTTACGATTGAGTCGAGAGGCCATCAGGTCCACATTCGGCGTGCCCCACCGCCGGCAAAAGAGTTGAAACACCTCCGGGTGAAAGGACCACTCTCCCTGGTCCAACGCCTAGCGACTCAGATAGTCCGTCTGCCAGTTTTCTACGCCCGGAATGTAGAAGGCCGACAGAGCCCGTACGCTTCTTTCCGCCCACCTTAGGATGCGGAAGACCATCAAAGTCTTCTGTGGCTTTTCCCAGACCAGGTCAATGAATCCATCAAAGAAAGGCATATATGGATAAACCTTTTTTGAAGGTATGGCCTTAAAAGAACCAAAGGAGACAGCCTCCACCTGAGGTTCCGCAGCATTCAGCTTGAGAGTGTCCCTCACAGCATCAATGAGTTCACTTACATGTGCCCTGTCATTTACAGACTCAGAACTGGAGTCTTCCTCACAAGGAATGTGCTATTCAAAAACATTAAAATCTTCAGAGCTAAGGTCCTGAGCAGCAGCAGCTAGGCCCATATCTGAATCAGAGCACTCCCCTACTGGAGATTGTGTGGGGAGGGGGCGCTTTATAGCTCCCTTGCGCTCGCACACCACTTCCATCCTGAAAAAGAAAGATTCCAGGACTGCCGACAATTGGTCCATAGGGACCGCAGGTGCAGGAGCACTGCCTGTTGCCTCTGACAAGAGTGGGGAAGCAGGTGAACCAGACTCCATACTCACCACCCTCTGAGACCTTAATGCACCAAGAGTAAATAAAAGTCCACCCACTGGCTGCGCGGGCTGAGGAGGGGGTTACCCAAAAGGACTCACCAACCCGGAGAGGACCGCTCAGTTCTGCTGCCTGCACCGCGCGTGAGGAGAGCGCGAGGAGAGCGCGAGGAGAGCGCGAGGAGAGCGCGAGGAGAGCGCGAGGAGAGCGCGAGGAGAGCGCGAGGAGAGCGCGAGGAGAGCGCGAGGAGAGCGCGAGGAGAGCGCGAGGAGAGCGCGAGGAGAGCGCGAGGAGAGCGCGAGGAGAGCGCGAGGAGAGCGCGAGGAGAGCGCGAGGAGAGCGCGAGGAGAGCGCGAGGAGAGCGCGAGGAGAGCGCGAGGAGAGCGCGAGGAGAGCGCGAGGAGAGCGCGAGGAGAGCGCGAGGAGAGCGCGAGGAGAGCGCGAGGAGAGCGCGAGGAGAGCGCGAGGAGAGCGCGAGGAGAGCGCGAGGAGAGCCGCGCAGCAGCGATAGAGGCCAAGTGAAAGCTCGCGCGACTTCAAGAAAATGGCCGCCGGCAAGTAACTGCGCCATCGATCCGCCGCAAGATGGCCGCCGAGAGCACAATAAAAATACAGATAAGGCGCCTATGGCGCCCAAACACACCAAGTTCCCCCAGCACCATGCAGACAGTCATGAGTGGAAGCTGTGTCAGTCCATGGACGATAAGAGAAAATCTAATTTCTTCATCAGTTTAGGCCGATATATATTCTTCTACAAGCTTATTAAATTGGTTTGCGCAAAAAACTTATAGCGTCTACAAACTATGGGATAAATGTATGGACTTTCATTTTTTTTTATTGGCGATGAGCGATTTTTAACAGGACTGCGACATTACAGCAGACAAATCTGACACCAAATTTCACTTTTTGGGGACCAGTGACACCAATACAGTGATCAGTTCCATAAAAAAAAAAAAAAAGAAATGCACTGTCACTGTATAAATGACACGGCAGCCATCGCGGCCACTGGACCCACTGATTAGCTCCCACTGTGTTCAATCACAGCAAGAGCGTGGCTCCAGCGGCGTGCAAACCCCAGAGCCGATCCGAGGAATCACGTACAGGTTATGTGATTTTGCACTTAAGGTAGGGCTGGGGGAAAAAAAAAAAAAATCGATTTTAATCTTGAATCGAGTTTTGAGCTCAAATCGATTCAGATTTGAAGAAAATCGATTTTTTTTTTTTGTTTTTTTTTTCCCTTTAAAGTTTCCGTAGCAGGACTGCAGGGGGCGTATCCGGAATGGCACTGGGCAGCGTTACCCCAATTACATCTACTCGCTGCAGCCGCCGTCTGCCTACCTGATCAGCGTGTCATGCAGACAGACGGCAGCCATTGCAGTGTTCAAAAGCCACGCCTCCCGAGTCCTCGTCGTCTGTGATAGGCGGAACACTCAATTTCACAGCAGGCAGTATTCAGCCTATCACGGACATCCTCTCATCCTCGTCTGTGTTATGAGGATGACCATGATAGGCGGAACACTGAATGCTGGGAAATTGAGTGTTCCGCCTATCACAGACGAGGAGGAGGCGCGGCTTTTGAATACTGGAATGGCCACCGGTGTAGCAGTAAAATCCGTATACCATGAAAATCTGCATCAGGTACGGGCACAGTGATTGAGACAAGGGCACAGCGAGACAAGGGCACAGCGAGACAAGGGCACAGCGAGACAAGGGCACAGCGAGACAAGGGCACAGCGAGACAAGGGCACAGCGAGACAAGGGCACAGCGAGACAAGGGCACAGCGAGACATGGACACAGTGAGACATGGACACAGTTCAATTCAACTAAGAGTAACCTCATGATTTTTTGTTGTTTTATTAGCTAAATCCAAAAACAGTATTAATAATTTGGATGTTTAACAATCTTTGTTGCACACTGCAAAACACAACAAAAGGTCACAAGCGCTAAATTGGTGGATAAAGAAAAAAAAATAATGGATGATAATAATAAGAAAAAAAATCCCAAATATTTTGGGAAGTACAAAGCATCCAAAAGGGGGAAAAAACAGGATCCAGCGCAGCAAGAAAAAATCCGTACCCAGAAGTACAAAATACACAACATGCACACAATATAATCCAGCGCTCATGGAACATACATTATTAACTATTGAAAACTCTTGAAGAATTGATAAAAAAGCTTAGTCCATTTATCACAATAAAGAGAGGGATCCAATCCCAAATGTGCAGAGGGCAAATGAATCTTAACTCTCCAGTTGCCAGTGGTGACAAACTTGTTAAACTTGCAGTGACATCCGTGGAGCAAGGAGGGGTTAAAAAAGTCAAAACAAAGCCTGTGGCATGATCTCCGTGTGAGCACAGTACCTTGAATGATGGACAACAGGCAGACCAGCGTGTGGAGGGCCCTCCAACCCAAAAGGATGCAGAGCCAGGATCGCAGCAAGGCTGGGACAGAAGGAATCACACACAGAGTTTCAAGAGTTTTCAATAGTTAATAATGTATGTTCCATGAGCGCTGGATTATATTGTGTGTTTGTTGCACACTGACTTTGCAGTTATAGAAAGGGTTTGCCTTTGCAATTTTGTTTGTTGATGCACTTTAATATAATAAAAAAAAAAAAAAAATCGAATCGTAAATCAAGTTTTTTATTAAAAAAAAAAAAAAAAAAAAAAAAAAAAAAGCAGATTTTTTTTGGGGGGGAAAAATCGCCCAGCCCTAACTTAAGGGCCGCCCCGGCCGCAGTATGTGAAGGTAGGGCAGTACATAACTGGTTAATTTTAAGGCCTTGTTCACACGGGTGGCCACTTGAACTGTACGAATACGCAGCAGAGCTACAGTTTTACCTCCCCTCTGAGCACCCACCTAAAAGAGAACATGCAGTGACCAAGGGTTATCTACACGTTGCAGCCGCAATGTTTTCTTGCACAGCAAAAGTTACACCCAATAACATTCGGCCAAACATGCTCTAACACAGTAACCTTTTATATAAAATGGAAAATTAGGGCTGTTAGGGAGCTGGGGAGGCAGGATATTTACAGAGTTGGTCCTTCGCACTAATGAAACAGGGGCAATTTGATATAAAAGGGAACTGCACTGTAATGATTACAGTGCCCCTTTATACTACAGTCCTCCTTAGCATTACAGTGCACCTTCCGCTCTACAGTGTGTGGGTTATGTGGGGCAGGCGGTTAGAGATCTCATCTCTCTCTGCTCCCCCGCCTCACCTCCAGCAGTGTAGCGGCTCCGCTGTGAGGGCGGAACAGCGACGATGCAGTCGGATGGTGAGAAATGTTATCTCTGCTCGCCCGCTGCCGCACTTCAGACAGTGCAGCCTTCTCGGTCTGGCAGCAAACAGGCTACGGCCCAGGGGTTGGGGACGCCTGCTCTATGGGGTTTAGGTCAGGCGAGTTTGCTGGCCAATTAAGCACAGTGATACCATAATCATTAAACCAGTTATCAGGACATTTTTAGCAGTGTGGGCAGCTGCCAAGTCCCGCTGGAAAATAAAATCAGTATCTACATCAAGCTGGTCAGCAGAGAAAAGCATGAAGTGCTCTAGAATTTCCCGCTAGAGGGCTGCGCTGACTTTGGACCCAATAAACACAGTGGGACCAACACCAGCAGATGATATGGTTTCCCCAAATCATCAAGGAATGTGAAAAATGTTGCATTTTATTTGGAAATCAAGGTCCCAGAGTCTGGAGGAAGAGTGGAGAGGCACAGAATCAAAGTGAGGTCCAGAGTGAAGTTGTCATCTGCTGGTGTTGGTCCACTGTGTTTTATCAAGTCCAAGATCAGCGCATCCCTCTAGCAGGAAATTCTACAGCACTTCACGCTTCCCTCTGCTAACCAGCTTTATGGAGATGCAGATTTAATTTTCCAGCAGGACTTGGCACCTGCCCACACTGCCAAAAAGTACTGATACCTGGTTAAAATAATTATGGCATCATTGTGCTCGATTGGGGGCTGCTGCACACAGAAGGTTAAGGTAAACATTGAGGCTCCATTCACACCATGGCATAACTTTTTTCAGGCAGAATCGGCACGATTCTGCCCACGATTCAGAAATGCCCCCAATCGTGGGACACCCTTGCGATCCCCACTATTTTGAATGGGACAAAATCACGGTGCGATTTTGCCGCCCAACGAATCCGGGTAAAAACGTGCAAACAGAATCGCGGGACGCCCAAAAGTACAAGAACTTCTTTTGGGCGTCCCACAATTCTGTTTGCGCGTTTTTACTTAAATTTTGCCACAATTGTCGCCCGAACAATCACACTGAGATTTGGTGTCATTCAAAATAGCGGGGGGTCACAAGGGCATCATGCAATTTGCATCGTTTCCAAAACGCAGGCAGATTTGCGGCGATTCCACCCACAAAACGGAACGCCATAGTGTGAATGGAGACTAAGCCCTTAGAACCACTTTAAAAGAGAAGTATGGGTTTGGGGTTATTGCAGATTAACACTTGCTGCATCTTTCCCCTGGCGTCTCTGCACTGAGAACCAAGCCATCGAACACTGCCGATGGCTCGGTTCTCTTGTCTCCCCAAGCAGAGAGCTGCTGCCCTGTCAATCAGCATCTCTCCTGCTCTACAACGCTCACTGGAGCGCTGAGCTGTGGAGGGGCAGGGAGTGGCCGTCTGAGCGGCCGAGACTGCTATCAGTCCAGGCACCTGGCGGATCCAGACTCCCAGAGTCGGGATGATGCTCTGCCTGGACTCATATTGGTGACGTTCGCTCTCTGCTGAAAATGGGTCACAGGAGTGCAAAATGAAATGCACTCCTGTGACCCACAGGAGAAGCCCAGCCAAAAGAGATTAGGCTGGAGTTCTTTAACTAAGTACCGTACATACGCAAATATAAGCCGAGGCCTGAATTTTACCACAAAAAAAAAAAAAAGGGAAAATGTATTGACTCGAGTATAAGCCTAGGGTGAGAATGCAGCAGCTTCTGTAAAGCGGAAAAGAGGGTCAACAATGCCCATTTGCACACCACACTGTGCCCAAGTGAGTACCTGTATTCTTGACAGGCTGCGGGTGTCCATTTTTCAAAAGTCACGTCTTCCTCCTGGTCCCGCTACCGCCTATCACGGAGGTCCTCTCATCCTCGGACTCAGTTTCCCAGCAGACACTGTGTTCAGCCTATCACGGACATCCGCTTGTCAGAGGATGAAAGAAGGTCCGTGATAGGCGGAACACTGAACACAGAGTCTGCTGGGAAACTGAGTCCGAGGATGAGAGGACCGCCGTGATAGGAGTTAGCGGAACACAGTGTCAAATGCCTATCATGGAACGGGACCAGGAAGAAGCTGCGAGTTTTGAAAAATGGATGCCCGCAGCCCTTCAGGTATACTGATTCAAGTATAAGCCGAGGGGGCTATTTTCCGCCAAAAAAAAAAAAAAAAAAGGGAGGAGGGCTGAAAAAAAAAAAAAAAAAAAAAAATTTGCTTATACGGTAATTGAAATATAGAAGCTAGCTGGTTGCTGTGCTGTGCACAACAGCTCTGGATTCCATCTATCATCTTGCATCCTGGAAGCCCTCATTCACATTGGAGCCATTTGTCATGTCAAATTGCATGACAAGTGGCAGCCTATTGCCAGCAATGGCAACGATTTTCAAAAGAAGTTCCTGCACTACTTTTGACGATTTTGGGTGCGACTTCAATAGACATCTGTGTATGAAGCCGCAAAATGTCTTTCAAGTAGCACCTGAAATTGCCCTGACCTGCTACTTAGAAATCACGCTACTTCAAGTCAAGTAGCATTAATGTGAACCAGGACAAAAAAATAAAAAATTGAAAAAGGTCATGCTCTGATAAAAAAAATAAGTTAATTTTTTTGTAAAGAGCTCGATGTAGGTTAAAAGATACTATTGCCAGGTTTGCAGTGACATGTACACAAATGTCAATGAACCTCTATAGCAGACCAAGACACTCCTCGCTGCTCTCTAAACATGATCCAATTGGAATATGTAACAAAAAAAAGAAAAAAAAACACACACACACCAAAAGCCGCCGGCAGCACAAGCAAGCAGTTTGCTGGTGATTTTCCGGCAGCTGGGAAGAGAGGCGTCAGCAGCGCTCATCATCCATTGTGGATGCTCTGCGGCAGACTCGTCTAGGAGGCCGGCCCCTCTCGGCGGCTACCCACTGAGTGCTCGAGGACTGCAGCCTATGGAAAGGGCCGGTGTCACCATTTCCCCTTCCATCTCTATGGCCTGCCTTCATTCCTCCTTCCATATCTATGGCCTTTATTCCCCATCTCTATGGCCTCACAATTCCGAGGCAGCGGGCGGTGACTAAAAACAGAAAGAAAATACAAGGGCGGAGAAGATGGAAGAAAACAATAAGGCTTTGGTTACCTGCAGCCCTTCGCTCCACCTATTTCAGCAGGCTGGACGGCTGGGGCCTGCTGAGGTCTGCAGTTCTTCCACAGCCGGTAGCTGCCAAGTCCAAAAGACCATTTTTACGTTTCCACATAATGTTCTCTCAACACGCTACACAGCTGGACGATAGAAGCACCTCTTATTCAAAGAAACAGCGGAGAGCACAAGCAGCCTTCACTTACCATGAGCTCAATTGTTTTATCCTCTATCACTGAGTCCGGCTCCATGATTCCCAGTACCGAACCCAATCTCGCTCTCTCTCCCCTTCCCCCACCCCGACTAACGCAGCAATAGCAGGCGGAAGCCAGACGCAGGCGACAGAGGGGTACGTTCCCTCAATAGAAACGTAATGACGAAATATTCACGTGACTGTCCTGGCGCGTCTAAGTATTGCAGCTGGAAAGGTGGTTTGAGCCACAGGAAAATGGCAGCGCGCAAAAAAAAAATTCTTTGTGTTTCCTAGATTCACGGTGCCTGAAAGGTGTTCATTGCCTATGAATAACAAAATACACCGAGGGGATGTAATACGCAACGTTGTTTGTTGCTCAGCAGACTTTTAGCGCTGGATAAAATTGTTACAGCGCCACCTGCTGGTTCTATCTGTTCAGCGGTTGCAGGTGACAGCAGGGTTGATTTACTAGAGGCAAAGTCTGTGCAACTGTAAAGCTGGGCATACACTATACAATTTTCTTATTCCATTTTCTTTGAATTTACTTTCAATTATGTAGTGCAAGGGACTGCCTGATTGCATACAAATTGTAAAAGGTTGGGTTTGACCTCATATTATATGATTAGAAAAATGTATGTCCAGCCTAAGACCCCTTTCACGCTGAGGCACTTTTCAGGCGCTATTCATTTCAATGGAAGATTTCACACTGGGGCAGTGCATAAAGTCATGTTTGGAGTGTTTTAAAAAGCACCTCAAAAACGCCCCTGTCCATGGAAAGCGCTGCAAAATGGCTTTTCTCTAGTCATCTTCCAGGACGGCACACCTGAGATGATGGGTTCCACCTAACAGGAAACACAATCAACAGAGTTTAAAGGGCCCCACCCTTCCCTCTGTCCCTCAGTTATTGATTGAGTTTCCCAGAGCGTGGCAGCGAAACAGTTTATTTATTTTTTATTTCCTAAGCCCAAGGTCTGGGACTGAGGTCTCCCCCCTAGGATTTCAGACCAAATGCATCCAGTGGTGGCTGCAGGCTCTGACAGGACTTTGTCATGTCCTGGGGGGCTCCCCTTTACTAGATACTCAGGGGGAAGTGCAGCCGAGGAGTGGATCAGAATTCCCCTGAGATACTGGTGGCACTGGACACGGTGAGGGTGTCCATTTCCGAGGGATCTCCTTATAATTGCCGCTCTGAGCTGTCGGCGGTGTCCGGAGGCCAGTGCGCATGTCCGATGCCAGCGGCGCGCTCGAGGGAGGTCTATTCCAACGCGCCCGCTACAACAAAATGGCGGCAATCGACGCAGCAAATTCAAACGCAGCGGGAGCGGGGGTCCACTGTCCTGTGTCCCTCACATCCACCCAAAGCGATCCTACCTGGCGGGTAGGCGGCCTAAGCGGAATGGAGAAGGAGGAGGACGGACCGATTCCAGCAGCATTAGCGGTCACCACACTGGGTGACTGAACCGGCTGCTGGGGGAGAGCTGTTTTGGGGTGGCCCTATTTACCTCTCCCCTACAAGATACCCGATGGGTAATGGCTTACACAGGGTCTATTCTTTTCTTTTCAGAGACTGAATGCCCTGCCCAGGTCCAAAGCCACTAGTAAATCTAAGCGGTGTGGGAATTGTAATGAGAAACTCCCACAGGATCACGCAAAACCCTTTTGCTTCAGATGCATTTACAAACTAGCTGGGAAGGAGACAGCGCAGGCTATGAAATAGTGCCGAGCATTACAGTCTGAAATGCTAGCTACCCTTCAGTCCTTCAGAGCTACGGTAGAGAAGCGAGAAGAAGCCCCCTTAGGTAGGGAAAGCTCCCCCTCTCTGATGGGAGCCCCGGCAAGTGTTACGGAAGGATCCCAGAGACCGACTCTCGGTTACTCTGATGAAGAGGTAGAGGCCTCGGACCAGAGCTCCCGAGAGGAAGGAGAGGATTCTGACCAGGATAGTCTCTGTGAGGTTAGACCTGGGGGACATCTCTTTGCAGCTGAAGATATGGAGGGTCTCCTCAAGGCTATCTATGCCTCTGAGGACATTCAGTTACCATCTACTCAAGTCTCTGCACAGGATAGAGTGTACAGGGGACTTGGAAAAACTCAGGCCAAATCCTTCCCATTACACCAATCTCTTAAAGATATAATTGTAAGAGAATGGAAAGATCCTGAGCGCAAAGTTTTAAGGCTTAAAACCTGGAAGTGTAGGTGCCCCTTTAAGGCTGAGGAAGAAGATAAATTCTTTAAAGTTCTGCGTCTGGATGCTTCGTTGGCTCAAGTATCCAAACGTTCAGATTTGTCCTTCGAAGATTCCGGAAATATTCGGGATCCGATGGACAAGAAATCTGAAACCTTACTCCGCAGAGCCTGGGATGCCAACGCTGCAGCTATGGGCCCAGTAATATATAGGTATATAAACAAGGCTAAATTATAATTTTACCATGTCAATGCACAGAATTAGTAGAGTAATTACTGTTCAGCCCCTACCTGCATAAATAAAAACCTTTTCAATCAAGATGATTGAAAAAAGAGGAGGCTCATGAACAGTTTGTGCAAAAATATCAAAATAGATTTATTAAATAATATGACATGTCAACATGGACTATATCCAAGGAACAGGACAACATGTATAAAATGACCACAATCAAAAATTTGACTGATCAAACACTGATACACACACACACACACACACACAACAGGACAGACATAAAATAACTATTGACAAATAAGACATGTCCGGATGCCAGATTGTTTAGGGAGAGGTCTCAAAAAAAAATTGCAAATAAAATCAAAATAAATGGCAACAGCAAAAATGCTGTGTGTGTGCCAAGAGACCACCCGCTAAAAGCCCTGGAAGCTCGAGCCCTAATGAATGGATAATTGGGGAGGGAAGGAGACCAGCTTGATGGATCCACTGAGGGATGGCTGAAAGCTGAAGTCCTGTATCACCAACAGGTGATATAATGGAAGAAGAAACAATGAATGAATGAAAAACAGTCTAAATGTTGAGGTACTATGTCCATCAACTGATGTTCCTGGAGGCGTGCAAAAGGCGTATGCAAAGTTCAAACTGGGGACAAATATACTGCAGACAAAAACAGTCCTCACTAGCAGTGATGGCTAAGAACACTGGAATAGCCTGCTATCAGGAGTGGAGAAGTGTAAAACTGCAAATCAGGTGTGTAAGTAGTGATATTACCCCTTCTCCGATACTCCGATGCTCCTATGCGTCCACATGTGATCACTTTACTGCTCCTTTTCTGCTCCTTCTTAGCTGACAGCAGATGTAGCAGGATACGGCCGTATTCACGGTGCATATAGAGGAATAATTCCCTGGTTAAAGGGGTGTTCCAGGCAACCCCGGGCAAAAAAATAATAATTAAAAGCCAGCAGCTACACATACTGCAGCTGCTGGCTTTTAATAAATGGAGACTTACCTGTCCTGGTGTCCCTCGATGTCGGCACCGCAGCTGATGTTTCACATCAGCTGTCGGTGCTTCCGTCGCCATTGCGGGTAAGGGAACCCGGCAGTGAAGACTTTCGGCTTCACGCCGGGAACCCTACTGCGCATGCGCAATGCCCCGCTCCTCTCTCCTATTAGCCCAGCGGCCAGGGGAGGAGGAGGAGGGAGCCTCGCGCGACTTCACCGCCGCCGCCGGACTCCAGTAAGTGGGTAAGGATACCTGTCTTTGACAGGTATCCTGTCCCCCCTCCCCCCGAAAGGTGCCAATTCGGGCACCGGAGGGGGGGAGGAATCCGATGAGCGGAAGTTCCACTTTAGGATGGAGCTCCGCTTTAAATCACTTTCATGTCCCGCAGCTCATATTAGCGTATGTGCAGCCTGCACGGCTCACTTCCTCCTCCTTCTCCCCCGGGGGCTCGTCGTCACGATACGGGCATGAAGCCGCGTCGCAGCGTGACGTCCAGGCGGAAGTGACGTCGACTAGTTTCGCAGGTAAAGTATGCGTAGCTTCATCTGGACGTAGATGTGGCGGAGGGCGAGGAAAAATTAGGAGAAGAGTTGCCCCTGGGATGGTGTAGATTGGAACAATAACATGGATTTGCCACCAAGGAGTATATATAAAAGTAAAAAAGTTTTATTTATACAAATTTTTCACATAATTTTAGCCATAATAAAATAAGTTTGAAAAACGAGAACTGACATGCATTTATGTTGACACCAAATACATACAATCACCCTATGTTTGTGACATGTGAGTCAATTATACATATCGGCTGAAAAGCAACCGACATGTTTCGGATATTGGTCGATGTGTTCGTAGCAGCTTCCATTAAATTTCCTTCTTCAGGGTATTATGTATTGGTTGTACATGGATTGTGTTACGTACCTGCCGGATGAGCCTGACTTGCAGTGGGAAGGCCTCTCGTACAACCCCGGCTCAAGGGCCACCGATGTTGTAACAGTGGCCGCAAGAGCCTGGCGGTGTATGGGTGCCTGGTTCGTCTTGGGTCTTGTCAGTTCAGCTGGTGCAGCAGGGAACAGGAAGCAGGCTGGTAGGTGCACTGGCTGGGGAGACACTGAATACGTAGTCAGACAAGCCGGGTTTGGTAACAGACGATCAGATGTAGGTATAGACGACAGGCAGAGAATGGTCAGGATGCAGGCAAAGTTCGGCAACAGGAAATCAAGCAGTGTAGAGCTGAGCGTGGTTACAAGGCAGGCCGGGATCAGGATAACAGAGATCAATCGTAGTCAAACAAGCCGGGTCAAACACAGGAAACAGATCAGATCACAGGAAGACACTGGAACAGATATGAACTGCAGATCAGGCAGCGAAGACACAGTGCTGCTGAGGTGTTTAAATAAGGCAGCCTGTTGCCAATCACTGAAATCAGTCTGCACTATTAACCCTTAGGTGGCAGATCCATGACATTGCCCCCCCCCCCCCTTACGGGCAACCTCCGGGTGCCCAACAGGTCTCTCTTCTGTGGATTTCTGCGAAAAAAGGCATTAACAAGGTCTCTGGCGTGCACATCCTGTTCAACCTCCCAAGAGTTATCCTCCGGGCCATAACCTTTCCACTTAACCAGGTACTGTACCTGATTCCTTCTTCTCCTACAGTCTATGATAGCATCCACCTCATACTCCTCTTCGCCATTGATGGTCAAAGGTTCTGGTGGCTTGGATACTCTATCTGGAAAAGAGTCAGGGACTGCGGGTTTCAAGAGAGAAACATGGAAGACAGGATGTATCTTAAGTGAATCAGGTAAAGATAATTCATAAGCAACCTCATTAAGTTTCCTCTTGACTGGGAATGGTCCCACAATTTAGGTGCCAGTTTCTTCGAGGGACATGCCAACCTGAGATTCGTAGTAGACAACCATACCTGGTCTCCCGGCTGGAGAATCAGTTCACCCCTCCTTGATTGGTTCTGTCTGTCTGTCCATTGGTCTGGGGATGGTAGGCGGAGGACAAGGATCTTTCAATTTTAAGGGCTTCACACAGAGTTTTCCAGAATCTGGAAGTGAACTGAACCCCCCGATCGGAGACCATGTTCATAGGGACTCCGTGAAGCCTCACAATCTCTCTGATAAATACTTGAGCCGTCTCCATGGCCGAGGGAGTACTCTTCTGAGGCAAGAAATGGGCCATTTTGGACAGTCGGTCCACTATCACAAAGATGGCTGTGCATCCTTCCGATGGGGGAAGTTCCACAATGAAATCCATGGCTATCATTTTCCATGGTCTGTCAGGGACTGGCAGTGGCCGAAGTAGACCCCAAGCTTGGTTCTTTGTACCCTTGCTGCGGTTGCAGATTGCACAGAAATTCACATACCTCTTACAGGTTTCTTCTAGGTCCGGCCACCAAAATGTGCGTTTCAGGAGATCAAGCGTCTTGTGGACCCCAAAATGACCTGCTAGGGGATGATCATGAGAAAGACCCAAAATGGTTATACGTAAACATTCGGGCACAAATACCTTGCTTCCGTTAAACAGCAATCCTTCCCGGAGTGTCAGCGTGACCCCTGGAGGGTTAGGAACGTCTGTCGAAGCCTGCTTCATTCGGTTGAGGAGGTTGCCCTGTAAAAGTAAGAAGTTATTTTCAGACAAGATGGTATCTGCTACTGGTGGGTCCTTGGGGTCATCGAACATACGAGACAGTGCATCTGGTTTGACATTCTTCGAGCCCGGCCGATAGGTAATGTGGAACACAAATCGGGAAAAGAACAGGGCCCAACGTGCTTGACGTGGCTTTAGACCAGTGTTTCTCAACTCCAGTCCTTAAGGCGCCCCAACAGGTCATGTTTTCAGGATTTCCCTCAGATGAAACAGCTGTGGGAATTACTAAAGCAGTTAAACTGATCAAATAACCTGTGCAAAACAACGGAGAGCCTGAAAACATGACCTGTTGGGGCGCCTTGAGGACTGGAGTTGAGAAACACTGCTTTAGACGTTTAGCAGTCCTCAAGTACTCAAGATTTTTGTGGTCAGCATAGACCAATATGGGATGCGCTGCTCCCTCCAGGAGGTATCTCCACTCTTCTAAAGCCGCCTTAATGGCCAGTAATTCTCGGTCCCCAACGTCATAGTTTCTCTCTGCTGGGGAGAGCCTGCGGGAGAAAAAGGCTACTGGATGCATCAGATCCTTAGGGCCTTGGCGTTGGGAGATGACTGCTCCAATAGCGACTTCAGATGCATCTACTTCTAGTGTATACGGCAGAGACGGGTCCGGGTGACCAAGAACAGGTGCTGAAGTAAACAGTCTCTTCAAGGTTTCAAATGCGGCTTGTGCCTCGGGTGTGCAATGGAAGCGAAGGTTCTGTCTAGTCAGCTGTGTGATAGGGGTGATGATGGCGGAAAAGCCCTTAATGAACCTCCTGTAAAAGTTGGCAAATCCTACGAAGCGCTGCACCCCCTTCTTGTCGGTAGGTGCAGGCCAGTCTAAGATAGCAGAAACCTTTTCAGAGTCCATCTTGATCCCTTCAGGTGAGATTATCAGTCCCAGGAATTGGATGCTGCTTTGTTCAAATTCACATTTTTCACCTTTAGCATATAGTCCGTGTTGGCGGAGCCGGCTCAGCACCCTTTTGACATGACCTCGATGAGAGTCTAGAGAAATGGAAAAAATCAGGATGTCATCTAGGTAAACAATCAAAAATATATCCAGGAAGTCTCAGAATATATCATTGACAAAGTGTTGGAAAGTAGCCGGGGCATTGCATAGTCCAAAGGGCATCACTAGGTATTCATAGTGGCCAAATCGGGTGCGAAAGGCCGTCTTCCACTCATCCCCTTGACGGATGCGGACTAAATTGTAGGCCCCCCGTAGATCTAGTTTGGTGAAGATGGTTGCCGACCTTAATCTCTGAAATAGTTCGGGTACTAGAGGGAGAGGATATCGGTTTTTAACTGTAATTTTGTTGAGCTCCCGATAGTTCACACAAGGTCGTAGGGAGTGGTCCTTTTTCTCAACAAAAAATATTCCTGCTCCTGCTGGGGAGGTAGATGGTCGGATGAACCCCTTTTTCAAGTTTTCTTGGATATACTCTTTTAGTGCCTCCTGTTCTCGTTCAGCGAGGGGGAAGATTCTACCGAAAGGGATTTCAGACCCTGGAAGCAGTTCAATTGGGCAGTCGTATGGCCGATGCGGGGGAAGAATGTCAGCCCCTCGCTTACTAAAGACATCCAGGAACTCATGGTAGGGTTCAGGTACGACTTGCCGCACCTCAGACTCAGAGTCCACACAAAATAGTGTTGTAGAAGAAGCTGGGGACCTAGGTAGGCAGTGCTCCTGGCAATAGGCTGAGTGGAAGTTGATTCTCCCTGTGGCCCAGTCAACTTGCGAATTATGCGCCTGCAGCCAGGGTAGGCCCAGAATAACAGGGAATAGCGGGGAGGTGATGACATCAAGGCTTAGGATTTCCTTATGTTGGGAGGAAGCCAACACGGGTAAGGGAAATGTCTCTTGGGTCACAGGTCCAGACTTGATACATGACCCGTCAGCTAGAAAAACAGAAAGTCCTTGTGCTTTAGGTCTCAAGGGGATGCGTTGTTGTGTTGCAAAGGTTAGATCGATGAAGCAACTGCAGGCCCCGGAATCAATGATCGCGGTAACTGCCACTTCCCTTTCTAGCAGCTGAAAAGAGATGGGAAGGGTTAGGTTGGTGGCATTGGTAGGTAAAGAAAAAGTTTTTAACTGAACAAATCATCCGCCACTTACGTGTCTTGGTTGGACAGGAACGTACATAGTGGCCCGCTTCCCCACAGTATAGGCAGAGGTTATTCTGTCGTCTGTGCAGGCGTTCCTCTGGAGACAGAGAGGGGCGTATTAGGCCGATTTGCATAGGCGCCGGTGCTTCGGTGGCAGAAGTAACAGGAGCGGGCTGAACTGGAGTGAAGCTAACAGGTGCAGAGTGAGTGGGAGCTGGGATCCGGGGCATCATCCAGACTGGGCGTGGCTGCTGGGCTGATCTTTCGGATCGTCGCTCACGGAGAAGACGGTCAATTTGAATGGCCAGTGTGATAAGGGCCTCCAGGGTATTTGGGACTCCGACACGTGCCAATTCGTCTTTCAGACATTCTGATAACCCCAAGCGGAACTGGTGTCGCAGGGCTGCGTCATTCCACTGTGCGTCATTCCACTCCAGCGTCTAAAGTCTGTAACATAATCTTCGGCCGTTCTGCAGCCTTGCTGGAGTGCATGAAGGGCAGCCTCTGCTGTGGTGGTTCGTTGCGGGTCGTCGTATAATTCGGCCATCGCGCCGAAGAAGGCGGACATGGACTGTAACAATACATCATTCTTTTCCAACATCCGATGAGCCCAGGACTGGGGCTCACCCTGAAGCAGTGATATGATGAATCCTACTTTGGTGGTTTCAAGGGAGAAAGTTTGAGGTTGCAGGGCGAAGTACAGTTCACATGCGTTGCGGAAGGATCGAAATTTTCCCCGGTCACCTGAAAATCTCTCTGGTGCTGGAACTCTGGGTTTAGGGGGCAGCATCACCACTGAGGTTGCTGCAGTGGCAGTCCTTGAGGCAGAAGGCTCAGCAGTGCTTGCTGGTGTAGCTAGAGTCTGTACACGTTGTTCCAATTGCGTATAACTCTCCTGTAGAGATTTGACTGCTTGGGTAAGGGCTGCAAGGTGCTGGCAGATGTCATCCATGGCCGACTTCCCACTTGTAGGCTCAGACATGGCTGCCTGATACTGTTACGTACCTGCCGGATGAGCGTGACTTGCAGTGGGAAGGCCTCTCGTACAACCCCGGCTCAAGGGCCACCGATGTTGCAACAGTGGCCGCAAGAGCCTGGCGGTGTATGGGTGCCTGGTTCGTCTTGGGTCTTGTCAGTTCAGCTGGTGCAGCAGGGAACAGGAAGCAGGCTGGTACGTGCACTGGCTGGGGAGACACTGAATACGTAGTCAGACAAGCCGGGTTTGGTAACAGACGATCAGATGTAGGTATAGACGACAGGCAGAGAATGGTCAGGATGCAGGCAAAGTTTGGCAATAGGAAATCAAGCAGTGTAGAGCTGAGCGTGGTTACAAGGCAGGCCGGGATCAGGATAACAGAGATCAATCGTAGTCAAACAAGCCGGGTCAAACACGGGAAACAGATCAGATCACAGGAAGACACTGGAACAGGTATGAACTGCAGATCAGGCAGCGAAGACACAGTGCTGCTGAGGTGTTTAAATAAGGCAGCCTGTTGCCAATCACTGAAATCAGTCTGCACTATTAACCCTTAGGTGGCAGATCCATGACAGATTGACTAGGGATGAGCTCGGTGTTCGAGTCGAACATACGTTCGACTCGAACATCGGCTGTTCGATCGTTCGGCGAACAACGAACGATTTGGGCCGTTCGCGCCAAAGTCGAGTGACGCGAACGGCCCACAATACACTGCGCCATCGCAGTGCAATCCCGGCGCTGTGATTGGCCAAGCATGCACTGTGACCCCGCATGCTTGGCCAATCACAGCGCTGGCAGCGAGGAGAGCAATGATTGGCCACAGGCAGGATGCCTGTGGCCAATTATAGCTGAGGGGGTTTAGTACACGCCCAACACTATAAAAGGCCGCCAGCGCGGCGGCCTCGTGTAGTGTGTTCCGGCGCAGGGAAATAGAAGGATAGGCAGGGACAGTGTCATATCTATTCTTTGCTAAACCTTGTGTGTAGGGACAGAGAAGGATAGGCAGGGAGAGTGTCAGTGTCATATTCTTTGCTAAACCTTGTGTGTAGGGAGAGAGAAGGATAGGCAGGGAGAGTGTCAGTGTCATATTCTTTGCTAAACCTTGTGTGCAGGGAGAGAGAAGGATAGGCAGGGGACAGTGTCAGTGTCATTGTTGCTAAGCCTCCTGCACATTATACAACTGAAGCTAGCCCGTATTGCTGTGTTTTCCTGGTGTGTTACACTAACAGGCATTTGCAGCACTTACAGCGGACGTAGTGTGCCTCCTGCACATTATACACTTGAAGCTAGCCCGTATTGCTGTGTTTTCCTGGTGTGATACACTACCAGGCATTTGCAGCACTAACAGCGGATGTAGTGTGCCTCCTGCACATTAAACACCTGAAGCTAGCCCGTATTGCTGTGTTTTCCTGGTGTGTTACACTAACAGGCATTTGCAGCACTTACAGCAGGCGTAGTGTGATTCCTGCAAAATATACTCCTGAAGCTAGGCCGTATTGCTGTGTTTTCCTAGTGTGTTACACCAACAGGCATTTGTAGCACTTACAGCAGGCGTAGTGTGATTCCTGCAAAATATACTCCTGAAGCTAGGCCGTATTGCTGTGTTTTCCTAGTGTGTTACACCAACAGGCATTTGCAGCACTTACAGCAGGCGTAGTGTGATTTCTGCTAAATATACTCCTGAAGCTAGGCCGTATTGCTGTGTTTTCCTAGTGTGTTACACCAACAGGCATTTGCAGCACTTACAGCAGGCGTAGTGTGATTTCTGCAAAATATACTCCTGAAGCTAGGCCGTATTTCTGTTTTTCCCATCTCCCTGCAGGCCATTAGAATGTCTGGAAGGCAAACAAGGAGAGGCAGACAGTCAGGAGCCAATAAAAGAGGGCAAGTAGACTCTGTGTCTAGAGACAACAGTGCTGGTCGTGGACGCGGTGCATCGCCATCAGCATGTGGCCATGGGACACGCTTGTCCTTCTTTTCGGCAGCTGGACGTGTTGAGCCGCATCATGCCGAAGACTTGGTAGAGTGGATGACCAAGCCCTCCTCATCCTCCTCATCCTCTCTCACCCAGGCTCAGGGTACTGGCAAAGCAGCTGCCAAAGTGTCCTCATCCCTGGTATCAATGTCATCATCAGTCACTCCTTCCCTAGACCCACCCTGTCCTCCTGAGTCCCCCGAACTGTTTGAGCACAGTGTTGGGTACATGCTCCAGGAGGATGTCCAGCGTTTCAAAGGGTCTGATGATGATACCCAGCTAGAGGAAGGCAGTAGCGTGAGAGCAGAGAGAGGGGATGCTGAAGAAGGACACCAATCTGGCAGTCATGTTCCAGCAGCTGCAGCATACTGCCAGATTGGCTCCAGTGATGAGGAGGGAGGGGATGATGAGGTCACTGACTCCACGTGGGTGCCTAATAGGAGAGAGGAGGAGGAAGAGGATGAGGGGGAGGCACATCTCCAACGAGGCAGGATGCCCTTGGGGGGCCAGCGTAAGGGCAGCACACCGACGGAATCACACCGCAGAGCTCCGCCTGTGCAGGGCGCTGCCTCTGGCCGTTATTCAAAAAGTTATTTGGTGTGGGTCTTTTTTGAGTCGAGTGCATCAGATCGCACAGCTGCTGTTTGCAACATATGTCTCAAGCGTATATCGCGTGGCCAAAACATCAGCCGCTTGGGCACCACATGCTTGACCAGACATATGTTGACCTGCCATGCAGCTCGTTGGCAAGCCTACCTTAAAGACCCACACCAAAGAACAAAGCGGACCTCTCCTTGCACCGCATCAGCTGGGATCTCCAACCCCACTATACCTTCAGTCCTCTCTGAAACCTGCACTGAGAGGAATGAAGGTGTAGAATTAGGTGTGTCACAGCCAAGTACTTGCGGGCACTCTGTTAGCAGTACACCGACGTCCGATTCTAGCAGGCAAATTTCCCTGCCCCAGCTGCTGGACCGTCGAAAGAAGTTCACTCCCAGCCATCCACATGCCCAGCGGTTGAATGCTAGCTTGGCTAAATTGCTAGCGCTTCAACTGCTGCCTTTTCAGTTGGTAGACTCAGCCCCCTTCCGTGAGTTTGTGCAATGTGCGGTTCCTCAGTGGCAGGTTCCCAAACGCCACTTTTTCTCACGGAAGGCGATTCCGGCTCTCTACCGGCATGTGGAAGGCAATGTCTTGGCCTCGCTGGACAGGGCGGTCAGCGGTAAGGTGCATATTACCGCTGACTCATGGTCCAGCAGGCATGGACAGGGACGTTACCTTTCTTTCACGGCCCATTGGGTCACTCTTTTGGCAGCTGGGAAGGATGCAGGACAAGGTGCAGTAGTGTTGGAGGTTGTTCCGCCGCCACGCCTCCAAAATGCGACTACTGGTTGTGACACACCTCTCTCCTCCACCCCCTCCTCTTCTTCCTCCATGGCCTCTTCCTGCGCTTTGTCCTCGGAACCAGCGGTGCTCCGTAGGCGTTCAAGGGGCTACGCAAGTACGCAGGCAAAAAGATGCCATGGCGTGCTTGCGTTGGTGTGTTTGGGGGACAGGAGCCACACTGGGGCAGAGGTTCTGTCTGCTCTGCAGGGGCAGGCCGAGAGGTGGTTGACGCCACGCCAGCTTAAGCCAGAAATGGTGGTTTGCGACAATGGCACCAACCTCCTCTCCGCCCTCCGACAGGGACAACTGACCCATGTGCCCTGTGTGGCTCACGTCCTTAACCTGGTGGTGCAGCGGTTCTTGGGCAGGTACCCAGGCTTACAGGATGTCCTGAGGCAGGCCAGGAAAGTCTGTGTGCATTTCCGCAGATCTTATAATGCCAGTGCTCGCCTGGCTGAGCTGCAAAAGGAGTTGAACCTGCCCAAGAACCGCCTTATATGTGACATGCCCACCAGGTGGAACTCAACGTTGGCCATGCTGCAGCGGCTGCACACGCAGCAGAGGGCCATCAATGAGTACCTGTGCGACTACGGCACCAGGACAGGGTCAGGGGAGCTCAGATTTTTTTCACCACGCCAGTGGGGCATGATCAGGGATGCATGCACTGTCCTGGCACCATTTTAGGAGGCCACGAGGATGGTGAGCAGTGACAGTGCATGCATCAGCGACACTGTACCTTTTGTCCACCTGTTGGAACATACGCTGCGTGGAATAATGGACAGGGCACTTGAGGCAGAACAGAGGCAGGAAGAGGAGGACTTCCTTGCCTCACAAGGCCCCCTTTACCCAGACAGTGTTCCTTCTGTCCCACCCATCGCACAGGAAGAGGACGATGAGGAGGAGGAGGATTGTGTCAGCATGGAGGTGGAGCCTGGCACTCAGCATCATCAGCAGCAGTCTTTTAGGGATGATTTACAGTCCCAAGAAACCCGTGGACTTGTACGTGGCTGGGTGGAGGTGGCTGCGGATCATGTCGTCCTTAGTGACCCAGAGGACTCCGGACCAAATGCCTCAGCTAACCTACGCTGCATGGCCTCCCTGATCCTGCAAAGTCTGCAGAAGGATCCTCGTATTCTTCGGATCAAGGAGAGGGACCATTACTGGCTGGCCACTCTCCTTGATCCACGGTACAAGGGTAAGGTTGCGGACCTTATCTTACCGTCGCAGAGGGAGCAGAGGATGAGACAACTCCGGGAGGCCTTGCAGAAAGGTCTGTGCAACGTGTTCCCAGAGACTGGGAGGTTACAAACTCCTGGTCCTGGACAACGAGTTGCTGAGGCTTCAGTCAGTCAAAGAAGGAGCGGTGGGGGAAGGTGGCCGTCTGACCGATGCATTCAGACAATTCTTTAGTCCGCAGCCCCAAGGTATGATCGGTTCCAGCAACCATCGCCAGCGTCTGATATACATGGTGCAGGAATACCTAGGGGCAAGGTCAGACTTGGACACCTTCCCCACCGAAAATCCTCTGGCTTACTGGGTCTTGAGGATGGATCACTGGCCAGAGCTTGCACAGTATGCAATTGAGCTACTGGCCTGTCCTGCATCCAGCGTTCTTTCAGAATGCACATTCAGTGCTGCTGGAGGATTTGTCATGGATCACAGGGTGCGCCTGTCCACCGACTCGGAAGATCGACTGACTTTCATAAAGATGAACCAGTCTTGGATCACCACCAGCTACCACACACCTGAAGCTGATATAACAGACTATATTATTTTCAAATGTCACATCCCTTCAAGACTGATGCTGATGCTCAGTGACTGTTCTGTTATGTTGACTGGCTATCCTCCTCCTCCTCCTCAATGATCCGATTGATGATGATAGCTTGGAAGAACATTTTTGTTTCTGGGTGCCGCCACCAGTGCCTAAGGCCCAATTTTTCAGCCCCTGTTTAACAGGGGCATGTAATTACAATTTTTTATGCAATGCTTTGCAGCAGGGCTCATTCCTGCACTCCAACTAGAGTATCTGGGAGAGGTTGCAGTGTCGTGGCACCAGCACCAGTGCCTAAGGCCCAATTTTTCAGCCCCTGTTCAACAGGGGCATGTAATTACAATTCTTGATCTAATAATTCACAGCAGGGCCCATTCCTGCGCCCAACAAGAGTAACTGTGAGGCCTTACAGTGTTGTGTCAACACCACCACCACCAAAGGCCCAATTTTTCAGCCCCTGTTCAACAGGGGCATGCAATTACAATTCTTGATCTAATAATTCAGAGCAGGGCCCATTCATGCGCCCACCAAGAGTAACTGTGAGGGCTTACAGTGTTGTGGCAACACCAACATCTAAGGGGCAAATTTCAGCAGAGTATATAGGGCAGGCCCCTACTTTCAAACATCCAACTTACAAACGACTCCTACTTGCAAACGGAAGGAGACAACAGCAAGTGAGAGGAAATCTACCCCTAGGAAGGGGAATTCTCTCCTGTAAGAGTTAATATGGGAAAAAGGTGTCTCCTCTCTACTGATGCTTTATCACCAATCCTTGTTTCAATAAAAACCCCACTTTTCAAAAACATTTGTCATTGGGACGGAAAGTGAGGTGAAATGTTCTTAACAGGGGCACAGACAGCAAAACAAATGTTACAGGGGTGATGACCCTTCCCTATGTTTTCCAAAAAGCTTAAAAATAGATTTTTTGGCTGGAGCTACACTTAAACAATGTACCTGTTCAAAATGACAAACAGATTCTACATAAGAACAAACCTACAGTCCCTGTCTTGTATGCACCGCCTGTATACGGCTGTTCAGAGTATATAGGGCCTTTTTTATTTTGTGTGCGGGGTTCCCCTTAATATCCATACAAGACCCAAAGGGGCTGGTAATGGGCTGGGGGGGGGGGGGGTGATGGGGTAGCTATGCCGTTTTCCTTAAAGATTTTCATCCATATTACCGGGACCTGACATTACATTAAAGCCGCAAGCAGTTTTAAATGGCTTTTTTTTCCTTTAGAAATTTCATTTTGTGCAGGGACAGTTCTAAACACGGGAAACACGTGGCACTTCACAGGCATACTTTAGACACCCCCCAGGTACGATATTTAAAGGAATATTTGACTTTTTTTTTTTCACTTTATGCATCATTAAAATGACTGCTGCCAAAAAACATCCGTTTTTAAAACTTATTTTTGCATTGATACATGTCCCCTTGTGCAGAACCTGGGTTCCCAAACCCTTTTTAGGACAATAACATGCATAATAGTCGTTATAATTAGCACTTTAGATTTTGAACGTTCGCATCCATTGTATTTAATAGGGTTCTAACGTCCGTGCGAACTTTCGGTCCGTTCGCGTGTTCTGGTGCGAACCGAACCCGGGGGTGTTCGGCTCATCCCTAGGATTGACATTTCTAAGAAGAAAAAATATAATACATAATAGCAGTGTATTGTGATACAAAATCATTGCATATCTTCAAATTCTAAACATCTCCCAAATATGGGCGATTTGAAACACACACAGAAAAAGGGGAAGGGGGGGAGGGGAAGAAAAGGAGAGGGGCAAGGGGGCCGTAAGATACTCATTGGTAATATAGGGATACATATTATATATTCCATAAATATTTGTGCGAGAATACTTACATCCCACTAAGGTTCAAATGTCATAAATGCATCCGTCTATATTCAAAAACAGAGGAGCCAGCCGGTTGGAGGGACTTCTCTGATGGAGTAGAGGCCCAAGCAGTTTTTATGCAACCCAAAGTTACAGGTTAATAGTCGGACGGCTTTAGTAAAGCCGACCCAGCGACCATAATAAGAAACAAGCAGGACGTTCTAAGATTGGACTCAAACCGGCCCATCAAATCTCGCAGGGAGGCCCGAAAGTGAGAGAGGGCTGATCGCTGGTTTCTATGAGAGAGCATATGTGTATATATATATATATGTAAATAGTTATGAAAAAATATTAATATAAATATAACTTAGCAAAGACTCCCATCCCCAGAGGGGAATGCATAGGCATCCCCCCGGGGGGGGGGGGGGAGAGAGAAATGCAGTTGATTCAAAATTTTAGTTAGAGGGTTCCATACCTAAAAGACCAATATATGATGTATGTCCACTCCCTGGCTGTGCAGCAAACTTACAGACCTAAGTAGGGCTTTATGTAAGAAAACACGGCTGACAGTACAGCCAATCAGGGGTATTTTCAAAGAATTGGCGCCAAAAATTCCCGCCGTTCGACGGGAGGAGTTGGAGGCGGGATCAAGCTTTTTCATAGGCAATACTTCTCTTCTCATTGGAGAGAAGAACCCAAGAGACGACAGCGAGAGGAGCCCTCACATGGAAGGGCCGCCCTCGGTCTAAGCGGCGTCCGGCGTCACCGCGCGATTGCCAGCACAGAGAAGGGCGGAAGTGTGCGGCGAGAGAGGAAATCCCACGATTGCCTGCATGACACCTGACCAGGCGCGGCGGGGGGAGGGAAAGGGGGAGGGGAGAAGTGGGGACATAGGAGGGAACAACCCTGACCATCTCAAGTATCCTAAGAAGGACCCGGAGACGTCTATACTGGTATACAGCGGTAATAGAACACAACATCACGTCATGTCAAGGACACACAATAATGTATATAAGGAAGGAGTAACAGGTTGTCCACTAAGAGAGGGAGAAAAAGAAAAGACATGAAAGGGGAAGGGAAGGATAAAGAAAAAGAAAGAGAATGTGATGGGAATAAACAAATTAAGTAAAATAAGAAATAAAATAAAATGAAATGAAAATTGATGATAAAATGAAATGAAAAAGAAAATAAAATAAAAATAAAATAAAAATCAATATAAAAAAAAGGGGGGGGACGGGGGTAGAGGAAGAAAAGGGGAAGAGAAAAAGGGGGAGGGGGGGAAAAAAAGGGGGGAAAGAAGGGAAAGGGGAAGCCAAAAGCCGGACATTCAAACAACCCAATGCTCAAAAAGGAGCATACGACCCCGAACCACATATAGGGTCAGGGGCCTGTGTTGTGCTGGGGAGCGTCGATGGCCAGAAGAGCCAATCCAGGAATTGTCCTCAAGTATAGAGTATTATTTAATTTAATATCATGTTATAAAAGAAAAAGAAACAAAAAGAAGAGGGCATATACGGTAACTCTAGAGTTGGGTACTTATAGTTAAAAGCAACCATCAGGTAAGTCCGACCATTACATCCGACTAAGGCCTCGTACACACGGCCGAGATTCTCGTTGAGAAAAACATGTCGTTTTTTTCGACGAGATTCTTGGACAAGAAACTTGTCCCGGCCGAGTGTACACACGCTCGTTTCAAAGAACCCGCGGTTCTTTGAAAGGAGTGTACGCGGTGACGTCATCGACTACGTCGAGCATGCGCTCGTCACATTCGATGCCGTCGCCGCCATCTTGGTACACCCTACGTATGCCTAGGAAGCTACCGCGCATGCGTCAAATTCATTTCGAACATGCGCGGGCTTCCGGGCGGACAGGTAAGTGTACACACACTCACTTTTCTCGTCGAGAAACACGCCGAGGAGAATCTCGACGAGAAAATAGAGAGCAGGTTCTCTATTTTCTCGTCGAGGTTTCTTGTCGGTTTTCTCGACGAGAAACACGCTAGCAGCGTACACACGACCGATTTACTCGGCAAGACCTCTCTGCCAGCAAGTTTCTTGCTGGTTCTTGCCGAGAAAACCGGTCGTGTGTACGAGGCCTTAGGCTTCATCTGTCCATACGAATTCTAATAAGAAATGACATATGACATATAGTTTAATTATGAAACAAAACAAGTATGAAAAATATATAAGACTGAAAAATATTATACAGTCCTATCCTGGATTGCTAGTTTAACATGTATCCCATTATGCTATCAACCAACAGAGAATACAAATGGGTTTTCAAGGGAATAGAAAACAGCAAAAACGAAAAACAAGACAGATTGAACATAAATATACAGATGGAAAACCAAGTATAGAGTGGGTACAGCGAAAAATTAATTCAATAGTTCCTGGCGGAGGGTGAGGGGTCCTTCTTATGACGTCCCTCCCTCGTCTCACTCCGCCCAGCACATGAATTTTTAAAGGAAAAAAGGACATAACAATGTGTGTGCGGGAACATAGATAGGATTTGACTGATGGACAGATCCCCCGTAGGTATAAACAAGACATGTGTCAAGGTCACCTGTGGCCAGGTGAAAGATGCACACCGTAGGGGGACAGGAGTGCACCGCAAGGTAGTGAACCCAATGGCTGACTGCTGCGGATAGGAAACTGGGTGGTTGTGGAAAGCAGGACCAGAGGAGCACAACCGGGATCCTAACGGAAGCTAGAGCCAAGATTCCCCAGGGCGCGGAGTCTAAGACCCAGCAGGTCTTCTCCAGGGCCTCTAGTGGTGAGGATGTTATGCTGCAGGCTGGGATCAGGTCGCGGCCCCTGGAGTTTCCTAGCTCACGCCCCGTAGGATAAGGGGAAAAGAGGGGAAGCAGCAGCACAAGATATGAGAGAACCGAATAACAAGCTGAAGGTCAGGGGCCACAAGCAGACAAGGATAACGAAAGAACGAGCCGAAGGTCAAGGGTCACGAGCAGACAGGGATAGTCGGGGACAAGCCAAATATGTAACAGAGAGACAGACGTAGCACACAGCAGGCAGGAACCCAAACACACAATGCCTAACAAACACGTTGATCAGCAAAGCAGGCTTGCAGTGCACAGGTTAATATAGTGTTCTGTGATAGGGCCTGGGGTGGAGTCTGGCTGGGAGGAGATTATAAAGGAAGCCAGGTGAAAGGGCTCAGGCCTCTAAGATGAACACATGGGAAGGAAGGTAAGCTGACAGACAAACACTACTGCATATCCATGACAGTACCCTCCCTCTTATGGGCCCTCCCCCGCCTGGGCCCAGGCTTAAAGGGAAATCTCTGATGAAACCTTCTCAACAGATGAGGTGCAGCGACATCAGATGCAGCGATCCAAGACGCCTCCTCAGGACCAAAACCTCTCCAATGCACAAGGTACTGAAGAATGCCTCTGCAGAGCCGAGAATCCAGAACTTGTCTAACCTCGTACTTAAGATTATCCTCAGAGACCGAAAACGAGGTAGGGAGATGACAAGAAGATCTATTGAGGACCAAAGGCTCTCTAGGAATAAGCAAGGGCATGAGAGGATCAACAGGAATCTGAGGAGGGTCCCCTAGACCCTTAAAGGGGAACTGGTCATCTTGCACAGGACCATCAGACTGGGCAGATGTCAGTGGAACCCTGAAGTCAGGTTGGTTAGAAGGTGACATGTCGCCGGAGTCAAACTGAATAGCTGAAGGACAAGCAGAATGTCCCGAACAAGAAAAAGTAGGAGGCTCACTGGGCATGGGCTGGACTGGCATAACAAGTACAGAGGCAGAGTGAATAGCTGAGTCAGGTGTAGCGACTACCTGAATCGCATCGCAAGACGTAGCGACTGCAGGACTTGTAGACAAGCTAGCCTGGCTGTGCGTCCAAGGGTGGTTAGGGACAGAGAAATGTAAATGGTTATGCAACCTGGAATGAACGACCGGCTCAGATTCACAGGGGGCAACCTTGGGTAGGCAGGACGAGGAACAGGAGGGACCCCAAGCCAGGATCTGTCCAGTAGTCCAGTCCACATGAGGAGAATGGAGCTGTAACCATGGGAGACCCAAAATTATAGGTGTTGAGGCCTTGGGTAAGATAAGGAAGGATATCCACTCCTGGTGGAGTGTCCCTACCGACATCTTAACAGGGAGGGTCTGGAAGTGGATAGGTCCCCCTGGGAGAACAGTACCATCAATCGCCAAGACCACCAATGGTGTGGTGAGGGGCAAAAGAGTAAGTCTCATGGACGATGCGATTTCCCAGTCCATAAAATTACCAGCGGCTCCGGAATCCAGATATGCTGAGACCGAATGAGAAGAAGCACCAACATGAAGGAACACAGAAAGCAGAAGACGAGAAGGGGAAGGTGATATTTCTGGGTCCAATACTCCACTTTCCAGATGAAGTGGACCCAAACGTTTTTCTGGACAAAGAGAGCAAGTGTCACGAAAATGACCTTTGCCCCCACAGTAAAGACACAGACCAAGAGTTCTGCGCCTAGCACGTTCCTCGGGGGATAGCCTGGTCCGACCCAGCTGCATGGGTTCCTCAGCTGGTAGGAGATGCTCTACGGGTCGAAGAGAGGGGAGCTCAGGCTGACTAAGAACCAAGGAGTGCTGGCGTTGCTTTTCTAAGGTCCTCTCCTGAAAGCGAATATCGATCTGGTTACACAAGGAGATAACGCCGGCCAGATCAGTGGGGATGGTTCTTCCTGCTAATTCATCCTTCACTCTATCCGACAGGCCATGCAAAAAGGTTGCGACTAAGGCCTCATTGTTCCAGCTCAACTCAGCCGACAGTATGCGGAAATGAAGGGCATACTGTCCCACAGAAGCAGACTCTTGGCGGAGACGTAAAAGGGCGCTGGCCGCTGAAGAGACACGAGCCGGTTCTTCGAAGATATTCCGAAAAAGTTTCAAGAAGCCAGACAGGCTAGAAACCACTGGATCATTCAGTTCCCACAGAGGGGCTGCCCAGGCTAAAGCTTCACCAGAGAGGAGGGAAATGATATAGGCTACCTTAGCCCGATCAGACAGGAAGTTTTGGGGCTGGAGCTCAAAATGAATTGTGCATTGGCTAAGGAACCCCCTGCAAGCCTTGGAGTCCCCAGAGAAATGGGACGGAGCTGGCAGCTGTAGTGAGTGTGTGGCTGCGACTGGTGCAATAGGTGCAGCCGCTGGTTGTATTTGAGGTTGCGGATTCAGGGTTCCCAAAGAGGCCTGAAGCTGCTCAAAGCGAGAAGCCAGATCCTGGAGGAATCGCATCACCTGAGTCTGATTCGATTCCTGGGTTTCAAGTCTGC
This sequence comes from Rana muscosa, assembly GCA_029206835.1. Taxonomy (NCBI): domain Eukaryota; kingdom Metazoa; phylum Chordata; class Amphibia; order Anura; family Ranidae; genus Rana; species Rana muscosa. Next base: position 979,454,550 of record CM055118.1, on the reverse strand, counting down.
AAACTATGCCCTGCAACGGATCATCCACGGGTAACGGGATGTCAGCCGGGTTCATGGCTGATCAAACTGTCAAGGTCACCTGTGGCCAGGTGAAAGATGCACACCGTAGGGGGACAGGAGTGCACCGCAAGGTAGTGAACCCTATGGCTGACTGCTGCGGATAGGAAACTGGGTGGTTGTGGAAAGCAGGACCAGAGGAGCACAACCGGGATCCTAACGGAAGCTAGAGCCAAGATTCCCCAGGGCGCGGAGTCTAAGACCCAGCAGGTCTTCTCCAGGGCCTCTAGTGGTGAGGATGTTATGCTGCAGGCTGGGACCAGGTCGCGGCCCCTGGAGTTTCCTAGCTCACGCCCCGTAGGATAAGGGGAAAAGAGGGGAAGCAGCAGCACAAGATATGAGAGAACCGAATAACAAGCTGAAGGTCAGGGGCCACAAGCAGACAAGGATAACGAAAGAACGAGCCGAAGGTCAAGGGTCACGAGCAGACAGGGATAGTCGGGGACAAGCCAAATATGTAACAGAGAGACAGACGTAGCACACGGCAGGCAGGAACCCAAACACACAATGCCTAACAAACACGTTGATCAGCAAAGCAGGCTTGCAGTGCACAGGTTAATATAGTGTTCTGTGATAGGGCCTGGGGTGGAGTCTGGCTGGGAGGAGATTATAAAGGAAGTCAGGTGAAAGGGCTCAGGCCTCTAAGATGAACACATGGGAAGGAAGGTAAGCTGACAGACAAACACTACTGCATATCCATGACAACATGTTTGGTTTCATATCGTGTCAGAGGCCAGAGAGCATTAAATACATATACATCTCCGGGCTGCATTTAGAGTCAAATATATGTTTATTAAATTTTCAATTATATACAGTTAAAATTACACAAATAATCATTCGGGTGTCAGCCGAGAATGTAAACAAGCATAAGATATAATCTCACAAAAATAAGATTATCATCTGTATAAAGCATATTAATTTCACAATTTCAATCAATTTATGGGATAGTAACTATATTGACACCCATTGTATTTTATATCCATAAAAACAAAAAACAAGAACAAAAACACAAAACAAAACAAAACAAGACAAAACCAAAAAAAAAAAAAAAAAAAAAAAAAAGAAGAAGGAGGGGGGAGCAGGGGATAGGGCAGATAAGAAAAAACAAGTAGGGAAAGGTAAAGAGGTCCGGGCAGACCCCAACGTAACACATCTAATCAATGGATGCAGATCGTAATTTGAGCTATTCTCTAAGATAATATTAAATTTTTCAAGGTATCCGATGAGGAATATTCTCTCCATATGCGCCATTGGAGCTTATGTTTTTTAAAATTATCATTCTCTAAGGCCAACAACTCCTCCATCCGCATTATGTCATTAACTGCAGAGACCCATAAAGTTAAGGGGGGACTAGTAGTCGTTTTCCAAAATATGGGGATAATTTGTCTTGCGGCAGATAAGAAAAACCGTAACAAGGAACCTTTCTGTGAGGAAATCGAGCCTGGAAGCATAGACAATAGGGCAACTTCGGGAGACGGCTGTAAAGGTTTATCATATAAACTACTGTAAATTAAAAAAACCTGTGTCCAAAGAGATCTAACGGCTTGACACTCCCACCATATATGTAGGTAGCTACCATCCACCGATCCACACCTCCAGCAGTTAGGGGACACAGATGGAAAGATTTTGTGCAGAGATTGAGGATCTCTGTACCATCTTGCAAAAAGCTTAAAGTTTTTCTCCTGTGTATAACAGGAAGTTGAGGTCTTGTGCATAAAATAATATGATTTCTGCCAGTCCGCAACAGTGAATTCCTTTCTCAGATCCATAGACCACTTCCTGGAGTAACATGGGAGTTGTTTATGTATCAGCGTATGTAACATATTATACATAGTAGAGAGTGTATGTTGTGGGAGTTCAGAAAGAGAGCACAGTTTTTCAAATTCTGTGAGAGGTCTATGAATTCGGGAGGTGGAGAAAAGGGTAGAACAAAAAGATGTAATCCGTAGTGCCGTAAGCCAGTTACCCCGAACCTCTGTAGATCCTATCTCTGGTAAGCCGGTATTACCAAACGAGCCCGCTGTAGGCCACTCCGCACGGGAGTAAGGACCTATTATATGAGAACCTTCGCCTTGGGGCACAGCTGGATGGTCGAATAAAGATGTGAGAGGAGATGGTTCAGAGGACAGGAGTGACTGCATACCCTTACTGTACCACAGATGTAAGACAGCAGATGTTAATGGGGAGATTAGGGTCTTGTGAATATACTGTCCGTGTCCCCAAAGTAAGGCTCGAAGGTCATGTAGAGATAGGTCCTGTTCTACCATAGTGGATGCTTTAATGAAGGGACGGGGGAACCATTGAATGAGCCTAGCCAGAAGCGTCGCTCTATGGTATAGTTCAAAATCGGGAAGGCCCGCACCCCCTTGGGTTTTAGGATATGTTAGTAAAGTATGTTTGATACGGGGTATACCTTGGTGCCATACAAATCGTATGGACATGGAGCGTAATAATATAAAAAAACGTTTAGGGACTGTAATAGGTACTGTTTGAAATATGTAAAGCAGTTTAGGTAAGGTATCCATTTTCAAAGCATTTATGCGTCCAAACCACGGTAGGGAAGAAGTATTCCAGCTGTCTACGTCTTTACGTAATCGGGTCAATAGAGGTAAATAATTTAGGGCATATAGTTCTGATAAATCAGATGGAACCTTTATCCCTAAATAAGATATACTTCTAGTACTCCATTGAAAGGAAACATTAGCTTGTACTCGGATTAAAGTATTGGTGGGCAGGGAGACATTAAGGGCTTCTGTTTTAGATATATTAAGTTTAAAGTCACTGAATTTCCCAAACCTACTAAACTCTAACATCAACGAGGGCAAGGATGTGTGTGGTTGCTGTATATAGGCCAAAAGATCGTCAGCATATAAGGATAACTTATGCACTGAGGAAGGTGTCTGTATCCCTACAATAGAGGCATTACGTCTTATTGCCTGGGCTAAATGTTCTATCACTATAACAAAAAGTAACGGGGATAAGGGGCACCCTTGCCGAGTGCCATTCGATATTCGAAACGATGCGGATGAAGAGCCGCCGACCAAGACTGAGGCAAAGGGATTGGAATACAATGCCCTTATTTTGGACACGAACACCGGTCGGAGACCTATCTGTTCAAGAGAAAGACGTAAAAAGTCCCAGTTAACTCGGTCGAAGGCCTTCTCCGCATCGAACGATAACATGCAGGCCTTCAGGTTATGTTTCTGTATATAGGAAATAAGGTGGATGGTTTTCGTGGTATTGTCCCTGGCCTCACGACCAGGGACAAAACCTACCTGGTCCCTATGTATAATGGAAGATAAAGAAGGGGAAAAACGAGTTGCTAGAACTTTTGCGTAAAGCTTAATGTCAATATTGAGTAGCGATATTGGCCTGTAACTGCCACATTGTGAAGGGTCCTTGCCGGGTTTCAAAATAACTGATATATTAGCAGATAGGAGGTTATGGGAGGGCAGATGGGTGTCATCAATTGAATTGAATGCCGAGACTAATAACGGGGCTATCGGTTGGGCAAACAATTTGTAAAACCTAGGGGAAAAGCCATCGGGGCCTGGACATTTGCCCGATTTTAAACCATTAATAGCGACGAGAAATTCCGCCATCGTCAATGATTCCTCCAAACTAGATGCCTCTTCAGGATCAATTTGTGGTAGAGCAGTCTCTGTTATATAATTCCTCATCTCAGTGAGGTGTGTGTCGACCTTGGTGCGTGCTACCGGTAAAAGATGAAGATTATAGAGGTCGGAATAGTAAGATTTAAAGGCCTCAGCTATGCCTCGAGAACTACTTATTTTCTGATATTCTGGCATACATATATGTGGAATCGGTTTACGAGGGGAGCGGGGATGTAAAACCCTGGCAAGATGTTGTCCGCATTTGTTTGCAAAAGCGTAGTGATTATTACGACCTCTATTTCTGGCTATAAGAGAATGTGCATCCAAGAGGCTAAGTAATTCTCTACGGGCATTAGAAAGATCTACATATGTTACCGGATTGACATATTTTTTATGTGATGTTTCAAGCAGTTTTATCATTGCCAATAAACGAGAGATATCTGCTGTTCTGGCTTTTTTAAGGCGTGAACCATGTTGAATAAAAACCCCTCTCAGGACACACTTCAAGGCCTCCCACTTAGTTAATGGGTTGGTGTCATCAAAGCGATGGACCATAATAAAGTCCTGGATCGCTTGTTCTATTGCTGCGACACATATAGTGTCTTTCAATAAATTGTCATTCAATCTCCATGACGATCTTGTACGAGACGACTGGGGAGGGGCTAAGCTGAGATGTACAGGGGCATGATCAGACCATAATATGCTACCCAAAGAAGTCTTTGGTGATGTATCTAATAAAGTTTGGGAAATTAAAAAATAATCAATATGGCTATATGAATCATGTGCTACGGAAAAATAGCTGTAATCTCTTTCGAACGGGTGTTGCACCCGCCACACATCTACCAATTGTGCAGTATGCAAAAGTGTCTTTATCTGTGTGAGTGCAATATGAGAAGTATTTGACTTACCCGAAGAAGAGTCCAGGTCCGGAGAAAGGGTCACATTGAGGTCACCACCTAAAATAAAACAGGGGCCCCCAAATGAAAGCAGTTTACCTACAACCTTAGAAAGGTAGGACGCCTGGTCCTGGTTAGGTCCATATACATTAGCCACTGTAAAAATAGAAGAATTGCACTTTAGTTTAAGAAATAGAAATCGACCTAACGGATCAATAAAGGAATCCAGGACTTCCGGATGGAATGATTTATGGAAGGCTATAGATACTCCTTTAGACTTCGACTCTGGGTTAGTACTATGAAACCACTGATAATAGTGGGGATTTTTGAGAATCGGAATCGCCGATTTCCTAAAGTGCGTTTCCTGTAATAATAAAATTTTAGTCTTGAGCTTATGAAAGTGATATAACACCTGGCTTCTCTTCTCAGATGAATTGAGGCCTCTACAGTTAAAGGAGGCCAAAGTTATGTTGTCATATGTCATCATGGTGGAAACAGGGATAGGAGGGAAGAACACAATTCCTTACCTATACCTGTATCTATATTTCTGCAAACATGGGGATCTGTCCGGGCTGCATTTAAAAGGGCAGTACATAATAATTTCTAACTCCAATGCGTTAATAAACACAATCCACCACCTAAAAATAATAATAATGATGATAATTGAAATTGAAAAACAGGATGGATTAGGGTAGGGTAACGAGGAAACCTATAGCACGCCACAGATACAGACACAAAATGGACAGACAGGGGACCAGACACAGGCACATATAAACCCACATAGGTATATATGTATAGCCATCTCCAGGGGAGATGTACAGCAGGTGTATCCTATAGAACCATGAAGGAAGGGGTCAGGGACAGGGTCTAGGCAGGAAAAGCACAGAAAGCACAAAACAGGGAACGGGGGAACAAAATATATAGATGAAAATGTGGAAAATCCGAACAACACTAAGTTGTTAAAAAGGGCTGTAAATTCAGCTTGTTATTGAGGCCCAGTGGTGTGAGGGACCCTAAACGGAAAATCCACATTTTCTCCTTTTGGATGAGTATTTGGTCAAAATCCCCCCTTCTCAGGGGCAGATTGAGTAAATAAATGCCCTTGACTTTCATGCCATTCAGATTCCCATCATGGTATTGAGCAAAATGTCTAGCCAGTGGTTTTTCAGGGTTCTTTTCCCTGATTTCCCTCATATGTTCCCCCAGGCGCACCCTTAATTGGCATTTAGTTTTACCAATGTAAATCTTCTTGCATGTAGATAATCCTGGATGTGGCACAATTAATGATGTTCTTGATCTGATAACTACATTCATTTGTTGAGTCAAAGAAAGTATCAGTCCTCTCCACAAAATGACATACCTGGCAGTGTCCACAGGGGAACATGCCTTTGCTACACGGGTATTCAGACAACCAGTTGGGTTCAGTTGTTCTCGTAAATTTAGAATGAATTAAAGAGTCCCCTAGGTTTCTGGCCCTTTTGGCCACTATCAAGGGGGCTGGGCCCACTATCTTGGCTATCCCCGGGGTATTCGTGAGGACATCCCAATGTTTTTTAAGGATTTTTCTCACTGTATCCCATTGGGAGCCAAACTGTGTTATGATTCTGACTGGTCCTGATTCTGGTTTGTCTTGTTTAGGGATGTTAACCAATAGATCTTTACGGTCACGGCTCGCTGCTTTGGACTTGGCTCGTCTCAGTTGTTTGTGGGAGTACCTGTCATGGATATGCAGTAGTGTTTGTCTGTCAGCTTACCTTCCTTCCCATGTGTTCATATTAGAGGCCAGAACCCTTTCACCTGGCTTCCTTTATAATCTCCTCCCAGCCTGACTCCACCCCAGGTCCTATCACAGAACACTATATTAACCTGTGCACTGCAAGCCTGCTTTGCTGATCAATGTGTTTGTTAGGCATTGTGTGTTTGGGTTCCTGCCTGCCGTGTGCTACGTCTGTCTCTCTGTTACGTTATTGGCTTGTCCCCGACTATCCCTGTCTGCTTGTGGCCCCTGACCTTCAGCTTGTTATTCGGTTCTCTCATATCTTGTGCTGCTGCTTCCCCTCTTTTCCCCTTATCCTACGGGGCGTGAGCTAGGAAACTCCAGGGGCCGCGACCTGGTCCCAGCCTGCAGCATAACATCCTCACCACTAGAGGCCCTGGAGAAGACCTGCTGGGTCTTAGACTCCGCACCCTGGGGAATCTTGGCTCTAGCTTCCGTTAGGATCCCGGTTGTGCTCCTCTGGTCCCGCTTTCCACAACCACCCAGTTTCCTATCCGCAGAAGCCAGCCATAGGGTTCACTACCTCGCGGTGCACTCCTGTCCCCCTACGGTGTGCATCTGTCACCTGGCCACAGGTGACCTTGACAGTACCCCCTCTCCCTAAATCTAAGGTAGAGGTCATCACTCTCCCGTCTATAGTCCGACCTATTGGAGCAGTTCCTCTTAATCCGCAGGAACTGCCCAATAGGTATGCCATCCTGAAGCCATCTCGGATGATGGCTATCTGCTCTTAAAAGAGTATTGGCCGCAGTTTCCTTCCGGAAAGTGGTGGTGGTAAGGGCCAGATCTTTCACCTGAATAGAGAGGTCCAGGAAAGGGATTTTTTGGCGATCAAATGTATAAGTGAAAAGTGTAAAAATACTGCGCTGTCTAAGAAAAATTTAGAAAATAATGTGATAACTTAATATCTGTGCAGCAACCAAAAAATGTGGGACACACACAAATGACAGATATATAAAAGAACTAAGGTTGCGCAACTAAATATAAATACAAAAAACCAAAAATGTTCTGAAAACACAATATGATAATGTCTGTATAAAACGTGAATAAACAATATAAATGATGGAGTAAAGATATTGCTCTATACGTCTCTGGGTAATAGATGGTACTTAAACAGTGTTCCTTAGTATTAGCATGCAAAAAAGGATTCAAGGATAGTCCATAAATAGCAAAAAGTCCCCAGAATGAAACAGAAGATTCCAAGGCTCTTCAAAACTGCATAAGTGACTTCAAAACGTTGGAACACCATAGAAGGAGTGATAATATGATAGGAAAGGAATCCACCACCTTATCCCTTTTAAGCTGCTTACCGGAAATTCTGATCCCTGAAAGAGATCAGTCTGAATGGGTGGCTGTTATCCCCGCCAAGGGCTATAATTGGCTCTCCCTGTACTCTCTATTCCTCTAGGTTCCAATCTGTTAGTTCACCAGGCAGCTCCGTGGGTTACATTTAGGGTGAAAGAGAAAAACCCCATAGCGTAATCCAGTATATAAAAAGCATTTATTGTAAAAAAAAAATGCACTTACAGTGTATTGTAGTAAAAACAGCAGTGGTTTAATGTGCGGCCGGCCGGCTCTCACTACCCGTTGCTTCCGGGATTCGTATCGTGGTGACGTCAGCACGCCGTTCCTCCCTACGTCGTTTCGACAAACCTGTCGTCATCCAGGGGCATGGGCGGCGTGCTGACCCACCACCATTTTATGTGCAATGAACAATAGCTAGGGAACGCCCGGAATCTAGTTCCCGGCGTCCCAGCTACGGCCGTCGCCATTTTGAAAATGGGCAAACTGCCCTTAAGTTACTAACCGTTTACCCTTGATCTCTCAGTCAGATACCACTCCAACTAAGAGATACATAGGTCACGGCCGAAACCTCCTATCTTAAACAAGTGAGCCCATAAAGTGAAATTGTTGTTATATTATAAACATGACACACGAAATCCGCCCAAATCTGAGCTCTCGGCATCTACATCCCACGATCCGCCATGTTTGTAGTGGGAAAGATGCCCTTACTACCAGTATTCTGGCTGGCCTCAATGATCTCGAGCATCTTTCCGAATGGTACACACTAAAGGAATCGATTTCTGAGTAACTGAAACCCTAAATCTTAAAGCGTGCTTGCAAATAGCACCCACGCTCTTTTTGTGTGTATCATGCAGGTGCAAACACATATAGATAAAAATACTGTATATAATTTGGACATACAAGGGTATCCTGCCTTATTCTACCTATTTAAATAGTGCGTCCAAAAATATATATAGATTGATGGCTCTATAAAAATTAATTCTATGTTGTTTAAAAACTATTTTAAGAACTATTATGTCACATGTAAGATAGATATATTATGATCGCCATCTAGTGGGCGAATTCAAGATTGCACTCACCAAATGTATAAGTCAATCGAATATTACGATCGTTATTGTTCAGTGCACACATGAAAATCTCAAGTGATGCAACATCCCCTCTCCAGACCATCAAGACATCATCTATGTACCTGAGCCAGGTGTGAACCTGGCTCAGGTACATAGACGAGGTAAAGACAAGGTCCTCCTCCCATAGCCCCAAATGTAGGCACGCATATGCCGGTGCCCATGGGACTCCCATGGAGGTACCTTTGATCTGCTGGTAGAATCTTGTTTCAAACTGGAAAAAATAGTTATTGAGAGCCAGTGCAAGTAGGTCCACCACAAATTCATTTTGGGCCACACAATCGGGGTATTGCCTATCCAAAAAGGACACTACAGCCTCCATGCCCCAAATATGGGGTATGGAGGTATATAGAGACTCCACATCGATTCCCACCAACAGAATCTCTTCCTCCAACTTAATGTCCTGAATCTGGGCAAGGACATCCCGGGTATCTTTGACATAGGACTTAAGGTCCGTCACCATATCTTTAAGCATAAGATCAAGGTACTTCCCTATTCTTTCTGACGGTCCCCTGATAGCGGAGACAATGGGTCTCCCAGGGGGATCCTGTACAGATTTATGAACTTTCAGGATTGTATAGAAGATAGGGATATTATAGTCTCTCACCTTGAGATGCTCATACTCCCGACGACTAAGTAGCCCGTCTTCCTTGGCCAATTGGAGCTTGATGTTGATTTCACTAGCCAATTTGGGGAAGGGGTCATCGTCTATCTTTTTGTAGATGTTTCCATCGCTCAATAGGCGGTTGACCTCTTTGAGGTAGTTGTCCTCATCCAATAGGACAACATTCCCCCCTTTATCGCTTCTCTTGATGATAAGCTTTTTGGCAGACATCAGCTCTCTTATGGCACATCGCTCCTCTGATGATAAATTGTCCTGTCCTCTTTTTTCCCAGTCAATATTTTTGAGGTCTGTTTGGACTAAGTCCAAGAATAAGCTAAGCCACTTGTTTTTATATAATGGTGGCATTTTATTGGACCGAATTTTGAGTGAGACATGTATTTTCTGGACAATGGAAGGATCATCAAGATCTTCATTTTCCTCAAGTAGAGAGGTAAGGATCTGTAGGATCTCATCATCTCTACTTTCAGTGTCACCTGCACCTTCATTGGGGACTGTCCTGTGGGTATGTAAATAACGCAGGAACACTTTACGTAAAAATAACGCCACGTCTTTGTAGACATTAAACTCGTCCATAACATTAGTGGGCGAGAAGGACATACCCTTTTGTAGCAATTTTATGTGTCTTGGTGCTAAAGGGAAACTTGAGAGGTTAATAATTTTCATGTCGGTTACTGTTTTTTGTTGCTCTATTAGTGGCCTCTCTGGCTTCTCTGGCTCCTTGTATTGGGGCTGCCCTTGTCTGGATTCCGCCCTCTGTCGGGTTGTCTCTGATGTCTGGGGGCCGAAGGTTTCCGGATTGTCGGGTTGTGCGATCTCAGACGGTCTATATTGTCTTCCCCTGCCGCCCCCTCTTTCTCTAAAAAAGTAACCGATCTGGGGAGGTTGTTATCCTCACCCTCACTTGGGGATCTGTTACCTCTAGAATTAGATCGACCACGTCTTATCCTACTCCTATTTCTACAAATGGTTAGATCAAAGATCTCCCCCTTCTCCCAATCATTTAAGTCCCTTTTGAGTTTTGATTGTTTTCGTTACTTTTAGATTGTGCTGTGTTTTTTCTACTTCTCTTCTGACTATTTCATTCTGTATTGGGCCCAGCATTAGCCACCACCTGTGTCGCCAGAAACGCGGACGCATGGATTCGCAGGCTAATAGATCACATAGCTCACAAGAGTAAATCCAAGGACGTGTTAGATTCTCTGGAGGTGGTTGACAAGGCAGAAGCCTATTTAGCAGATGCCGCCGTAGAGACAGTTAGAACTACTGCCAAGTCAGCAGCACTTCTAAATTCTGCTAGAAGAGCCCTTTGGGTAAAGACTTGGGATGGAGATGTTACATCCAAGTCTCGTCTTTGCAGTATACCCTTTGAAGGATCTCTGCTCTTCGTTTCAGACCTAGAACAGGTACTGTCCCGTTCGACAGAAAAAGGCAAAAAATTCCATGCAAAACCCAAAAAGGATAAAGGGAAGAAATTTTTTCGAGGCCCCCCTGTTAAAGACCGTTTTAAGGTGAAAAAGGAGCCAAGGAAAAAGTGGGGATTTGGTAGGGGCAAGGAAAAGGGTGGAATCCTTTTTTCCTGGCCTGGTACTTCCAACAAGGAGTCCAAATGACGCCAACATAAAAGTTGGTGGAAGGCTCTCGTGGTTCCTCCCCCAATGGGAAAACATCATGCAGAGTCCTTACATTCTAAACCTGATAAGGGAGGGTTACAAATTAGAATTTCTGTCCCTCCCTTCTCCAAACTTTATCCTTACTCATCTCCCCAAAGATCCATTGAAAGCGAGGGGCCTTTTGGGGAGTGTCCGCGAACTGGCAGAACAGGAGGTCATTATCCCTGTTCCTGTGGATCAGAGCGGCCAGGCGTTTTATTCCCACATATTTGTGGTACCAAAACCATCTGGCAAATTTCGGCTGATCATTAACCTACGGAAGCTAAACCAGTACTTGGTGTACAAAAAGTTCTGGATGGAGAGTATTTATACGGTCAGAAGACACCTTCAAGAAGGAGTCTTCATGATAATGTTAGACCTAAAGGACGCTTATTTGCACGTCCCCATTGCCCCGAAACATCAGAAGTTCCTGAGGTTTGCAGTGCAGACAAAACAGGGCGTCCAACACTGGCAGTTCAAGGCACTCCCCTTCGGCCTAGCGGCCAGTCCAAGAATCTTCACCAAGGTTCTGGCCGAGGTGGTGTCTTTTCTACACCTCCAGGGGATAGCCTTGATCCCATACTTGGACGACATGTTCATTTTCAGTTCGGCCCTGGAACAGCTCCAGTCAGACCGAGACAAAGTGCTGTCCACCCTAGAGTCCCTGGGGTGGCTGATCAGCTGAGAGAAGTCCTCCCTGGATCCCTCACAATCCAAGGTGTTTCTAGGGTACAGGGTAGACTCAGTCAGCCAAAGGATCTTCCACAAGAGAAGATCATAAAAGTGCAGAGAGCAGTGTCTACTGTCCATCGTGCCGGGGATGCCTCTCTAAGGACCATGATGAGAGTTCTGGGACTTATGTCATCCTGCATCCCAGCGGTCCATTGGGCCCAATTCCATTCTCGGGGGCTCCAGGAATTCCTTCTCTCCTCCTGGGACGGGAGAAGAGAATCCCTGGACATAACAGTTCCCCTCTCGGAAGAAACAAAAAACTTCCTAGAATGGTGGCTAAACCCGGACAACCTGTCGGGAGGTCGGTCCTGGACCCAACAAAATCCGCTGATTCTGACTACGGACGCAAGTGCCTGGGGCTGGGGAGCTCATATGGGAGATCTCTTTGCCCAGGGCCCCTGGGACCGGGAGCAGAGCAAAGCTTCCTCCAATTTCAGGGAGTTGTTAGCGGTCGGAAAGGCGTTAAACTTTTTCTGAAATCAGTCCAGGGAAGAGAAGTAAAGATCTTCTCGAACAATGTAGTGGCCGTGTCCTACCTAAACCATCAGGGGGGAACAAGGTCCAGCAAGCTGATGAAACTAACCCAGGAAATCCTGGGGGAGACAGAGAAATATATTCTCTCAGTTTTGGCAGTCCATGTAAACTGGTCCCTCAACATTCAGGCAGACTTCCTCAGCAGACAACCCATTCATCAAGGAGAGTGGGAGCTAAACACCAAAGTTTTCTCTCTGGTAAGCCGACACTTTGAAAAGCCAGAGATAGATTTGTTTGCCTGCAGGAAGAACAGGAAAGTTCACAAGTACTTCTCTCTCACCAGGGAGCAGTGCTCCCGAGGAATAGATGCCTTAGCCCAAAACTGGGAGTTCGCTCTGGCATACGCATTCCCTCCCCTGATACTCATTCCCCGGGTATTGCAGAAACTATCCCGTTCAAACGGGTGCCTTATTCTGATCACACCCTGGTGGCCGAAGCGGGCATGGTTCCCCACCCTGAGGAGGTGGTCGATTGCTCCTCTGCTGCATCTCCCATCCAGACGTGATCTCCTCTCCCAGGGACCAGTGTTACATCCTGATCCAGGGTTTCTTTCCCTGACGGCATGGTGTTTGAGAAGGAGATCCTCAGGCGCAGGGGATGTTCGGAAAAAGTGATTGACACACAGTAGTAGTACAGTAGGAAGCCAATCACTAGGCAAATTTATGCGAAAGTTTGGAAAGTCTTCTCTCGCTGGGCTCAGTCTAGAGAAGGTTCTATCCAAACGATCCCGACGGTCCTGGATTTCCTCCAAGAGGGGGCTGACCAGGGCCTTGCAGTCAAGACCCTCAGGGTCCAGGTCGCAGCCTTATCAGTGTTTTTAGACCAAAGACTGGCCCTGAACCCACTGATAAAGAGATCACCACAACCAGAAGGGTTGGCGACCTACAAGCTCTGACTATAAAAGAGCCCTTTTTGTTGCTCCTAGAGGACAGGGTAATCCTCAGACAGGATCCTTTATATTTGCCAAAAGTGACCTCAAGTTTCCACAGGTCACAGGAAATTGTACTCCCCTCCTTTTGTCAGAATCCCAAAAATGACAAAGAGGAAAAGTTTAATTTATTAGACGTTAGAAGATGTCTTCTAGTCTATTTAGATAGAGTGAGTGAGTTCAGGAGATCAAATCATTTAACTAATTAGTTTCTCCGGTCAAAAGAAAGGGCTTCAGGCCTCTAAACCTACGATAGCCAGGTGTATTAAACAGACTATCGCAGTAGCCTATGAACAGTCAGAAAACCCTGTTCCAGCTCATATTAAAGCTCACTCAACTAGACCACTGGCGACCTCCTGGGCAGAGAGGGCAGGCGCTTCGATCGATCAAATCTGCAGAGCAACAACTTGGACGAGCCAAAATACCTTTCTGAGTTACAACAGAGTGGAGCTGTTGTCCCCTCAGGACTTGGCATTTGGCAGGAAGGTCCTACAGGGGGTGATCCCACCCTAAGGTAGGCCTGAACTTCTTGCTCATCGTCTCAGGTGTGCCGTCCTGGAAAATGACTAGAGAAAAGTACCAGTTAGACTTACAGGTAACGGGTTTTCTAGGAAGTCTTCCAGGACGGCAGGCCTACTTCCCTACCCTTAATTGTTGGTGATGTTTTATTCTCACAGAAGGTACCCTCTGACACTGGTGTGGGCTTATACTTTGTCATAACTGAGGGACAGAGGGAAGGGTGGGGCCTTTTAAACTCTGTTGATTGTGTTTCCTGTCAGGTGGAACCCATCATCTCAGGTGTGTCGTCCTGGAAGACTTCCTAGAAAAACCGTTACCGGTAAGTGTAACTGGTACTTTTTTCTTCTTTTTTAAGGTCACGTTATCACGTGACATTATTGTGGTTGTAAACCCTTAAAGGGGTTGTAAAGATTTGTGCTTTTTCACCTTAATGCATCCTATGCATTAAGGTGAAAAAACACCTTGTAGTCACCGCCCCCCCCCCCCGAGCCCCCATTTTACTTACCTGAGACCCGAATCTCCTTGGGCACAATCCCGCGTTGCTTTCACCGAGCTCTAGTCTGCTCTTCATTGGATGATTGATAGCAGTGCAGCCATTGGCTCCCGCTGCTGTCAATCAAATCAATGACGCGGCGCGCCGGGGGCGGGGCCGAGTGATACAGTCGTCGGCTATGACCGCTGACTGTATCACACGGGAGCGCGCCCGCAAGCTAACCCCCTTGGGAGAGCGCTTCGCAGAGGGGGATTAGCTCTTGCGGGGAGGAGCCGAGACAGCCGCCGAGGGACCCTAGAAGACCAGGATCGGGGCCACTCTGTGCAAAACGAACTGCACAGTGGAGATAAGTATAACATGTTTGTTAAAAAGTAGAAAAATGCAGTGCTATGAGAGTGCACAAACCCTGGAAACCAATCAAGGTATATATAAAGTGCAATAGTGAAACATAAATGGTATATGTATCAAAAAACAAATAATAATAATAACATAAGTGTTCAGTGCATGGGTGCAGACCACTGAATGTGCTGCTATGAATACACTTATACTTTATACAGAGCAAAACACAAAAAAGACAAGGTATGTGCAGTTCACATGACGGCAGACCACTGAATGTGCTGCTGTGAATACACTAATCCTCCTTATAGGCGCCCGGGGTATGGGGATATTCAGTCCTACCCAAAGTCGATAATTGGGTAGGGTGTATCATAGTTCCAGATACATTGGTCGCCATTAATGGCACAGAACTATCCATATGTCCTGGGCCTGTGATCTCTGAAAGAGGTATAATATCTTTTTTTTGCCAGTTAAAGACTAGATTACTCTTATAATCATTAGCATCACGTGTGTATTTCTTTTGTTTTTTAGTACGTTGCTCCCTTTCCTCTTTCTCGAGATGGCTCTTTAGGTTTGTTGAGAGGGAGATGTAGTCAGGTGTGGATTTATGTGGGAGGAGTTGGTCTCTGAGTTCCTTGATCTCCTTATCAATGCCCGACAATCTCACCCTTTTTTTATCTACATTAAAACCCAAGAAACTGATGCCGGCCTCGTTAAAATAACGGAACCAGGTCTCCGTCTCCAAGTCTCCCTGTTGGGGATGTACATCCCAACGCAAACCCCTAGGGACCATGCGTTCCTTGGAGTATTGCTCTAAAAAAGCGATATCCCATTCTAAATGGATCTCCGTAACCATGAGGTTTTTAAGCCTCATAAAGAGACCACCTATCTCAGTGTTCGTGTTTAAAGTGACGAAGACCCCATCCGTGTTGAAGGAACGGGTCTTCCTATAATCAAACACGGCCATGCTCTAATCTCGGATGAGAAAAAGAACTGAACAAATAAGTGTCTGCAACAATCAAAATCAAAGAAAAATGTACAATAAATGTGGGAAAAAGTTGCGCTACTAGTAAAAAAGAATATATAGCAGCCAGCATCAACAATGACAAATTGTATAAAGAAAAATAAAAAGTAGAAAAATGCAGCGCTATGAGAGTGCACAAACCCTGGAAACCAATCAAGGGTTGGTATATATAAAGTGCAATATTGAAACATAAATGGTATATGTATCAAAAACCAAATAAACATAACATACCGTATATACTCGAGTATAAGCCGAGTTTTTCAGCCCTTTTTTTAGGGCTGAAAGTATACCCCTCGGCTTATACTCGAGTCAGTACCTCAAAATCGAGAAATTCTGCGGCCGGCGTCTATTGTTCAAATCTCGCGCCGTTCTCCCTGTCCCTTCGGCAATAGGCGTTTCCAGAAAACACTGTGATGAGTGTTTGCGCCTATCACGGAGGTCCTCTTGTCCGACGTCCGTGATTGGCCGAGCACTGAACAACAGTGCCTGCTGGGAAACGGAGTCGGCGAATGAGAGGACATCCGTGATAGGCGCAAACACTCAACACAGTGTTTGCTGGAAACGCCTATCACGGAAGGGACAGGGAGAACGGCGCGAGATTTGAACAATGGACGCCGCCGCAGAATTACAAGATTTTGAGGTACTGACTCGGGCACAGGGAGGCGGAATCGACACAGTAAGGGGGCACAGTGAGGTGACAGTGGGCAGTGAGATGGCAATGGGCACAGTAAGGGGGCACAGTGAGACGACAATGGGCACAGTGAGGTGACAATGGGCAGTGAGGTGGCAGAGTGAGATGCCAATGGGCACAGTAAGGTTGGGCAATGGGCACATCCCCCCCCCCCCCCTCGGCTTATACTCGAGTCAATAAATTTTCCCAGGTTTTTTTGGTAAAAGTAGGTACCTCGGCTTATACTCGAGTCGGCTTATACTCGAGTATATACGGTAAGTGTTCAGTGCATGGGTGCACAACACTGAATGTGCTGCTATGAATACACTTATATTTTATACAGAGCAAAACACAAAAAAGACAAGGTATGTGCAGTTCATGTGACGGCAGACCACTGAATGTGCTGCTGTGAATACACTAATACTCTATACAGAGCAAAACGCAAAAAGAAAAAGGTATGTGCAGTTCATGTGACAATTATACACAAATCAATGTTAAACCAAAAACTCTTCCACATTGATTATAGTGAATATATATGAGTTCATAAACGCATTCAATGTTCTAATCTCCTAGATGTGATGTTTAGGGATGAGCTTCGAGTTCGAGCCGAACTCATGTTCTGTCATGGATATGCAGTAGTGTTTGTCTGTCAGCTTACCTTCCTTCCCATGTGTTCATCTTAGAGGCCAGAACCCTTTCACCTGGCTTCCTTTATAATCTCCTCCCAGCCTGACTCCACCCCAGGTCCTATCACAGAACACTATATTAACCTGTGCACTGCAAGCCTGCTTGGCTGATCAACGTGTTTGTTAGGCATTGTGTGTTTGGGTTCCTGCCTGCCGTGTGCTACGTCTGTCTCTCTGTTACGTTATTGGCTTGTCCCCGACTATCCCTGTCTGCTTTTGCCCCTTGACCTTCGGCTTGTCTTTCGTTATCCTTGTCTGCTTGTGGCCCTTGACTTTCAGCTTGTTATTCGTTACTCTTATATCTTGTGCTGCTGCTTCCCCTCTTGTCCCCTTATCCTACGGGGCGTGAGCTAGGAGACTCTAGGGGCCGCGACCTGGACCCAGCCTGCAGCATAACATCCTCACCACTAGAGGCTCTGGAGAAGACCTGCTGGGTCTTAGATTCCGCGCCCTGGGGAATCTTGGCTTTAGCTTCCTATAGGATCCCCGGTTGTGCTCCTCTGGTCCCGCTTTCCACAACCACCCAGTTTCCTATCCGCAGCAGTCAGCCATAGGGTTCACTACCTTGCGGTGCACTCCTGTCCCCCTACGGTGTGCATCTGTCACCTGGCCGTAGGTGACCTGACATGTTCGACTCGAACATTGCCGGTTCGCCGAACAGCAAACAATTTGGAGTGTTTGCGGCAAATTCGAAAAGCCGCGGAACACCCTGTAAAAGTCTATGGGAGAAATCTAAAGTGCTAATTTTAAAGGCTTATATGCAAGTGATTGTCATAAAAAGTTTTTGGGGACCCAGGTCCTGCCCCAGGGGACATGTATCAATGCAAAAACAAGTTTTAAAAACGTCAGTTTTTTCGGGAGCAGTGATTTTAATAATGCTTAAAGTGAAACAATAAAAGTGAAATATTCCTTTAAATTTCGTACCTAGGGGGTGTGTATAGTATGCCTGTAAAGCAGCGCTTGTTTCCCGTGCTTAGAACTGTCCCTGCACAAAATGTAATTTCTGAAGGAAAAAAAGTAATTTAAAAGCACTCGCGGCTATAATGAATTGTCGGCTCCCGACAATACAGAGAAAAGTTATTGATAAAAAAAAAAAAAAAATGCGTGGGGGTCCCCCCAAATTCAATTACCAGGCCCTTTAGGTCTGGTATGGATATTAAGGGGAACCATGCGTCACATTTTTTTTAAAAAATTACGTGAGGGTTCCCCCCAAATATCCATACCAGACCCTTCAGGTCTGGTATGGATTTTAAGGGGAACTCTACGCCAAATAAAAAAAAAATGGCGTGATGTTCCCCCCAAAAATCCATGCCAGACCCTTTATCCAAGCACACAACCTGGCAGGCCGCAGGAAAATAGGGGGGGGGGACAAGAGAGCGCCCCCCCCTCCTGAACCATACCAGGCCACATGCCCTCAACATGGGGAGGATGCTTTGGGGGTCTGTGACCCCTCAAAGCACCATGTCCCCATGTTGATGGGGAGAAGGGCCTCATCCCCATAACCCTTGCCTGGTGGTTGTGGGGGTCTGGGGGCAGGGGGCTTATCGGAATCTGGAAGACCCCTTTAACAAAGGGGGCCCTCAGATCCGCCCCCCCCTATGTGAATTGGTAAGGGGTACATTGTACCCCTACCATTTCACAAAGAAAGTGTAAAAAAATAAAAAAAAAACACACAGACACCGTTGGGAAAAGTCCTTTATTAAAAATGAAAAAAAAAAAGGATTCCAGCGGCTGTAATCCTCTCCGGGGTCCAGCGATGGATGATCTCCCCTCTCCGGGGTCCAGGCTCCAACGATGATGTCCAGCGCAGCGAGGAACAGCACTCTTCACCGGAGCGGAGACACTCCGGGAATGACGCGGCTTCAGCCAGTGACAGCTCTTAAGTAGCTCAGGGCGGGGCCACCCGTCACGTGACCCCGTCCCCCTCTGACGCAAGGGGAAACCCGGGCTTCCCCAGTGACGTGCGGGTGACCCCGCCCCCCTCTGATGTAACGCAGGCATACAGGCATCATGAGAAGTGCAATAGTACATCGACTGGGGCATAAACCTGCTATTAAACACTACGCTATTTATAAAATGACCATGCAATTAAGTTTGTAAATTCCAAAACAATATCAGCTGGTGCCTGCACGCCCTCTAAGTCGGTACAACCAATCGGGAGATGCAGGACACGATGTGACACCATCCACATCACTACACCCTTCTCCTCTGATTCATCCAGCCAATCCGAAGTGCGCAGCGTCACTTTCGCGTCACATGTTGCCGCCAAATTACGTCATTGCGCAATGCTGATAGCAATACCTGCGCTCCAAGCCTTGAATCCACAAAACATCTCACACATGTGATGTGGGGAGGCATGGCAACGCTCCGCGATGCAGCACCGCACGCACGTACGTAGCATAATGTGACTACATGAGTCATCAAGGACTGGATTCTTCACAGAGCAAACTCCGTGCAGAGATGGACATAGCGGTGGACTATAATATAGCGTGTGGTGTACATCACATGATCGGAACATGTAAAGTCCTGCTGCTTGCTGTAGCTAAGCGACCATACTAAAATAGTTGACAGGTCAAATATCAACATTTATAACAATATACAATGCAATAATTATATACTGTATAATCATATTAAATCCTGTACAAAGAAGGATATATCACGCTACAACTAAAAACTGGAGTTATTTCTGTTGTCAGCGATGTGAGGAAAAACTGACACAAAAACGACCGCAGTCTCCACAACTAAGTATGGCAGTGTATCAATAGATACATTTATATAATGCCAAACATAAAACATTGTACACTATCTCAGTACTATTACATGGAGAAAAAATAAATACATATGGTAAAAAAAAATTGTAAAAATAGGATAGATCCGTATGTCATTCTACTCATAAACTAATTAAAGGTAGACCTGTGCACGTGAGGGAACCAACTGAAATTCAAGCTTTATTAATAAAGGCGTTGATATCCCAGTCTATGTTTAACCCAAACGGCGAATAACATCTGAGCTGGTATATCCAGAATGTCTCCAACTGGGAAACACCACTTAAACATGATTCCCCCCTCCAATGTGGCATAAATTTATCTATCACTTGAAATTTGGTACCTAAAGGGTTTTTGTTATGGAAATGCAAGTAATGCCTGGGTACGCTGTGGTTAATGAGGCCCTTTTTAATACTGGCGTTATGTTCATTAACCCTGATGGAAAACTCTCTAATTGTGCACCCCACATATTGCTTTTTGCATGGGCACGTAATGAGGTACACAATAAAACGGGTGGTGCACGTAGTTAAATGCTTCATATGGTAAACTGTGGAAGTAGTGGTCGATTCAAAACTTTCCGTTTTCCTTCGTCCGCATACATTATGTATGCAGACATTGCATTTCCGACAAGGGTAGTATCCCTTGAGGTTGTGAAAAAAGGTTGGTCTGCTGGGAGGATCTGTTACATTAGGAGCAATTTGATTCCTTATGCCGCATACACACGATCGTTTTTCATGCTGTTAAAAATGGCCATTAAAACCGATTGTGTGTATGCTCCAGAGCATTTTTAACGACGTGAAAATTTCGAACATGCTCTATTTTTTCACGCCGTTTTTCATGTTGTTTTTTTTAACGACGTGAAAAACGTACGTGTGTATGCTTTTACGAGGTGAAAAAAAACACGCTTGCTCAGAATCAAGTATGAGATGGGAGCGCATGTTTTGGTAAAGCTAGCGTTTGAAATGGAGATGGCACATTCGTTGCGCTGGAAATAATAGCATCGTTTAATGCTGCGCATTCCTTTCTTCTTTAGATAATGCTTAAATAATTAGCTTCTTTTGCTAATGATATTCAGAGTTATGCCAAACTTGTTTCTTAGTAATTCTTAATTGATCTAATGATTTTAAAATATTGTTGTTAAGCCAGATCTCCCTCATAAATTCATAAATAAATGTAAAGATCACAAAAAATTATTTGTTTTTAGATTTTACATTTTAGATTTTTTTTTTTTTAAGTTAGATTTATTAATGTATTTTTTTGTTCTTTTATATTTTTTTGCTTATTATTTTCTTTTATATTTCATATTTTATTTTTCGAAAAATATTATTTGTGTGTCAAGTTACCACACCAACATTCGAAATTTGTTTAATTTTGCCTCAAGGAGGTTTGTGTCCCTTGTTAATACCAATAATATTTGGAGAAATGTCCCTGCCTACTCCCTAGCAAACTCTCTTTTTGAATAGAAATCACATAGTCAAGTATTTTAAGCAAAACAAAAGAATCCTTTATTTAGGCAGATAACAAATTAAAGGGGAAGGCAGCACTGGAGACCCTGCTTGAATTTGTGCATCCTTTGGACCCCACAGCAACCATCCAAGAAGAGAAAACCTAACTCTGGAATTATCCCAAAAAAAAAGGAGCACAATCTTGTCTTGGACTCCCAGAGGTCAGGAACAGCAGCAGATAAGTCAGATATGTCCCCAGTCTGTGGTACTACAGCAGTCATTATTTTTTCCTCTTCCTTGTAGCCTTCTCTCCAGCCTTCTCTGCAGCCTTCTCTGCAGCCTTCCCTGCAGCCTTTGTGGAGCGCTTCCTCGGAGGCTGGGGCTCAGGAGGAGAGCTTGTGGCAGGAGGAGGAGTAGGAGGAGGAGGAGGGGAACCTCAGTTATATTGGTGAACTGTGTCAGTTCACCTAGCAACCCCCTGTTGATCACCTTCAGCATGAGGTTTTCGCTGTATAGGCGTTGCCTCAAGTCCATCTGTGATAATTTATGGGCCAGGACTGCGGCATAGCCCTCTTCAACAGAGGGTGCCTCTCTGAGGGCCTGCAGTAGCCTCTCTTAGGAATGCTCTGGTTTCCTCCTCCACCTGCCTAACCCTCCTTGGCCCTCGTTGTATTTTCAGGGGAGGCATCTGGGCTCTTGTGCTGGGCCTGGCCTCCTCCTGTGTGCCACTGGGCCCTGCCTCCTCCTAGTCCCCAACATCACCCTCTTCCTGGCTCTGCTCTGGCTGTTAAAAAAAAAAAAGGGACATTCTTTATTTTTTGGCATCATCAATCACACACATTGTTCACCTCCAGACATTTTAAAATTGAATGGCAAAAGTGATTAAAATTCCAATGATTCTGACTCCTGATATTTTTGGCTTGTCCCCATCAAATTTGACCACTACTGTCTATTGCTCGTAAATCAATTTATTTTCAGACATTAAATAGATACTAATAGTAACATCTATTTTAAATCATCACTTTTGTTACATATAAATGTAGATATCAATACTATACCTGGCTCCATATATCCAAATCGGGCTCCTCAAGGACCTCTGCTTGATCCTCCGAGGAAGCCAGAGCAGGGTTGCAAGGAAGGCTGGAGGGTTGGCTACAAGGAAGGCTGGATAGACCTCTGGGGGGAAGGGTTGACAGAGATTCCCTGACTTCCAGATGGTCATCCATAAATGCTAAAACTTGCTGTAGTACCACAGACTGGGTTTATAAACCTTATCTGCTGCAGCACCTGACCTCTGGGACTTCAGGACCATATTCCTCTGGGTCCTGTATGTGCCCCTAATGGTAGATAGTTTGGTTTTAACATCTTGGATGGTTGTTGTGGGGATCTGGGTTTGTACAAATCCAAGCAGGCTCTCCAGTGCTGCTGTCCTGGCAGCTTTATTTTTATTTGATGCCGTTTTCGTCTGCCACAGGACAGTAAGTTCCTTCCATCTATCCAGGAACTCCCCCATGAATTCTGGATTCTTGAATGCCTGCATTTTGTCTGTAAAATCAAGAACCCAAAAAAAAAAACTTTTTTCAGTCAACATTCATCAAATAATCATTTTGGACAGATATAGGCCACAATCTCATCCTCTGAAGAAACACAAATCCTTAAAATGTTATGTACCTTGGTTAACACGTTCGTTGCTAACTCCCTCTCCCGGCAAATGAACGTATTTTCGACACATGGATATTAGCTTTATATACACTGCGCATGCGTGAAACTCTGCACGCTTTCCCCACCCCTGACGTTCGATATTGTACTTTCCCCGCCCCTTCTCGCTCGTCATAGTGCTTAACAACATGGCGGAGACACAGGTGGCTGAGATTACCTCTACAGAGGAAATTCCTGAGGAACCCAAATCCCGATCCCGGAGATATAAGGCATCCAACATGTCATTCGAGGAAATGGTGGAGATGGTCGCCATTTTGAGGAGGGAGGATTATGATGCCAAGCATGGGCCGTATAAAAGGCCTAATCTTGTCAAGTCAAAAATTATGGGCAAATTGGTCAAAACTCTTCACCAAAAATTCAGGGTGTGCAGAACTAAGGAACAGCTCAGAAAACGGTGGTCTGATCTGAAGTTGCGGGAGCCCGACCAATACAAAAGAATCAAGAAAGTTTTAGGAAAAAGTAAGTAATTGTCAGACATTTTCCCTGCTAAATATTATTACTTGGATTAAGTTGCGGATTTTTGCCTTTAATATAGTACAGTGAAAGATACCAACTTTCATGTTCGTCCGCACAGTAAACTGACGTAGTAAAGCTCTTTCTCCGTACACTTATTAATACGATGTTTTAGGATCATCCAGTGTGAACACCAAAATTTAAATTTATTTTTTGGGGAGATAATTTTGGAAACATGATGAATTCTTTTTAGACCAAAAAAATTATTTCTGACAAATTAAAAAGGGTATGCATTGTAATGTTAAGTGAGAGAATGCTCAGCAGCTGATTAAACATCTGAACTCAGTAGTACAAGTGTGGCCCAAAAGAAAAAACTTTTTAGGGTGTCACACACAGGTGATCCAGTGTATATACTTGGGGGTGTTTCAATGTGTCAAACTATATTAAAATAAGTAGATGTTCTTGTTTTGGCTATGTATACAATCATGTGTTCAGGTTGTCACTGGGGGTAAATTGAAAATTGGACCACACTTCCAAATAATCTTTCAAAATTCGCTTTCAGGGTTTATTTTTGTATATAATGATTATTTAGGAATTAAACTATACCTTTTATTGCAATCTCCATAGGGCTTCAAAAAGCGAAGACAGATGAGCCTATAAATCCAACACCTCCAACAAGACCCCCAGAACCACATGATGTAGAGGAACGTGAAGTTGAGGAAGTGGAAAGTGGCACCACAACAGGTCAGTGTCAAACAACACAGATGCAGGTTAATAGATGTAGGCATACATATTCTATAGTACATGTTTTTTATTTTTTTAGGTGCTGTTCTGCCTGAAGACCCCGAAAAGTTTACAAGTCACAGTGCACAGATCCTGATCCAATACCTAATGGTCTGCTGTTGTGACCTCGAAAAAATAAAGGGAGACTTGATAGAGATCAGGCAAAATACCAAGCGGGTGGAGGAAAGGCTACAAAATATCATGGCTGTGCTTGGGCGGGTTTAATTTTTGAACACAAAAGAACGTTGAACTTGCTGTGTTTTTGCAGGTTTTTGTTTGTTTTCATCTTTAATGAATAGTACATGTTTAAATTTACAATAACGTTTTTAAGATAGTTTTTTAAGCATGGCTGTTCATGCTTTTTACCCCCAAAAATATTTTTGATACATCTAAATTTAAAAGGAAGTTTAATAAAAAATAAAAAATAAAAACTATTTTATTACCAAAAATTTGTGGCTTCATTATGTAAATGTTGGGCAAAGTGAAATAATAAATGTTTTGTGTTTACACTGACAATGAAGGCTATTTAAGAATGCTAAATACATATGGCACTACAAGTGCACTAGGTAAACCTACGAGAAACATAAAAGAATCAAAATCAAAAACACAATACAAAGATTTTCTCAAAGAAATGTTTTATTTTCAAAACAAATAAGTTTAAGCATCCACAGGCATATCAATGGCCCCCCTACCCACAAAATATTCTACATATTTTTGTCTCACATCACGTCCGGTTTGGGGGGGCCCAGCCTGGACGGCCAGCTTCCAGGGCCACTAAATTTCCATTGTCAAGTAATGAGGCCTCAGGCCCACTCAAAGAGAGGTAATTTGCAGAATGCACCCTCAAAAAATTATGAAGCACGCAACAAGTCATGACGACATGGTTCCATTTATAGGGGGCAAGGTGGATGGAAGTGAAGAACAGGCAGAATCGGCTGGCCATGATGCCAAAGGCATTTTCCACCACCCTTCTTGCTCTGGCCAGCCGATAGTTAAACACCCTCCTCTCAGGGGTGAGGGTGCATTGAGGGAATGGCCTCATTAAATGGGGACCCAGGCCAAACGCCTCATCCGCTAAAAAAACAAATGGGAGTCCCTTCACATTCTGCTCCGCTGGTGGCAAGGCCAGCTCATCCGATAGGAGCCGTTCCCCAAACTCGGTCTGTGCAAACACTCCTCCATCTGACATTCTGACATTTTTGCCAACGTCCACATACATAAATTCGTAGGTGGCCGACACCACTGCCATCATGACGATGCTGTGGAACCCCTTATAATTGTAATAAAAGGATCCCGAATGGGGTAGTGGTACGACCCGAACTTGCTTGCCGTCGATGGCCCCTCCACAGTTTGGAAAGTTCCATCGTTGGGCAAACTCAGATGCCACATTCTGCCATTCATACTGTGGAACTGTGGAGTTAAATTAAAAATAAATTAATACTTTGAGACAGAAACATTGCAAGCAGATTTGAGAAAACCATTAATGGCCAACATTAGGATAAACAGAAAAATTTAAACATTATTAGTAAGCACCAAAAAAGCGAAAAACAAAACAAAAACAAAAATAGGGGGGGGGTTGAAGATGAGTTGGGGAGATCACAAATCAAGGCTGTAGCACTCTGTATGAAGTTTAACAAAATTTAACATTCCTATGCAATCTTTAGGGGGCGTTTAAGGTAGAGCACTACAATAGAGTAGAGAAAAAAAGAAATGGAAGTGACTAGGCTAGGTGGGTATGGCCCCAGGATAGCATGCTGGAGAGGTTAGCTAAGGAAAATTTAAATGTAGGCCTAAAAAAAAACATCAAAAAATATAAACATGCATTGGGAGAAAGGGGACATTCCCTGCAGATAAGAATCATGGGAATTAGGGACTGATAAAAAAAATATATATATATTAAGCAAGAAATACATACAATGTGATGTTTTAAATTAGAACACTTACCTTAATATAGTCCTCCTGCAAAACTTGAAGGATGGCAGAACAAGTCTCTGGTATAATGATCCCCAGAGCCTGGGGGGAGATGCCTGTTGAGAACTTGAGGTCCTGCAGGCTTCTCCCAGTCGCCAGGTATCACAAAGTGGCGATGAGCCTCTGCTCAGCAGTGATGGCTTACCGCATAACGGTGTCCTGCCTGGTAATGTAGGGGGACACCAAAGCCAACAGATGCTGAAATACAGGGGTCAAACATCCTGAGAAAATTCCTGTAATCCTCAGGATTATTCTCCCTGATCTCCCGCAACAAAGGCATTTGACAGAACTGGTGCCGCTGGAGCAACCAATTCTTGGTCCATGAACTCCTCCTCACCCTGTTCATGGCCTGGAGTCAGGATACAGCATGAACCCCTGCTCCAACTACAGCACGAACTCTACGACGAGTACTGTACGTAGCCGCAACATGGCTAGATAACGGTCGGCTGCTCAGAACGAACTAGAAGAACGCACGGAAGAACAGCAAGGCCTATGAAGAACAAGCTGAAAAACAGGAACGAGCAGACAAGAACGCACTGAATAAACAGATACGAACTGACTACAAGCACTGCAAGACAGATACGAACCCACAAGCACAAACTGAACTCCACAAAACGATCTTCAAAGCACGAAGACTGAAAAGTGCGAATCGTCTCTCACCAAACTTTTACTAACACGCGGTAACACGAAATTAGCAAAAGCGTCCCAAAGGGTGGCGCCATTAGAACAGAACTTCCCCTTTATACTGGCGTCGTACATGTTGTACGTGAGTGCGCTTTGCTCGAGCGTTTTTTTAATGAACGTGTGTATGCAAGACAGGCTTGAAAGGAAACAAGAAAAAAAACGACGAGAAAAACGTTGGTTTAAAAAATGACATTAAAAACGTACGTGTGTACGCGGCATTAGAGGTGGGGCTCCTCTATAAATGACTCCTGCTCTGTCAGGAAGAACAGGACCCAACACAGGGTCGTTCTTGAGTACCTTCTAGTGGCGATTTAAGATGCTTTTGACTTGTTTAACATCTGGTGCCCGTTTAGGTTGTTCAGAAATTAGCAAACGTTGGTCTAGTGTTGAGACACTGTTGATTTCCTCGTCAATGGTTGTCGAAAGGTACCCCAAATCTGGACTTAAGAGTTTCCGTTCGTTGATAAAAATCTGAAAAGTGTGTACAATTTCTCCTAATACAGAGCAACTGACTCCGTGGTACAGAGTTCAGCCAAGAACTATAATGGCAGCTGTCGAACGGGATGTACCCGTTGCAGTCGGTCGGCTTAAAAAAAGTTTTGGTGACCAACTGATGATCCGCAACCGTGATCTCCAGGTCGAGAAAATGGATAGTAGTGCGACTGGTCTCATATGTCAACACAATACCCATCTCATTGTCATTGAGAGTAGCCATGAAATCATGTAAAGACCCCTCATCTCCTGGTGCAGTAACACATACATGGAGAGAGACTATGACCAATATAACAGATCACCTTATACCTATCATTAAACGCACCCAGGTCCTCCCCACAATGGGGGTTTTCCCAGGGAACTCACTGGCCCCAAACAAGGAGCAGAAACAAACAAGGCACCCGAGGGGGGAGGCGGGCCAGGAAAAAGAAAGCGACCATAAATGCTAGTGAAATTTTTAATCTTAGTCAGGCGATTTTTTTCTGATGCTGAACTACGTATTTTGAATATGGGTCTCAAGTTTGTTCCCTCTAAAAAATTGAACAAATTTGATACTTTTGTAGATGTACATAAATATGTCCGGAGATTAAATGTACAAAGACATTTTATTGCCAACCCTTCAAGACCAAGAGACTTTAATACAGGTGCGGATAAGGTCGTTCACTCTGGCCTATCAAACCCCTCTCTTTTCAACCCCCCCAGTGTTACTGCACCATCGATCAAGGTATTTAGGGACTTGGTCCTTAAAGACTTACAATCTTTGCCTAAGAAGCGAATATATGATCACCCTGATATTAAAATAGACCTCAAGTCGTTGTGCGAACGCAAAGACC
The DNA here is from genome assembly GCA_029206835.1 of Rana muscosa. Taxonomy (NCBI): domain Eukaryota; kingdom Metazoa; phylum Chordata; class Amphibia; order Anura; family Ranidae; genus Rana; species Rana muscosa. The sequence goes on along the minus strand of CM055118.1, from coordinate 979,426,436 downwards.
TGATTATCCGCCCTGCAGACAAAGGGGAGGTTTAGTTATCTTAGATAAAAAGGACTACCATACGGAGATGTGTTGGATTTTGGATGACACCAATACTTATATACCATTAGCCAGGGACCCTACGAAGGATTTTAAGAGAGCCTTGGTTGAACTGGTTAATAAGGGGTTTCAACAGGGGATTTTGGACAAAAAGGAGAGGGATTATTTGGTACCTCTGGCCCCCCATATACCCATCATGTATTCTCTCCCCAAAGTCCATAAAAATGCTGCACTACCTCCAGGCATACCCATTTTCAGTGGGATTGATTCTGTGACGTCACGCATAGGTCGATATATTGACTTTCATTTGCAGCCACTGGTATGATCGACCCCTTCCTATTTGAAAGATACAGGTGCTACCATATGCCTATTGGAGGGTGTTGACAATCGAGGTGACTGCTTACTGGTTATGGCTGACGTCACTGCATTATACACTTGTATACCACACAGACTTGGCCTGAATGCGGTTGAACATTTCATGTCTAATAACAGTTTGATCCCGGCTGTTCAGCAGCATTACATTATGGAATTACTCCGGTTTGCCACACAGTGTAACTACTTCTGGTATAATAACCAGTTCTTTCTGCAGAGAAAGGGTGTTGCTATGGGGGCCAAGTTTCGCCCCCAGTCTCGCAAACCTTTTCATGGCTCTGTGGGAGGAGGATGCCGTCTATGCTTTGCAGCGACCTGAGCTGGCCTTATGGGCCAGGTATATAGACGACATCCTCCTCCTATGGAAAGGAGATAAGGAGTCTTTACATGATTTCATGGCTACTCTCAAAGACAATGATATGGGTATTGTGTTGACATATGAGACCAGTCGCACTACTATCCATTTTCTCCTCACGGTTGCGGATCATCAGTTGGTCACCAAAACTTTTTTTAAGCCGACCGACCGCAACGGGTACATCCCGATCGACAGCTGCCATTATAGTTCTTGGCTGAAATCTGTACCACGGAGTCAGTTGCTCCGTATTAGGAGAAATTGTACAAATTTGTCAGATTTTTATCAACAAGCGGAAACTCTTAAGTCCAGATTTGTCGAAAAGGGGTACCTTTCGACAACCGTTGAGGAGGAAATCAGCAGGGTCTTTACACTAGACTGATGTTTGCTAATTTCTGAACAACCTAAACGGGCACCAGATGTTAAATTCAAATGGTCTTTTTTCACCCAATTTTCTGTACAACACAAACAAGTCAAAAGCATCTTAAATCGCCACTGGAAGGTACTCAAGAACGATCCTGTGTTGGGCCCTGTCCTTCCTGACAGAGCAGAGAATTTATAGAGGAGCCCCATCTCTAAGGAATGAAATTGCTCCTAATGTAACAGATCCTCGCAGCAGACCAACCTCAAGGGATACTACCCTTGTCGGAAATGCAATGTCTGCATACATAATGTATGCGGACGAAGGAAAACTGAAAGTTTTGAATCCACCACTACTTCCACAGTTTACCATATGAAGCATTTCACTACGTGCGCCACCCATTTGATTGTGTACCTCATTACGTGCCCATGCAAAAAGCAATATGTAGGGCGCACAATTAGAACGTTTTCCATCAGGGTGAATGAACATATCGCCAGTATTAAAAAGGGCCTCATTAACCACAGCGTACCCAGGCATTACTTGCATTTCCATAACAAAAACTCTTCAGGTACCAAATTTCAAGTGATAGATAAATGTATCTCACATTGGAGGGGGGAATCATGTTTAAGTGGTGTTTCCCAGTTGGAGACATTCTGGATATACCAGCTCAGATGTTATTCGCCAATTGGGTTAAACTTAGACTGGGATATCAACGCCTTTATTAATAAAGCTTGAATTTCAGTTGGTTCCCTCATGTGCACAGGTCTATCTTTAATTATTCTATGAGTAGAATGACATACGGATCTATCCTATTTTTACCATATGTATTTATTTTTTCTCCATGTAATAGTACTGAGATAGTGTACAATGTTTTATGTTTGCCATTATATAAATGTATCTATTGATACACTGCCATACTAAGTTGTGGAGACTTCGGACGTTTTTGTGTCAGTTTGTCCTCATATTGCTGACCACAGACATAACTCTAGTTTTTAGTTGTAGGGTGATATATCCTTCTTTGTGAATGATGAATGAATGACTTGTATAGCGCTATAAATGCGAACTGAATCGCCTCAAGGCGCTTTTTGCAGCCAGTGTCTGTTTGGCTGGTGCGGTCATTAACCTCGTAGGGTCTCGACGCGCTTGGGACACACATTCGTACACATATATGTACACATATATACTGGGCCAATTTGGACAAGATCCAATTAACCTACCAGCATGTCACTTGGAGTACAGGATTTAATATGATTTTATATAATTACTGCATTGTATATTGTTATAAAATGTTGATATTTGACCTATGTCAACTATTTTAGTATGGTCGCTTAGTTACAGCAAGCAGCAGGACTTTACATGTCCCGATCACGTGATGTACACCACACGCTATATTATAGACCACCGCTATGTCCATCTCTGCACGGAGTTTGCTCTGTGAAGAATCCAGTCCTTGATGACTCATGTAGTCACATGATGCTACATACGTGCGTGTGGTGCTGCATAGCAGAGCGTTGCATTGCTATGCCTCCCCACATCACATGTGTGAGATGTTTTGTGGATTCGAAGCTTGGAGCGCAGGTATTGCTATCAGCATTGCGCGATGACGTCATTTGGCGGCAACGCGTGACGCAAAAGTGACGCTGCGCACTTCGGATTGGCTGGCTGAATCAGAGAAGAAGGGTGTAGTGACATGGGTGGTGTCACATCGTGTCCTGCATCTCCCGATTGGTTGTACCGACTTAGAGGGCGTGCAGGCACCAGCTGATATTGTTTTGGAATTTAGAAAAATATTTGCATGGTCATTTTATAAATAGCGTAGTGTTTAATAGCAGGTTTATGCCCCAGTCGATGTACTATTGTACGAAACATGTCGGGTACATAGCCTACTGAGCTGTATACACTACACTTTTCCAATTTTTGTGATCACCTATATACATGCACTTCTCATGATGCCTGTACGTTTTTGTACTTGTTTCATTTTAATAAATTCAAAAGTCTTTTGAATCTGCACTATGTGGAGGCCTTTTTTTTTTTTTCCCATGGTCTATGCTGATTCCTGGATGTAAAGCACTTTTCCTTGGCGAGATCCTCCTCGTTGCAGCTTATACCTGGTACCATCACTGGTTTCTCTGGTGTGGACACAGATATGTAGCGGGGTCCCCTTTAAGACTCCCGGAACTACCTTGCCCAGAATCCCTTTCGGCATGTTTCCACCCCAGAGACTCATGGGAGGGGTTATAAAAGGGGGAGGCGAGGCTTGGCTCTGCCTCTTTGGGACACGAGACTTCAGTGACTGATCCTCCTGTGCGGATGTGCCGGAGTGCAAGGCCTGAAGCCTGAGGCCTTGCGCAGCACCAAAGAGCCTTCCACCCCACTGCGAGCCTGGGTGGCATCTGACTTCGCTTGTCTACAACCTTGGTTGGATCGGGGACCCGATCGCTGGAGACACTGTGTGTGTGTGTGTAGGACACAGTCGGTGGAAGTTCCCGGACTGGGATCGCGTCCGGAGGGGTGAGCGAGCGTATGCTCAGACCATATACTGTTGTTGCTAATGTGCCTATAGACTGCCGTGGCCCACAAGTTTATATCTCACACTCTCACTGGAGATCCATATCAGAGAGGAACTTAGAGTTCATGAAGTAAAGTGTTTATTTCGTCACAACCTTCCCACTGGATTACAAATGGTATTCTGTTAATGTGCACCACCTTTAAAGAATTGTCGGTGAAGAAACCATCATCCCCTATAGACTGAGTTTTAGATATCTGAGCCAGGCCTGGCCAGCTAGTTAGTTCATTTAGGTACTGCGCCACAGGGCGCCTCGTTAACGGTCGCCCACGCGGCGCACCTTTACTGTTTCCTCTATTGCATAGTATGTTTATTGCTGCAGGGATCTGCAACCTATTACCTGTAAACTGTTACCATTGTTAATCTTTCTTCTCCATAAGCTTAAAGTAAATTTGATACCCCTTTCATTATTGCCTTGATGTCTGAGTTTACTTATACGGTATAAGAATTTTATTGCTGCCATAACTAACTGTGCCAGTAGGGGGTCGAGTACATTGCCGGGGGTTGGCGGAGCTGTTTTCAGGGCCCAAACTAAATCTGCGGCCTTCTTAGTTGAAGGTATCGCTACAGATATATAGCATTCCATTCGCAGGAGTTCCAGCTGGAGAGTGTGCCTAGGAGTATCGTTCCTTGCTTTGTCAACCCACCGCCGCTGGCGCGTGTGTCCACGTTTTGGGGTAGGAGTATTTATTCTCTTATTAACTCCCCTGGTGTTGGATACACATCCCTGGGAGCTGCGTGAAAACATTCACCTTACATGCTACAGCGTGATCATCTCTTTTATAATATTTACAGCATCCCAACATCACATCTAGGAGATTGGAACATTGAATGCGTTTATGAACTGATATACTGTATATTCACTATAATCAATGTGGAAGAGTTTTTGGTTAAACATTGATTTGTGTATAATCGTCACATGAACTGCACATACCTTTTTTCTTTTTGTGTTTTGCTCTGTATAGAGTATTATGCTGCGTACACACGACCATTTTTCTCGTCGGGAAAAATTAAATTTTTTCTCTTTTGATGAGAAAAACGACCGTGTGTGGGCTTTTGGTAATTTTTCCCGACGAGAAAAACGGCATTAATCACAACGAGAAAAATTAGAACATGCTCTAATTTTTCTCGTCGTGATTCACAACATTTTTTTCCGCTGCAGTTTTCCCAAAGGGAAACACTGCCGGGGTGCCTACACACGGTCGTTTTTCTCGACCAAGAGAAAAAATGACGGGAAAAACGGCTGTGTGTAGGGGAACAAGCTGTTCCTCGTTTCTCCCGTCGGGATTCACGGCGGTGTTTTCACCGCCGTGAATCTCGATTGTGTGTACGCGGCATTAGTGTATTCACAGCAGCACATTCAGTGGTCTGCCTTCACATGAACTGCACATACCTTGTCTATTTTGTGTTTTGCTCTGTATAGAGTATAAGTGTATTCATAGCAGCACATTCAGTGGTCTGCACCCATGCACTGAACACTTATGTTATGTTTATTTGTTTTTTGATACATATACCATTTATGTTTCACTATTGCACTTTATATATACAAACCCTTGATTGGTTTCCAGGGTTTGTGCACTCTCATAGCGCTTTTTGTCATTGTTGATGCTGGCTGCTATATGTTCTTTTTTTACTAGTAGCGCAACTTTTTCCCACATTTATTATAACATGTTTGTTATTTAAAAAAAAAAAAAAACAAACAAACCCATACAACCCCTCCACTTAAAGCGCTGTTTTCTGGGAGACACACAGTCCCAGAAGACAGCAGGGACCAGTGGGATCGCGCAGCATGACTCGCGCATTCGCAGTAGGGAACCAGGAAGTGAAGCTCCCTTACCGAAGATGGCGGCGCCTCCACCAGAGAGCCGAGGGACAGATCGGCTTCGGGTGCCGACATCGCGAGCGCCCAGGACAGGTAAGTGTCCATATATTAAAAGTCAGCAGCTGCAGTATTTGTAGCTGCTGACTTTTTTTTTTGGGCGGAACTCCTTTAAGGACCGTGCCTCTTTCTGAGATTTGGTGTTTACAAGTTAAAAAAAAAAAATTTTGTTAGAAAATTACTTAGAAAACATATAAATATAATGTTTGGGGTTCTAACACCCTAGAGAATAATATGGCGGTCGTTGCAATACGGTCTTACTTTTTGGGGAAAAATAAATTTTTTGATTTAAAAAAAAAAAAAAAGGTAAGGTTATCCCAATTTTTTTTTTATATTGTGAAAGATAATATTACACCGAGTAAATTGATACCCAAAATGTCACGCTTCAAAATTGCACCCGTTTGTGAAATGGCGACAAACTTTTACCCTTAAAAATCTCCATAGGCGATGTTTAAAAAATTCTACAGATTGCATGTTTTGAGTTACAGAGGAGGTCTAGAATTATTGCTCTCACTCTAACGATCGTGGCGATACCTCACATGTGTGGTTTGAACACCGTTTTCATATGTGGTTGCTGCTCACGTATGCGCTAACTTATGCGCGTGAGCTCGGCGGGTCGGGGCGCGTTTACATTTTTTTTTATTATTATTATATATTTTACCTTTTATTTTTTATTTTTACACTGTTCTTTGAAAAAAAAATCATGCCACTTTTATTCCTATTATAAGGAATGTAAACATCCCTTGTAATAGAAAAAAATCATGACAGGACCTCTTAAATATGAGATCTGGGGTCAAAAGGCCTCAGATCTCATATTTACACTAAAATGCAATAAAAAAAATGAAATGTCATTTAAAAAAAAAAGTCTCTGCAAGAGCTATGGGCAGAAGTGCCATTTTGACGTCGCTTTTGCCCTGCAATGATATGGAGACGGGTGGGGGCTATCTTCCCCTCACTCGTCTCCATACCTAACAGGACACAGGACCCGATTGCCTGCGCTGCTACCGACGGCTCCGGTAAGCGACGGAGGGTGGGGGAGCGCGGCGGGAGGGGGGCCCTCTTCCATTGCCGATAAAAGTGATCTCACGGCGAATCCCCTGCAGATACCACTTTTATCTGAAAGTGGACCGCCCACTAAAGAAGAAGATACCGGGGTTATGGCAGCTAGCTGCTGCCATAACAACGATAACCCTCTTCAAAGTACCGACGTATAACGACGTATGTAAGTAAGTGGTTAAACACTACTTTTACCTACAGGTAAACCTAAAATAAGACTTACCTGTAGGTACTGCAAATATCTTCTAAACCTGCAGGGTTTAAGAAATATTTACCATATACGCTTGCGCCAAGGACATCGGCGCATGCGCAGTGAAGAAAGGGCACGATCAAGTCATTTCTAAAGGGCCCGTGCCGTGACCGTCGGCTCCCGCACGCATGCGCAGGAGTGACGTCAAGCAACTACGGCCAGTCACCGAGCCGAAGTCCATGGCCCCAGAAGGAAGAGGATTGAAGATGGACGCTGGGACAGCGCGGGCTTCGTTTGCAGGTAAGTGCTACATAATGGGCTAGTATGTGATGCATACTAGCCCATTATTCTTTTAATTTGCATGGAACAAAAGAGGAAGTAAAACCCATCAGGGTTTACTTCCTCTTTAAAAAAGCAAACCCCTAAGGCCGCAACAACGGTGCAAAAGCACTGCAAAAACGCCAAATGTCTTATGGGCAGTTTTGGGCACATCAGTGTGAAAAGGGTCTAAGTGTACTGCAAATGCAGTTGCGCTAGATCTAAGGGAAAGCGCTGCTGATTTCTGTCATCCAATTATGTGCAAGCAAACATGCTGTTTTTTTTTATTTGTCTTTTGTTTTTTTCTTGCATGTTCCCCCTCAGGTCTAGAGCAAGTGCATTTTCAGTACACAGACTATTTGCCCTTAGTAAATCAACCCTATTGTATCTGAGGTAGAGAGGGTTTACCAGTGCATCAAGCAAGGCAGTGTTGCCAACCTCCCAAAATGAAATGTACTGACAGGACACCAAAAATTTACAGACAGCCTCTATTTTTTGCTGAAACACCAATTACATTTATTGACAATTTACAATTTCTTACTGACACTTCAAAAAAGTATGTAGCGACCTCACCTCTCACTCCCTCCTTCTCTTCTCGGTCAATGGCTCTCGTCTAGGGGTCCAGGGAGGAGAGTGTGGCGCACCACCAGCTCGTATCCTCTTGTGTGCAGAGGTGCGAGCTATAACCTTTTACCTTCGGGCCTGTGTGCCTGTCCAGAGCCAAAACTTCCCTTGAGGATGATTCCCACCCTCCATGCAGGTGGAGGTAGGACCCTTTAACTCCCAGAAAGACAAGTTCCACACCACTGAAAGTCCAACACTTATTTATTCTTCAGTGCAATAAATAGTTCTTTGAAAATGACTGGTCAGACATAGAACAGTTCAGAAGACAGTGGGGAGGAGGTCCAGGCACAAACTTGAACTTGGGTTTTCTCCTGTTCCGTAATAGCGCGAACAGGCTTGGCACACAGTCGCTTCCACCGACCGTGAGTGGTCTCTGCCATAGACCAGATGAATAAGGCCTCTGCCACAGACCTGGTTGTTGGGTCTCTGCCACCAACCTGATTCACGATGGGTCCCTGCCACAGACCATGAGAACGTGGACTACCTTCTATGAGCAATGGCCCCTGTCAGAGAGAGGACATCCATCCGGACAGTTACCAGAGGCCCCGCCGTCACCAGCAAATGCTGCACTGGGTCTTTGGAAGGGTCACCTCCCTGGCCTCCTTGTCCCAGATTCGGGTGTCCACACCGAAGGACACCCTAGGAGCCCTCGATCCCTTGCGGAACCCAGTCGAAGGTACTGGGCCCCAGGCCTCCAGAGAGTACCTCACCCCAGACCAAAGGTGTCTGGGGTGGAACCGCAACTCCGTCCCCGGGCCTAGGGCACCCGGAGACCACCATCACGCACCCCCCCAGGCTGAAGGTGCCTGGGAGTGGACCCCAAGCGGAAGATGTCTGCCCCCTTTATACTCTCCCCCAGCATGCACAGCAGGTTTCCCACCCCGCTGTACTACTGCCGCGAGAGGACACAAAGGGCGCAGCCCTCCAATGGCAATTTAACCCCGGCCTACGGCAACAGTGCCACCTGTAGGCCGCAGGGAACTAGACACCATTGATATCCTCCACTGGCATAAATTGGTCCAGGAATCCTAACAATTGTTGCATCTGAGCCTGGTACCACTCAGATGCCTCCCCTAAATATGACCACCCGCTACAAGTACATTAACCTAAATTATCAGTTTCAGTGCAAAACAGTGCAAATATCAATATCTAGAAATATGTGTTTCCGGGAAAGGTGTAGGGAACTGCCAACATCCTATATAGATATAGATATAGATATAGAGAGAGAGAGAGAGAGAGAGAGAGAGAGAGAAAAATGTGCAATGCACTAGAATAATCCCCTTGGACTTTATAGGCAGAAAGTTAAGCAGTAGATAGTAGAATAAGTTTAAAAGGCAGTGACACCACTTTAATCAATACAAAGCATAATCAAAACAGGCAAACATAGCGCTATAGTGATAAAAAAAAAAAACAAGATATACATAGAATATTTTGCACAATGGAAAATTGCAATCAAACCCAGTTGGTACAAGTAATCCCTTCTTCAGGTGAGTTAAAAGTGGATGTAAACCCACTCTCGTCCTTTCTAAACTACCGCCACAGTCAGGGCCGCCATCAGGAATTTTACACACCCCTTACACAGCTTTATGCACGGGCCTCCCTGGAGCAGAGAATGGGGGGGGGTGTCACTCTCACCTCTTCCTCCTGCCGTGGATTGAGAAGCGGGGGGGGGGGGGGAGTACTGCCATAAATAATGCAAGTGTCTTTCTCACCTCTTCCTCCTGCCGCAGATTGAGAAGTGGGGTGGGGGTGGGGGTACTGCCGAAAATGCAAGTGTCTTTCTCACCTCGTCCTCCTGTCCTCCTGTGGTGGGTCTGTTGTCCGGAGTTCGGTGGGTGGAGTCGTGATGTCAATAGACTCCCCACCCACCTTGTCAACATGCATTTTCTCCTGCGTATTTCTTACACTGAACTTCTGCTATGATCACTAACATCCGGTCAAAACCCAGAAAAGTCACCACATGACTTCAGCATGCCCAATCATGCTGAGCTGTGGAGTGGCCAATCCTGGGAGAGCTAGAGAAGAAAGGAGGAGGGGATCTGAAGTACACAGAGGTGCTGATTTACTAAGAACAATGCGTTGCGCCGGTCCATATATTAATTGATGCGCCAGATAAATCATTGATTGGGCGTGCAAATCGGCACACGCAGACGCACAACGCGATAATAAATATGTAAACGGCAACTGGTGCCAGGGTAACTGCTGTTTTCTCATTGATAATAGCGCACGCCCATCTCATTGGATGTGTCTTGTTAGGCAATTAGTAGGTGTTCTCACTTAATTAACCCTTTTGATGCTAATCTCATTCCTATTACTTCTAATATATCTTTGAAATGTTTTTTTTTTTCTATTTTAACACAAATCTTTTAATATATTACATATATTACAAAGAACAGAAAAGTGTTTCTAAACCCAATAAATTTATATTTTCAGATCTTGATCTTTAAAGGTGACCATGCACTGCAATCTTAAAAAAATAAGAAAAATTAGATTAGGCAAGAGCCTGTTTGATTTCCAAAATTTGAATTAATTGTTCAAGTGCGTATACCTATTACCTATTTTTCCGAAATCTCGAGTTGTACAGAGATTGGACAATCAGATTGCATAGTGCATGACCATCTTGTGGATGTGCCATGACCCACTTGTATTTTCACAAGTGGACACGAAAACCTACATCTCCAGATACATATTTGTGAAGCACAGTGGTGTTGTGGTTAGCACTTTCACCTAGCAGCAAAAAAGGTCGCTGATTTGAATTCCGGCTGTGAAACCATTTGCCTGGAGTTTGCATGTTCTCCCTGTGCCTGCGTGGGTTTCCTCCAGGTACTCCGGTTTTCTCCCACAATCTAAAAACATGCTGTGAATCGGATCCTGTCTAAATTGGCCCTAATATGTATAAATGTGTGTAAGGGACCCACACAAACACCACCCCATGTTAAAAAAAAAATATTTGTTTTCTTAATTTGCAAATAAGGATTATCTCTTCCTCAGAGAACTTAGCAGCAGTACAAGCAACTTCCTGTAGGGGCGTGATGTCATTCCTCTGTGCTGGCCACTGCTTTCCGAGAGCCACATATGTGCATACCTGTGCACACACAGCAGTTGCGCATCTCATATACACGGCGGTCATGCATCTACATGCATTTGGCGCATCTACTGTAGCTGCAGGTACTCAATTTTTATGGAAATTAATAGTAAAGCGGATGCAGATTTCCAGGACTGGACTAACAAATGTTTCTATTGAAAGGCAACTGGTGTTTTCTATTAAACAAGGTCTAAATGGGTCATTGACATGCATCACAGTTGTACTTAGGAATGCGTCTTTGCAAAGTTAAACTAAATGAAATCCTTTCTTATTTTTGCTTGGGGATAGAGTGCAGAGGGATTAGGTCTGGTCAGTTTTTGGGGATGTCTGCACCCCTGATAGGGTGAAGACAACTCCCAAATTTTGCCACTTTCTCCTTCAAATTTATTCACTTCCTGTCACATAGCCAAACAGGAAGTGAGGGTAAAACCCTACCATTGTCTTTCCTTGGGGACACACAGGTCAATCTAAGTAGTTTCCCATTAGGTAAATTGCACTCCAGCATTTTGCTGTGTACACCCCAAATTATTAGGTATTTTGGACTTTGGGGTTTATTTACTAAAGGCAAATCCACTTTGCACTACAAGTGCACTTGCTGGAGATCCAAGGGGGACATACAGGGAAAAGAAAAAAACACCATCTTTGCTTCTACATGATTGGATGTTAAAATCACCAGTGCTTCCCCTCAGATTTCAGCGACTACACTTGTACTGCAGAGTGGATTTGCCTTTACTAAACCCCAAACTACCTAATGATTTGAGGTGTACACAACAAAGTGCTAGAGTGCAATTTGCTTAATGGGGACACTAGTTAGATTGATCTGTGTGTTCCAAGAAAAGATATTGGTAGGGGTTTACCCTCACTTCCTGTTTGGCTGTGTGACAGGAAGTGAAACCAATTTTAAGAAAAGGGACACAAAGCCCAACCTAAAAAAGACAAGCAGGGGTTTTAACACTCACTTGGTTTCCCTTAAATGCCCACAATTAGAATAGGATTGTCTTAAGCTAGATTTTAGCGCAGTGCTCTAAATCAGTGCTTCTCAAGTACCCCCAACCGGCCATGTTTGCAGGTTTTCCTTCATCTTGCACATGTGCTTTAAATCACAGTCAATGGCTTGGTATTTTAGATAAGATAAATTCACAAAACATGTCCTGTCGGGGGTACTTGAGGACTGAGGTTGAGAACCACTGCAGTAAAAAGGAAAATGTAATACTTACCGCTCTGTAATTTTCCTTTCCTGGTGACTATCCATGGCAGCATTTACACAATCCATGCATATGCTACCATGAAGGCACCAGGAAAGGAACTTTTAGACAAATCACACCTGTTTTGTTTTGACATGCCAATCAGCCTAGTTAAGCTGCAGCTGTGAAATTTGTTGCATGAAAAATAACAAAAAACACAAACATCCAAATTTGCATAACATTTTATTGGTCAACAAAACAGAACTTGAAAAAGAGCAAGGAAAGAAAAAAAAACATGTATGTTAATTTGAGACATTTAGCATTGGAAATTAACAGGAGTTAAAAGGACTGCACACAAATGGACATCTATTAAGGATTGAAACATTAGTCACAACATCTTGAGAAAGATTTAGCAAAATAATGCAGCGCAGTCAATTAAATCAAAGTGAACAACCTACAAACGACACACATTAACAACATCAAAAATATTTCAGGGGAAAATATTCCCCACCCTAAAAAAATTAATAAACCAAAGTAAAAAAAACATCTGTTTTGCAAAGACATAATAAACAAAATACAAAGCATGTGTTACAAACTCGATAAGGACACCAAAATGTACTCTCTTGCCGGCCGGCCCCACACACACAATATTGCCTCTTTTCAGGGCAAGGTAAATAATGCTATCTGCAAGCTTTATATAACTTAGGTTTGTGTGCTAATGAGGCAATTGAAAACACATGCACAGTCCATGAAACACACAAAACGCAAGTTCACCCAATGTAGAGAATGAACTTCAAAGTGGGTACAGAATTAATTACAATATTGGCGCTACAGGTTAAAAAAAGACAGTATATATATATATAAGAGTTTACCAAACAAGTCCTTTGAGCTGTGTGACGAGCTTAGATGTGAGTTGTAACAGTCCAGGAGATAACTGGGCAGCCTTACTGGGGGAGCCGAAGCCAGACTCCAAACACATGTAAACAAAGGAAAAAAACAAAAGGCGCCACTTAGTTAAAACTGTTTATACTTTAATGACACAAAAGTTTCAAAGCACTCACTCGTAGTTTGACTGTAATAGGCACATGAATCGTCTGGTCAATGGTCATATTCCGCTTGCTAGAAGTCTCAGTGTATAATGACCTCCTCGTGTGTTGTAATGAGGACCGGGATGATGTCCATAGAGGATATCGCCGGGAGATTCTCCTCAGGGAGCCAGGAAGAGGGCTGGAACGCAAACGAAGGGTCCAGCTGAGACGCAACACAACGTTCAGCGGAGTGACGTCAGGACCAGCATGCATTCATGTGCCTATTACAGTCAAACTACGAGTGAGTGCTTTGATACTTTTGTGTCATTAAAGTATAAACAGTTTTAACTAAGTGGCGCCTTTTGTTTTTTTCCTTTGTTCAAAGTGGGTACACCTGTTAAGGATGTCCTTAAATTACTAACCCAAAAAACTGAAAATTGTATCATACTTACCAGTAATTTTCCTTTCCTGGTGCCTATCCATGGCAGCATACCTGTGATAGAGCTCCGCCTCGACTCCTCCTTCAGGACTAGTGAATAGCATAAATTAAAGGCATAGTCCCTCCCCCAACTATCTCCGTAATATAGAATACTGAGGATGGGAGCGTATGCTGCCATGGATAGGCACCAGGAAAGGAAAATTACTGGTAAGTATGATACAATTTTCCATTTTCCTGGTGCCTCCATGGCAGCATACCTGTGATAAATAACTAGCTGACACGGGTGGGATAATGCTTAACAATAAATGTTTAATTAGAAGAGGACATAGCAGCAACTGCCCTTCTTCCGAACTCAACAGTCGTGAGAGCTCCTGGATCAATATGGTAGTGTCTGAGGAACGTATGGTGAGAAGACCAGGTGACGGCACACCGTCTCCAACGAAACATTAGCCCTTGCTGCCCAGGAGGCTGAGACTGCCCTCGTAGAATGAGCATTCACTCGGGATGGAGGCTCCATATTCTTCACCCTGTAGGCCTTCTGGATTAACTTTACAACCCAAGATGCCAGAGTTCTGATGGAAGCTTCTTTACCCCTGTATTTACCGAACGGTACGATGAAAAGTCTCAGAGTTTCTGAAGGGGGGGGGGGCAGGCGCAGTGAAAAGCCCATTCAAAAAACCGGCAACGAAAATGAGTGCGGCCGGAGGGGAAGACGTGGACGGCTTTGATCTAAGGTAAGTACTGCATAATGAGCTAGTATGCTAGTCATACTAGCTCATTATGACTTTGTCTTGCAGGTGGTTAGTTTTAAAAAAATATATATATTATGGGTTTACAACCACTTTAATTCAAACGCATTTCAGTTTTGGATGTTAAAATTGACGAAATACAAAACCAGATGTCTTCTTTACTAACCCAGAAATCTTTTTCAGATTTTGAGGCTAAGCTAAAAAGTCACTTGGAAAAATTCAATAAAGATATCCTTGTCAAAAAGGCATCAAATAGACCAACTGCTCTCACCGCTGCAGCGCCCCTGAGGCATCATATAGACCAACTGCTCTCGCCGCCGCAGCGCGCCTGAGGCATAAAATAGACCAACTGCTCTCACGGCTGCAGAGCCCCTGAGGCATCAAATAGACCAACTGCTCTCCCGGCCGCAGCGCCCCTGAGGAATCAAATAGACCAACTCCTCTCACCACCGCAGCGCACATGAGGCATCAAATAGACCAACTGCTCTCGCCGCCACAGCGCGCCTGAGGCATCAAATAGACCAACTGTTCTCGTCACCGCAGCGCGCCTGCTCATCCTGCATATCTGGATATGTCTCTGGGCCTCCATCCCTTCTAATCTATCCCATGTATCCTCTGTGTACTCTGGACATGTCTCTGGGCCGCCATCCCTTCTAATCTATCCCATGTATCCTCTGTGTACTCTGGACATGTCTATGGGCCTCCATCCCTTCTAATCTAACCCATGTATCTACAGTGGTGAGAACAAGTATTTGATACACTGCTAATTTTCCAGGTTTTCCTTCTTACAAAGCATGTAGATGTCATAGGTACTCTTCAACTGTGAGAGATGGAATCTAAAACAAAAATCCTGAAAATCACATTGTACGATTTTTAAGTAATTCATCTGCATTTTTTTGCATGACATAAGTGTTTGATACATCAGAAAAGCAGAACTTAATATTTGGTACAGAAACCTTTGTTTGCAATTACAGAGATCATACGTTTCCTGTAGTTCTTGACCAGGTTTGCACACACTGCAGCAGGGATTTTGGCTCACTCCTCCATACAGAGCTTATCCAGATCCTTTAGGTTTCTGGGCTGTTGCTGGGCAATACGGACTTTCAGCTCCCTCCAAAGATTTTCTATTGGGTTCAGGTCTGGAGACTGGCTAGGCCACTCTAGGACCTTGAGATGCCTCTTACGGAGCTACTCCTTAGTTGCCCTGGCTGTGTGTTTCGGGTCATTGTCATGCTGGAAGACCCAGTCACGACCCATCTTCAATGCTCCTTCTGAGGGAAGGAGGTTGTTGGCTAAGACCTTGCGATACATGGCCCCATCTATCCTCCCCTGAATACGGTGCAGTCATCCTGTCCCCTTTGCAGAAAAGCATCCTTAAAGAAGGATGTTTCTACCTCCATGCTTCATGGTTGGGATGGTGTTCTTGGGGTTGTACTCATCCTTCTTCCTCCAAACACGGCGAGTGGAGTTTAGACCAAAAAACTCTATTTTGTCTCATCAGACCACATGATCTTCTTCCATTCCTCCTCTGGATCATCTAGATCAGGGGTCCTCAAACTTTTTAAACAGGGTTCCAGTTCTTAGTCCCTCAGACTGTTGGGGGGCCGGACTATAGTTTAAAAAAATATGAACAAATTCCTATGCACACATCTTATTTGTAGTGCGAAAAAACAGGAAAAAACTATTCAATATTTAGAATAAAAAACTATTTTAATCAACATAAACTTATTAGTATTTCACAGACTCCCCTCATCACAGATCCCCTCTCCATCACAGATCCCCCTCCCCATCACAGAACCCCCTCATCACAGGTTCCCCCCCATCAAAAAGCCCCCATATAAGGTCATCCATCACAAAGCCCCCCCATTATAGATCCCCCATCACAGACCCCCCCATCACAAATCTCCCCATCACAAAGCCCCCCCGTAACAGACACCCCCATCATAGAGCCCCCCATAACAGACTCCCCCCTCACAGATCCCCCTATAAGATTCCCCCCATAACAGACTCCCCCCATTACAGTCTTCCCCCAACCACAATAGAAATATGTGTATTCCAGAAAGTTTAACACTCAGCAGATAAAGATACTACAAACATCTGGTGTTAGAGCTTCAATCATCCCGGCACCATGGTTGTTATGGTGTCAGGGTGATTGAAGCACATTATTTCTATTATTACATTGTAATATAAAATTAAAAAGTTCAAATCACCATAATGCAGAATCAGAATCAGTTGGAGCTCTGATGTCAATGTCCCCAGCCAGCGGAGTGCTTCCTTACATCTCAGGTGTCACTGTCCCCAGCCAGCGGAGTGCTTCCTTACATCTCAGGTGTCACTGTCCCCAGCCAGCCGAGTGCTTCCTTACATCTCAGGTGTTTCCAGTGGAGTGTTTCCTTACATCTCAGGTGTCCCCAGCAGAGTGTTTCCTTACATCTCAGGTGTCACTGTCCTCATCTAGCGGAGTGCTTCCTAACATCTAAGGTGTCCCCCCCAATTGGAGCCCTTCTATATATATATAGCCGCAGCTCAATTTCTGTTGTAGCCACTCGGCAGGCCCCCTTCTCGGTTATAACTCGTCTGTGGTCTTCTGAAAAATGGGCGCGGACCTCTAGCGGTGGCGGCGGGCGGCGAAAAATAGTGAAAAAAAAGGTTGTATCTATTGGCAACTATGACCGTTACCAGGCCCCTCTTGGCTGCGGGCCCCATAGCGCCCACGTGGGTCGCTATGGCTGTAGTTCCGCCACTGGTCCCGCCCTTTGTCCGGACCTGTCATGTTTCTCATCTTGTGTGATAAAGGTAGCAGAGGGGAGGGGGATTGCTGCAATGTTAAAGGGGCAGTCCGTGGGACGGGTAAATCACACTGGCGTGCCGGATGCGCTGGCTTGAGGAGGGGGACCTTGTGTGCGCTGCAGGATTTTAATCCATGACGGCGTAGTGTGTTACTAATAGTTTTCTTTGAGACTGTGGTCCCAGCTCTCTTCAGGTCATTGACCAGGTCCTGCCGTGTAGTTCTGGGCTGATCCCTCACCTTCCTCATGATCATAGATGCCCCACGAGGTGAGAACTTGCATGGAGCCCCAGACCAAGGGAGATTGATCGTCATCTTGAACTTTTTCCATTTTATAATAATTGCGCCAACAGTTGTTGCCTTCTCACCAAGCTGCTTGCCTATTGTCCTGTAGCCCATCCCAGCCTTGTTCAGGTCTACAATTTTATCCCTTATGTCCTTACACAGCTCTCGGGTCTTGGCCATTGTGGAGAGGTTGGAGTCTGTTTGAGTGTGTGGACAGGTATCTTTTATACAGGTAACAAGTTCAAACAGATGCAGTTAATACAGGTAATGAGTGGAGAACAGGAGGGCTTCTTAATGAAAAAATAACA
The DNA here is from genome assembly GCA_029206835.1 of Rana muscosa. Classification (NCBI taxonomy): domain Eukaryota; kingdom Metazoa; phylum Chordata; class Amphibia; order Anura; family Ranidae; genus Rana; species Rana muscosa. The sequence continues at coordinate 979,408,813 of CM055118.1, read as the reverse complement.
GGTCTGTGAGAGCCGGAATTCTTACTGGTTGGTAGGTGATCAAATACTTATGTCATACAATAAAATGCAAATTAATTATTTAAAAATCATACAATGTGATTTTCTGTATTTTTGTTTTAGATTCTGTCTCTCACAGTTGAAGAGTACCTATGATAAAACTTACAGACCTCTACATGCTTTGTAAGTAGGAAAACCTGCAAAATCGGCAGTGTCAAATACTTGTTCTCCCCACTGTATGTAGGGGGAGCACACAGTGGGGTGAAGTCCTGATAAGAGCTGTCACATGAGGGCCCTCACACAGGACACATGGCAGGCAGGGCGGTGAGGTTGGCACACAGGGTGATCAGGCAGGGCAGTGAGGTTGGCACACTCAGGATGATCAGGTTCCTGTTTTTAGGGGAGGTGGAGTCCTGGTCCCCAGGGAAGATGGGGTCCCTAGGTGAGATGTAGTCCCCCTTGCCAGGGGAGATAGGTTCCTTGTCCCCAGGGGAGAAGGGGGTCCCTGTCCCCAGGGGAGATAGGGTGTCCCTGTCCCCAGGAGAGATAGGATGCCTGTCTCCAGGATAGAAAGGGGTCCCAGTCCCCAGGGGAGATGGTGTGGGGGGTATGGGATGATCTCACTCACCATGACCAAGTCTGTAGGTCCCTCATTCATGGTCGCCTGGGCTCCCTTCAGCAACAGTGCGAGTGCGAGTGCACGTGGGTCTGAAAATTCACGTTGGTCAGCGAGTGTATGTGGGTCTGCGAGTGCACGTGGGTCAGTGAGTGCACATGGGTCTGCGAGTGCACATGGGTCTGCGAGTGCACATGGGTCTGCGAGTGCACGTTGGTCATCGAGTGCACGTTGGTCATCGAGTGCACGTTGGTCAGCGAGTGCACGTTGGTCAGCGAGTGCACGTTGGTCAGCGAGTGCACGTGTATTGTCTTGTTGAGTACCCGTTGTGAGGGGGTTAGCTCGGCAGCGGGTGTGTGTGACCCCCGAGATGGGCTCCCCACACAAAAACAGGCCCAGCAAACGGAGGTTGTGGTTTTCAAAATCAAAAAGGTGCGGTTTATTTTCTATTTACAGTGACAAAACACAGCAAAGCAAAAGAAACATAAACAAAATAAATCCTGGTCAACTTGACCTCTGACTAAACATACAGGTTTCCTAACTAACAACTGGGATCAGCCTAGTGCTGTCCTAGTCCCTAAGTCCCTGGTTTTAAATGTCCAAGCAAATAGCCACACAGGCTTTGTCTCACCGCACAGGGGTTCACTCTCCCTAGACAGTCCACACAGGTCTGGTTCCAGGCATGAGCTAACATCTAATAAAGCTGGGAGTTCTTATAGAGGCCTAAATGAGCTGACAAGGTTCAGCTGGTCTCCTCATCTCTGTCTGCACGACGCCCCACACTCTCCCTAGAGGTATGAGTCATCCATGAGCCCACTAGCCTTATACAACTCTCCACCTAGTTGTATAAGTCGGCGTAAAGCCTGAATCTGGGCGAAATATATCTACCCCCCTGGATGCAACCAGGTGACTTTACCTTCCTGCTGTCACACCGTGTATTGTCTTTTTGAGTACCTGTGTATTGTCTTGTTGAGTATTAGTGTCAGGAAGCTAGTTGTTAGGTAATTTGGACAGGGTATAATCCCCAATCCTCATTAAATTAGTAGGTATGATGCCCGGCGGGTGTGGAGATGCGACTCGTGTACATCTTGCGCCATGTATGCATTCCTTGATCATCCGATCGAGGGCGAATACTGCTGTGCAAAATGTAAGCACATTATTTCCCTTGAAGCCCAGGTTCTGAATCTGGTGAAGCAACTGTCAGCACTGAGAAGACCCTCCATACTATAAGAGAGCCAGGAACGTACACGGCAGGTGCTGGCAGGGGCCAGCACAGAGGCGGTGGAGACAAAGAGGTGCAGGCACTAGGAAAGAGTAGGTGTGTGACAGGAATGGTAGAGGGGGAAGTGCCAGGGAGGCCGATCCAGGGCTGAAGCATCCTAATAAGTACGCTCCATTGAGTGACATTGATGAAACCAGTCAGGGACCAGCACTACTGGAGCTGAGGGACTCTCCTAGCTGCCGGGGGAAGAACTCCTTCAGTGAGAGTGGGGGGGGAAGCGAAGGGAAAGGAAAGACAGATTCTGGTGGTAGGGGACTCAATTCTTAGAAGGACAGAGAGGGCAATCTGTAACAAAGACTTGAAGCGCCGAACTGTATGTTGTCTACCGGGCGCTCGGGTTCGGCACATCACGGATCTGGTGGACAGATTACTGGGAGAGGCTGGGGAAGACCCGGCTGTCATGGTGCACATTAGCACCAATGACAAAGTCAGAGGCAGATGGAGTGTCCTAAAGAACGAATTTAGGACTTGGGAGCTAAATTGAGGAAAAGGACCTTCAAGGTAGTATTCTCAGGAATAATACCGCTACATCGAGTCACACCAGAAAGGCAGAGGGAGATTAGGGGAGTAAACAAATGGATGAGGAGCTGGAGTAAGAAGGGGTTTGGGTTCGTGGAGGACTGGGCCAACTTCTCAGTCGATAACCAGTACTATAGAAAGGACGGACTGCACCTAAATGAGGAGGGTGCAGATCAGCTGGCACTAAAGATTGCCAAAATGTTAGAGGGGTTTTTAAACTAGGCAACGGAGGGGAGGGCCCTGAGGTAGAGATAGTCAGCGCGGAACATATTCCAGAGGGTAGTAGTGGGGGCATTAGTGGTAGGTTGACTAAAGCATATAAACCCAAGGTAAGTTTAGTAACAAGTCCTAGTTGCAATCTCGGAACACCCAATAAAAGGATAGTATGCGACCGGTCTAAACTATGTGGCGTGTTCACCAATGCCAGGAGCCTGGCGGACAAGATTGGTGAGATACTGTTGTACGAGGAGGATTTGAATTTTGTGGGAATTTCAGAGACCTGGTTCAACAGCTCTCATGATTGGCTGGCAACCATTCAAGGGTCTACCCTTTATTGCAGGGATAGAGTGGGTAAAAAAGGGGGAAGGGTATGCCTATATATCAAGAATAATGTACAAGTGAATGTGAGAGATGACATCACTAAGGGAGCTAGGGAGGAGGTGGAATCCTTATGGGTAGAGCTCCAAAGGATTGAAGCTAAGGGGAAAATAATACTGGGAGTATGCTATAGGCCCCCTAACCCGAGGGAGGAGGGGGAGACAGATCTCCTATCACAAGTTGTATTAGCAGCAAGGATGGGAAGTGTTATTATAATGGGGGATTATAATTATCTGGACATAGACTGGGCGGAGGGAACCACGCATTTGTCTAAGGCTCGTCAGTTCCTAAATGTCTTGAAGGACAGTTTCATGGTTCAGATGGTAGACGTACCAACTAGAAATAAAGCGTTGGGGGCGTGACCAACTTCCGGTATGTGAGGACACTTCTCTCCAGAGCTCCGACCGCATCCTAATCCTACATCATCCTGACGGACCCCAGGCTTGACCCTGTGCCTTGTTACTGACCGGAATCGATTGGGGAACGCACCGGGAACCCGATGATGGTAAAATACGGCCCCAGTGTGGAGCCCACGCCCGCGGAGAAGCTGGCCAAATTTGCACATGAGGCCTCCCAAAATGGCGCCCGCTCGGCACGGCGAGCCTCATCCATTCCTCTGGATCGCAAGTGTACCGAGGGGGGTGATGATTGGCCAGATCCGACTGATCCACTGGCGTCTCCCCTGCCCTCTCCCCAGTCTGATGTGGGGAAGGGAGGCTCCGGTACATGAGTGGGTGAGCCGACGCTGCTGCAGATTATGGACACTATCAAAAGCTGCCATGCTGCCTTAACCACACAGATTGAAACCATCAGAGTGGACTTTGCCATCCTCAAGGATGATGTCCAGAAGGTGAGGCAGAGAGTAACGCAGATTGAACAGCGTATCAGCACAATAGAGGATGATCTTAACCCCCTGATGGTGCAGGTGAGAGATATGGCGGTGGACCACAAGTCCCAGGAGGCCAAGTTGGGGGATATCGAAGACAGGCTTCGAAGGAACAATTTAAGGTTCCTGTCATCCCTGCATATACTTGATTTACCGTGGTTTGCCCTATATAACTTTCCCTAGTGTGAGAGATCCTGCCCAACATCAACCCTAAAGGAACACTGCTGAAGGTCCTATGTTTATTGCGGTCTGGATTAAGCTCTACGTGGACTCAAGTACTTACCCCCTAAATTTTCCTGCCCGGCTGGTGCAGGAGATATACCCCCCTTTAGGGAGACTTTTGTTGTTAATGTTTGGGGAGGAAGCCTGTGGGGTGTTCGGGGCTGCAGGCAGGGTGGGGGGAATGGGTGTTAGGATCCGCCATTTTGGATTCGGGACAGTTCCTGTTTTTTTTCTATTTTTTTCTGCTTTACCTTTTAATCTCCTTCAGTATTTTGCTATGTCTCCAATGTCTGAGGGCTTTGGCCCTCGACTGTATTCGCTTGCTCCGTATTTTAACCAACTGCATGCCTGTGTGAACCTTGCATTTGCCTATTTGGAGGTCATGATATATTTGCCAATGCTAATGCTATTGATTTGTGCACTTTGCCCCCGCCTGGGGGGCCCTCCGCTGTCGCCTCTTCCCAAACCAAGGGTTATTATAGGTAGATATATTTATAGACGCTACGATGCAGACCCTTAATTTACTGTCCTGGAACGTGAGGGGGCTTAATTCCAAGATTAAAAGAGCTCTGGTGTTTAAATATATACTGAAGCGCAGACCACATATTATATTCCTCCAGGAAACGCATTTGGTGGGTTCCAGGACGCTGGGGCTTCATAGGGCCTTTGTGGGAAGAGCATTCCACTCCACATATTCTACCTATGCCAGGGGGGTCTCGATCCTAGTATGCAAATCCCTATTGTTTACAACCAAGTCTGTGAAACTAGACCCCATGGGTAAGTTTGTAGCTCTGGTGTTGATAATTAATAACCAACCATATACCTTTGTTGCAGTATACATGCGACCCCCATTTACGGTGGGGGTGTGGGATGGGATGATGGCGGAGGTGATTCAAGTGGCAGAAGGTCCTGTTATATTGGCTGGGGACATGAATGCAGTGTTGTCCCCTGATAAGGACAGGTTTGGGATGGTGGCTGTGAGTGGGTCCCCGTTGGGGGCCTGTGTGACACAATATGATTTGGAAGAGGCATGGAGATGGAAACACCCGGATACCAGGGCATATTCCTGCTTCTCCTCCACATTTTAATACCCTATTCAGGTTGGATATGTGTTTCGTATCCCGAGGGTGGTAGGAGTCCAAAATCTACCGAGGGCCGTTTCGGACCACTCCCCCTTGCTTATCACCATTGATATGGAGAAGCCCCGAGGTTATGCTTTGTGGAGGTTGAGCCCTTGTGGCTTAAGGAGGAGTGTTTTGAGAGATCCACTGCCAGGTCCATTAACACTTTCTGGTTGGAGAATAGAGGGGAGGTTCCAGTGGGAGTTACGTAAGATGCGTTTAAGGCCTCACTTAGGGGAATTGTCAAAACTGAAATTGAGCGGTTCCAATCTGATAGAGAATGGAAGGTCAAAGAGGCAGAACAAGTAGCTGCTGAGGCTGAGGTAGATTACATCAAAAATCCTAATCCTTACACCCATAGAATATGGAGGGAAAACATGCGTCAGTTGGATTTGGTTCTGGTAGAAAAAACGCAAAAGAAACTGCTTTATCAAGCTCAATGGGTGTTTGAATTTGGAGATAAAAACAGCAGGTTGTTGGCCTATTTAGCTCACTCACACCAAGCACCAACCTCTATCCCACGTATATATGATGCACAGATGCGACTTTGTACGTCACAAACGGATATTGCTAAAGCCTTTGTAGATTTTTACTCTGAGCTATATGCCTCAAGAGTTGCTTATAGTAAGGACGAGGTTCAGGACTATCTAGCCCCAATACCCCTCCTGGAACTTTCAGGAGAGGTGGCGGAGGAGTTGGACCTCCCCTTACAGTGGAGGAAGTAGTGTCAGCCATAGGATCCTTAAACCCAAATAAGACCCCGGGTATGGATGGGTTTCCGGCAGAATTGTACACCACATATGCCGAAAATTTGGCCCCCCAACTACTCAAATTGTATATGGATGCATATCGGATGGGAGTGCTCCCTGGGTCTCTACAAGAGGCCCTTGTAGTGCTGATGCCTAAGCCGCACAAGGATCACGATCTTTGCGAATCTTATAGACCGATATCCCTCATTAATGTGGATGCAAAAATACTAGCTAAATTATTGGCCAAACGTTTGAATAAAGTACCGTATTTATCGGCGTATAACACACACTTTTTTCCCCTGAAAATCAGGGGAAAGTCGTGGGTGCGTGTTATACGCCGATACCCACATCCCTGGGCTGTCTCCGCTGACTGTGAGCGGAGCGGAGCGAGATACACATAGCCGAATGTACTCGGCTATACTCGGCTTTTCTCGGCTCCGCTCACAGTCACGCCCAGTCCCGCCATTGGACCTGTGTTATGTCCATCATAGGGCGGGACTCGGCGTGACTGTGAGCGGAGCTGAGAAAAGCCGAGTATAGCCGAGTACACTCGGCTATGTGTATCTCGGCGGCGGCTCCGCCCAGTCCCTGCGTCCCTGCGTTCTCGGCGTTCTCGGCGTTCTCGGCGGCGTCCGCCCCGCTCGGCGCCAATTTTAAAATGCTGCACGGCGACACTGGGGCAAGGCTGCACGGCGACACTGGGGCAAGGCTGCACGGCGACACTGGGCAAGGCTGCACGGCGACACTGGGGCAAGGCTGCACGGCGACACTGGGGCAAGGCTGCACGGCGACACTGGGGCAAGGCTGAAATGGACTCTGGGGCAAGGCTGCACTGTGACAAGGCTGCAATGGACACTGACAAGGCTGCACTGTGACAAGGCTGCAATGGACACTGACAAGGCTGCACTGTGACAAGGCTACAATGGACACTGACAAGGCTGCATTTAAATGTAAGTTATTTTTCCTTAAACTTCCCTCCTAAAAGTTTTTTTCCCTAAAATTTCCACCTAAACTTGGGGTGCGTGTTATACGCCGGCGCATGTTATACGCCGATAAATACGGTAATTGCTTCAGTTATTCATCAGGATCAGACAGGTTTTATACCTGAAAGATCGACAGCTATAAACCTGCGCCGGCTGTTTACTATCCTACAATCTGAGGGACCTACGCCTGATACTCGGGTGGTGCTCTCCTAGGATACGCACAAAACATTAGTCCGTTATCATCCCCTCCAAGAGCTTGCAACCTATTGATGTTAGGCAAACTGGTCTGCAATTCCCAGGGATGTATTTTGGGCCCTTTTTAAATATTGGTGCTACATTGGCTTTTCTTCAATCAGTTGGTACCATTCCAGTCAGTAGACTGTCAGTAAAAATTAGGGACAATGGTCTGGCAATTACTTGACTGAGTACACTCGGATGCAAGCCATCTGGTCCCGGTGATTTATTAATGTTAAGTTTCCCAAGTCTAATTTTAATTCTGTCCTCTGTTAACCATGGAGGTGCTTCCTGTGATGTGTCATAAGGATAAACACTGCAGTTTTGGTTACTGAAGCCCCCCGATTCCCTTGTGACTGAGGAGAAGAATAAATGCAATACCTTCACCATCTCCCCATCCTTTGTAACCAGATGTCCTTCCTCATTCTTTCTGGGGCCAATATGGTCTGTCCTCCCTTTTTTACTGTTTACATACTTAAAGAATTTCTTGGGATTTTTTTTGCTCTCCTCCGCTATGTTAGTAATGAGATTTTAGTAATGAGAACGGTATCATTAGCAGTAATCAGCATGGATTCATGAAGAATATATTAAAAAAAGGGCAGAGACAAACCCCTAGAAACTACAGGCCAATCAGCCTAACATCAATAGTGGGAAAATGATTGAAGGGGATTATAAGGGACTATATCCAAAAATGTACTGAGAAAAAAAAATCATTAGTAGTAATAATATTCACATGAATAAATAAATTCCACAGTGCGATAGGGGCGGGGGAAATTGGGGTGTTTAATAGATGGTAGCTGCAAGACACATTGGACATATATTACTCTGGGGGAACAGGGTGCAACTGAAGGAAGTTCCCACCAGAAATAAGTTACTGTATTTTCCTTCCCATCTGCTGTACAGGCAGTGTTCTAGGAAATGTGACCCTTTTTAGAGCAGGATCTTGGTTCCAGGCTGCTGCTGGGACATATCATAAACTATATAACATAAACTTTATTTTTGAGGGGTGTCTATTTTTATACATTCTTTACACTCTCCCCCACAACATTTTATGTCGTCCTCGACATAAGCAGATGGGTTATGATAATGCATAATTTTCCTGCAGTCTTATGCCGCGTACACACGGTCGGAATTTCCGACAGGAAAAGTTCGATGTGTGCTTTTCGGCGGAAATTCCGACCATGTGTATGCTCCATCGGACTTTTGCTGTCGGAATTTCCGCCAACAAAAGATTGAGAGCAGGTTCTCTATTTTTCTGATGGAAAAAGTTCCTATCAGAAATTCCGATCGTCTGTAGCAATTTCGACACGCAAAATTCCTACGCATTCTCGAAAACAATTAGACGCATGCTCGGAAGCATTGAACTTCATTTTATCGGCTCGTCGTAGTGTTGTACGTCACCGTGTTCTTGACGGTCGAAAGTTCAGAGAATTTTTGTGTGACCGTGTGTATGCAAGCCAAGCATGAGTGGAATTTCGTCAGAAAAACCATCCAAGGTTTTTTCCGACAGAAATTCCGATCGTGTGTACGTGGCATAACAGTATTTTTAGGGAGTCATGGGTAGGTAGCAATCTGGGTTGCTTGAGGAAACATCCTCTCTGTGACAACTGCTCCCGATGTTAAGTCACAGTTTCTCACTAGACCCATTGCGCGCTATAGTACCTGGTGATGTCTTTTTGCTAGTGCAGCAAACTGTTTAGTAAACCAATTCCACACATATTTGTGTAAGTTACTGTAATGCCGCGTACACACGATCGTTTTTCATGACGTTAAAAATGCCATTTTTAATAATGGGCATTAAAACCGATCGTGTGTAGGCTCCAGAGCATTTTTAACGACGTGAAAAACGGCCATTAAAAATTTCGAACATGCTCTATTTTTTCACGTCGTTTTTCATGGCGTTTTTTTTTAACGTCGTGAAAAACGGTAGTGTGTATGCTTTTACGAGGGGAAAAAAACACGCATGCTCAGAATCAAGTGTAGCGGGGTCTCTAAATTTAGGTGGGACACCCAGGTGTGTAAGTAAGGGAACAGTGGACCCTTTGTGTTCGTGGAGGATTGGATGGTGTAATAATCTCCTTGGCCTCTGGGTGGCGGGGTACCTGGAGGCTCAAGGTAGATTTGCCATTACAGTGCTACCCTTTTTGTCCCTTTCTGGAGATGGTACGGTGAGGGCGGGGAACCTGCCGTGGTGTCGAAAGGAGGAGATAAAGGGGGAGACGCCCTAACCACGAGGTCTGTCTTCTGGAGGAAGTTCTTCACGCGCCCAGGCACCTTAGGCCTGGGTGCGGGCGGGTTCTGGGTTCCGGCTCAGGTGCCCTAGGCCTGACCGGAATGGAGTTGGAGTCCATCCCAGGCACCTTCAGCCTGGGGTGAGGTACTATACTAGGAGGCCTGGGGTCCAGTGACTTCGACTGGATCCCGCGAGGGTGGAGACGTCCGAGGGTCCCTGAGGTGGACGGGGCCCATGTCTGAGGTGAGGAGGCCGGGGAGGTTACCCATTCGGAGAGTCTAGAGCAGCATCAACCCAGTGACGGATGGGCCTCTGGTAACTCCCTTGGAGGGACATCTTCCCCTGATAGGGGCCGCAACGCAGCGAAGGTACTCCTATCTACGTTCTCTTGAGTCGCTGGTAGAGACTCTCAGATTCTAAGTCCTTTCTAGCTGAATGCTATAGTAACCGCTGGCGAGATCGCAGTGGTTTAGTTGATACCAGGATAGTGCCTCGACCTGCTCACCCCTGTATCAAAATGTTATCAAGTCGCAACCAGATGGCTACTGAAACACTGTTTATTGTGAGATGTACAATAAAGCAAGAGTTGGACTGTGATCGGTGTGTGGAACTCTGGTTAATGGGAGCAGAGGGAAGTGTTGACACAGCAGGACTGTATTCTAGAACAAAGCACATAGGCCCGAGGAAATATCTGGTGCTGGCCTTCACCTCACCCACAGCTCTGGGGAGGACATGGGCCGTAGCGCATCTCACCCTGTCGTGTGACATGACATTCCCCTAGACAATGGAGATGGGGTGAGGCCGCTACACAAGTATGAGACGGGAGATCTCGTTCTGGTAAAACTAGCGTTCGTAATGGAGATAGCACATTCGTCACGCTGTAACGGACTGAAAAGCACGAGGCTGAAAAGCGCGAATCGTCGCTCAACAAACTTTACTAACATGAAGGGTGGCGCTATTCGAACGGATCTTCCCCTTTATAGTGCCCTCGTACGTGTTGTACGCCACTGCGCTTTTCTCGAACGGTTTATTTCATGATCGTGTGTACGCAAGACAGGGTGGAGAGGAAACAAGAAAAAAACGACGAGAAAAACGTTGGTTTTAAAAATGACATTAAAAACGGACGTGTGTACGCGGCATAAGTAAATTAAAGATGATGAAGAACTAGGGGACATACTCTTACTTTTGTCCCTTTCCTTATTTTAGAACGGCAGAAAACTAAATGTCAGCTGATAGTTTCCACCAATAACATTATTTGTTTACTCTTTTTCCTTTTCCGTTTCCATTTCTGTTTTCCATTTTTCATTTCCAGTTTTCTGGTTTTTTTTCTGTAATCTAGTTCCATCACCTAAACTGTTTTTGCTTTACCATCTGTAATAAGAATGCATCTTTAACCAAACAAAAGTAACATACTGTATAACATGTTTGGTATAGCTAATTAACTATGGCACCATGTCACAGTGAATAAACATTGGAACAATACACATAACAGATTTTACCAAATTTTAGATTCTTTAGTAAAACATTCTGAACTTAAATACCAGTTAGGGTAAACAGGTAATGCATGACTACAGTCTGTGACCTGTACAGTTAGGTTTCTGGTAACAGTACTTGGTTGACCCAAAGGGGCTGATTTACAAACCGTTTGCGCCTTGAGTTGTGGCGCACGCAAAGGCGCAATGGGTGTTTTGGTATTTACAAAACTGGTGCGCCGGTAACGCAGCGCTATTCCCCATTTACTAAATCGCTCTCGGCACACGGGAGGAGGCGCAAGGTGCGCCACTATGGACCTGGCGCACGGCATCTTCAAATCAAAATATAAAGAAGCTGGAAGTGACAATATTATGGGGTGATGTGGGATGATGTGAGGAAGTATAGTGACAACTGCCCAAGTAACAAATATGGTCAAAATAGAATGAGAGTCACATTTTTAAAGAACAAGCCTGCTGCGCCTGCAAGAACATTTAGAACTGCGTGAGGTCTTTTTGTACACTACGGGTGTGCAAGCGGCATTTGCGCATTACCAAGTTCACTGAGCCGGCAAAATCTCAGTAAATGTCAAGTAACGTAAATGCATTTGCATAAGTGGAACAGGCGCACCTCTAAACTTGAGTTTTTTTTGTTTAACGCTGGTTCACTTTTAAATTTTTTTAAGAATATTTGCACACAGGTCATGTTAGCGTGTGTTGTGGAAAATGTTATTAATGTATGTTGTCAGATGTCCCCCAGTGTCGGTTTTGCTGTAATGCGCTCATGTGAGCGTATTTGCACATACAGACGTTGGTGGAAGACCGGTGGCGTGAAAATCTTCCTGTGGACACAGCGATGTTTGCTCTTTTAGGGATGTTTGTTTTATGCCTCACCAAGGGACTGGCCACTTCATGGCGTTGGCATTAAATGACTCCGAGCGGACAGATCTGCGTCCACGAGAACTATAGCATAACTATACGACAATTGTGGCCCATTGAGCCATAGTTTTCATATGGTTCTCGTCATTGGAAGCAGTGCACGTCACTGCTAGTCTATTTGAATGTATACATGTCTGTGATTGGTTATTTTGTTGTATTCATGTATTGTATTAGCTGTATTTAACATATCCTTATATGGTCATCTGCTGGGTGGAGCTCACACCCTGTGAGCTCACTTCCTATGGAGAAGGTCACATGTTGTGACATCACTTCCGCCTGGGAGTTTAATAAAAGACCGAGAGAGGCGTCGGCGGTCAGTTGATGCTGTGATGCCGAGATGAACCTAACAGTCTGGTGATGATTTCCCTTGATTTGAATGAATGGGAATCAAATGAATGGTGAGTGAATTTTAGTTTAAGAAGCATTATTGCATTAAGACGAAATGTGCTTATTTAGCACAAGGTAAAATGGCTGTGTGCTCTGCAAACAACCAATTTTGCCATAACAGCGTGGCGAGTCAGGACCCAGGAATAGATGGGGCCTCCTTGGGCATCGGGTCGATATGGGGGAAAGTGGATCTACGTTCCGATGCGTGGGGAGGCTCTGCTCTGTAAAAGAACACATTTTTTGTCTTTTTGAAATAATGCTGGCTGTAAGAGATCTTATGTGTGTGTGATTTTGTCATCGTTTGTCTGTTGTATGAGAGATGTAAGAGAGATGACTGTTTGGAAAAGTGACCTTTTTGCGATGTATTGAGCAGCTTGTACAGCCAGTCATTGCTGCTGCATTGTTAAAGATGGCCGCTGCATTGAGCCATGTGCTTGAATCCGGGCGGGGAGAGCAGTGTTGGTGGGTCTCTGTGTATCTTTTGACTACAAGTTTATGATGCATATGGAAACTGTATATTGTGTATGAAATGTAGGTATAGATGTGGGATTTAGTGCAGCCTGCAATATTTGTGGGCAGCTGAGCTGTTTGTATTTTTCAAAGTCTGGTCCCTGTGTGCCATGTGCTTTAGTGGGGGGGGAGCCAGCATGGCTATCATTTACAATGGTGAAAGTTGGTTAGTCTCTGTAAACAATAGCATGCAGGAGTTTTGTGTTGGAGGGGCTACGCCCTAAGGGATGATATTGTGTGTGGGTGCCTGTGTGTGGATGCCTGAGAATCCGATCGTATGTGTTTGTGTGATTTTGATTGTTTGCCTGGGTGTGCCTGCATGTGCCTGTGTTTGCCTGCGTGTGCCTGTGTTTGCCTGTGTGAATGCTGATGGAGACTGTGTGTATTTGGATTGTTTGTCTGATGCAGGACACGTGTCCCCATGAGTGTGATTGAAGTTGTGTAGAGAGAGCTGTTCAGCTTTTGGGGCAGATTTCGATGTTTGGTGCGAATTTAGTAGTGCGGTCTTTTCTGTGTTGGAATCTGGTGGACACCATTTTTGTTTTCCTTTGTGTGGGGGAACCCATGTGGTCTTGTGTTTTTTTGTATTTAAGTGTTCATTTGATGTCCCATGTTTGACAGTTTTTGGCTTTTAGGGAAGTTTGTGCTGATTTTGGCGAAATCAAAAACTGCATTGCATGCGTTAATGGCGCCATTTTGTTGTGGCCTGGCTTTTTGTCATCTTGAGAGGCGGTTTTGATGTTGAATTTGCTAGTTTGAATGGTTTTTCTAAGCAACGCCTTTTGAGTTGAGTAGAGTGGTATCTTGATATAGCGCGGTCTTACCCCGAGGGGTCCCGACGTGCTTGCAGACACATGCACATGCTGGGACCAATTTATAGACAGGATCTGACTAGCCTACCAGCATGTCTTTGGAGTGTGGGAGGAAACCGAAGCAGGCACAGGGAGAACATACAAACTCCAGGCAGATGGTGTCGGGATATCTCTGTTCTCATTTATGAGAATATAAGCTATTGTGGGTTAGCTGACTTTGCAGTATATGAGCAGTTTTTGTATTGAATTTCGGTTTTAAGTGAAAACTCTACACTGAATTTTGATAGATTGTAAGATTAACTTAGTTTTTGTACAGTGGTGTGTGTTGTTTTTATGTTTAAATATTTGGGAGTTTCCCGGAAGGCAATTCATTGTTTTTGTAGGTCTCGAAACTTGTGGTTTGACCTCCAGGGGATGTGTGTGTCAGGGGGGATTCCCTCCCATTTGAAAAAGGGGGGTTTATTCCATAATTTCCTTGAAAAGTTTTTTTTTTTTAATTGTTGAATTATATATGATGGTTAGCCATTGATTTTTTTGTGTGTTGATAGACAAGGCGATGGGGCTAGGCTCCCCCTCCTCTTCCTGTACATTGATATGTAAATAAACCAGTTTTTTTGAGAGCTGAGCATGTAACAGGAAGTTCTTTTCAGCATTTATGTATCATCAGGAAGTTGGTGGGAGGAGTTTGGGGTCATCTGAAATGTGAGCAATGAGATTTGTGTTTGGAAGAAAAATGGAAAGCATTTTGGCGTTTGAAAAATGGTGTTTTATATTTTGTTCCAGTCTTGTGAAGTTTTATACTGTAATACAGTTTTGGGTAGAGAGCAAACAGGGGGGCATCACCATTATTGTTATAACATGCAGATGCAGGTAGAAAGAAGCCATAATATTGTTTTGAATAGTGGAGGATTTCATGGTGCTTTGTAGTTTGTCTGACAAACACGTTTACAGGGCTGCCGATAATCGGTGAAGAGCATGTAAACATGAGGGGTAGTACGCTAGCATACCGGGAGGCCGTGTAATCGCAAAACGCCGGGTGCCAGTACTGTAAAAATGGTCACTAAGCAGTACTGCTCCGAAAACTAGTGCAAGGGTGCCCTGGACGCAGGGACACTTCATAAGCGATTCGAATCGTCATGGGTAATGTGCCGTCCATGCGTTGGAGGAAAAAAATTAGGCTCCACACCAGTCAGACAACTGCACCGCACATGAGGTCTGGGTTTGGGGCTCCGGACATGAGACCCCTTAAAGGATGACATATCTGGTCAGAGGGTACAGTATGGTGTAGTCTGGAGGACGAGACCTCAGAATAAAAATACCTTGGATGTAGTTCAGCTGTGGCTTCAGAAATCTGTAATGATGAGTGTTGACGAAGGTGTAGTACACGTTTTTGTGATTCTCGGTGGAACGGTGGTTAAAATTCTCATGCCCGTTTGTTTGAACTTTGTATGGCTGGTCCATGCAAGGTTCTCAAGCTGCTCTCATGTTAGTCCCATTGTATTTTTGTATCGATACTTCGGGAAAGAACTGCTCCCGGAACTCACTAAGGTTTTAAATAGCTCTATAGATAAAGGAGAACTCCCACCATCTATGTTGGATTCAGCTATAATAGTCATCCATAAGGAGGGAAAGGATCCACTGGACACTTCATCATATAGACCCATCTCCTTGATAAACACAGATGCAAAAATATTGTCGAAGGTCTTGGCGGCTAGACTGAGTGGGGTAGTTGAGAAATTGGTGCATCCCGACCAATCGGGATTTATCCCAGGAAGGGCCACCTATACAAATATAAGAAGAGTCTATATGAACCTTCAGATACCAACAGAGGAAGACGGAAAAAGAGCAATTGTCTCACTGGACGCCGCCAAGGCCTTTGACAATGTAGAATGGAAATATCTGTGGAGAGCTCTGGGTGAGTATCAGGTAGGACCGATCTTCATGAAATGGGTCAAATTGTTATATAAAAACCCAGAAGCAAGAGTGAAAGTGAATAATGCTCAATCTAAGAGGTTTCGATTGCAGAGGGGAACGAGGCAGGGGTGCCCACTGTCCCCCCTCCTATTTGCCCTCGCAATCGAGCCTCTAGCAATAGCCCTTAGGTCGACCCCGGAGATAAGAGGGTTTATGAGAGGGGAGATAGAGGAAAAAGTAGTATTATATGCGGACGACCTCCTCCTTCTACTAGGGGATACCCAGCAATCATTGAAAAAAGCTATGGAAATGATAGGGAATTTTGGAAGCTTTGCAGGCTTATCAATAAACTGGGGAAAATCTATGTTGCTCCCAGTGGACCCGCTTATAGACCCTTTACCACAGGAGGCTACACAAATTAAAACTCAGATAAAATATCTGGGGATAAATATATCTAAAGACCCTAATCATTACATTGTAGATAATCTGATACCCTTGCTTAATAAATATAGGGGAAAAAGTAAAATATGGAAACGTCTCCCACTTTCAGTGGCAGGCCGCTGTAACTTAATAAAAATGGTCTGGATGCCACAGCTTCTCTATGTCCTACAAAACTCCCCAGTATGGATTTACAAAAAATGGTTTCAAAATATAGAAAGTATATTCAGAGAGTTAATCTGGAAAGGGGGGGTAGCAAGAATAAAACTAAACACACTACAGAGGACAAAGCGGGAGGGAGGAGTGGCACTCCCACACCCGTTCAGTTATTTTCTTGCAGCCCAGATTCTACACATGAGGGGCAGCAATATGGAAGGAGGAGAAATAAAAAGGAGAATATTAATACAGAACCTAAGTCACGATACCTTAGTAGAAGCTGTGGAATCGGGCTCATTCCCTATGAACTCCCCCACCTTAGACCTTATGATTAGAACATGGAAAGAAGTGAAGAGGGTGCTGGGATATAGTGGCATTAATGAGTATACCCCTATATGGGAGAATGTCAACTTAATTGAAATACAGAAGATGGGAACAATTAAGGAATGGGAAAGACAGGGCATAAAACATATCTCCCAGCTGTATCAGGATGGCACACTAAAAACTTTTCAGACATTGAAAGAACAATATAAACTCCCAAATAAATCTTTCTATAAATATCTGCAGATAAGGCATGCACTAGCAAAACAATATAAAGGAGTAGTAATGACCTGGAGCAAGATACCTCTCTTAAAGGAAATCATTAACACAAAATCATCTAAGGGTTCAATATCAAAAAGCTATCAATTTTTACATAAGGGGAGCCAAGAAGAAACCCAAGGTCAAGCAGATAGGAAGAAATGGGAAAAAGACCTGGGTAATCTGACTAAAGAACAATGGGGAAGAATCCTGGAGCTCGCCCCGGCGGTCTCACTGTCCCCCTCTCAGAGGATGTCCCACCTTTTTTTGCTAAACCGAGTATATTATACGCCGTATAAACTTTTTCGCTTTGGGCTTAGACTAGACGATACTTGTCCTAGGTGTGGAAGAGAAAGGGGGGACATGATACATATGTTTTGGCGATGTCCGAAACTCTATCGGTACTGGAGGGAGGTAGTGAGAAAAATAGAGCAGATTTTTGAGGTACATATAGAGTTAGATCCCCTACAATGCGTACTGGGCTGGGTGGAGGGAGAGGGGACAAATGACAACACCAAGTTAGCTATTATAAGATCCCTATTTCAAGCTAGGAGGTTGATAGCGCAGAAATGGCAATCAGTCTCCCCACCATCTAGCAAGGACTGGGAGCAAAACATGAACTTAAAGGAGTAGTAAAGTTACATGTTTTTTCACCTTAGGTGAAAAAACATTCGACAATACCGCCCCCCCCCCCGAGCCCCCGTTTTACTTACCTGGCCCCTCGAAAGTCCCACGCTCGTCCCCGTCATCCTCTTCGTTTTTCAGCCTGGCCGCCGATTGGCTACACTGGATGGATTGAAAGCAGCGCAGCCATTGGCTGGCGCTGCTGTCAATCACATCCAATGATGTGGCGCGCGGGGGGCGGGGCCGAGTGATACAGTCGGCGGCTATGGCCGCCGCTGTATCACGGGAGCGCGCCCGCAATCACTCCACACCATGCGAGCTCACTCGCATTATGGTGTGGAGTCCTTGCGGGGAGGAGCCAAGATAGCCGCCGAGGGACCCCAGAAGACCAGGATCGGGGCCACTGTGTGCAAAACGAGCTGCACAGTGGAGGTAAGTATAACATGTTTGTTATTTTTGGGCAAAAAAAAGGGAAGCTTTAGTGCTCCTTTAACATTATTAAAAGAAAGGACGACATATATTAGACAAGGAGCACTAAAAAGATTTGAAAAAATCTGGAAACCGTGGCAGGAGAAAAAACACTAATTAAATGGAAGAAAAGATGTTGAAGATAGGGAGGGATGAGTGGGAAGATGGAAGGATGGAAGGGGTGAGAATGAGGGATTAGGGAAAATCAGTGGAGGGAAGGAGTATGAAAGGAGCGGTTCGAGGTCTAGGGGAAGAGGTAGAGGGGTTGGTTTTAAGATGATATTATTAATTATTTTTTTTGTATGGGAAGTGGGGGGAGGGGGGAGGAGGGAAAGGGGATTGAATGTATTATGAAACAGAAAATGGTTTAATAAAGATATGAAAATGGAGAAATCTGTAATGATGAGTGTTGACGAAGGTGTAGTACACGTTTTTGTGATTCTCGGTGGAACGGTGGTTAAAATTCTCATGCCCGTTTGTTTGAACTTTGTATGGCTGGTCCATGCAAGGTTCTCAAGCTGCTCTCATGTTAGTCCCATTGTATTTTTTTCTATTGCTGAAAGAGTGAAGGGAGAATTCTGGCTGTTTTTGTTTTTTCATTTTTGGTTTTGGAAACTATGAAGTATCTCCCCCACATTTGTATCGGAATGTTTGTATGAAGTAACGTGAATATGTTCGAACTTACCACGGCGATCCTCCGACGCATCGCGGCTGTTGTATTTTTGTAGGAACAGGAAAAGTGAAGCCTTGTACACACGGCCGAGAATCTCGTCGCAAAAAAAACCATTGTTTTTCTCGACGGGTTTCTTGTCAAGCTTGACGAGATTCTTGTCAAGCTTTCCTTGCATACACACTGTCAATCCAAAATCTTGTCGTTGTACGACGGCAGTATAAAGGGGAAATTCTATTCCAATGGCGCCACCCCTTGGGCTGCTTTTGCTGATCTTGTGTTACCGTGTGTTAGTAAAAGTTTGGGGAGAGACTATTCGCGCTTTTCAGTCTTCGTGCTTTTAGTTCGTTACAGCGTGACGAATGTGCTATCTCCATTACGAATGCTATTTTTACAAGAAGGTGCGCTCCCGTCTCATACTTGATTCTGACCATGCGCGGATTTTGAAGACTTGGAAAAGCATACACACGAACGGTTTTCTCGTCCAAATACAGTCTGACGAGAATCTCGATGAGAAAAATGAAGCCTCGTACACACGACCGGTTTATACTTCCCCTTTATGTTGCCGTTGTACGTGTTGTACGTGACCGCGCTTTACGACGAGATTTTGGATTGACAGTGTGTATGCAAGGAAAGCTTGACAAGAATCTCGTCAAGCTTGACAAGAAACCCATCGAGAAAAACAACGTTTTTTTTTGCGACGAGATTCTCGGCCGTGTGTACAAGGCTTGAGACTCCCGACGAGAAAAAAGAAAGCAGGTCTTCTTTTTTTCTCGTCGAGATTCTGGGCAGTTTTCTTGATGAGAAACCTGAAAGCCTCGTACACACTACCCGTTTTCTTGGCAAGAAAGCTCTCCCAACAGATTTCTTGTAGTTTCTTGCAGAGAAAACGGGTCGTGTGTACGAGGCTTAAGGGTTACAGAGGGTTTTCGTTGAATCGATTTTGAAAGAATGTCATTGACAATTTACCAATGTACAGGAATGTCATTATTGTTTACCGTTCTTTGCAGGTTAAATATGAGGGATAGAGTAATGATTTTGCTTATAAGTATTTTTCAGGTCCAAGGAGTTTCTGAAAGTGTATGTACTGTGAGGGGGTTAGCTCGGCAGCGGGTGTGTGTGACCCCCGGGATGGGCTCCCCACACAAAAACAGGCCCAGCAAACGGAGGTTGTGGTTTTCAAAATCAAAAAGGTGCGGTTTATTTTCTATTTACAGTGACAAAACACAGCAAAGCAAAAGAAACAAACAAAATAAATCCTGGTCAACTTGACCTCTGACTAAACATACAGGTTTCCTAACTAACAACTGGGATCAGCCTAGTGCTGTCCTAGTCCCTAAGTCCCTGGTTTTAAATGTCCAAGCAAATAGCCACACAGGCTTTGTCTCACCGCACAGGGGTTCACTCTCCCTAGACAGTCCACACAGGTCTGGTTCCAGGCATGAGCTAACATCTAATGAAGCTGGGAGTTCTTATAGAGGCCTAAATGAGCTGACAAGCTTCAGCTGGTCTCATCAACTCCCTGTCTGCACGACGCCCCACACTCTCCCTAGAGGTATGAGTCATCCATGAGCCCACTAGCCTTAGCTGGGCTTATACAACTCTCCACCTAGTTGTATAAGTCGGCATAAAGCCTGAATCTGGGCGAAATATATCTACCCCCCTGGATGCAACCAGGTGACTTTACCTTCCTGCTGTCACAGTACATAGAGAGCAGGTGTATGTAGACAGCTGTACATATGGATAAATACATGAGTCTGAGGATGTAAAAAGTATAATGGGCTATTTCATTGTTTCTTGTGTAGCGATACCTTCAACTAAGAAGGCCGCAAGTTTAGTTTGGGCCCTGAAAACAGCTCCGCCAACCCCCAGCAATGTACTCGACCCCCTACTGGCACAGTTAGGATTGACTGCAATATATATTTCCTGGCCAGCCTCACGTCAGCACACTATGGGTTAACCCCTTCCTCCGGTCTCCCAGTACCACCTTCTTTTAGCTGATAAATAGGGAGCCCCTCCTCCCTTGCCCTTGTTCCTTTTTTTGGGGTCGGACGACCAGACCACCACGAAAAACAACAAAACAACACAGAACAAACCCCCCTGCCGAACCCACCCACCCAGGTTCAAGCCTCTCCTGGGACTGGAAGGTCCAGAATACTAAAGGTAGCATCCTTTTAGAACACTGGACGCTCGAGGTGCATGAGCTATGCGGGCATATTGAGCTATAGGAGCTTACATACAGGGCTGTGGTGATGCTGTCTCCTCTCATGCTCCATGCTGCTGGGCTCCTTAGGAGCGTGCCGGCCGCCCCCTCCGTGCTTTCTGTGGAATTGCGATGATGTCACGGAGGGGGGCGGCACTGTGGGCGGCGCTGGGGGCGTGAACTAGCGTGGCTAGAAAAGCCCTGTAAGCCAGGAAAATCATTGCTGTATGCCTCAGTGCTTGAGAGAGACGTCCTGGTGAGTCTCCTTCAGTGAGGGGGAGTGGAGAGATTGTGTCAGCATTATGCACTGCCTGTTTTTTTAAAGTGACATGAACTTTATTTTACCTAACAGCACTCAGTGTTTCTCAAATATACTGCTGCCACCCCTAGAGAATTTGGACTAAATGCAAGGTAAAGAGCATTTATTTAAAAGAGATAACTATTATATATATATGAGAGTGATAATTTTCCTGTTGCTTATTGGCTATATCCTGTCTTTTATATAGCATGAGCTCACCACAGCCCCATAATGCACGAAGATCACCAGAAAGGTAGGAGGGGTCTACGGGGGCCACAATATAAAAGAGTGCAACACCAAAACTAAAGAGGTGTTTTGTCTTTTAGGAGCAGAAGCCCTAATACAAGACAAGTGCGGAAGAAAAAGACCCGCCACCGTTCTAAATCTCCGCAAGCGTCTGGGTCTCGGACAATGCACAAATCCCAATCCAGCCCAGGTCGCAAAACTACTCAAACTGCTACAGTAGCAGAGCCAAATGTGACCGGAGGCCGCCATTATGAGGGGTTTTGCTGGGCATGTTCAGCGCCATCCGCTCCTGGGAAACTCTTATGCGCAGACTGCATCAAAGAGGTAGCCACAGACAAAGAAGCGGAGGCACGCAGAATAAAAGACTATATTCACGAGGCAGTGACAGAAAGTATACAGTCAGCCTCAGGCTTCAGGGCTCCGGGGACTAAAGCTAGAATCAGGAGCACAGCGGAGCAAAGGCGAGATTCGTCTCCAGTGCTAGAGGTGTCGTCACGAGATTCCTCGGACTCAGAGGAACCCTCTGAGTACTTATTTGACTTTCAATGCATAGAGCCTTACGTTGCGGCCGTAAAAGAGGCCATAGACTGGGAACAGGATGCCCAGCCACCTGAAAAAATTAAAAGGTTTTTTCCTAGCCGGAAGAACCAAGGGGAGACCTTTCTGCTCTTGCCAGAGATCCGAGAGTGGTTCGAGGAGGAATGGGAAAAGCCAGAAAAGAGGTTAAATGTACAGAATCGTTTCGCAAGGCTATACCCATTTAAGACTCCAGAAGCTGCCCTTTGGGAATCCCCACTAGGCATAGACGCGGCCTTACAGTGCTTGGCTAGCCAAGTGGCCCTGCCATTGCAGGATTCTACAACTTTCAGAGACCCGATGGACAGAAGTGCGGATACAGACCTAAAGAAGGTTTATTCATCTGCTGGTGCGGCTTGCCGCCCTGCCATAGCCTTAACCTCAGTCTCCAGAGCCTTGAAGGTTTGGACCACAAATGTCCAGACAGCTCTAAGGTCTAACGTGGAAATGGACAGAATCATTTCGGCAATGGAGGAATTGGATCTCTCAGCCGACTGGCAGAAGCCTCTATGGACTTAGTAAAACTTCTCGCTAGGATCATGGCTTTTGCAGTGACCGCAAAAAGGGCCCTATGGCTGCGTCATTGGGTAGCAGACAGTACCTCAAAACTGGGTCTCTGTAATATTCCATTTAATGGCAAAACATTGTTTGGTGGCACCTTAGAAGAGGAGGGAAGTCGGGCCTGATACCACAAAGACCTAAAAGAAGACAGCAGGCCACCCGGTCAGGCCAATCAGACTACAGAAGGGCGCAGGATACCAGATCATACAGACCGGGGCGAGAATACACAAGGCCCTATTGGAAGAGCTCCCAGAACTCTTTTCTACGAAACGTAAAGACCAAGGCCGCGCAGACCGCTAAGTAATCGGAGAAGTCTTTTTGACGGGTCAGCCGCCCATCCTCCCCAGGTGGGTGCCAGATTGGCATCCTTCTGGAGAGTATGGGCGGAGACGGTCAAGGACCAATGGGTCCAGAAGACGGTCAAGCAAGGATACAAAATAATTTTTTGACAAAAACCACCCAACATAGTGGCCACGACAGAATGGCCACAAGACCAGAAAAAAACGGAAGTGCTTACTAGAATATATAACCGAATTACTTCAAAAAAATGCTATCACACCGGTACCTCTAAAACAGCGGAAAACGGGAGTTTATTCACCAATTTTTCTGGTACCCAAAGCATCAGGAGATCTAAGACCAGTTTTGGACCTAAGATCCTTGAACCACTATATTGTCCCCAAAACATTCAAGATGGAATCAATATTTACGATTATATCAGTTCTGCAACCAGGAGACTGGTTAATATCAGTCGATTTAGCAGATGCGTACCTGCATGTCCCAATCAATGAGAAGCACCAAAAATACCTAAGATTCATGGTAGGGGAAGACCATTTCCAGTTCAGGTGTCTACCCTTCGGGATCAGCACAGCGCCTCGGGTCTTCTCCAAGATCTTGCTAGCTGTCATCGCCGTCATTCGATTAAGAGGCATAAAGATCTTCCACTACCTAGACGACATCTTAGTAGTGGCTCGTACAAGCGAAGAGTTAGCGACACAGCGCAAGCTAGTACTGGAGACTATATCAGAATTCGGCTGGATTATCAACAAGCAGAAGAGCCAGCTGATCCCCTCTCAAGAGATGGAATACCTGGGACTTGTTTTCAACACAAGAAAAGGGCTTGTCTCGCTACCAGGACGCAAGAAAGTCGAGTTAGTAGTCTGCGTAAACAGCGTGATGGAGTCCTCATCACTGTCAGCAAGGGATTGCATGACACTTCTGGGAATGTTCACCGCAGCGATCCCAGCTATCCCCTGGGCAAGATTCCATACAAGAACATTCCAGACATCCTTCCTGAACCAGTGGGATGGCGTATCATTGCACCAGAAGATCTTCATACCAAGACGGATCCGCCAAGGCCTGGCGTGGTGGATAGCACCAGAAAACCTGTCGCAGGGCATGCCCCTCAGCCCCGGAGACTGGATTCGGATAACCTCGGATGCCAGTCTCCGGGGCTGGGGCGCTCACTTCCTCGGCAGGCAGGTTCAAGGCGAATGGAGCAGGATGGAAACCAGACACTCCAACCTCTTGGAATTACAGGCAGCATACCTGGCCCTGCGGGCCTTCGAGAATCTAGTCCACGGGGCTCGAGTCAAACTGATGTTGGACAACCGAACGGCGGTGGCTTATATAGCCAAACAGGGTGGAACCAAGAGCTTGCCGCTGTTGCAGGTGGCAACCAACATATTCGTTTGGGCAGAAGCGCATGTGGAAGCCCTAACGGCAGCCTACATTCCGGGCAGTCAGAATCACATAGCAGACCGTCTGAGCCGGGATTTCCCCAACAAGAACGAATGGACACTCAACAGGGATGTCCTAGAGACAATCTTCCACAAGTGGGGGACACCCTCGGTAGACCTAATGGCGACTCCATGGAATGCGAAGACACCCCGGTTCGTGTCAAGGTTTCGCTGCGACGAGGCAGTAGCCCAAGACGCCTTCTCAATTCCGTGGGATTTTCCCTTTGTCTACCTTTTTCCACCGTTACCTCTGGTAATGAAAACCCTACTGAAGATTGCGAGGGAGAACGTCCATGCAATTGTAATCCTGCCCTTCTGGCCACGGAGACCATGGTTCCCTCTGCTCCTACAGATGGCGGCAGTCCCCCCAATACAGCTGCCACTGAAGAGAGACCTTCTACAGCAGGGCCAATGGTGTCATCCCAACCCGGGCAGGTTACAGCTGATGGCTTGGTTGTTGAATCGGTCAGACTACAGTCACAAGGCATCTCGGAGGAAGTAATTTAGACGCTACTAAAATCTAGAAAAGCCACAACCAATGTCACTTATAACAGAATTTGGAAGAAATTTACGGCATTTGCCCTGCAACAGAAGTTTTCTCCGTTATCCCCAAGCATTGCGCAAGTGTTGGACTTCTTACAGTCAGCTCTAAAAGCGGGCTTAGCCTATAACACCATAAAGGTTCAAGTGTCAGCATTGGCGTGCTTCACAGGTCACAAGTGGGCAGGTGAGCCTCTAATAAGACAGTTCCTCAGAGCAGTCATAAAATTGAAACCACCAAGGAGACCCCTGTTCCCAGCATGGGATCTGGGCACGGTACTAAAAGCCCTGCTCCTACATCCATTCATCCCTGCAGAGACATGCCCGCTTTGGTTCTTGACAGTCAAGCTGATCTTCCTTACAGCCATAACGTCGGCAAGAAGGGTTTCAGAACTAGCAGCTCTGTCCTGCAAGAATCCATATTGCATCATTCTCCAGGACAAAGTGATCCTAAGGCCCTCACCGGCCGTAACACCTAAAGTGGTTTCCAAATTCCATGTGAATTGGGAGGCAGTCCTACCAAGCTTCACACAGCCACCAAAACAAGCGGAAGAGCTAGATCTCAGACCACTGGACATGGTCAACTTGTTCTCAATTTACCTACACTGCTCTCTACAGGTACGCAAAACTAATACCCTTTTCGTCCTGCCATCCGGGCCTAGGAAAGGACAAGCGGCATCCGCAAGAATCATAGCGACTTGGATCACCAAGGTGATAAGCCTCACGTATGAGAAACAGGGGCTGACGCCTCCACAAGTTCTTAGAGCTCATTCTACCAGAGGGGTGGCAGCCTCATGGGCAGCTTCGGCTAAGATACCGATTGAAGACATTTGCAGGACCGCTAGTTGGAGCTCCTGCGAAACCTTCGCTAAACACTACAGTTTAGATGTCACAGCGGCCAACGCATCAAATTTTGGAAACGCAGTGGTGTCCACACCTCTGCAAACAAAATAAAATATTCACTATAGCAGCATTTTCAGTTGTTGTTCGAGTCTTATCTTTTCCCCACCCTAAATCAGCTAAATTAAATCCCATAGTGTGCTGACGTGAGGCTGGCCAGGAAAATGGAAAATTGTTATCAATACTTACTTTAATTTTCCTTTCCTGGCCTGTCCTCACGTCAGCACAGCTCTTTTCCCTCCCGATAAGCCTATCGTCCTCCAGTTAAGTGGAACAAGGGCAAGGGAGGAGGGGCCCCCTATTTATCAGCTAAAAGAAGGTGGTACTGGGAGACCGGAGGAAGGGGTTAACCCATAGTGTGCTGACGTGAGGACAGGCCAGGAAAGGAAAATTACAGTAAGTATTGATAACAATTTTCCATTATTCTTATACTGTATGAGTAACCCAGACACCAAGACAATAATGAAAAAGGGGTATCAAATTTACTTAGGCTTTTGGTAAGAAAGGTTAACAGTGATAACAGTTCACAGATAATAAAGTGCAGAGCCCTGCAGCAATAATACACAATGCATATAGAATGAACAGTAAAGGTGCGCCGCGTGGGCGACCGTTAACTAGGCGCCCTGTGGCGCAGTGACTAAATGAACTAACTAGCTGGCCAGGCCTGGCTCAGATATCTACAACTCAGTCTATAGGGGATGATGGTTTTCTTCACCAGCAAGTCTTTACAGGTGGTGCACATTAACAGAATACCATTTGTAATCCAATGGGAAGGTAGAGATGAAATAAACACTTTGCTATGTGAACTCTGAGTTCAGCTCTGATAAGGTTCTTCAGTGAGAGTATCAGAAATAACTTGTGGGCCACGGCAGTCTATAGGCACATTAGCAACAACAGTATATGGTCTGGGCATACGCCCACTCACCCATCCGGACGCGGTCCCAGTCCGGGAACTTCCACCGACTGTGTCACACACACACACACACACAGTGTCTCCAGCGATCGGGTCCCCGATCCAACCAAGGCTGTAGGTAAGCGACGTCAGATGCCACCCAGGCTCGCAGTGGGGTGGAAGGCTCTTTGGTGCTGCGCAAGGCCTCAGGCTTCAGGCCCTGCACTCCGGCACATCCGCACAGGAGGATCAGTCACAGAAGTCTCGTGTCCCAAAGAGGCCGAGCCCAGCCTCGCCTCCTCCTTTTATAACCCCTCCCATGAGTCTCTGTGGTGGAAACATTGCCGAATGGGGTTCTGGGTAATGTAGTCTCTCTCCTCTGCTTTCACTTCCAGTAATGTCTCTTCTCTACTTCCTCCCGACTCACCTCTCACCTGGAACTTCTTGTCTCTCTGCATTAAAGGGGAACACCCCGCTACACTTGTTTCCTGCACCACTCTAAATCCTGCATTTCTTCCTTCAGTCTGTAATGAGGAAGAAAAGGGGGGGGGTGATAAATGTAAGAATGACAGTTTTAAAAAAAAAAATAGTGTTAACCTCTGTAATTCTAACCCAGTTTGTGCCAAGACTGTCTTTCTTTGATACAATTTGAATCGGCAAGCGGCAGTCTGGTGAAGTAGGTTCCCATCCCAGATGCTAAGAACCCTTTGTTAATGGTTCCAGGTATTGTAAGCCACGCACAGGTTATGCAGTGACCACAGTCCCGATGTCTGGGTTATTGTCATATGAGGATTGTTTGGAGGTCAATCAAAACCAGGGTTGTACTTTCCTCATTAGCTGTCACTTACATTCTCAGCTGATGGGGTAGGTACGATCACTGTAACATGAACTTCAAAATGTCTACCACAGGGTTCACGAGTCACTCCTGGACCCTGATACAATAACCAATTTACATTCTTTCCAACTAGGTGACTGGGTAGTTGTAAAGAAGCTTGAGGGATGAGACCACGACCAGCCACTGCAAGAAGCGGCTCCACCACACCAAAGAATTGAGTAGTATCTTTGTTTATTTATATTTTTTTGTTTAGTAAATTTTAGCAAGGGTAACGATGAAAAGCATCCCAATTAATTATTGAAAGTGTATTTCCTGACTAGCTAAGAAAGCAAACAGGACCAATTGCTGGGTCTGTTCTGAGTCTCCACCGAGTTTTAGTACCCCAGCGATGACAGCGGTACATGCTATTTATGATGTTATTATGGGTATGAGGAGTTTTGACAAACTAGTGAAGTCTCCAATCAGACACTTGTCAATGGAATTTAACGATGCATTTTTAGAGGGTAAAATTGGTTATAGTTTTAATAGCTCTGCCTCTTGTCGGTTTGGGTATTGGGACAACTAGGTAGCCCACAAGTGTGTTTGAACTTTAGTTTGGTGCTTATGCGGATCTTCAGCTTATAAGGTAATTCCCCCAATGCAAGAGGTTCATGCGTGATGGTGAAGCTGTCCCAGCATCTTATGTCGCGGCCGATCGTGAGGATCTGATGGCGCGAGAGAAATTAAGAATGGCAGGGACAGCTAGACGGGAATTGTTTACCAACCCCGACCAGGTCTGGGCATGGTGTCCTGCATGTACAAGGTGGGGGGGGGGGCTTGAGCTTATGATACGATTGAACAATTCTCATCCATTGAGGATGGGATTTTTCATGTAACTGTTGAAGCCAGAGCTGTAGCTAGTGAAGGTTGGGAGTCCTTTTAAGGGTCTGGGAATCTTTGGGGATTTAATTTTTATTTTACAGCGGATCGTGGTTAAAGGAAGTTGGAATATATATACTCATGTCGTTTTTATTTCTATCCTTTCTATGTTGTGACGAGGTGCTCCTGTTGCATGATTGGACGCGTGACCAGAGCCCGAGCAGATGACCACATCTTCCTTGATGAGATGCCCCGAAGCCGGACCCACGTACAAGACACAGAGGATCACAGACCAATCGGCGATTACTACAGCTCACCATGTCGTGTCCTCCTTATAAGTCATGCTCCTGAAGAACAGAGTCCACATGTCAAGCCGTGTTTTTGTTTTTATGGACTGTAAGGACTGATTCATTTCCAGGTGTAAGAAGGAGATCAAGTTTCATCTAAGGACACGTGGGAGCTTATGACAAAAAAGGGGAGGACTGTTGTGGAAAATTTTATTAATGTATGTTGTCAGATGTCCCCCAGTGTCGGTTTTGCTGTAATGCGCTCATGTGAGCGTATTCGCACATACAGACGTTGGTGGAAGACCGGTGGTGTGAAAATCTTCCTGTGGACACAGCGATGTTTTCTCTTTTAGGGATGTGTCACGTACCTTTGGTGTGAGCCTGACGTGCAGAGGGAGACCTCCCGTACAACCCCGGCTCGGAGACCACTGGAGTGGGGACAGTGGTGGTAAGAGTGCGGTGAGGTAAGGGTGCCTGCTTGGTCCTCTTGACTGGGTGTAGTAAAGCCAAGCGAAAGCTGGAACAGCTGGAGCCGGGAGCAGCGGATGCAGGTCAGTAGGTGCAGGTATGCAGAGCAGCGGATGCAGGTCAGCAGGCGCAGGTATGCAGAGCAGCAGATGCAGGTCAGCGGGTGCAGGTGTGCGGGACCGCGGATGCAGGTCAGCAGGTGTAAATATGCAGAGCAGCGGAGTCAGACAAGCCAGGTCATCCACATCAGGGTAAACAGCATAAACGGCAGGCATAGAGTAGTCAGAGTCCAGGCTGGGTCTTGGCAACAGATGATCAGACAGGTAACTGAGCAGGGTCAAACAAGTGTGAGGGGGTTAACTCGGTAGCGGGTGTGTGTGACCCCCTGGTTGGGCTCCCCACACAAAAACAGGGCCAGCAGACGGAGGTTGTGGTTTTCAAAATCAAAAGGTGCGGTTTATTTCTCTATGTACAGTGACAAAAACACAGCAAAGCCAAAAAGAAACAAACAAAATAAATCCTGGTCAGTTTGACCTCTGACTAAACATGCAGGTTTCCTAAACTAACAACTGGGATCAGCCTGGTGCTGTCCTAGTCCCTAAGTCCCTGGTTTAGTAAAAGTCCAAACAAATAGCCACACAGGCTTTGCCTCACCGCACAGGGGTTCACTCTCCCTAGACAGTCCACACAGGTCTGGTTCCAGGCATGAGCTAACACCTAATGAATCTGGGAGTTCTTATAGAGGCCTAAATGAGCTGACAAGCTTCAGCTGGTCTCATCAACTCCCTGCCTCACGACGCCCAGCACTCTCCCTAGAGGTATGAGTCATTCATGAGCCCACTAGCCTCAGCTGGGCTTCATCAACTCCCTAGTTGTATAAGTCGGCATAAAGCCTGAATCTGGGAGAAATATATCTACCCCCCTGGATGCAACCAGGTGACTTTACCTTCCTGCTGTCACATACCCCCCCCTCTTGTTTTAACCTTGGGGTTGGAACACCAGCAATCAGGCATTCATGTACTCGAGACAAAGCATCCACATTCCCCATTTGAACGCCAGGGCGATGCTTTACTGTGAAGTTGAATTCCTGTAGGGCCAGGAACCACCTATTCACTCTTCTATTTGTCTCCTTGTTTTGAGCCATCCACTTTAACGGAGCGTGATCCGTAACCATGTCAAAGTGCCTACCTAGCAGATAGTACCGAAGGGAATCTAGAGCCCACTTCACCGCTAAACACTCCTTTTCAACCGTGGCGTAATTTACCTCATGGGACTTCAACTTCCTGCTGAGGTAAATGACTGGGTGCTCTTCCCCGTTCCAGACCTGGGACAATACTGCTCCTAACCCCACATCTGACGCATCACTTTGTACGACAAAGTCTTTAGAGAAGTCGGGTGAGTACAACACTGGCTGGCTACATAAGGCTTGTTTCAAGAATTGGAATGCTGCCTCCGCCTCGGGGGTCCATTTAATCATGACCGACCCTTTCCCTTTCGTCAGGTTGGTTAGGGGCACAGCCTTAGAAGCAAAGTGGGGAATGAAGCGCCGATAATAACCCGCGATTCCCAGAAAGGCTCGTACCTGCTTCTTGCTGTTGGGACGTGGCCAACTCTGGATGGCCTCGACTTTGTTGAGTTGGGGTTTTATTACTCCCCTGCCAATGGTGTACCCAAGATATTTGGCCTCCTCCTGCCCAATGGTACACTTCTTGGGGTTAGCCGTAAACCCCGCTTCCCGGATAGAGTCTAGGACTGCTTGCACTTTTGGCAGATGTGAGGCCCAATCTGTGCTATGGACAATTACGTCATCCAGGTAAGCCGCAGCATACTTCCGATGGGGCCTCAGTATCTGGTCCATTTTCCGCTGGAATGTGGCCGGCGCATTCTGTAACCCGAACGGCATTCTCTTATATTGGAACGCCCCGTCTGGGGTTACAAATGCGGTTTTCTCTTTGGCCGACTTGGCCAGGGGAATTTGCCAATACCCTTTTGTGAGGTCAAGAGTCGTCATGTATCGGGCTGTTCCCAGCCGGTCGATCAACTCATCTATACGTGGCATGGGGTAGGTGTCAAATTTTGTAACTTTGTTCAACTGACGAAAATCGTTACAAAATCGCCAGCTCCCATCCGGTTTAGGCACCAACACAATGGGACTAGACCAATCACTTAGGGGTGATAGAGGAGTCCCAAAGTTCAGCATTTTCTGTACTTCCTCCCGTATTGCCTCCCGTCGGGCCTCTGGGATCCGATAGGGTTTTAACTTCACCCTTTCACCGGGCGGGGTAATAATATCATGCTCTACCCCAGATGTTTGTCCCGGCAGCTCAGAGAACACCTCCTTGTTGCGAAGCACAAACTCCTTAACCTCCTGTTGTTGGGGTTGTGACAAGGTGGCTGCTATTCCAACCTCCGGAATCACGCAACCAGTTTGAGCTGGTGACCAAGTTTCTGCGACTAGGGACTCTCTATCCCTCCAGGCTTTCAACAGATTAACGTGATATATCTGTTCGGGCTTTCGCCTTCCTGGTTGTCTGACCTTGTAATTCACTTCGCTCACTTTTTCCATTATCTCGTAGGGGCCTTGCCATTTGGCAAGGAATTTACTTTCAACCGTAGGGACAAGTACCAATATCCTATCCCCCGGGGAAAAGGTACGGGTCTTTGCTCCACGGTTGTACACTCTCTGCTGTGCCAACTGCGCTTGGGCCAAATGTTCCTTCACGATGGGCATTACCTGTGCAATTCGATCTTGCATCAGGGCGACATGCTCAATCACACTCCTGTGGGGAGAACTCTCACTTTCCCAAGTTTCCTTGGCAATATCCAACAGCCCTCTTGGGTGTCTCCCATACAGTAACTCAAAGGGGGAGAATCCCGTAGAGGATTGGGGCACCTCCCTAATAGCAAACATCAAATAAGGAAGTAGACAGTCCCAATCCTTTCCATCTCTATCCACCACTTTCTTCAACATTTGTTTTAGGGTTTTGTTGAATCTTTCAACCAGCCCATCGGTTTGGGGGTGATACACAGATGTACGCAATTGCGTCACTTTGAGCAATTTACACAGCTCTTTCATAACCCGGGACATAAAGGGTGTACCTTGGTCCGTAAGCAGTTCTTTACAAATACCCACCCGGCTAAAAACAAGAGATAGCTCTTTGGCTATGGTTTTGGCCGAGGTATTTCTGAGAGGGATCGCTTCTGGATAACGGGTGGCATAGTCCATTATAACCAATATGTACTGGTGCCCCCTAGCGGACTTGATTATAGGACCTACCAAATCCATTGCGATTCTCTCAAACGGGACCTCAATGATGGGTAGAGGGACCAGCGGGCTACGGAAATGTGGCATCGGGGCCGACCTCTGACACACAGGGCAGGAGGAACAATAATTTTCTATGTCCTTCATCACCCCAGGCCAATAGAATCTCTGTAATACCCTCTCTCGGGTTTTCTCTGTCCCCAGATGACCTCCAAGAATGTGCCCATGGGCCAACTCCAACACCAACTTCCTGTAAGGTTTGGGCACCACAAGCTGCTCAACGGTTTCTTCTGCCCTTTTTGCCACCCGATACAGTAGGTCCTTCTCTACGCTGAAGTATGGGTAAGTGCAGGTATTATCTGGGTTCACTAACTCGCCATCTATTTCCACTACGTTTTCCCGTGCCTTTATTAGGGCGGGGTCTTTTAACTGTTCTGTGGCAAAATTTTCCCTGTGAACCTCCAGATCAGAAAACTCCACAGACGGTAGGTTTTCGTCTGAGGAGGTGGGCTCCTCTCCAGTTTCTTGAGTCTCCCCTGCCAATACTGACAAGGGAAATTCTGGAGAGTCCTCACCACTCTCAGAGGAGTTCTGGCTATCACATTCCTGGTACATAGGGGCACCAGTGGGGGGCTCAGGATCATCCCACAGTTCCCAGAACTTCGGAAAATCCCTTCCCACAATGGCATCATGCGGTAATTGAGATACTAACCCCACTGGATGAGAGAGGGTACCTTTGGGGGTCTCGAAACACACTGTAGTCACTGGATACTCTCGGGTGTCCCCATGCACACAAATAACAGCTACCTTGCTATTCCCAGAGACCTCTGTTTTAACTAATTCAGCCTTTATCAGGGTCACAAGGCTACCTGAATCCAGTAATACCACAACATTTCTACCATTAATACACATTTTGCATACATGTTTCTCAGTTCCCCGAATGGCAGTGCATGCGACTGTCGCACACAGCGACTGACGTCTGTCCATCAGAAAGTCACATTGCATGGGTTCCTCCACAACCGGGCAATTTGCTGCAATATGTCCCGCTTGCCGGCAGCGGTAGCAAACAATCCATTTGGCTGCCTCTTGAGCCCCTGACTTCCCAGGCTGTTCTCGCCAAACTTTGGGTAGAGCTCCCACCCTCTCACTCTCTCCACCCTCACCCCTTGGAATCCTCTTATCCGCCCCTGGGGATGGTCTGGTCTTAGGGTGGAAAGTCCGAGAGTCTCTGGAAGAGGCCGTCAGGTTCTCTGTAGCCAAGTATTTCTCTACACGATCCACAAGACCACCGGCCGTCTCTGGGTCTCCATGGCTTACCCACTTTTGGATGGCAGTAGGAAGAGCTCTCAAAAACCGATCCATTACAACACGTTCCACAATCTCTGGTGCGGACAAAGTCTCTGGCTGTAGCCACTTCCTGCTCAGGTGAATGAGATCATACATTTGAGACCTGGGGGGTTTTCCAAGCTGGAAAGTCCAGTTATGCACACGCTGAGCCCGGACAGCCAGGGTGACACCCAGCCTTGCCAATATTTCAGCTTTTAGCATCACATAGTCTTTTGCTTGGTCAGGCTCTAGGTCATAGTAAGCCTTCTGCGATTCACCAGTTAACAGAGGAGCCACCAGTCCAGCCCACTGCTCCTCAGGCCACTTTTCTCTTTCAGCAGTCCTTTCAAATGTGGTCAAAAATACCTCTGGATCATCCTCTCCAGTCATTTTTGTCAATAAACGACTCACCCCAAAGGACGCGGTATTAGTGGGACGGCTTTCCTCACTGGTCTGCGGACGTTGCTGCATTACTGCTTCCATTTGTTGTAGTCTCTGCTCTTGCTTCTGTAACAGGTCTATGAAGCGGGCCTCAGATTGCTGCTGGGCTTGTTGATGAGCTTGCTGCTGGGCTGCAAGGCTCCTTTGCAAACCTGCATTTGTCTGCTGTTGATTGGCATTTGCTAGAGCCAGCTGTTTCAGTATCTCCT
Source organism: Rana muscosa (assembly GCA_029206835.1). Lineage (NCBI taxonomy): Eukaryota > Metazoa > Chordata > Amphibia > Anura > Ranidae > Rana > Rana muscosa. Next base: position 979,374,770 of record CM055118.1, on the reverse strand, counting down.
CCATGCTGGCTTAAAAAAAACTGCCACTGGTTCTCCACCAACTGTGAGGGGGTTAACTCGGTAGCGGGTGTGTGTGACCCCCTGGTTGGGCTCCCCACACAAAAACAGGGCCAGCAGACGGAGGTTGTGGTTTTCAAAATCAAAAGGTGCGGTTTATTTCTCTATGTACAGTGACAAAAACACAGCAAAGCCAAAAAGAAACATAAACAAAATAAATCCTGGTCAGTTTGACCTCTGACTAAACATGCAGGTTTCCTAAACTAACAACTGGGATCAGCCTGGTGCTGTCCTAGTCCCTAAGTCCCTGGTTTAGTAAAAGTCCAAACAAATAGCCACACAGGCTTTGCCTCACCGCACAGGGGTTCACTCTCCCTAGACAGTCCACACAGGTCTGGTTCCAGGCATGAGCTAACACCTAATGAATCTGGGAGTTCTTATAGAGGCCTAAATGAGCTGACAAGCTTCAGCTGGTCTCATCAACTCCCTGCCTCACGACGCCCAGCACTCTCCCTAGAGGTATGAGTCATTCATGAGCCCACTAGCCTCAGCTGGGCTTCATCAACTCCCTAGTTGTATAAGTCGGCATAAAGCCTGAATCTGGGAGAAATATATCTACCCCCCTGGATGCAACCAGGTGACTTTACCTTCCTGCTGTCACACAAGCCAGAGTCAGGACTGGAGATAGGAGCAAGGTCAGGAAGCCGGGTCAAACACAGGAACACGATACAGGCACAGAGTCAAGAACGCAGGGAACAGAAGCAGATCAAACCGCAAGGGGCAACATCTCTGGAACATCTTTTATAGGAAGTTCATGGGAGGAGCAAGGGGTTCAGGGTTCAACAGCAATCAAGACACCAATCAGAGTAGTCTAATGGATCAGATAGGTTATCCAGCAGATCAGGCAGGGAACTGTCCAGCATCCCAGATAGCTCAGTGGGAAGAGTCAATGCCAGACACAGAAGAGGTCCCAGGTTCAAGCCCAGTACGTCCCTGACAGGATGTTTATTTTATGCCTCACCAAGGGACTGGCCACTTCTTGGCGTTGGCATTAAATGACTCCGAGCGAACAGATATGCGTCCACGAGAACTATAGCATAACTATACGACAATTGTGGCCCATTGAGCCATAGTTTTCGTATGGTTCCCGTCATTGGAAGCAGTGCACATCACTGCTAGTCTATTTGAATGTATACATGTCTGTGATTGGTTCTTTTGTTGAATTCATGTATTGTATTAGCTGTATTTAACATATCCTTATATGGTCATCTGCTGGGTGGAGCTCACACCCTGTGAGCTCACTTCCTATGGAGGAGGTCACATGTTGTGACATCACTTCCGGCTGGGAGTTTAATAAAAGATAGAGAGAGGCGTCGGCGGTCAGCTGATGCTGTGATGCCTAGATGAACCTAACAGTCTGGTGATGATGTCTCTTGATTTGAATTAATGGGAATCGAATGAATGGTGAGTGAATTTTAGTTTAAGAAGCATTATTGCATTAAGACGAAGTGTGCTTATTTAGCACAAGGCAAAATGGCACTGTGCGCTACAAACAACCAATTTTGCCATAACAGCGTGTTACGTTGTTAACATGTTACATGTACCTTGTTAAAAAATATGTAAAATGAACTTTCGCTACTAGGGATGAGCCGAACACCCCCCGGTTCGGACCAGAACTTACGAACGGACCCAAAGTTTGCGCGTACTTTAGAACCCTATTAAATACAATGGATGCGAACGTTCGAAATCAAAAGTGCTAATTATAACGGCTAATATGCAAGTCATTGTCCTAAAAAGGGTTTGGGGACCCGGGTTCTGCCGCAGGGGACACATATCAATGCAAAAAAAAGTTTTAAAAACTGACGTTTTTTTGGGAGCAGTCATTTTAATGATGCATAAAGTGAAAAAAAAAGTGAAATATTCCTTTAAATATCGTACCTGGGGGTGTCTAAAGTATGCCTGTGAAGTGCCACGTGTTTTCCGTGTTTAGAACTGTCCCTGCACAAAATTACATTTCTAAAGGAAAAAAAGCCATTTAAAACTGCTTGCGGCTTTAATGTCATGTCTTGTCCTGGCAATATGGATGCAAATCTTTGAGAAAAATGGCATGGCTACCCCATCACCCCCCCCCCCTACCCAAGCCCATTACCAGCCCCTTTGGGTCTTGTATGGATATTAAGGGGAACCCCGCACCCAAAATAAAAAAAGGCCCTATATACTCTGAACAGCAGTATACAGGCGGTGCAAACAAGACAGGAACTGTAGGTTGGTTCTTAAGTAGAATCTGTTAGTAATTTTAAACAGGTACACTTTTTAAGTGTAGCTCCAGCCAAAAAATATATTTTTAAGCTTTTTGGAAAACATAGGGAAGGGTTATCACCCCTGTAACATTTGTTTTGCTGTCTATGCACCTGTTTAGAACATTTCACCTCACTTTCCATCCCAATGACAAATGTTTTTGGAAAAGTGTTTTTTTTATTGAAACAAGGATTGGTGATAAAGCATCAGTAGAGAGGAGACACCTTTTTCCCATATTAACTCTTACAGGAGAGAATTTCCTTTCCTAGGGGTAGATTTCCTCTCACTTCCTGTTGTCTCCTTCCGTTTGCAAGTAGGAGTCGTTTGTAAGTTGGATGTTTGAAAGTAGGGGCCTGCCGTATATACTCTGCAGAAATTTGCCCCTTAGGTGTCGGTGTTGCCACAACACTGTAAGCCCTCACAGTTACTCTTGGTGGGCACTGGAACGCCCTGCTGTGAACTATTATATCAGGAATTGTAATTACATGCCATTTTTGAACAGTGGTAGGAAAAATTGGGCCTTTGGTGGTGGTGCTGGTGCTACAACACTGTCAGCCCTCACAGATACTCTTGGTGGGCGCATGAATGGGCCCTACTGTAAATTATTAGATCAAGAATTGTAATTGCATGCCCCTGTTGAAGAGGGGCAGAAAAATTGGGCCTTTGGTGGTGGTGTTGGTGGTGGTGTTGCCACAACACTGTAAGCCCTCACAGTTACTCTTGGTGGGTGCAGGAATGGGCCCTACTGGAAATTATTAGATCAAGAATTGTAATTACATGTCCCTGTTGAACAGGGGCAGAAAAATTGGGCCTTAGGCACTGGTGCCACAACACTGCAACCCCTCACAGATACTGTACTTGGAGCACAGCAATGAGCCCTGTTGCAAAGTATTGCATCAAAAATTGTAATTACACGCCCCTGTTAAACAGGGGCTGAAAAATTGGACCTTAGGCACTGGTGCTGGTGCCACGACACTGCAACCTCTCCCAGATACTCTAGTTGGAGTGCAGAAATGAGCCCTGCTGCAAAGCATTGCATCAAAAATTGTAATTACATGCCCCTGTTAAACAGGGGCTGAAAAATTGGGCCTTAGCCACTGGTGGCGGCACCCAGAAACAAAAAAGTTCTTCCAAGCTATCATCAAGAATCGGATAATTGAGGAGGAGGAGGATAGTCAGTCAACATAACAGGACAGTCACTCAGCATCAGCATCAGTCTTGAAGGGATGTGACATTTGAAAATAAATTATTCTGTTATATCAGCTTCAGGTGCTTGGTAGCTGGTGGTGATCCAAGACTGGTTCATCTTTATGAAGGTCAGTCGATCAACCGAGTCGGTGGACAGGCGCACCCTGTGATCCGTGACAAAGCCTCCAGCAGCACTGAATGTGCTTTCCGAAAGAACGCTGTATGCAGGACAGGCCAGTAGCTCAATTGCATACTGTGCAAGCTCTGGCCAGTGATCCATCCTCAAGACCCAGTAAGCCAGAGGATTTTCGCTGGGAAAGGTGTCCAAGTCTGACCTTGCCCCTAGGTATTCCTGCACCATGTATATCAGACGCTGGCGATGGTTGCTGGAACTGATCATACCTTGGGGCTGTGGACTAAAAAATTGTCTGAACGCATCGGTCAGACGGCCACCTTCTCCACCGCTCTTTCTGCTACTGACCGAAGCCTCAGCAACTCGTTGTCCAGGACCAGGAGTTTGTAACCTCCCAGTCTCTGGGAACGCGTTGCACAGACCTTTCTGCAAGGCCTCCCGGAGTTGTCTCATCCTCTGCTCCCTCTGTGATGGCAAGATAAGGTCCGCAACCTTACCCTTGTACCGTGGATCAAGGAGAGTGGCCAGCCGGTAATGGTCCCTCTCCTTGATCCGAAGAATACGAGGATCCTTCCGCAGACTTTGCAGGATCAGGGAGGCCATGCAGCGTAGGTTAGCTGAGGCATTCGGTCCGGAGTCCTCTGGGTCACTAAGGACGACATGATCCGCAGCCACCTCCTCCCAGCCACGTACAAGTCCACGGGTTTGTTGGGACTGTAAATCATCCCTAAAAGACTGCTGCTGTTGATGCTGATTGCCATGCTCCACCTCCTCCTCCTCCTCCTCCTCCTCCTGTGTGATGGGTGGGACACAAGGAACACTGTCTGGGTAAAGGGGGCCTTGAGAGGCAAGGAAGTCCTCCTCTTCCTTCCTCTGTTCTGCCTCAAGTGCCCTGTCCATTATTCCACGCAGTGTATGCTCCAACAGGTGGACAAGAGGTACAGTGTCACTGATGCATGCACTGTCACTGCTCACCATCCTTGTGGCCTCCTCAAATGGTGCCAGGACAGTGCATGCATCCCTGATCATGCCCCACTGGCGTGGTGAAAAAAACCTGAGCTCCCCTGACCCTGTCCTGGTGCCGTAGTTGCACAGGTACTCATTGATGGCCCTCTGCTGCGTGTGCAGCCGCTGCAGCATGGCCAACGTTGAGTTCCGCCTGGTGGGCATGTCACATATAAGGCGGTTCTTGGGCAGGTTCAACTCCTTTTGCAGCTCAGCCAGCCGAGCACTGGCATTATATGATCTGCGGAAATGCACACAGACTTTCCTGGCCTGCCTCAGGACATCCTGTAAGCCCGAGTACCTGTCCAAGAACCGCTGCACTACCAGGTTAAGGACGTGAGCCACACAGGGCACATGGGTCAGTTGTCCCTGTCGAAGGGCGGAGAGGAGGTTGGTGCCATTGTCGCAAACCACCATTCCTGGCTTAAGCTGGCGTGGCGTCAACCACCTCTCGGCCTGCCCCTGCAGAGCAGACAGAACCTCTGCCCCAGTGTGGCCCCTGTCCCCCAAACACACCAGCGCAAGCACGGCATGGCATCTTTTTGCCTGCGTACTTGCGTAGCCCCTTGACCGCCTACGGAACACCGCTGGTTCCGGAGACAAAGCACAGGAAGAAGAAGAGGAGGGGGTGGAGGAGAGAGGTGTGTCACAACCAGTAGTAGCATTTTGGAGGCGTGGCGGTGGAACAACCTCCAACACTAGTGCACCTTGTCCTGCATCCTGCCCAGCTGCCAAAAGAGTGACCCAATGGGCCGTGAAAGAAAGCTAACGTCCCTGTCCATGCCTGCTGGACCATGAGTCAGCGGTAATATGCACCTTACCGCTGACCGCCCTGTCCAGCGAGGCATGGATATTGCCTTCCACATGCCGGTAGAGAGCCGGAATCGCCTTCCGTGAGAAAAAGTGGCGTTTGGGAACCTGCCACTGAGGAACCGCACATTGCATAAACTCACGGAAGGGGGCCGAGTCTACCAACTGAAAAGGCAGCAGTTGAATTGCTAGCAATTTAGCCAAGCTAGCATTCAACCGCTGGGCATGTGGATGGCTGGGAGTGAACTTCTTTTGACGGTCCAGCAGCTGGGGCAGGGAAATTTGCCTGCTACAATCAGACGTCGGTGTACTGCTAGCAGAGTGCCCGCAAGTACTTGGCTGTGACACACCTAATTCTACACCTTCATCCCTCTCAGTGCAGGTTTCAGAGAGGACTGAAGGTATAGTGGGGTTGGAGATCCCAGCTGATGAAGAGCAAGGAGAGGTTCGCTTTGTTCTTTGGTGTTGGTCTTTAAGGTACGCTTGCCAATGAGCTGCATGGCAGGTCAACATATGTCTGGTCAAGCAAGTGGTGCCCAAGCGGCTGATGTTTTGGCCACGCGAGATACGCTTGAGACATATTGTCACGAGGATGCTAAACACAGACATCCAATACAGGTGGTCAGATCATTGGGCTGCACATTAAGGAATCAGGAACAGAGTAAGTGAAAAATATAAATATTTATTAAAGATAAAGACACACGTGTAAACAAAACCACAGCAAACCATAAGCAAGAAACGAATACAAAGGAACACAACAAACCCCAAAAACAACCTAATTTAACTAGCTAACTAATATGTACAAAAGAGAACACACATACATGAACAAGGCAGGGATGAGAGACAAGGGGAGCAGAAGGCCAGCTACTGGGCGCAGTCAGCAAGGGGGAGCTGGTATCAGGGGACAGGTATCAGGGGACAGGTCTCAGGGGACAGGTCTCAGGGGACAAGGATCAGAGTCCAGGACAAGGCAGGAAACGGATCAGGATCAGGTTCAGATTCAGGTACAGGCAACGGATCAGGTTCAGGTTCAGGCAATGGTTCAGGCAATGGTTCAGGCAATGGTTCAGGCAGGGACCAGGCTTACAGAAGGAATTTTGGAGCATTGAGCCTTGGTAAAGGGCGGGTTTATATAGTCCAGCAGACCCAGATCAGGTGTGCTTGATGGCTGGTGGAAAGTCTTAGTGGGGAGACACCCGCTGGTGGCCACCAGAACTACACCCACTGGTGCCGGATGCAACAGTGCCACCAGCAGGTGAGCCCGGTAATGACACCATTCCTGACACATATGTTGCAAATAGCAGCGGTGCGATCTGATGCACTTGACTCAAAAAAGGCCCACACCAAAGAACTTTTGGAATAACGGGCAGAGGCAGCGCCTGCGGTGTGATTCAGTCGGCGTGCTGCCCTTACGCTGGCCCCCGGAGGGCATCCTGCCTCGTTGGAGATGTGCCTCCTCCTCCTCCTCCTCTCTCCTATCAGGCACCCACGTGGAGTCAGTGACCTCATCATCCCCTCCCTCCTCATCACTGGAGCCAATCTGGCAGTATGCTGCAGCTGCTGGAACATGACTGCCAGATTGCTGTCCTTCTTGAGCATCCCCTCTCTCTGCGCTCACGCTACTGCCTTCCTCTAGCTGGGTATCATCATCAGACCCTTCGAAACGCTGGGCATCCTCCTGGAGCATGTACCCAACACTGTGCTCAAACAGTTCGGGGGACTCCTCAGGAGGACATGGTGGGTCTAGGGAAGGAGTGACTGATGATGACATTGATACGAGGGAAGAGGACGCTTTGGCAGCTGCTTTGCCAGTACCCTGAGCCTGGGTGAGAGAGGATGAGGAGGATGAAGAGGGCTTGGTCATCCACTCTACCAAGTCTTCGGCATGATGCGGCTCAACACGTCCAGCTGCTAAAAATAAGGACAAGCGTGTCCCATGGCCACGTGCTGATGACAATGCACCGCGTCCACGACCAGCACTGTTGCCCCCAGACACAGAGCCTGCTTGCCCTCTTTTATTGGCTCGTGACTGTCTGCCTCTCTTTGTTGGCCTTCCAGACATAGTAATGGCCTGCAGGGAGATGGGAAAACCAGCAATTGGGTAGTGTATATTGTGCTGGAGGCACACAACACTCACTAACTCCAGCAGATGCCTTTATTAGAGAACAGCAATGACAGGTATATACAGGTGTATACTGTGCCACTAACTCCTGCAGATGCCTGTATTAGAGAACAGCAATGACGGGTATATACAGGTGTATACTGTGCCACTAACTCCTGCAGATGCCTGTATTAGAGAACAGCAATGACGGGTATATACAGGTGTATACTGTGCCACTAACTCCTGCAGATGCCTGTATTGGAGAACAGCAATGACGGGTATATACAGGTGTATACTGTGCCACTAACTCCTGCAGATGCCTGTAGTAGAGAACAGCAATGACGGGTATATACAGGTGTACACTGTGCCACTAACTCCTGCAGATGCCTGTATTAGAGAACAGCAATGACGGGTATATACAGGTGTATACTGTGCCACTAACTCCTGCAGATGCCTGTATTAGAGAACAGCAATGACGGGTATATACAGGTGTATTCTGTGCCACTAACTCCTGCAGATGCCTGTATTAGAGAACAGCAATGACGGGTATATACAGGTGTACACTGTGCCACTAACTCCTGCAGATGCCTGTATTAGAGAACAGCAATGACGGGTATATACAGGTGTACACTGTGCCACTAACTCCTGCAGATGCCTGTATTAGAGAACAGCAATGACGGGTATATACAGGTGTACACTGTGCCACTAACTCCTGCAGATGCCTGTATTAGAGAACATCAATGACGGGTATATACAGGTGTATACTGTGCCACTAACTCCTGCAGATGCCTGTATTAGAGAACAGCAATGACGGCTATATACAGGTGTATACTGTGCCACTAACTCCTGAAGATGCCTGTATTAGAGAACAGCAATGATGGCTATATACAGGTGTATACTGTGCCACTAACTCCTGCAGATGCCTGTATTAGAGAACAGCAATGACAGCTATATACAGGTGTATACTGTGCCACTAACTCCTGCAGATGCCTGTATTAGAGAACAGCAATGACGGCTATATACAGGTGTATACTGTGCCACTAACTCCTGCAGATGCCTGTATTAGAGAACAGCAATGACGGCTATATACAGGTGTATACTGTGCTGGGGGCACACAACACCCACTAACTCCTGCAGATGCCTGAGAAAAGAATAGAACATAGAACACACTGTCCCTGCCTATGTATCTCTTTCCCTGCCTGCCTATCTAGCTTAGAGAACAGCAATGACGGATATACGGATATATACAGGTGTATACTGCGCTGGGGGCACACAACACCCACTAACTCCTGCAGATGCCTGAGAAAAGAATAGAACATAGAACACACTGTCCCTGCCTATGTATCTCTTTCCCTGCACGCCGGAACACACTGCACGCGGCCGCCACGCTGGCGGCCTTTTATAGTTTGGGGCGTGTACTAAACCCCCCTGAGCTATGATGGCCACAGGCATCCTGCCTGTGGCCAATTATGGCTCTCCTCGCTGCCGGCGCTGTGATTGGCCAAGCATGCGGGGTCACAGTGCATGTTTGGCCAATCACAGCGCCGGAAGTGCAGTGTGATGGCGCAGTGCATTGTGGGCCGTTCGCGTCACACGAATTTGGTGCGAACGGCCCATAATGTTCGCAATTCGGCGAACAGACGAACAGGCGATGTTCGAGTCGAACATGCGTTCGACTCGAACATCGAGCTCATCCCTACTCGCTACTCTAGCTCCTCATAAAAGGGCATTTAACCATCACCCTCTAATGCATATGTTATCTTTGGACTAGCTTGTGCTTTTAAAGGGGAACTCCACACTCCAATGTTCGTGTCTCCCCCTTCTAATGCATATAAATCTTTGGGGCTAGTTTTTGCTTTTAACCACTTAAGCCCATTATGCAGCTAAAGGACCAGGCCCCTTTTTGCAAGTCGGCACTGCGATGCTTTAACGGACAATTGTGCGTTCGTGCGACGTGGCTCCCAAACAAAATTGGCGTCCTTTTTTCCCACAAATAGAGATTTCTTTTGGTGGTATTTGATAACCTCTGCGGTTTTTATTTTTTGCGCTATAAACAAAAATAGAGCGACAATTTTGAAAAAAAATTCAATATTTTTTACTTTTTGTTATAATAAATATCCCCAAAAAATATATAAAAAAACATTTTTTTTCCACAGTTTAGTCCGATACGTATTCTTCTACATATTTTTGGTAAAAAAAATCAAAAAAAAATCGCAATAGGCGTTTATTGATTGGTTTGCGCAAAAGTTATAGCTTCTACAAAATAGGAGACTGTTTTAGGGCATTTTTAATAATAATTTATTTTTTAATAGTTATGGCGGCGATCAGCGATTTTTATCGTGACTGCGACATTATGGCGGACACATCGGACACTTTTGACACAATTTTGGGGCCATTGTAATTTTTACAGTGATCAGTGCTATAAAAATGCACTGGTTACTGTGAAAATTACACTGGCAGTGAAGGATTTAACCTCTAGGTGGCGCTGTAGGGGTTAAGTGTTCCCTAGGAAGTGATTCTTACTGTAGGGGGGCGTGGCTACATGTTACACGTCACTGATCGTCTGTTCCGATGACAGGGAACAGACGATCACTGACATGCTATGGAGAAGAACGGGGAAAGGTTTGTTTACACTCACCTCTCCCCAATCTTCAGCTCTGTGACCCAATCGCGGGACACCGGCGGCGATCGGGTCCGCTGGTCCTGCGGGTCCCGCGGGCGCGGTCATGGAGCTCAGGACCGGGTCACGCGCGTGACCCACGGCTGGGCTCTTAAAGGGCAACGTACCTGTACGTTGATGTGCCCAGCTGTGCCATTCTGCCGACGTATATCGGCGTGAGGCGGTCCTTAAGTGGTTAAAGGGGAACTCCACACTTCAATGTTGGTGTCTCCCCCTTCTAATGCGTATAAATCTTTGGGGCTATTTTTTGCTTTTAAAGGGGAACGCCACACTCTGTGAGCTGCTTTCACCAATCCAAACCACATACTATTTCAGAGCAAGCAACAGGGCCAGCTAGGAAAGGTGCGAGAAGAGGGATTGCCCAACTCCCTCCCGAACCATTCAAGGCCACGTGCACTCAACATAGCTGGCTGCCTTTGGGGCATGTTGGGCTCAGCCCAATACCAAGCACAAAGCACCTTGTACCCACTAGTTTAAAGGGGCTTTCCACATTTAGTAAAGACCCCCTGTCTGCAGCCCCCCACAACCCCAGCCTAGGCTTGTGTGGAAGAGGCCCTTGTCCCCCTGAATATGTGAACAAGTTGGTTGACTTTTGGGGTGCCCGAGCACCTTCTGCTCCCAAGCATATACCCCCCTTTCATGGGCTGGCTTGCTGTGTTTGGCTAGGGGTTTGTTAGTGGGTGGGAGGGGCACAATTCTTATAGATTTTGGGGAGGTATTTTTCACGTGGGGGCTTCTCATTTTAAGCTTTTCCAGACCCAAATGGCCTTGTATGTATTGGGGGGGGGGGGGGCAGGGAATTTTTTGTTTTGTGTTTAAACCTTGCAGCTGCAATGTAGATTTGTCAGTTTTCTATAAAGCCGTACATCTTTGAAGCATCTTATTGGATACATGCTACAGATGCACCACTTTACAGGCAGATTAACACCCCCCCCCCCCCCAAGTTACTAGCTTGAGCCCACGTTCACACTGTGGGAGTGAAGCCGTGCAAGTTCAGCTGAACTAGCACAATTTTACTTATGCTTGTCAGTCCTGATTTTGGCTGCGATTACACAGAGACATCTGTGCAGGTTTTAGCGGGCAAAAATCACAAAAAGTAGTACAGAAAATACTTTTTGAAACCAGTGCAGTGCCGCAGATGCGATGTCGCACTGATTAGGATGGTGCCATTGACGGGAATTGCCGGTAAATACTGCCTATTTGACATGCGATTTGACATATCAAAACATGTCAAATTGCACCAGTGGGAACCAGGGCTCAGGGCTATAGAAACGCAGTCCAGATGCGTTCCAGATGCTTTTCTGCATGTGCGTTTATGATGCATTTTTGATGCGTTTTACAGCGTTACAGTACAGTCCAGTGCATGTAAAATGCAGCATGTTCTACTTTATTTTCTGGAAATGGAACGCACTGGAACAAACTCTGCCATTTCAAACCATATAACCAACTTTCCATGCATTTTTGATGCATAAAAAACGCAATGGACTGCATGTGGTGTGAACTGGCCCTTAAAGGGTTTGTAAAGAAAAAAAAAATCACAAACATGTTATACTTACCTCCACTGTGCACAGAGTGGCCCCGATCCGCGTCTTCTGGTGTCCCTCGGCGGCTGTCTCGGCTCCTCCCCGCAATAACTCACCACCTATATGCAAGCGAGCTCGCATGGTGGTGAGTAATTGCGGGCACGCTCCAGTGATACAGCCAGCGGCTATTGACGCTCACTGTATCACTCGCCCCCCGGCGCGCCGCGTCATTGGATGTGATTGACAGCAGTGTCAGCCAATGGCTGTGCTGCTTTCAATCCATCCACTGTAGCCAATCAACGGCCAGGCTGAACGGCGAGGAGGATGTCGGGGCCGAGCGCGGGACTTTCGAGGGCTCAGGTAAGTAAAATGGGGGCTCGGGGGGGGGGCGATTTTAGGGTGTTTTTTCACCTTAAAGCGGAAGTAAACCCATTGATTTAACAGTTTAAAAAATCAGTTACATTCCCGGCATGCCGGGAATGCCAACTGTCACATTGGTTGTGCTCTCAACCAAACTGTCAAACCTTCCAATGGCTGGTGTCATAACTGATCACATGTGCAGCATCATGGCAGTTGAAGATTAAACAGAGGCCAAGATGGCAGCTTCCTTGCCTGAAAATGATAGGAGGGTTGTTGTGGGAATTTTATTATATAAGATTTATGTGGACATTTTATTCTAGGATGTGCGTTTTATAGATTGTCATCTGTCTCCCTGTGTCTGATGTTTAATCAAGGAGCGCCCTAGCAGAGCGCACTTGGGTTGAATCGAGACCAGCGGTAAAAACGGTCAGTATGAAAACCTTCTTATGGGATTGAAACGTGTTCTCTGCGTGTGTGGGCGTTTGTTGGTTTGTAGATATCAAGCGCAATGCGCTGGACTGCTTGCTTTCCAATGGCTATACACTTTAGAGAAGCGAAGTCCGCATAATGAGAGAAACCTATTAATTCTCTCTTGCGGACTTCGTTATCCGCTTTATGGATACATATCTGTATTTATAAGAGGACATTGATATATGCCTTGTCGGTGTACTTGTACCGTATATTGACAACAGCAGTAGCAATGTCCCCGCAGATTGTCCCAAAACTATAAGAACAAGTAGAATGATCTCACTAGATACTGTTTACTTTGAACAGTATTGTGTGGGCTCCATGCTGATTAAGATGGGGGGTGTGCACTTCCTCCCCTTTCCCTCCTGTGAGTGCCCTCCCCTTTACTGTTTGTCATTTCCTGTGATGTCATTTTGTATTAAGGGAAGTGATTGGCTGTTGGGGCCATCACTTCCTGTTTTGTTATCCTTTTGTTTCCAATGAATAAAAGAATCCGGGTGGCTGAGCTCTGCCCAGACGCTTGAGACTCCAGCTTGAAGCAGCATCGTTTCTGATTCTACCTGGTGCCATTGAAGTACTTCATATTCCTTGTACCAAAGAGCTTGATACAAACGTGCTTTTAAGCACGAAGGAATTGTTTTGTGCTTTGTGTGCATTTAGACGCTGGAAGTCCACATTTAGGCGCGGTGTGGATTTGCGTACAAAGCCCAAGGGAATTCTTCCACGACAGGGTTTACTTCCACTTTAATGCATAGGATGCATAGGATGCATTAAGGTGAAAAAACTTTTTCCTTTACAACCACTTTAAGCAATTTGGCATATTTAAAGGCACTTCTCCTTGTTTCATTTTTGCTGTTGTCCAAATTGGTGACATTGATATATGTCCCTTAGGGTGGGACTTGGGCCCCCATACCCATTTTAAGGCCAATAACTAGAAGATAAGCCAGCCAAGTGGGGACTCGCAAAATTAACAAGTCAGTTCCCATAGACTGCAATGGTATTTGTTGTATAACTTTTGCCCATGTTAGGCTCTTTGTTTGCACCCCTGGACCGGGGGGGGTGTTTGTCCAATCTCTAATTTAGTAGCATGCTGGATAATGCGTGTAGCGGCCTCACCCCATCTCCTTTTTCCAGGGGTATGTCACATGACAGGGTGAGATGCGCTACGGCCCATGTCCTCCCCATAGCTGTGGGTGAGGTGAAGGCCAACACCAGTATCTTCCTCGGGCCAATGTGTGTTAGTTATGAAGCTCAGTCCTGCTATGCTGAAACCTCCCTTGCTCCCATTAACCAGAGTCCATACACCGATGCAGGGTCCAACACTTGTTTATTATACTTCCACAACAAACAGTTCTTTCACAGCCGATTAGTTGCGACCCATAACATAACGGTGGGATGAGCAGGCCGAGGCACTATCCTGATTTCAATCTAAACCCCTGTGGTTTCACCAGGGGTTATAGCAGCTTTGCTTAGCACAGAACATAGAACTTGTGAGTCTCTACCAGCAACTCCATAGAACATAGATGGGAGTACCTTCGCTGCGTTGCGGCCCCTATCAGGGGAAGATGTCCCTCTAAGGGAGTTACCGGAGGCCCATCCGTCACCGGGTTGATGCTGCTCCGGAATCTCCGGACGGGTGACCTCCCCGGCCTCCTCACCTCAGATGCGGGTCCCCTCGCAAGGCGGCACCCTCGGATCACTTCGCCCTCGCGGGACCCAGTCGAAGTTACTGGGCCCCAGGCCTACGATATAGTACCTCACCCCAGGCTGAAGGTGCCTGGGATGGACCCCAACTTCATTCCGGTCAGGCCTAGGGCGCCTGGGCCGGAACCTTGAACCGCCCGCACCCAGGCCTAAGGTGCCTGGGTGCGTGAAGAGAAAATCCTCGAAGACCTCGTGGCAAGGGCGTCTCCCCCTTTTATCTCCTCCCTTCAACACCACGGCGGGTTCCCCGCCCCAGCCGTACCATCTCCGGAAAGGGACAAAAAGGGTAGCACTGCGGCAGTGATTCTACCTTGAGCCTGTAGGTACCCCGCCACCCACAGGCCAAGGAGAATAATACACCACCCAATCCTCCACGAATTACAAAAAGAGGTCCAGAACCTTCACAATTACACACCTGGGTCACACTACCCCCAGGTGTACCCCAACTAAATTTAAAGACCCCGCTACATGTGTGTCATGGAGATCCTGCCAGAAACAGGCGTCCCGGACTTCCTGGTCTCCGTTCGCGCGTGCGTCCAGCGGGTGGCGCCAGAGAGACAATTTAAACCTGCCATTTACAGACAGTCCCTGCTGTCTGCTCTACAGCGTAGTACCTGTGTAACCCGATCTGAGAAACCCATCTGCATCTGACCCGGCTTTCCTGTGACCTTCCTGTTATCCGCCTGCACCTGATCTCTGGCTTGTTTCTGACCACCGCTCTGCTTTGTCCTTTTGTACCTCGCTGTCTGCCAGTGTATCCGACCCGGCTTGTCCGACTACCCTGCCTGACCCAGGCTCTGGTCCGGTCCGTTCAGCTGTTCCAGAACCTGCTGTGCTTCCTGGCTTCCTGTCAACCTGCTGTGCTTCCTGGCTTCCTGGCTCCAGAACCTGCTGTGCTTCCTGGCTTCCTGGTTCCTGTCAACCTGCTGTGCTTCCTGGCTTCCTGGTTCCAGAACCTGCTGTGCTTCCTGGCTTCCTGGTTCCTGTCAACCTGCTGTGCTTCCTGGCTTCCTGGTTCCTGTCAACCTGCTGTGCTGCCTGGCTTCCTGGTTCCTGTCAACTCGCCTCACCTCGGTGTACCCGGATCCAGCCCGGACCACCCAGCCACTTGCTCTGTGTTGATCCTGCCAGGCACTCGTACCCCTTCTACCTCCGTGCCTCCTGTTTCACTACCAGGGGCCGCTGGTGGGAGCCGTAAGGGAGGCCTCCCTCTGCTAAACCGGGCTCGTCACCGTCAGGTACGTGACATGGTGCTTCATTTTGGACAGGGGTGTGGCTTCTTTTCTGCTAGCTGCAATTGTTTTGGTCTGGGCATGCTCAGGGACTTAGATATTTTCCTGTGCCTTTTGGTGTGTGAAAAGCATTTCTGTTGGTCTGAGCATGCTCAGGGACTTAGTTTTTTGGGTGCTTTTTGTGTTTGAACAGCACCTGGATGTTTCTGAGCATGCTCAGAGAGTGTGTTTTTCGGGTTAGTAATTTAAGGACATCCTTAACAGGTGTACCCACTTTGAAGTTCAGTCTCTACATTGGGTGAACTTGCATTTGTGTGTTTCATGGACTGTGCATGTGTTTTCAATTGCCTCATTAGTACACAAACCTAGGTTATATAAAGCTTGCAGATAGCATTCTCTACCTTGCCCTGAAAAGAGGCAAGATTGTGTGTGTGTAGCCGGCCGGCCGGCATGAGAGTACATTTGGGTGTCCTTATCGAGTTTGTAACATGTATTTTCGCTTTGTATTTTATTTCTTATGTATTTGCAAAACAGATGTGTTTTCCAGCAAGTTTTATTTTACTTAGTTTTTTTTTGTTTTTTGTGGTGGGGATATTTTCACATGAAATGTTATTGATGTTGGCAATGTTTGTCGTTTTCAGGTTGTTCACTTTTTAATTGTCTGTGCTGCATTATTTTGATAATTTTCTCTCAAGATGTTGTGACTAATGTTATAATCCTTAATAGATGTCCTTTTATCTCCTGTTACTTTCCAATGCAAAATCGTCAAACCTCAAAAGCCAGATTCTGTTAGTGTCTCAAATTAACATACATGTTGTTTTGCTTTCCTTGCTTTTTTCTGTTTTTTTGATCAATAAAATATTTTACATTTTTTTTTGTTTTTTGTGTGTTCTTTTCATGCAATGGATTTCCCAGCTGCAGCCTAACTAGGCTGATTGCCATGTCTTAGACACAGTTTTTATTGATTTAGTATATTTTTAATTGACGTTCCTGGTGCCTTCATGGTAACATATGTATGCTGCCATGGAGAGTCACCATGAAAACAGAAAATTGAATTCAAATACTTACCGCAATTTTCCTTTCCTGACGAGCTCCATGTCAGGACAGCTGGGTGAGGCCCCGCTCACCCCTACGTGATCAGGACTTAACTATAAATTTTTCACTCACCTCAGCCTCAGCGTTTTGTAACTATTACCACTTAACTGGGCGGGTTCTGTGCTGACATGGAGCTCGTCAGGAAAGGAAAATTACGGTAAGTATTTGAATTCAATTTTCCGTTTTCCTGACGGCTCCATGTCAGCACAGCTGGGAATTAACTAGCCAAAACAGGGGAGGGATAATGCTACACACTCCAATTCTGACTTAAACAGTAACAGAAGCCATGATGCCTCTGACAAACTCATCTGTCATGAATATTTTTGGTGTCCACATAGTTGTATTGCAGATAGTTTGAGACACTCGGCCTGCTGTCACTCTCAAGGTCTGGACCCTTCTAGTGAGAGTGCCGTGATTCTCCTGGCACAGCCAGCCCAAAACCTGCAGGCCAAGGAGATGAGGTTATCAACCAAGAGATAATAATCTTGCTGGAAGCCATAAAATCATTATGTGTTCCACCTGAAAATGACAAACAGATGTACAGACCTCCTGATGGCAGGAGTCGCCTTGAATAAATATTTTAGAGCTTAGCCCACATCCGATGGGCTAACTTCTTGAGTACTCCCCAAAGGGAACGTAGGAGGAAAACCTCTTGTGTGATATGAACTCTGAAAGTCAGTTCAGGCACACATTTGTGCATTGGCATGAGCAGCACAATCCTGTCTGGGAAGTATGCGAGTATGGGTTCTTTAAACCCAAGGACACCAATGCTGATGTAATTGCCACCAGTAAATCAGTTTCAGTGAAAAAGTACCACAGGGTGATTGAAGGCATCCGATGAAATAACATCCATCAGCATTGGTAGATCTCATTCCGGAAACAAGTTGAGGTTTCATCCAAATTGCATCTTGAAAAACTGTATAATTAAGCGTTGGAAGCTTGCTGAATGCCGGTGAAGACAGAGATAGCCAAAATGCATGCCTATAGCATGCTTGCGCATAGAACTAAGTCAAGCCACGCCTGTAGGCATTCAGAGCAGGCTTCTGAAGAATCCAGCGTAAAATCTTGATCAGTGAATATACTGGGCATATATGCTCTGTTCCACTATAGGCATGCTTAACGCTGTCCTTTCTTGTTTCGTAGAACTATTCAAATCTTCAGAGAGCATTCAACATCCATTAGGCTCTGCCTCTCCCGACCCAGGCCATCAGCCTGAGCCTGTCGGATGCTGGATGAATGGGACTGGAGAAGATTTGATCTACCAGGCAGAGGGCGTCACTCCTTGACACTCATTTCGATCATCTATTGTCGTCCAGATTTGACCTGGACAAATAGTTTGTCTGAAGATTCTTCCAACCAGGCACATAGGTCGCAGATCGTTGGGAGGATTGACTTGGGTGAATTCTAGAATTAGAGAAAACTTCAGAAGTGAGAGACTGAGCCTTGTTTCCAGATGTAGGCCACAGTCGTTGTGCTGTCCAACTTTCCCAGGACAGGCTTACTCTGCATGAGGTATCTGAAGGCTAAGAGCCTGAAAAGGCTGCCCTCAACTCCAAGACAGAGTCTTGGATCCTTGATAAAAGACCATTGGTCCCGAGCTCATTGTTCCTGAAGTAGGGCTCCCCTACATTGGCTGGTATCTGACTGCACCACCAGGTCGTCTGAGCTGCTGGGGCGAGGCGATTTCTATAGCTCAATCTGAGACGTGAAGGATGACAGATTTCCCAATATGGACCAAAACGCTCTCCTTAGGGGACGACGTGTCCATCCCCAAGCCGTCCCTATGTTCACAGAGGAACCACATAGTGCCCCTAGGGTATGTATGGATGGCACAATCCCAAAATAACAGAGAGCATCCTGACATGGATGTTTTTATTGACTTCTTGGTCTATGCATTGGCTTACTTGTCTTTCCTGGACTCCCATCCAGAAAAGCGCACGAGCTAGCGTGAGCGTGGAAACTGACTCGAGTTTTCGGTCTTCTTTAACTCCGTAGACCTTCATCTTGAGGCAGGAAGCCAAACTGGCCACTATTAAATTTAGGCTTGCCCTTCTGCGATTAAGAAAAAAAAATGCAATGATCGCGTTTGTCCTTGAGGGTCACACCTTCTGATGGTAAGGTCATGTAAATGGCCAATCCCACAAGGGACACATACTGACCAGCGGGGTGATCCCAACCCCTGGACCTCTATTCGCTCAAAAGGGCATAACTTTGACGTCTTGCTGTGACAATATCCTCCCATCTTGACGAACAAGCATTTGATTCATTTCACATCCAGCTGTCTTCTGGAAGTACTTAAAATACTTCCAATGCTTCACCTCTATACAAAGGCATTTGACCAACCTTACCAATCTGGACACAGGTTGTCCTCTTTTTCCTGCTTAGAATAGACTGGAGAGAATGGATTGGCCTGAGCAGGCCCTGAAAGAAGGCTGGACAATGCCAAACAGACGGTCCCCGCACGAGACAAATCTAGTCATTCCTTTAGAGCATCTCGACCATCTGCTTAATTGTGACAATTGGTTAGGTGCCGTCGTCATCTTTATCCTAGGTTGCTTGACCTAGGCAACATCCTTGCAGTCATATTCGTCTGTTTCTCTTTGGAAGGATCTGAAGCGGATTGTTTGCTTGAGAAGGCTTGGAAACACTCTTTAGAGTGTATTGATCACATGTTGCATGAATGCGACAACCTGTTAGGGGCCGTCATCCTTATCCTTGGTTGCTTGAACAAAGCAGACTGTGTGCAGTCATGTCCATCCTTAAGTTTGGAAAATGGGCTGCTTCACCTGGTATGGACAGGCAGCTTCTCATTGTCAGAGCAGATAACCCTTTCACAGGGTGAGCCGAACACTCCCCTTTAGAGTGTATTGGCAATTTGTTTATTGGGTGTGACACCTTTTAGGTGTCACCCTCCTCCCTGGCTGTTTAAGCCAGTGGGATACATACTGTCATGCCCATCCGTGTATTCCTCTTATAGAGCTTGAGCAGGGGCATACCAACAGGGGGCGGGGGATCGCTCCACCCCAGGTACCACACATTGGGGGGGTGTCAGTGGCCGAGTGACTTTGCTATATGGGGTGCGCTTTGCACCCAAGTCGGGTAACACCGTCCAATCATCCCAAGGGCATCCCTGCTGGCTCTGGCTGCTCCCTTTCCTTTTAGGTGTTTTTTAGAACACCCTCAGCGCCGCGGCCGCAATGGACTGGTCCAGACTGTCCACTCGTTCAGTGACTGAATTCCCTCCTGCTAGCTCCGCATCCACCCACCACTGCGGCCTCAGCCTGTGTCTGTCATCATCCCTCTGCGCTGGGGCGGCTCAGCTGCTACCACACAGGAATCAAATCCGAACCTCCCAAGTTACTCCCTAGCTGAGACTGAGTCTGAGAGCCAGGGTACAGTGGTGAGCGGTGGGGGGGGGGCTCGGGGGGTGTTGTAAGAAGAAGAGCCTGGAGGAGTGTGTGTGTCTGTCTGCTCTGCCACCCTGTGCTCACCCGATTTGGGGGGGGGGGTGATTGCTGTGTCCACCACCCCCTGCCATGTGTACTAGCACTGTACTGTATGTAGCTGACCTGATTTGGGGGGGGTGATTGCTGTGTCCACCACCCCCTGCCATGTGTACTAGCACTATATGTAGCTGACCTGATTTGGGGGGGTGATTGCTGTGTCCACCACCCCCTGCCATGTGTACTAGCACTGTATGTAGCTGACCTGATTTGGGGGGGGGGTGATTGCTGTGTCCACCACCCCCTGCCATGTGTACTAGCACTGTATGTAGCTGAGCTGATTTGGGGGGGGGGTGATTGCTGTGTCCACCACCCCCTGCCATGTGTATAGTGTAGCACTGTAGCTGACCTGATTGGGGGGGTTGCAGAATGCAGACATGTGCTATATAAAGGTTGCAGAATGCAGATATGTCCGATATACAGGGTGCAGAATGCAGATATGTGCGATATACAGGGTGCAGAATGCAGATGTGTGATTTACAGGGTGCAGAATGCAGATATGTTCGATTTACAGGGTGCAGAATGTAGATATGTTCGATTTACAGGGTGCAGAATGTAGACACGTGCTATATACAGGGTGCAGAATCTAGGCATTTGCTATGTACAGGGTGCAGAATCCAGGCGTTTTCTATGTACAGGGTGCAGAATCCAGGCGTTTGCTATGTACAGGGTGCAGAATCCAGGCGTGTGCTATGTACAGGGTGCAGAATCCAGGCGTGTGCTATGTACAGGGTGCAGAATCCAGGCGTTTTCTATGTACAGGGTGCAGATTCCAGGCGTTTGCTATGTACAGGGTGCAGATTCCAGGCGTTTGCTATGTACAGGGTGCAGAATCCAGGCGTTTGCTATGTACAGGGTGCAGAATCCAGGCGTTTGCTATGTACAGGGTGCAGATTCCAGGCGTTTGCTATGTACAGGGTACAGATTCCAGGCGTTTGTTATGTACAGGGTGCAGATTCCAGGCGTTTGCTATGTACATGGTGCAGATTCCAGGCGTTTGCTATGTACAGGATGCAGAATCCAGGCGTTTGCTATGTACAGGATGCAGAATCCAGGCATCTGCTATGTACAGGGTGCAGAATCCAGGCGTGTGCTGTATATTACCCACCTGAAGTAGCTTATCTGTGAGGTTACCTGATAAGGGGGGGGGGTTTGCTGTGTTCACAACCCAGGTATAGTAGATGAGCTGGTCTGATAAAAGGGGGGGGGGATGTCTGTATCCCAGCAGTAAATAGACATTGACCTACACCCACATCTTGCAGCCGTCAGATCGGTCCAGCAAGCAGCAAGTCACAGCAGCATCTTCCCTGCGGCCATCAGATCCCGTCCGCGGTCCAGCAAGCAATACGCCTTGTCAGCAGGTCAGTTCCAAAATCCGAATCTGTCCCTGAGGAGTCGGACAGCAGATAATGCAAAGTATGGGCCATACTTTGTATTGTCAGCTGTCTCCCTATCTCTCTCTGATGTCTCCCTCATAGCAGCTCCAGTCCAGATCTCCACTTCCCTGACCGTGGCACCGATTTGTCTAAAAATGTAGGATCTGCTCACCTGAGTGACTGACACCTCTTGCCTGTCCCATCTATTTTCACTGGCTGCCATGAATGAACAGCATCAGCTGTCATTACAAGGTGCGGGAGGGGACGTCCCCATCCCCCCACAGCTCCGCCCAGGTCTCCCATCCCACCCGGAGACCTGAGCCATCAGCCGGCACGTCCGGATTTGCCTTTGATCGGGTCTCCAATGTAGAAACCCAAAAACGTCATCACAGCGTCACTTCCGGTTTACTTGGCAGCCAACAGCGGTATTTAAAAAAAAAATCATAATTCAAAAATACTGATCTTGGCAGAGGAGGGGTTTGGGGTCTTTTAGATCCCCGCTCCATCCATAAAGAGTACTTGTCACTGCCTATTACTGTCACAAGGGATGTTTACATTCCCTGTGACAACAATAAAAGTGATCATAATTTTTATTTTAAGGGACAGTGTTTTATATAAAAAAAAAAAATGTTTAATGCACCCACTCCCTCCATGTTCGCACACCAAAGAAAACTCATACCTAAGTCACGCCTGCAAATATAATAAGTGTTCAAACCACACATGTGAGGTATCGCCACGATCGTTCAAGTGAGAGCAATAATTCTAGCACTAGACCTCCCCTGTTACTCTAAACAGGTAACCGTTTAAAAAATGTAAAACGTTGCCTATGGAGATTTTTAAGTACCTGAGTTTGTCGCCATTCTATGAGTGTGCGCAATTTTAAAGCGTGACAAAAATTTGTGTTTGAGAGACAGCTGCGCAAATATGGTGTGACATAAAATATTGCAATGACTGTCATTTGCTAAAAAAAAATGTAGCGCACTCACCCCCCCTTTCACCTGCCTTTGGCTCCTCGCAGGAAGAGAGGGCACACCACGCTATATGCCCATACCCTCCTGTGTGAAGAGGTTGAGCGGTGTTATGAAACAGGTCTCCGCAGCGAGGTTCTCCAGAGAATGGTTCCCATCTCTATGCTCAATAAAGCCAAGTCTCTATTTCCCCCAATATCTCCAAGGTCCACACCAGCTGCAACTCCAACGTAGAGTTTATTTCTCTTAAAGCACAGTCTCTAGACAGAAAGGTTGGAGGGAGAACAGGACAGCATAAGGTGTGGGAGAGAGGTCCAGGCACAAACAAAATACACTTCATTGCTCGGCTTCTCAAGCAGACTCAGCCCATTTGGATAGTCTCCCTAGAGAGGGGACTAGCAGCCAGAATGGCACTCTAAACAGATATACAGTCTCTGCACAAACTGATGAACTTGGTCTTTGCCACAGACCTGGTGAACTTGGTCTCTAATCTTGACCTCTTTTAAGGAGAAGACATCCCTCCAGAGAGTTACCGGGCCCCTTCCTTCACCGTGACTTCTCACCAGTCCCTCGGAACGGTCCTCCCCCGGCCTCCTCGTCTAAGATACGGGTCCCCTCGCAAGGCGGCACCCTGAGATTCCTTGACCCTTGGTAGGCCCCAGCCAAAGGCGCTGGGCCCAAGGATTTTCTGTTGCAGCCCCAGGGCTAAAGGTGCCTGGGACTGATTCACCGACCACCACCCCTGGGCTAAAGGTGCTCAGGGCGGACAGAGAGCGCCCACCCCCCCCCGGGAGTAGGACCCCCGGGAAGCGAACTGGAACCCCAATCCTGGGGTGGAAAAACCGAACCCCCTACAGGCAGCGTCTGCCCCTTTATATCCTCTCCCAGCATGCACAGCAGACTAACCACTCCCACCGTACGGTCGCCGAGAGGGGACACACAAGGCACAGCACTGTACCAGCGGTTCAACCCTGGCCCACTATGGCAGCGCCACCCGCAGGCCACAGAGAACTGTACACTGATACTCCACCTTTTGGACAAAATGGTGGATAAGTCCTAACAATTAAGATGTTTGAGCATAAATACCACTCAAACACTACCCCTGAACTTAGGACCCTGCTACAAAAAATATATATAATGTTTGGGGGTTCTAAGTAATTTTTTAGGTATAAATTCACTTAAAAAATTCTTCTCTGCAAGGGTTCATTCACACCACAGTACACCTACTAGTGTGCACATTATGAACATGTGATTGTGGGCGTTTTACCTTGTGCTGACAGGCAGTTTTAACACACATTGCAATGTTTTTCTTTTCTTTTTACTTGTATTGTTATTACGTAGTGCTGTAGCACATTGTGATGCATTCAGCATGTCAGATTGCACGGTGCAAAAATGTCTATGCTATTTTTTTTGTCAGTACACACAAACGCAATGCATTGGTGTGAACTTAAAGCAGAGTTCCACCCAAAAGTGGAAGCTCCACTTATCTGTTTCCTCCCCCCCTCCAGTGCCACATTTGGCACCTTTTGGGGGGGAGCCTATCCTCACTTCCGTCAGACCTTGCCATGGCGAGGTACATCAGAAGTTCAGCCCCCCTCCTCATTCCCCTGCTGCCGGGCCAGTAAGAGAGTGCAGCGCGCTTCGCGTATGCGCAGTAGGGAACCTACCAAGGCTTCGCTGCCGGGTTCCCTTACTACGAATCGGCGGCACCACCCGAGAGCCAATGGAAACATTGGCTGCGGGTGCCGACATCGCTGGATTCCAGAACAGGTAAGTGACCCATTAATAAAAGTCAGCAGCTACTGTATGTGTAGATGCTGATTTTTTTTTTTTTTTTACGTATGTGGGGCGAAACTCCTCTTTAAACTTTAGGGGTTGCTTGGGACTACACTGGGCAATGTAGCCCAACACAACCTAACATTGGCGGTGTGAATGGGCCCTAATTGCTGTTATATCTTACAATATATATTTAAAATATCTTATAATATACATGCTTGTCTTTTAATGAATACTACTTTCTTTCTTTACTATCAACAGATAAGCCTTGTTCAATGTATGCTTAGTAATGTCATGAATACAATATAGTGCTTTATGAACATAAATACTGTGCTCTTGTACTCAAAGTAAGACGTGAAAAAACATGTGATAAATAATTGTAGCGGGCATACACTTTCCTAGTGTATTTAAAACTGGCAGAGACACCAGTAATGTGCAGTTCCCTGCAGTCCAGCGGGTGGCGCTGTCACCTTGGGCTGGGGTTGAACCATTGCTGTGTGCCGTACCCCCTTTTTGTCCTCCCTTGGCAGCGGTATGATGGGGCGGGGAACCCGCCGTGCTTGCCGGGAGAGGGTATAAAGGGGCCGGCCATCTTTGTCACGGGGTCGAAGTCCCAGGCACCTTCAGCCGGAGGGCGGTGGTCGGATGGAGGTCCTAGGTGGCCTAGGCCTAGAGGACGTTCGGAGGTCGTGTTCCATCCCAGGCACCTTTAGCCTGGGGTGAGGTACTCGGATGGAGGTCTGGAGCTCAGTGCCCACCACTGAGTTCCGCAAGGGAAGGAGATCCTAGGGAACCCTGGGAGTGGGTACCCGAATCCAGAGGCGTAATGGACCGGTATGGGGTACTTGCTTGAAGACCTGGTCAAGCATATTGCCAGTGACAGGTAAGCCTCCACCAGAGACCGCCTGGAAGGATATTCCCCCTCAATCGGAGACCGCAACCCACTTTCAGGAAGGAAAGTGGAGAGTTCATTGTGTCTGGGCCTACTCGTATCCACACCCCTCTGTCTGTTCTACTCTTTGAGGGAGTCCAACTGTCTGTGTATTACTCTGCTATCGGAAGAATAAAGGAGTGTTGGACTTTAATGGTGTGGGGCTCATTTTCTGGCAGACATTGTTCAAGGAAACCATCAGGAGGAGGCTCCAGGTGCCGAACACCGACCCGAAGGTAAAACAGGAACTTTGCTCACACCACACAACTATCTGCGGTGAAGGCTTGGCGTGGTGACCCCGCTCTCTCTCCTCTAAGGTACCCCCTAGACAAGAGACAGACGAGCTGATAATAGAGTGAGAGAGGGGAGGCCACTACATAATCAACTCATTTAAAAGAGAAGTATGGGTTTACTTTTTTTTTTTTTTGATTCATACTTACCTTGGTGGATGGAGCATTAGGCTGATGCTCCATCTGTCCCCCGCCGTCTCTGCACTGAGAACCGAGCCACCGAACATCGCCGACGGCTCGGTTCTCACAAATCCCTGAGAGAAAAGCCTCGTACACACGACCGATTTTCTCGGCAAGAACCAGCAAGAAACTTGCCGGCAGAGCTTTCTTGCCGAGTAAATCGGTCGTGTGTATGCGGCTTTCAGGTTTCTCGTCAAGAAAACAGGCAAGAATCTCAACAAGAAAAATAGAGAACCTGCTCTCTATTTTCTCGTCGGGATTCTCGTCGGCCTGTTTCTCGACGAGAAACCCGAGTGTGTGTACACTTACCTGTCGCCGTGGAAACCCACGCATGCTCAAAATGACTTTGACGCATGCGCGGCAGCTTCCTAGGCATAGGTAGGATGTAGCAAGATGGCGGCGACGGCATCGAATGTGACAAGCGCACTCTCGTCGTAGTCGATGGCGTCACCGCGTTCGTGCCATTCAAAAGAACGGCGGTTCTTTTGAAAGGTACGTGTGTACACTCAAAGAAAAAAGAAGCTGCGCAATATGTGAATGACACTCATACTAAAATAAGTGTTGAATACAGAAATCTGTCCCTGCTATTATGCTTGGGGCAACTGCATATTGTTTGTCTGAATCAATACCAGATCAACACAGTATAAGCAATAAAGTCCTATTCAAACAGAAAGTGATAGTGAATCCTGAACAATCATAAAGTCCTGTCAGAGCTCTCCTTAATGGCTGTTGGTGACTTCACACATCAAACACCCGATGAAAAGTGCTGTATTGTTGATAGAAAAGAGTTCCTCCACCACTGATTATTACTGCCGCTTACCAGAACACTTGATCCCATCAGAGATCAATACAAGCAGACGGCTGTTTAACCCTGCCAGGGATTCTGGATAAATCAGTCGCAGTCAGCTATTCTCCTGGATAAAACGCCAAATCTCCCCAAATGTCACGGTGTTATAATGTCAAAAGGAAAAGAGAGCCACCATAGCGTAAATCCGATAAGATAGCATTTATTAAAAATTAAAAGTTGCACTTACAGTTAGTTGCAAACAAAAGGCATGTGGTATATCATAGCCGGCCGGCTAAAACAGCCCGTTCCTTCCGGGACCTGTGTGTACGTTGGTGACGTCAGCACGCCGCTCCTCCCTACGTCGTTTCCGCGTATGTCGCCATTTTGGCTCTGGGCAAAATTGCCCAGTGGATACACTTATACATCGAGAGAGAGAGAGACCACCCAAAAAAAGGGCAACGTGTTCTCATTGGTGGCTGTCACCCATACGAACAAATATTATTTGTGAAATTGTTCGGCTATAAACCCCGAGAGATCAGATCTGGTTCACATATCTCACATATAGTGAAAAGGAAGCAATAAGCTACAGTCAAAATTACCTGAACTCATCAAGTAAGACTTAAGCATTATCGATAAATGCGTTTACATCTATATCGATGTTCAGGCCATAAGGGGTATAGCAACGAACTCTGTAAATCCAGGACATTTCCATCCTGGATATCTCCCTCACCAAAGAGCCTCCCCTCCAGTGTGGACTGTATCTATCTATACTGTAAGATTGGGGGTTGTTAGCTCCTGTGGTGGATGCGTATTTCCAGTGATGCAAGCCAGTCAGCAACTCTGTTTAAGGGCATGGTAGCCCATTTTTATTTAAAAGCCCAAAAGTTCACAAACACATCTGTAGTATTCACAGGGGGTTCCACCATTCCTGTATCTTGCATATTAACAGTTTAGCCTAGGCCTGACGGTCTGCTCCTCAGACCCAAACAGTTTCCAAGAGTTTAAGCTTTCTCCTAGCTTCTCCTGGTCACCACCTTTGTTGCTGTATCACTAATGGTGTCTGCCTCCTGCAGGCATGCACCGCCTCTGACTCCACTTCAGAGGATGAGAGTCCACTTGACTCCCATGCACACAGACTTCCTCTCTGTTGGGTGGAGCCCTGATCGATAATCTTGTCAGAACTAAATAGCCCAAGACACAGCTGTTCAATCAGCATGTCTTCTTTTACCAAATCTGGCGTAAACCAACACTCTTGAAGGTCGCACAAAGTCGCACCCTCACATACCCTTCCCCCTTGTTTCGAACCGGAGGGAGGAACACATGATCCCGTCACCATAAACGGGACACCTCTGTGCCAGCCATTGGCTGCGTAGGCCCATTTCTTTTTCGGGGTATGTGTCCACCAGCACTTCACCTTGGCGCCTCTGTGCCAACTATCCATAGCAGTAGTCCTAATCTGCCCAACCTTTTCTCTAAAGGGGCACTCCACCCACATCTTCTTCTGGGTGTACTTCCACCAGCTCTTCTTCCTGAACTATGGGCTCCCACTAATCTCTCTATCCCTTCTACCTTTTGGCTTCAGGACCCTTCTTTTTCCTCCCACAGACCTACTCTCCCGGGACTGTTGGGGACCCACTTTCATGAAATCTGTCAGGGACTGGCCACTCTCACTACCTGACGCAACATTAACCATCAACATTTGTTTCTCAGGTTCACTAACACCTGTGTGGTTACTCTTGGCCACCAAACCATCTGTGATTAATACCATAGCCTCAATAGCAATGTTCCACAAGGGGTTATTCAACACAATATTGTCATTCGGACCTCTTGTCCTGTTTGCTAGGACAGTGTCTTTGGAGGGACCATCTACAGGCAAGCGATTACTCCCTATGGGACAGTCCCACAGTTTCACATCGCCCCCTGTTGTCCAACACTCCAATAACAATTGTCCTACCAACGCACATGTTCCACCACATTTTCCCACACCAATCTCTTTAACCATTTCTGTGTCCATTGGTATCTCAACCAATAGCTCAGAGTTGTCTGACAGTGCTCCACAGTGCTTCTCATACATATTTCCGTTACAGTAACCATCACTGTTATTTCTTGTCAAAGTGTCTCCGGGTACCTAAACTGCACCTCTCTGCGTGTGATGGACTGAATTCCCACTACCGCCACGTCCGTTCCGGGCCCTTCCTTTACCTGAGGTTTAGCGGGTGAGACAGTACGCGCGCCACGTACCAACCACTGCTCAGCTGCACCTCGGACCGCACCAGCAGGAATACACCCCATCACACCCGCATACGGAGAGACTTCCACTAGGTCTATTATCTCTAATTTCTCAAACAATTCCCCTGAGCGCCTTCCGCACATAACCGCCGCTGGAAGCACTCTAGAGGAGAACTGCGAGACAACCTTCCACAAAAGCAACCAACAACGCAGCAACCAATTCTCATCAACCCTGCCTAACAACGCATGTATCACCTGCGACCACCAATTGGTATTGTGCAGTACCATGTCGCCCTTCTGCTGTGGATTCTCACCAATTCCCACAACATCTCAGAAATTTCTAGACATGCCGTATCTAAACACAGAACTCTAGGAACTTTTCCTTTACCAACGATGTGGAGGGACTAATTTGCTAAGGCGTGAGAGGCCGAGACCCTTAAAGAGACCTCTACCTCAGAGGCAACTAACAAAATTTGCGGCTCCCGCTGAGCACTGCCAATCGCATGTGTCATACTCATCCTCTCACTTTCAGCAACACTGAGCCCTTCCAAATCGCTATCCACTACCTCATCAATCTGACATTCAACATTACTCATCTCTTTTGCTGTGGACAAAACCTCTGCTATGTATGCGCCCTTTTCAGATCCTTCCAACTGGAGAGGGTTAATTTCTGCAAAAGCCAATGCACCCGTGTCTACCGGCCCTGCAGCCTCTCTATTTAGCATAGCAGAAATTGTGTCCACTCCACTGTTACCCACTAAGCCTTCCTTGTTTAAATGCACTTGTGGCAAAACATTTTCAAACATAACAGGCTGCAATAACATAACTTCACCACTTTGCTCGGGTGGCACTTCACTAAACCCATGAAGACTGTCAGCAGTGACAGACCGTAACAACTCATTATCAGTACAAGCAATTTCAAACATTTGAGTTTTACAGTTTTTCTCATCACCAAGGTCAAGTACCCTCTTATCAGAGCGGCACCACAGTTGTCCCAGGCAACCTCTGGCTCCAACACACAGAGCTCCCTGGAGGTTTCTAAGGACACATCTGCAGCCTTAGATACTGTTGCCAAGGGGAATCGCATATCCTGCTTAGCGATCACCCCTACCTCATTAAGCATCACATTACCATCAGCACATGTGTCATCAGCATTCATAAACATAGCAGTTTTATAAACTCTATCAAATTGTCCTTTGTCAAAACGCATGGCACCCTGCGTGCCACTCAGCACACCACCCTTCCTCTCCAAAGGAATTATTTTGCCCACTAGGGCGTCTTCACAGTTGTCCTGGGAAACCACTTGCTTCACCACTGCAGGCTCCTTGGTGGTTTCCCTTGGCAACTGCACAGCACCTGTCACTAGGGAACATGGCATACCAACTACTTTGGTCACCCCTAGCACATCCTTTCCAGCACTCCGCTGGATTACCTTAGCTGTACCCAGAGTCCATATGTCCCTTTCAATTTTTGACCTCGCTGCAAGCAGGGTTTTAACCTGTGTCTCCCCACTGATCTGGGTAGCACACTGAAGCAAGTTAATTTTTTCACCTTCAGTGGATCTCCGCTCTGGGGTCACTTCCACTTCATTGTGAGCAACCACACAGTCAGCCTTTCCCATGATTTTAACAGGAACAGTCTTACCATTCTTTTTAGCATGGGTTGAAGGCTTCAATTGAGGGCGTTGTCCCTTCTTTGCCATGCTCTCACAAGATGACGCCCCCTCCTGGAAACAGGGTAACATTACATCCCTCTTGGATTTTCCATCATCGCCGGCAGGCAAAGCATTATGCCCAACAACACGATCAGCAGCTGTATTCCACAAGCTTGGACAAGAAAAGAACCCGTGGCCCAGCTGACGACATTCCAGGCATGGCACTTGGCGACTTTCTCCTGTTACTATGGGAGACCACCTTCTCCCCGCTGATCTCTTGCAGTGCTCTCTAGACTGGACTGCTAAAAAAATATCGTAGTCATCTCGGTTACTATACATCCCACGGTACACCTCCTGGTACTCCTCGATCAGAAAAGGTTGCACCAACTCAACCCAGCGATTTCTGGGCCATCTTCTGTAGGAAGCAATCATCGCAAACTCATCCAAAAAGTCCTCAACACCTTCAGAAGGCAACATAGGCCATATGAAGTCAGCTGTACGGATTTCTGCTTTTTTGCCATGGGCAACCACACGCATCTGCTCACTCTTTACACTCAGAGCAGGCTTCTCATACCTTTGCTTTGGTGAAGCCTGGGACAAAGGGCATTTAGAAACTTCATGCCCCCACTCACTGCACCGCAAACAGCGCACTTGGTTCTTAACACTTTGCACATTGATAGCTGGCCATCTTGCACCAGCGTTGCCAGGGGCAACATGTCCTTCCCCTTTAACTTGGTTCAGTGTGGCCAAGTGTCGCCTGCACCAATCCACTGCAGACTCAGACTTTGGTGAACTCTCCATACTTGCAGTCACCTGTGCACTCCTTTCACCAGTGTTGCTAGGGATAACACCAGCTCTGTCTCTCATCTCAGCAAACATGGCTTCCTTTTTGCGTTTTGACCTCCCCATCTCTGCAGACAGGCCAACAACGTTTTTTTTTAACACAGTTCCATTTAACACAGGAAATTTTTGAAGTACTGTCTCCAAGACTTGCAAACAGCACACTTTCACATGCAGACTTCACTCTCTGCTTGAGCTCACTTCCACAGGCACATCACCTGTATACAACACAGTCCATTCATTGAACTCCTGTGCAATGCAGTTCGCCTGGCTGTCCCACACAGCTTACAGCAGTTCACCGCAAAAACTTTAACTTTTCGTTCAGATTGGCTGTTCATCACAGTATTGCTGCAAAACACACGGTTTCTTTTTACTCACTGTTTTGGTATGCGAGGATCTGGAACTCTTCCAAAACTGCCCGCATTCTCCACCACTTGTAAGATTGGGGGTTGTTAGCTCTTGTGGTGGATGCGTATTTCCAGTGATGCAAGCCAGTCAGCAACTCTGTTTAAGGGCATGGTAGCCCATTTTTATTTAAAAGCCCAAAAGTTCACAAACACATCTGTAGTATTCACAGGGGGGTTCCACCATTCCTGTATCTTGCATACTAACAGTTTAGCCTCATAGCTTTACCTTCTAGCTATCCAGGCCTTTAGCCTAGGCCTGACGGTCTGCTCCTCAGACCCAAACATTTTCCAAGAGTTTAAGCTTTCTCCTAGCTTCTCCTGGTCAGCACCTTTGTTGCTGTATCACTAATGGTGTCTGCCTCCTGCAGACATGCACCACCTCTGACTCCACTTCAGAGGATGAGAGTCCACTTGACTCCCATGCACACAGACTTCCTCTCTGTTGGGTGGAGCTCTGATCGATAATCTTGTCAGAACTAAATAGCCCAAGACACAGCTGTTCAATCAGCATGTCTTCTTTTACCAAATCTGGCGTAAACCAACACTCTTGAAGGTCGCACAAAGTCGCACCCTCACAATACCTAGAAAAATAGTACCTGCTGGATTACGTTGGTGATGCAAATCATAGTGTCTGGAGACTGAGTGATCTTTAAAGCCACTTTTAATGTTCGCAATATGCTCTCCTAGATGCACTTGCATGGATCTTTTAGTCCTGCCTATATATTGCATACCACAGGGACATTCCAAAAGGTATACCATACCTGTGGAACTGCAAGTCACAAAGGACTCTATTTTGTGTTCTTTAGAGGTGCTTGTTGATCTAAACGAGATTGTTTTCTTTGATTTGATTTTTTTTAATGTGCAGACCTGACACCTGCGACATTGATGATACCCTGTAATATTCTGGAAGAAAGAGACTTTTTCTGGGGGGGGGGGGATTAACCACATTGGGTGCTATCCTATCTCTCAGTGAAGGGACACCTCTAAAGATGACTTCAGGAGCTGCTGGTAAAAATGTGTTGATAATTTGATCGGTCTTCAATAGATGATGATTCCGTAAAATCCTCTTCACTAGATAGTGTTGAGTGGAATAGGTAGTGATAAGAGGTATGACCGGTTTGGCCCGTTTTTCTTAATTTTTCCATCTAATAGAACCGATCTCTCAGTTTGTTTGACTTCTTTTATTGTCACTTCCAAAGAATTGGTGTCATATCCCTTGTCTATCAGTCTTTTTTTCAAGATGTTAGATTGAGAAGCATAGTCTGATATATCCCAACAGTTCTGCCTCATTCTTAAGAATTGGCTTTTCGGAACTGAGTTGAGCCAAGATTCCTTGTGACAGCTTCCTAGGAGGGATGTAAGCATTCCGACCAGTCTGCTTAAAATATGAGATTGTTTTAAAATCTGTTCCCTCCTTAGTCACTGTGAGGTCCAAAAAATGGACTCTATCCTGACTTGCCTCATGGACAAAACGTATCCCCCTATCATTCAGATTAATTTTAACAAAAAACTCATCCAATTGGGAGGCCGTCCCCTCCCATAGGAGGAGGACGTCATCAATGTACCTCGCCCAAAACAAGAGGCAGGGGTTCTGGTCACTATAGATGACGTCCTCCTCCCATTTAGCCATGAACAAGTTGGCTAAGCTCGGGGCATACTTAGCCCCCATAGCAACA
This sequence comes from Rana muscosa, assembly GCA_029206835.1. NCBI lineage: Eukaryota > Metazoa > Chordata > Amphibia > Anura > Ranidae > Rana > Rana muscosa. The sequence goes on along the minus strand of CM055118.1, from coordinate 979,341,559 downwards.
CCCCTTTTCTGTCTATAGAAGTCCTGGTCAAACCAAAAGTAATTGTGATCAGCCGCATACTCTAATAGTTCCATGACAAAGGACTGTTGCTCCTGAAGGATTTTAGAAAACAAGTCCAAGTAATATTTAACTGCAAAGAGTTCCATTCCGTGTGGTATAACCGTATACAAAGAGGTCACATCGGCCGTGACCATCCATGTATGTTCTGTTGCTTTTTGATTGGCCAGTAGGTTGATCACGTGCCTAGTGTCCTTAAGGTATGACGGCATTTGTTGTACCAGCGGCTGCAAAAAGTGGTCTATATACTTGCCCACCCGGGACGTAATGGAATCAATTCCACTTCTTATCGGGCGTCCCGGGGGGGCAAGTAAGACTCTTATGTATCTTTGGTAGGCAGTAAAGGATAGGAACCCTTGGTGCCTTCGGGATCAGGAAAAATTGTTCTTTGTCATTAAGGATGCCCAGTTGACCACCTTTATGAACCAAGGTTTGCAATGTTTTTTTATACTGGACAATAGGGTTCCCTAATTAAGATACATAGGTTTCTCCATCTCCCACAATTCGGGATAGTTCATGGAGATAATCCGTCCAGTCCAGAATAACTATCCCCCCTCCCTTATCGGATGGCCGGATAACTAACTCTTTGTTGTTACACAAAGAGTCTAGACCCTTTTTCGAATCATTTTCCATTTCTTTATTAACCACCTTTACTGATTCCAACTCTTTAACCACTTGACAACTGGGCACTTAAACCCCCTTCCTAACCAGGCGAATTTTCAGCTTTCGGTGCTCTCACATTTTTTTTTTATTTTTTTTTATTACTTTATTTTTCTTTCCGGTTATTCATTATACAAAGGGTGGAAATTCCTTATAGCATATTACATATATTGCTTTTTCCTTTTGGCATTTCACATCCATCAAATATTACATGCATTTTTTACAGATTTCATTATCTAACATCATGCCAAACAATAACACCCTGTGTATGCTACTATACTTGGGTTTCCTCTATTCTGTATTCATCAGAGCCTATCCTTTAATTTAAGGATGGTTCGTATTCTAAGTCCCTTCCATCTTACCCACCCTAGTCCTTTAAACAACCGTTTTTTCCTTCCTTTTCCTTAAATCTCCTAAATAAACAAAACGGGGAAAAAAAAAAGGGGTGCCCTCCCCTCTCCCCCCCATCCACGCCCCCCCCCCCCCTCCACAATCTCCACCTTTATTTTTAACATATTTACGGAATTACAAAGTAGTCTTTTTTTTTTATCTCCTATTCTACCTCTTAAGAATCATAATACAAAAAGGGCCTTTCCTTCTTCTGATGATTTAAATACATTCCACTCGGCCCATGTCTGGGAATACCTCTCATATTTATTTTGACCTAATAATACCAACTCTTCCATTTTATTAATCTCTTCGACTCTTTTAAGCCACTCCGGTACTGTCGGGGGGTTTATGTCTCTCCATCGTCGTGCTATGCACGACCTGGCAGCATTAAAGAGATGCCTTAGAATCAGTTTATTGTACAGATTTTCTGGTATGCTAGAGACATGTAATAAAAATAGCGCTGGGTCTATCGGGAGATTATAATCTGTAAATTTCTGGGATATTCGATGCATCTCCTTCCAAAAGTATTCCAATTTCGGGCATGCCCAAAAAATATGAAGTAACGTCCCTCTATCTAGTTTGCATCTCCAGCATCTATCTGATTTTGATGGTGAATACTTATGGAGCACTGAGGGTGTACAATACCATCTCGTCAATATTTTAAAATTTGTTTCCTGTACCCGTGTACTTATTGATGATTTTAAGGTATTATTTATAATCTGTCTTTGTTGTAGGGGGGAAAAAGATCTTCCCAATTCTATTTCTCATTTCCTTAGAAACGGGGGTACATATTCATCTGGGGGCGCAATCAATAAAGCGTACATTTGTGAGAGTGTATGAGAGGAAGGTCCCTCCTCTTCACACATTTTTTCCAGTGTGGTACGCGGTCGCTGAAACCTACTCAGTGGAGGTAAAGTATTGAGAAAATGTCTCAACTGAATTCCACTCCAGAAATCTAAACAATATTGGTCGTTTGGTGCTGTCAAAACCTCCATTGAAGGCCATGTCGCTGATTGTGAAAAATGTGAGACTTGATAGCATTGTAAGTCTAGTAATCTTCTAAAATTACCCTGGTCTATTCCTGGAGTGAAACGTGGGTTCCCTAATATAGGGTAGAGGGGGGAGTATAGTGGTGACAGTAAGGTTGTCCTACAGATTAGGGATGAGCTTCGTGTTCGAGTCGAACATACGTTCGACTCGAACATCGGCTGTTCGATCGTTCGACGAAGATCGAACGATTTGGGCCGTTCGCGCCAAATTCGAGTGACGCGAACGGCCCACAATGCACTACGCCATCGCAGTGTCATCCAGGCGCTGTGATTGGCCAAGCATGCACTGTGACCCCGCATGCTTGGCCAATCACAGCGCCGGCAGCGAGGAGAGCAATGATTGGCCACAGGCAGGATGCCTGTGGCCAATTATTGCTGAGGGTGTTTAGTACACGCCCCACACTATAAAAGGCTGCCAGCACGGCGGCCTAGTGTAGTGTGTTCCGGAGCAGGGATAGAGCAGCATAGGCAGGGACAGTGACTGTTATTTCTTTCTTGCTTAACCTGGATTCCTTTAGTTTAGGGAAAGAGAAGGATAGGTAGGGAGAGTGTCAGTGTGTTTTGTGCTTGTGCTATAGTGTGCTTAAAAAAAACATTTATTCTAGGGACAGAAAACTGTAGGTAGGGACAGTGTCAGTTTCTTTCACTCTGCAAGTCCTTGTTTCCAGGGACCTGGAAGGACAGTGAGTGAATTGTCCTTGTGCTATATTGTGCTTAAAAAAACATTTATTCTAGGGACAGAAAACTGTAGGTAGGGAGAGTGTCAGTTTCTTTCACTCTGCAAGTCCTTGTTTCCAGGGACCTGTAAGGACAGTGAGTGAATTGTCCTTGTGCTATATTGTGATTAAAAAAAAACTTTTTTTCTAGGGACAGAAAACTGTAGGTAGGGAGAGTGTCAGTTTCTTTCACTCTGCAAGTCCTTGTTTCCAGGGACCTGTAAGGACAGTGAGTGAATTGTCCTTGTGCTATATTGTGATTAAAAAAAACATTTTTTCTAGGGACAGAAAACTGTAGGTAGGGAGAGTGTTTTTTTTCTTTCACTCTGCAAGTCCTTGTTTCCAGGGACCTGGAAGGACAGTGAGTGAATTGTCCTTGTGCTATATTGTGCTTAAAAAAAACATTTTTTCTAGGGACAGAAAACTGTAGGTAGGGACAGTGTCAGTTTCTTTCACTCTGCAAGTCCTTGTTTCCAGGGACCTGGAAGGACAGTGAGTGAATTGTCCTTGTGCTATATTGTGCTTAAAAAAACATTTATTCTAGGGACAGAAAACTGTAGGTAGGGAGAGTGTCAGTTTCTTTCACTCTGCAAGTCCTTGTTTCCAGGGACCTGTAAGGACAGTGAGTGAATTGTCCTTGTGCTATATTGTGCTTAAAAAAAACATTTTTTCTAGGGACAGAAAACTGTAGGTAGGGAGAGTGTTTTTTTCTTTCACTCTGCAAGTCCTTGTTTCCAGGGACCTGGAAGGACAGTGAGTGAATTGTCCTTGTGCTATATTGTGCTTAAAAAAAAACATTTTTTCTAGGGACAGAAAACTGTAGGTAGGGAGAGTGTTTTTTTTCTTTCACTCTGCAAGTCCTTGTTTCCAGGGACCTCTAAGGACAGTGAGTGAATTGTCCTTGTGCTATATTGTGCTTAAAAAAAAACATTTATTCTAGGGACAGAAAACTGTAGGTAGGGAGAGTGTCAGTTTATTTCACTCTGCAAGTCCTTGTTTCCAGGGACCTGGAAGGACAGTGAGTGAATTGTCCTTGTGCTATATTGTGATTAAAAAAAACATTTTTTCTAGGGACAGAAAACTGTAGGTAGGGAGAGTGTTTTTTTTCTTTCACTCTGCAAGTCCTTGTTTCCAGGGACCTGTAAGGACAGTGAGTGAATTGTCCTTGTGCTATATTGTGATTAAAAAAAACATTTTTTCTAGGGACAGAAAACTGTAGGTAGGGAGAGTGTTTTTTTTCTTTCACTCTGCAAGTCCTTGTTTCCAGGGACCTGTAAGGACAGTGAGTGAATTGTCCTTGTGCTATATTGTGCTTAAAAAAAACATTTATTCTAGGGACAGAAAACTGTAGGTAGGGAGAGTGTCAGTTTATTTCACTCTGCAAGTCCTTGTTTCCAGGGACCTGTAAGGACAGTGAGTGAATTGTCCTTGTGCTATATTGTGATTAAAAAAAACATTTTTTCTAGGGACAGAAAACTGTAGGTAGGGAGAGTGTTTTTTTTCTTTCACTCTGCAAGTCCTTGTTTCCAGGGACCTGTAAGGACAGTGAGTGAATTGTCCTTGTGCTATATTGTGCTTAAAAAAAACATTTATTCTAGGGACAGAAAACTGTAGGTAGGGAGAGTGTCAGTTTATTTCACTCTGCAAGTCCTTGTTTCCAGGGACCTGTAAGGACAGTGAGTGAATTGTCCTTGTGCTATATTGTGATTAAAAAAAAACATTTTTTCTAGGGACAGAAAACTGTAGGTAGGGAGAGTGTTTTTTTTCTTTCACTCTGCAAGTCCTTGTTTCCAGGGACCTGGAAGGACAGTGAGTGAATTCTCCTTGTGCTATATTGTGCTTAAAAAAAACATTTATTCTAGGGACAGAAAACTGTAGGTAGGGAGAGTGTCAGTTTATTTCACTCTGCAAGTCCTTGTTTCCAGGGACCTGTAAGGACAGTGAGTGAATTGTCCTTGTGCTATATTGTGATTAAAAAAAACATTTTTTCTAGGGACAGAAAACTGTAGGTAGGGAGAGTGTTTTTTTTCTTTCACTCTGCAAGTCCTTGTTTCCAGGGACCTGTAAGGACAGTGAGTGAATTGTCCTTGTGCTATATTGTGCTTAAAAAAAACATTTATTCTAGGGACAGAAAACTGTAGGTAGGGAGAGTGTCAGTTTATTTCACTCTGCAAGTCCTTGTTTCCAGGGACCTGTAAGGACAGTGAGTGAATTGTCCTTGTGCTATATTGTGATTAAAAAAAACATTTTTTCTAGGGACAGAAAACTGTAGGTAGGGAGAGTGTTTTTTTTCTTTCACTCTGCAAGTCCTTGTTTCCAGGGACCTGTAAGGACAGTGAGTGAATTGTCCTTGTGCTATATTGTGCTTAAAAAAAACATTTATTCTAGGGACAGAAAACTGTAGGTAGGGAGAGTGTCAGTTTATTTCACTCTGCAAGTCCTTGTTTCCAGGGACCTGTAAGGACAGTGAGTGAATTGTCCTTGTGCTATATTGTGATTAAAAAAAAACATTTTTTCTAGGGACAGAAAACTGTAGGTAGGGAGAGTGTTTTTTTTCTTTCACTCTGCAAGTCCTTGTTTCCAGGGACCTGTAAGGACAGTGAGTGAATTGTCCTTGTGCTATATTGTGCTTAAAAAAAACATTTATTCTAGGGACAGAAAACTGTAGGTAGGGAGAGTGTCAGTTTATTTCACTCTGCAAGTCCTTGTTTCCAGGGACCTGTAAGGACAGTGAGTGAATTGTCCTTGTGCTATATTGTGATTAAAAAAAACATTTTTTCTAGGGACAGAAAACTGTAGGTAGGGAGAGTGTTTTTTTTCTTTCACTCTGCAAGTCCTTGTTTCCAGGGACCTGTAAGGACAGTGAGTGAATTGTTCTTGTGCTATATTGTGATTAAAAAAAACATTTTTTCTAGGGACAGAAAACTGTAGGTAGGGAGAGTGTTTTTTTTCTTTCACTCTGCAAGTCCTTGTTTCCAGGGACCTGTAAGGACAGTGAGTGAATTGTCCTTGTGCTATATTGTGCTTAAAAAAAACATTTATTCTAGGGACAGAAAACTGTAGGTAGGGAGAGTGTTTTTTTTCTTTCACTCTGCAAGTCCTTGTTTCCAGGGACCTGTAAGGACAGTGAGTGAATTGTCCTTGTGCTATATTGTGATTAAAAAAAACATTTTTTCTAGGGACAGAAAACTGTAGGTAGGGAGAGTGTTTTTTTTCTTTCACTCTGCAAGTCCTTGTTTCCAGGGACCTGTAAGGACAGTGAGTGAATTGTCCTTGTGCTATATTGTGATTAAAAAAAACATTTTTTCTAGGGACAGAAAACTGTAGGTAGGGAGAGTGTTTTTTTTCTTTCACTCTGCAAGTCCTTGTTTCCAGGGACCTGTAAGGACAGTGAGTGAATTGTTCTTGTGCTATATTGTGATTAAAAAAAACATTTTTTCTAGGGACAGAAAACTGTAGGTAGGGAGAGTGTTTTTTTTCTTTCACTCTGCAAGTCCTTGTTTCCAGGGACCTGTAAGGACAGTGAGTGAATTGTCCTTGTGCTATATTGTGCTTAAAAAAAACATTTATTCTAGGGACAGAAAACTGTAGGTAGGGAGAGTGTCAGTTTATTTCACTCTGCAAGTCCTTGTTTCCAGGGACCTGTAAGGACAGTGAGTGAATTGTCCTTGTGCTATATTGTGATTAAAAAAAAACATTTTTTCTAGGGACAGAAAACTGTAGGTAGGGAGAGTGTTTTTTTTCTTTCACTCTGCAAGTCCTTGTTTCCAGGGACCTGGAAGGACAGTGAGTGAATTCTCCTTGTGCTATATTGTGCTTAAAAAAAACATTTATTCTAGGGACAGAAAACTGTAGGTAGGGAGAGTGTCAGTTTATTTCACTCTGCAAGTCCTTGTTTCCAGGGACCTGTAAGGACAGTGAGTGAATTGTCCTTGTGCTATATTGTGATTAAAAAAAACATTTTTTCTAGGGACAGAAAACTGTAGGTAGGGAGAGTGTTTTTTTTCCTTTCACTCTGCAAGTCCTTGTTTCCAGGGACCTGTAAGGACAGTGAGTGAATTGTCCTTGTGCTATATTGTGCTTAAAAAAAACATTTATTCTAGGGACAGAAAACTGTAGGTAGGGAGAGTGTCAGTTTATTTCACTCTGCAAGTCCTTGTTTCCAGGGACCTGTAAGGACAGTGAGTGAATTGTCCTTGTGCTATATTGTGATTAAAAAAAACATTTTTTCTAGGGACAGAAAACTGTAGGTAGGGAGAGTGTTTTTTTTCTTTCACTCTGCAAGTCCTTGTTTCCAGGGACCTGTAAGGACAGTGAGTGAATTGTCCTTGTGCTATATTGTGCTTAAAAAAACATTTATTCTAGGGACAGAAAACTGTAGGTAGGGAGAGTGTCAGTTTATTTCACTCTGCAAGTCCTTGTTTCCAGGGACCTGAAAGGACAGTGAGTGAATTGTCCTTGTGCTATATTGTGATTAAAAAAAACATTTTTTCTAGGGACAGAAAACTGTAGGTAGGGAGAGTGTTTTTTTTCTTTCACTCTGCAAGTCCTTGTTTCCAGGGACCTGTAAGGACAGTGAGTGAATTGTTCTTGTGCTATATTGTGATTAAAAAAAACATTTTTTCTAGGGACAGAAAACTGTAGGTAGGGAGAGTGTTTTTTTTCTTTCACTCTGCAAGTCCTTGTTTCCAGGGACCTGTAAGGACAGTGAGTGAATTGTCCTTGTGCTATATTGTGCTTAAAAAAAACATTTATTCTAGGGACAGAAAACTGTAGGTAGGGAGAGTGTTTTTTTTCTTTCACTCTGCAAGTCCTTGTTTCCAGGGACCTGTAAGGACAGTGAGTGAATTGTCCTTGTGCTATATTGTGATTAAAAAAAACATTTTTTCTAGGGACAGAAAACTGTAGGTAGGGAGAGTGTTTTTTTTCTTTCACTCTGCAAGTCCTTGTTTCCAGGGACCTGTAAGGACAGTGAGTGAATTGTTCTTGTGCTATATTGTGATTAAAAAAAACATTTTTTCTAGGGACAGAAAACTGTAGGTAGGGAGAGTGTTTTTTTTCTTTCACTCTGCAAGTCCTTGTTTCCAGGGACCTGTAAGGACAGTGAGTGAATTGTCCTTGTGCTATATTGTGCTTAAAAAAAACATTTATTCTAGGGACAGAAAACTGTAGGTAGGGAGAGTGTCAGTTTATTTCACTCTGCAAGTCCTTGTTTCCAGGGACCTGTAAGGACAGTGAGTGAATTGTCCTTGTGCTATATTGTGATTAAAAAAAACATTTTTTCTAGGGACAGAAAACTGTAGGTAGGGAGAGTGTTTTTTTTCTTTCACTCTGCAAGTCCTTGTTTCCAGGGACCTGTAAGGACAGTGAGTGAATTGTCCTTGTGCTATATTGTGCTTAAAAAAAATATTTTTTCTAGGGACAGAAAACTGTAGGTAGGGAGAGTGTCAGTTTCTTTCACTGTGAAAGTCCTTGTTTCAAGGGACAGAGAAGGACACCTGAAAGTAGCCCTTATTGCTTTTTTCCCATCTCCCTGCAGGCCATCTATTAGAATGTCTGGAAGGCAAACAAGGAGAGGCAGACAGTCAGGAGGCAATAAAAGAGGGCAAGCAGGCTCTGTGTCTGGGGGCAACAGTGCTGGTCGTGGACGCGGTGCATTGTCATCAGCACATGGCCATGGGACACGCTTGTCCTTCTTTTCGGCAGCTGGACATGTTGAGCCACATCATGCCGAAGACTTGGTAGAGTGGATGACCAAGCCCTCCTCCTCCTCCTCATCCTCTCTCACCCAGGCTCAGGGTACTGGAAAAGCAGCTGCCAAAGCGTCGTCTTCCCTGGTATCAATGTCAGACAAATCATCAGTCACTCCTTCCCTAGACCCACCATGTCCTCCTCCTGAGGAGTCCCCCGAACTGTTTCAGCACAGTGTTGGGTACATGCTCCAGGAGGATGCCCAGCGTTTCGAAGGGTCTGATGATGAAACCCAGCTAGAGGAAGGCAGTAGCGTGAGAGCAGACAGAGGGGATGCTCAAGAAGGACACCAATCTGGCAGTCATGTTCCAGCAGCTGCAGCATACTGCCAGATTGGCTCCAGTGATGAGGAGGGAGGGGATGATGAGGTCAATGACTCCACGTGGGTGCCTAATAGGAGAGAGGAGGAGGAGGAGGAGGAGGCACATCTCCAACGAGGCAGGATGCCCTTTGGTGGCCAGCGTAAGGGCAGTACACCGACGGAATCACACCGCAGAGCTCCGCCTGTGCAGGGCGCTGCCTCTGCCCGTCATTCAAAAAGTTCTTTGGTGTGGGCCTTTTTTGAGGCTAGTGCATCAGATCGCACAGCTGCTGTTTGCAACATATGTCTCAAGCGTATATCGCGTGGCCAAAACATCAGCCGCTTGGGTACCACATGCCTGACCAGACATATGTTGACCTGCCATGCAGCTCGTTGGCAAGCCTACCTCAAAGACCCACACCAAAGAACAAAGCGGACCTCTCCTTGCACCGCATCAGCTGGGATCTCCAACCCCACTATAACTTCAGTCCTCTCTGAAACATGCACTGAGAGGAATGAAGGTGTAGAATTAGGTGTGTCACAGCCAAGTACTTGCGCCCACTCTGCTAGCAGTACACCGACGTCCGATTCTAGCAGGCAAATTTCCCTGCCCCAGCTGCTGGACCGTCGAAAGAAGTTCACTCCCAGCCATCCACATGCCCAGCGGTTGAATGCTAGCTTGGCTAAATTGCTAGCGCTTCAACTGCTGCCTTTTCAGTTGGTAGACTCGGCCCCCTTCCGTGAGTTTGTGCAATGTGCGGTTCCTCAGTGGCAGGTTCCCAAACGCCACTTTTTCTCACGGAAGGCTATTCCGGCTCTCTACCGGCATGTGGAAGGCAATGTCTTGGCCTCGCTGGACAGGGCGGTCAGCGGTAAGGTGCATATTACCGCTGACTCATGGTCCAGCAGGCATGGACAGGGACGTTACCTTTCTTTCACGGCCCATTGGGTCACTCTTTTGGCAGCTGGGAAGGATTCAGGACAAGGTGCAGTAGTGTTGGAGGTTGTCCCACCGCCACGCCTCCAAAATGCTACTACTGGTTGTGACACACCTCTCTCCTCCACCCCCTCCTCTTCTTCTTCCTCCATGGCCTCTTCCTGTGGTTTGTCCTATGAACCAGCGGTGCTCCGTAGCCGTTCACGGGGCTACGCAAGTACGCAGGCAAAAAGATGCCATGCCGTGCTTGCGCTGGTGTGTTTGGGGGACAGAAGCCACACTGGGGCAGAGGTCCTGTCTGCTCTGCAGGGCCAGGCCGAGAGGTGGTTGATGCCACGCCAGCTTAAGCCAGGAATGGTGGTTTGCGACAATGGCACCAACCTCCTCTCCGCCCTCCGACAGGGACAACTGACCCATGTGCCCTGTGTGGCTCACGTCCTTAACCTGGTGGTGCAGCGCTTCTTGGGCAGGTACCCGGGCTTACAGGATGTCCTGAGGCAGGCCAGGAAAGTCTGTGTGCATTTCCGCAGATCTTATAATGCCAGTGCTCGCCTGGCTGAGCTGCAAAAGGAGTTGAACCTGCCCAAGAACCGCCTTATATGTGACATGCCCACCAGGTGGAACTCAACGTTGGCCATGCTGCAGCGGCTGCACACGCAGCAGAGGGCCATCAATGAGTACCTGTGCGACTACGGCACCAGGACAGGGTCAGGGGAGCTTGGTTTTTTTTCTCCACGCCAGTGGGGCATGATCAGGGATGCATGCACTGTCCTGGCACCATTTGAGGAGGCCACGAGGATGGTGAGCAGTGACAGTGCATGCATCAGTGACACTGTACCTCTTGTCCACCTGTTGGAGCACACGCTGCGTGGAATAATGGACAGGGCACTTGAGGCAGAACAGAGGCAGGAAGAGGAGGACTTCCTTGCCTCTCAAGGCCCCCTTTACCCAGACAGTGTTCCTTCTGTCCCACCCATCGCACAGGAAGAGGAGGAGGAGGAGGAGGAGGAGGAGGAGGAGGATTGTGTCAGCATGGAGGTGGAGGCTGGCACTCAGCATCATCATCAGCAGTCTTTTAGGGATGATTTACAGTCCCAAGAAACCAGTGGACTTGTACGTGGCTGGGAGGAGGTGGCTGCGGATCATGTCGTCCTTAGTGACCCAGAGGACTCCGGAGCGAATGCCTCAGCAAACCTACGCTGCATGGCCTCCCTGATCCTGCAAAGTCTGCGGAAGGATCCTCGTATTCTTCGGATCAAGGAGAGGGACCATTACTGGCTGGCCACTCTCCTTGATCCACGGTACAAGGGTAAGGTTGCGGACCTTATGTTACCGTCGCAGAGGGAGCAGAGGATGAGACAACTCCGGGAGGCCTTGCAGAAAGGTCTGTGCAACGCGTTCCCAGAGACTGGGAGGTTGCAAACTCCTGGTCCTGGACAACGAGTTGCTGAGGCTTCGGCCAGTCAAAGAAGGAGCGGTGGGGAAGGTGGCCGTCTGACCGATGCGTTCAGACAATTCTTTAGTCCGCAGCCCCAAAGTATGATCGGTTCCAGCAACCATCGCCAGCGTCTGATAAACATGGTGCAGGAATATCTAGGGGCAAGGTCAGACTTGGACACCTTCCCCACCGAAAATCCTCTGGCTTACTGGGTCTTGAGGATGGATCACTGGCCAGAGCTTGCACAGTATGCAATTGAGCTACTGGCCTGTCCTGCATCCAGCGTTCTTTCGGAACGCACATTCAGTGCTGCTGGAGGATTTGTCACGGATCACAGGGTGCGCCTGTCCACCGACTCGGTTGATCGACTGACTTTCATCAAGATGAACCAGTCTTGGATCACCACCAGCTACCACACACCTGATGCTGATATAACAGACTAATTGATTTTAACATGTCACATCCCTTCAAGACTGATGCTGATGCTGAGTGCCTGTGCTGTTATGTTGACTGGCTATCCTCCTCCTCCGAGTCCTCAATGATACGATTGATGATGATAGCTTGTAAGATCATTTTTGTTTATGGGTGCCGCCACCAGTGCCTAACGCCCAATTTTTCAGCCCCTGTTTAACAGGGGCGTGTAATTACAATTTTTGAAGCAATACTTTGCAACAGGGCTCATTGCTGTGCTCCAAGTACAGTATCTGTGAGGAGTTGCAGTGTTGTGCCACCAGTGCCTAAGGCCCAATTTTTCAGCCCCTGTTTAACAGGGGCGTGTCATTACAATTTTTGAAGCAATACTTTGCAACAGGGCTCATTGCTGTGCTCCAAGTACAGTATCTGTGAGGAGTTGCAGTGTTGTGCCACCAGTGCCTAAGGCCCAATTTTTCAGCCCCTGTTTAACAGGGGCGTGTCATTACAATTTTTGAAGCAATACTTTGCAACAGGGCTCATTGCTGTGCTCCAAGTACAGTATCTGTGAGGGGTTGCAGTGTTGTGCCACCAGTGCCTAAGGCCCAATTTTTCAGCCCCTGTTCAACAGGGGCATGTAATTACAATTCTTGATCTAATAATTCACAGCAGGGCCCATTGCTGCACCCACCAAGAGTAACTGTCAGGGCTTACAGTGTTGTGGCACCAGCACCACCATCAAAGGCCCAATTTTTACTACCACTGTTCAACAATTATATGTAATTAAAATTCCTGATATAATAGTTGACAGCAGGGCGTTCCAGCACCAACCAAGAGTAACTGTGAGTGCTTACAGTGTTGTGCCAACACCAACAACTAAGGGGCCTATTTCTGCAGAGTATATACGGCAGGTCCCTACTTTCAAACATCCAACTTACAAACGACTCCTACTTGCAAACGCAAGAAGACAACAGGAAGTGAGAGGAAATCTACCACTAGGAAGGAAAATTCTCTCCTGTAAGAATAAATATGGGAGAAAGGTGTCTCCTCTGTACTGATGCTTTATCAGCAATCCTTGTTTCAAGAAAAACACCACATTTCAAAAACAGTTGTCATTGGGACGGAAAGTGAGGTGAAATGTTCTGAACAGGGGCACAGACAGCAAAACAAATGTTACAGGGGTGATAACCCTTACCTATGTTTTCCAAAAAGTTTAAAAATAGATTTTTGGTCTGGAGCTACACTTCAACAATGTACCTGTTCAAAATTACAAACAGATTCTACATAAGAACAAACCTACAGTCCCTGTCTTGTATGCACCGCCTGTATAGGGCTGTTCAGAGTATATAGGGCCTTTTTTATTTTATGTGCGGGGTTCCCCTTAATATCCATACAAGACCCAAAGGGGCTGGTAATGGGCTGGGGTAGGGGGGGGGGTCATGGGGTAGCTATGCCATTTTTCTTAAAGAATTTCATCCATATTACCGGGACCAGACATTACATTAAAGCCGCAAGCAGTTTTAAATGGCTTTTTTTTCCTTTAGAAGTGTCATTTTGTGCAGGGACAGTTCTAAACACGGGAAACACGTGGCACTTCACAGGCATACTTTAGACACCCCCCAGGTACGATATTTAAAGGAATATTTGACTTTTTTTTTTTCACTTTATGCATCATTAAAATGACTGCTCCCGAAAAACGACCGTTTTTAAAACTTCTTTTTGCATTGATACATGTCCCCTGGTGCAGAACCCGGGTTCCCAAACCCTTTTTAGGACAATAACATGCATAATAGTTGTTATAATTAGCACTTTAGAATTCGAACGTTCGCATCCATTGTATTTAATAGGGTTCTAATGTTCGTTCGAACTTTCGGTCCGTTCGCGGGTTCTGGTGCGAACCGAACCCGGGGGTGTTCGGCTCATCACTACTACAGATCTTAGAGCATATCTGTAGCGTAGTCCCTATAATTGGATGTTTCTTAGTAGTGGGATCAATATCTGTAAAACACCACACCGTTTGTCGCAATAGGGCCCTGCTTTGGGATTGTTCAATTTTTGGCCATAATTTAAGCTCTGTGTGCCTACACCAATCTATTAATCTCCCCATATGAGCTGCCTGATAGTATTTTCTTATGTCAGGTACTGCCAGCCCCCCATATTGTTTGGGCATTGTCAGAAGTCGTTGTCTTATTCTAGGTCTCTTATTTGCCCAAATAAATTTGTAATTATTGTATTTACTTGCTTAAAAAATTCTGGGGGTATATGAATCGGTAACGTTTGAAAAAGATAGGAGAATTTTGGTAAGATTGACATTTTAATTATATTACATCTCCCCATCCATGAGAAGGGACCTTGTTGCCATTTAGATAGTAATAGCTTAACTCTATTAATTAGGGGTGGAAAGTTTCTCTCATACACTTGTTTTAAATTAGGGGGGATATACGTACCCAGGTATTTAAGTGCTATATTAGTCCATCTAAAATTAAAATGTATTTTTAAGTTATTTACCTGTGATGTCGACATTGAAACTCCCATTGCCTCTGATTTGGTCATATTTATTTTAAGATGGGATAGTTCCCTATACTGATCCAGTTCTTTTATGAGGTTTGGTAATGATATCGCCAGGTTGGTCATGGAGAATAGAAGATCATCCGCATATGCGGATATCTTATAGTTTCCGTCTCCTGTTCGTATCCCTGTTATATCTGGGTTCTTTCTTATTTTACATAAAAACGGTTCCAGTGAAATAGCGAATAGGAGGGGTGATAGGGGACACCCTTGCCGGGTTCCATTAAAAATCGAGAACGTTTCTGATAGCATCCCGTTTATTTTGATTTGTGCCCTAGGTCTCGAATAGATACATGAGATCCATCCCATCATCTTCTCTCCCATTCCTACATATCTTAGGGCCGACATCATAAAAGACCAATTAACCCGGTCGAACGCTTTTTCCGCGTCTGTACCGAGGAATACCGCAGGTGTTTTAGTGGAATCCGCCAAATGGACAAGGTTCAACACTTTAATAGTGTTGTCTCGTGCTTCACGGGTTGGAATAAAACCCACTTGGTCCGGATGTACCAGGGTGGTCAAATGTGGTTGGATACGTGTAGATAGAATTTTTGCAAATATTTTAAGATCCACATTTAATAAAGATATGGGACGGTAACTACCACAGACTGATAAGTCCTTATCTTCCTTTGGGATGAGCGTAATATATGCTTTTAATGCTTCAGGGGAGAATCCTGTTTTATGTCCTAGTGCATTGAACGTTTGTATCATATATTTACCTAATTGTGGGAAAAACGTTTGATAATATTTGTGTGTAAAACCATCCGGTCCTGGTGATTTCCCTGGTTTAAGTGCCCTGATTACTTCCTGTAGTTCCTCGATAGAAATATCCATTCCCAATTCCTCTTTAATTTGCTCTGATAACTGGGGGATCCCTGAGGAGGCTATGTATTCCTCAATCCTATTTTGTGATTGTATTTGTGAGCTATTTGGTAAGTTGTAAAGAGATTTATAAAATTCACAAAAAGCCTCCGCAATCTGATTAGTTTTGTGTACTTTTCTACCCCCTGTATCCACTATATGTGGAATGTAGGTTTGTACTCGTTGATCCTGTAGGGCTCTTGCTAATTGTTGGCCGCATTTATCGCCACTTTCATAGTAATATTTTCGACATGATTGCAATGCTGCCTTTGCTCTATACTGAAGGATCGTCGTTACCTGTCTACGTAAATTAAGTAATTCCGCCTCCCCTCCAGATCTGGTGTTCTGTTTATGTTGTATTTCTAAGTTATGTATTTCTGTCAATAATTTCTTTAGTTCAGCTTCCCTCTCCTTTTTAATTCTGGATCCGTGTTTAATAAATACCCCCCTTATCACTGATTTTTTTTCAATTATAAATTTTTTATTGTTTTATATAAACAGACATAGAATGGAAGACATTGTGTTAATCATGCCAAATCTAATGCCCTTAATATTTCCCTTTCGCCATCTGAGTTACAACAAGCTCAAACGTCTTTACCTTTCAATTGGGAATTGCACCATATTTCATATCTCGGAGTCCAACTCACTTCTTCTATATCCGACTTATTTTCAGCTAACTACTTACCCTTATTGAAGTCAACTACTATTCTGATGAAACAATGGTCTTCTCTTCCTTTATCTTGGATTGGGAGGATTAATGCTACTAAGATGTCAATCTTACCAAAGTTCCTTTACCTATTCCGAGTTCTCCCCATACATATACCTCCTTACTTCTTGAGGCTCACTCAAAAGAGAGTGATGGCTTTTATATGGGGCTCTACAAAGCCCCGTATACCTAGATCGACTCTTTATCTTGATAAATTGAAAGGTGGTCTGGGAATTCCTAACTTTTCCTCATACTACTTTGCTGCTCAGCTAGCACAACTCCCCAAATACCATTCTACAATAGAATCCCCTCTATGGGTAGCGATTGAATCAGTGGATATTGACCCCATTTCTGTGAATAATTTGCTCTGGTTAGCTCCTAAAGATAGATTAAACATATCTAACCCTGTAACCAAACATTCTATAGCTATCTGGGACAAATATAGATCCACAAAAAGCCTACAATCCACTCACAACCCTCTACTCTCTTTTCTTCGAAATCCCTCATTTTACCCCGCCTGGAAATTTCCCCTATCATTTGCAGCTTGGTCCAGAAGAAACCTACTTCAATTCCATAATCTAGTTTCCTCCAATGATATTCTTACGTTCCCAACATTATGTGATTTATACAAACTCCCCATGAAGGAGCTCTTCCGCTATCTACAAATTAAGAACTTTTATACACCCCTCATTGATACGGGATCCCCTCTCACCCAAATGACTCAATTTGAACGTATCTGTAACAGTGATCCCCATACTAGAGGATTAATATCACTTTTGTATAAACGCATCAATTCCACATCCGACGATACTTTACCATCCTATACGACTAAATGGGCACACGAC
Organism: Rana muscosa; assembly: GCA_029206835.1. Taxonomy (NCBI): domain Eukaryota; kingdom Metazoa; phylum Chordata; class Amphibia; order Anura; family Ranidae; genus Rana; species Rana muscosa. The sequence goes on along the minus strand of CM055118.1, from coordinate 979,324,869 downwards.
ATGGATAGAACATTCAGTAAAAGTGACTGGGATATTATATGGTCAGCTACTAAGCATTCCTCGCCAAACTGTTTTGCGTTGGAAACAAATTATAAGGTCCCTTCTCGATGGTACCTGGTTCCGGCCAGGATTGCCAAATTTGCCCCCTCGTACCCAAATCTATGTTTCAGAGGCTGTTCTGAACCGGGCACACAGTTCCATATTTGGTGGCAATGTCCAATCGTTCAATCCTTCTGGAGTAAAATATTTCACATGGCCTCTACGGCCTTGGAAATACCAATCCCGCCAGACCCGGCACTTGCTCTCCTCAACCTCAAACCTCCTAATTTGAATAAGTCACAATTCAAATTACTACTACATCTCACCACGGCGGCTAAACAATCTATAGCCAAGGCCTGGAAATCCCAAACTTTGGTTGTGGCTGAAACTAAACATAGAATTAACAGAGCCCTTATCTTTTCCAAAATGTCTGCTATTGAAGATGACAACATTGCAACATATAATAAAATATGGAAACCATGGATTAAACACTTCTTACCCCCAGATTTTGATCAACTATTGTTGATGCCTCTTTGAAATACTTTAATGTTTATCTATTAATATAATATTTAAACGGGGCCTTGATCTGACTGGACCGCCACCCGGGGAGACAACCTTCACCTTTTTCTCTATTTTTCTATACCCATACCTTCTTTTCTATAAATTTTACTTTTCTCCCATATGTCTTCTTCTTCTCTCTTACTTCTTCTGTCTTTCTGTTCTGGTTAGTTTTGTTACTTGTGTAATACAGATTTTTTACACATGTGATGTTCATTACATGACTTATATATATAACTTTAAAGTTTCACTTTATCAATCACTAATATCTTTGTGTTTTAAAGATTTGTTAGGAAAGTCTCCACTAAACAATTGAGGTATGACAACGTTCATCTGGTGTATCCTTCTGGATAGCCCAACATATTCTCTCATACTTAATCGAACCCCCATCTGCTCACGGCTTGCTCCCTTCGGGGGTGAGTGGTTGGTCTGGAGACGTGATATTCAATCCTGAATATTGCTTATCTTCATTGCTCTAATCTTTTATACCTCTATTTGTATTGATATAATTGTTACTGAGGTTTATCCTCTACTGCCTTTCTTTCAATATGTATTTTTAGTGATTACTGTATTTATTTACAATTCTATTCTTGATCAGAATGTAATGTTCAGTATATTTGCTATTTACTTATAAAATCTAATAAAAATATTAAACAAGAATGGAAGACATTACCATACAAACAGAGTGTGACATACAAGTTCGCAAGCATTTATTTCAGACAGGTCTGAATATTCACCCGATATGGATAACCCAACTCGGGGTACTGTTATCACTGAGCTCGTGGCTATCTATTTAGTATCCTCCCAGAATGTTCCTCCTTACTCCATAACCTTCCGGTAGGGGGCGTCACTATGTCACATCTAGGATAAATCCAATTCCCCGTCCAACTCCCCCCCCCCGAGAGAGAGAGAGAGAGAGAGAGAGAGAGAGAGAGAGAGAGAGAGAGAGAGAGAGAGAGAGAGAGAGAGAGAGAGAGAGAGAGAGAGAGAGAGAGAGAGAGAGAGAGAGAGAGAGAACTAGAATAAAAACCTGGAAATAGAAATGGGGAACGGGGTTGGAGGGAAGAGGGGAAAGGTGGGGGGAGGGGGGGGGCTGACCCAGAGTTCTGAACACGTCTCCAGTCGTAATAATTATCAAGGCTGTTTCCCTTTGCCAAGTTAAGAGTTAAGTAGGGCCGATCCTTCATCCGAATAGATGAAGATGTTCCAGAGTCTCCATGCCTCAGAGTGCCTCTCCTGTTTGTTTTGAGCAGTGAGGACCAAATCCTCCATTTTTTTGATGTGCTCCACCCTACGTAACCACAGCCCCACCGTCGGGGGCGAACTTTTCTTCCATCCAAGGGGGATGCAGGATTTGGCTGCGTTCAATAAGTGCCGTATGATTGACTTCTTGTATCTCCTTGCCGGTATTGAGGTAGCGTGAAGCAGGAAAAAGGCAGGGTCGTCACTGATTACATGATCAGTGAATTTCTGAGTAATAGTCCTAACTGTTGTCCAGAAGTGTTGTAGACGAGGACAGGACCAGAATATGTGAAGAAGCGTCCCCACCTCCGTCTGACATCTCCAACATTGGTTCGTGGAGTTAGGGAAGTATCTATGCAGTATCTGGGGCGTATAGTACCACCTGGTTAAGATCTTGTAATTAAGTTCTTGGGTTTTTGTGCATATCGATGTTTTCATTGAAAATCGAATTATCGTCTGTTTTTGAGCGTCAGTGAATGAACATTGTAGGTCTACTTCCCATTTCTGTAGGAAAGGCAAGTCAGGTTGTGTGGGAGGGGAGTTAAGTAGTGCGTATGTTTTGGAGAGGACTTGAGACAACGTCCCCTCGTCCCTGCAGTATTCTTCAAAGGTGGTCAGTTCTCTCTGATATTGTGCCGGGTTTGGTAATGAATGTAGGAAATGATGTAAGCGAATTGCCCTCCAAAACGGAAGTCGGAAATGTCCTTCATCACTAGTCAGAGCTTGAACAGAGGGCCACTTAGCGTCCTCCACAAAGTGTGAGGCCTGGTCCCTCCCCGTCAAAGTAAGTGACAAGTACTCCGCCGATTCCAGGCCTGGTGGGAACGCTGGATTTTTTAGGATTGGATAAAGGGGGGAATCACCCGAAGAGAGGTGGGTTGATAGTAAGTTTGCCGCCCCTATACGAAGGGTAGCGCCAATAATTGGGTGGGAAGTCAGGGTGGGAGGTAGTCGGTCAAAGCACCAAGTGGCGCCCTTCAGTGACACTGCTGTTTGGGCTTGTTCTAGTTGGACCCAGAGTTTAGATTTGCTGTGACGGTTCCAGTCTATGATTCTGCCAAGATGCACCGCCCCATGGTAATTACGTAGATCTGGCAAGGCCAATCCTCCGAAATGTTTCGGCATTGTCAACAGACGTCTACGGAGTCGGGGTTTGGAGTTAGCCCAAATGAAGTTAACGAAAAGGGAATTGACCTGTTTAAAGTACGGGGGTGCAATCCTGATTGGTAATGCCTGGAACAAGTACAAAAATTTAGGGAGGATAGACATTTTAATGAGGTTGCACCTGCCAAACCAGGAGTGCAAACCCTTGGTCCATTCCTGTAACAGTAGTCGGGCCTTGGTCAATAAGGGCGGGAAATTGAGGTCGAAGGTGTGCTCCAGATTGCACGGGATCAGGGTTCCCAGGTATTTAAGAGAACTGTCCGACCATTTAAATTTGAACTGGGATTTCAATGAGTTCAATCTGGTGGGAGGGATATCAATCCCCATCGCTGCCGATTTGTCGAAATTAATTTTTAAATTGGAAAGGTTTCCGTATCTATCAAACTCTCGGAGTAGGTTCGGTAGGGACACTGCCGGGTTGGTCAGGGAAAACAATAAATCATCTGCATACGCCGAGATTTTAAATTGTGTATCGCGCACAGTGACCCCTGTAATGTCAGGGTGTGCACGCACCGTGCACAGGAATGGTTCTAACGCCAACGCAAAAAGTATGGGTGAGAGCGGGCACCCCTGTCTGGTTCCGTTCGTTATAGGGAAAGTATCAGACAAAATTCCATTGGCTTTGACCTGTGCCGAGGGTATGGAGTATATACTGGATATCCATTGGCGCATTTTAGGCCCCAATCCAATTCGTTTCAGGACGGAGAACATGAAGGTCCAGTTGACACGGTCAAACGCCTTCTCAGCATCCGTGCTGAGAAAGACGCAGGGTGTCTTTGACGTGGTAGCTATGTGGATTAAGTTGAGTACCTTAGTGGTATTATCCCTTGCCTCTCGGGCAGGGACAAAACCCACTTGGTCCAAATGGATTATGTTCGGCGTCTGTTGGGTCAATCTGTTAGCTAGGATCTTAGTAAAGAGCTTCAGATCCGTGTTTAATAAAGAGATGGGCCTGTAACTGCCGCACGCTGTTGGGTCCTTGCCGTCCTTATGGATAAGGGAGATGTGTGCTCTTAAGGAATCCCTAGGGAAGGAACCCCCCTCCCCTAAGCCGTTAAACATCCTCACCATATGTGGGCCCAGCAGTGGGAGGAGAGATTGATAATACTGCAAGGTGAACCCATCCGGTCCCGGCGCCTTGCCGGGTTTCGTCCCTCCCATCGCCCGTTGCAGTTCCTCCACAGTAATAGGGTCATCTAATTCCGTTCCGGATGTCGCGGGTAATTGAGGTATTCGTGAAGTGGCAATGTACTCTTCTATCGTCACGTCAGTAGGGGTCCTGGGAGGCAGGTTGTACAGAGAGGAGTAGTAATTCCTAAACTCCTGCACTATGTGAGTTGGCATAATGCTCTTACGTCCCGAAGGAGACATTATTTGGGGTATGAAGGTCCTGAGCCTGAGGCTCCTGACCGCTCTAGCGAGTAGTTTCCCGCATTTATTCCCTGATTCGTACGTGAGTTTCCGGCAGAATTGGAACGCCGCTTTAGCTCTATAGTGAAGTAAGTCTACCGTTTGTCTTCTAAGAGAAAGCACTTCAGCTTCCAAGGAGGGCATCTGCGTTCGCTTGTGCTTAGATTCCACTACTCGGATCTTATCCAAAAGCTGTATCAGTTGTTGTTCCCGTTCTCTTTTAATGCGTGCGCCATGTTTGATTAGTATCCCCCTTATTACTGATTTATGTGCCTCCCATAAAATACCCGGGTCGCAGTCATCTACGTTGTTAGTCCTGAAGTAGTGTTGTAGTTCAGTTGTGACCTCCGCCATGACCTCCGGTGTCTGTAGTAAACTTTCGTTCAGGCGCCAGAACTTATTTCTGGATATTGAGGTTGCTGAGAGGTCGTAGCGCATAGTAATGGGTGCGTGGTCTGACCAAGTGATGCTACCTATCAGCGGGTCATGTACCGCTTCCAGTTGGCTGTGTGGGACGAAAAAATAATCGATCCTTGAATATACTTTATGTGGGGACGAGTAGAAGGTGTAATCCCTCTCCCCAGAGTGATGTAGTCTCCATACGTCAACCAACTGGGCGTTGTGTAAGTCCCGTGTAACACGTTTATGTATGCCGGGGCGTATGGAGGAATGACCCGATGAGGTGTCGACCAAGGGGGCTAGGGGAATGTTGAGGTCACCTCCCACGATCAACTGTCCCGCTTTGAATTCCATCAGGAGGTCCAGCGTGTCATGTAGGAAGGTGTCTTGTCGGTCATTGGGCGCATAAATAGAGGCCAGAGTCACCCGTTTGTCCCCCATCATTCCCTTTATGAACACATAACGACCCTCGGCGTCTACCAAGGTATCGCCACATGTCCAGGGCACTGCTCCAGATATGAGCACAGACACTCCCCTGGTTTTTGCTGTCTTGTTAGTGGCATGATACACCGAGGGAAAAAAATCGGTTTCTAAGGCATGGAGGCCCTCCTGTTTTAAAATGCGTTTCCTGAATGAACGCTACGTCAGCCCTAGCTCTTTTAAGGTCGTTCAGCAGCATACGACACTTTTCGGGTACATTTAGTCCCTTTGCGTTTAGCGAAAAAATGTGAAGGGTATCCATCGTCCCTGGGTCAAAGGGGAAGGAGAGGAAAAGAGGAGAAGGGGAGGGTGTAGTAGACAAAAAGAGAGGAAGAGAGAGAGAGGGAAAAAAAAAAAAGGGGAAGGGGAAAGAGAGGAAGGAGAGAGAGAGAAAAAGGGGAAGAAAGAGAAAAAAAAGGGGGGGGGGGAAGTAAATAGAAAGAGGAAGAGAAAGAGAGAAGAGAAAAAAGAATATACAGTGCCTTGCGAAAGTATTCGGCCCCCTTGAAATTTTCATCCTTTTGCCACATTTCAGGCTTCAAACATAAAGATATAAAATTTTTTTTTTTTGTGAAGAATCACCAACAAGTGGGACACAATTGTGAAGTGGAACGAAATCTATTGGATTTTTGAAACTTTTTTAACTAAGAAAAAAATGAAAAGTGGGGCGTGCAAAATTATTCGTCCCCCTTGTGTTAATACTTTGTAGAGCCACCTTTTGCTGCGATTACAGCTGCAAGTCGCTTGGGGTATGTCTCTATCAGTTTTGCACATCAAGAGACTGAAATTCTTGCCCATTCTTCCTTGCAAAACAGCTCAAGCTCAGTGAGGTTGGATGGAGAGCGTTTGTGAACAGAAGTTTTCAGCTCTTTCCACAGATTCTCGATTGGATTCAGGTCTGGACTTTGACTTGGCCATTCTAACACCTGGATACGTTTATTTGTGAACATTCCTTTGTAGATTTTGGGATCATTGTCTTGTTGGAAGATAAATCTCCGTCCCAGTCTCAGGTCTTTTGCAGACTCCAACAGGTTTTCATCCAGAATGGTCCTGTATTTGGCTGCATCCATCTTCCCCTCAATTTTAACCATCTTCCCTGTCCCTGCTGAAGAAAAGCAGGCCCAAACCATGATGCTGCCACCACCATGTTTGACAGTGGGGATGGTGTGTTGAGGGTGATGAGCTGTGTTGCTTTTACGCCAAACATATCGTTTTGCATTGTGGCCAAAAAGTTCGATTTTGGTTTCATCGGACCAGAGCACCTTCTTCCACATGTTTGGTGTGTCTCCCAGGTGGCTTGTGGCAAACTTTAGACAAGACTTTTTATGGATATCTTTGAGAAATGGCTTTCTTCTTGCCACTCTTCCATAAAGGCCAGATTTGTGCAGTGTACGACTGATTGTTGTCCTGTGGACAGACTCTCCCACCTCAGCTGTAGTTCTCTGCAGTTCATCCAGAGTGATCATGGGCCTCTTGGCTGCATCTCTGATCAGTCTTCTCCTTGTCTGAGCTGAAAGTTTAGAGTGACGGCCAGGTCTTGGTAGATTTGCAGTGGTCTGATACTCCTTCCATTTCAAAATGATCGCTTGCACAGTGCTCCTTGGGATGTTTAAAGCTTGGGAAATCTTTTTTTTATCCAAATCCGGCTTTAAACTTCTCCACAACAGTATTACGGACCTGCCTGGTGTGTTCCTTGGTCTTCATGATGCTCTCTGCGCTTTCAATAGAACCCTGAGACTATCACAGAGCAGGTGCATTTATACAGAGACTTGATTACACACAGGTGGATTCTATTTATCACCATCAGTCATTTAGGACAACATTGGATCATTAAGAGATCCTCGCTGAACTTCTGGAGTGAGTTTGCTGCACTGAAAGTAAAGGGGCCGAATAATTTTGCACGCACCACTTTTCAGTTTTTTATTTGCTAAAAAAGTTTAAAATATCCAATAGATTTCGTTCCACTTCACAATTGTGTCCCACTTGTTGGTGATTCTTCACAAAAAATTAAAATTTTATATCTTTATGTTTGAAGCCTGAAATGTGGCAAAAGGATGAAAAGTTCAAGGGGGCCGAATACTTTCGCAAGGCACTGTATATATAGGTTAAGATTAGACAGAAAAAAAGAGAGACAAAAGAGAAACGAAATATGTTAAAAAGAGGAGAAGAGAAAAAAAAGGGGGATTGTATATATATCTATATATACACAAATGGGCATGTGTCAACAAACCCAAAGCGCCTAAACTAAGAAGTGAACGAAATTCGTTCGCAAAAAAGCCCACCCCCGATTCACCCCAGGGATGGTACTTTGGCCTATTGGGGAGGAGGTTGGAGAGGACCGAGGGAAGCTAACCTAGTCCAACCCGCCCCTCCCCAGCCTGGTAACTTAAATTAACCTTGTATCCCCATAATAAAAAGAACCTTGGGAAAGAACAACAGTGTTATCACTGATTTATGTGCTTCCCATATAGTCCCTATGTCCATCTCAGGGGTATTATTCTCTTGAAAATAATATTGCATTTCTTTAATTAAATCCTCTACTACCATCTTATCTTCCAACAAGCTCTCATTAAGTCTCCACTGTCTGGTATTTGGTTGTACGTTCTTATTCATAATCAGCGTCAGTATCACCGGGGCGTGGTCTGACCATGTAATATTCCCTATGTCTACTGTTCTAACCATAGATAACATGTAGTGAGGGATAATAAACCAATCTATACGTGTATATACTTTATGTGGACCCGAGTAGAAGGTATAGTCCCTCTCGTCAGGATGGTATATTCTCCAGGCATCAGAAAGTTGATGTTCATATAGAGTACGCGTAACTTTCTTCCTAGAGCTTGTAGTAATTGATGAGTTTCCTGTAGACGTATCTATCCTCGGATCTAATGTAAAGTTGAAATCTCCCCCCAACACCATCTTCCCTTCTGCAAATTTCATTAATTTGTTCACCACCGAGCAGATAAATCGATCCTGATTGTCATTTGGGGCATAGACAGTGGCCAATGTCACTTTAATAGCCCCCATCATGCCCTTCAAGAATAAAAATCTACCCTCCGGATCCATCTTAGCATCCAGTAGTTTCCAGGGTGTCTGCCTTGATATCAAAATAGATACACCTCTTGATTTGGACATCTTGCTACATGCATGATAGACAAGAGGATAGAGATTATTCCTCAAGGATGGTATCTTTCCTTCTTTGAAATGGGTTTCCTGAATATAAGCCACATCTGTATGTGAACGTTTTAATTCTTGTATAAGCATCTTTCGTTTCTCTGGTATATTAAGGCCCTTTACATTAAAAGAGGTTACTTTCAACGTTTCCATTCTTAACTACTGTATTGAAGAGAGGTGGAACCAGAGGTAGGAGGGTAAGGGCGAGGGAAAGAAAAAAAAAAAAAAGGGGGGAGAAAAGAAAAAAAAAAAAAAAAAAACGACAAGAAGAGGAGTCCCCCTTTATCTATTTCCTCTCTAGAGGAGGCCCACCTCTGTGGCCCCTCCAGGAGGTTTACAAGCTTCTCCGCTTTATACACTCTACTATCCTCCTACTCCTATTCTCCCTATTCTTGTGAGTGTTTTACCTAATAGGGGTACCGTGGCTGAGCATGGCCCAGAGTGAGCCTTCCCGGACGTCTCCCCAACCCACCCGCTCCTTTTATCTATCCTTCAACCAATCTCAGTTTTAACTAGAATATTAAGATCCTACTATATCTATTATCTATATCTCTTATCTCTTATCTCAACCTTCAATGTCCCCTTTTCATATTTCTTACCTTGTACCTATTTATACATTTACAAGTGCCTATATCGACCATATTCATATTTCCTCCTACTCATACCTATATTTTCTTGTATCATTATCCTTTCCTACATTTCTTATGTCTTTTATAATCTTAATATCTATATCTATATCTATATCTATATCTATATCTATATATATATGTATTTCCCCTCTCTCCTCCTCCAGATTTTCCAAATTTTCCTTCTTCTTCCTCCTTTCCCTCCCTCCCCCCACCCCTCCTCTATATCTCCCGTCTCCCTTATCAGTCTACCACGTTACTCCGACCAATGGAAGGAGGTAGAGGAGAGAGAGAACTTACACACACAAAAAAAAAAAAGGGAGGAAAAGGAATAATCATCATGGGCAATGATATTCATCTAAAACACATGCATATAGGATAAGCCCCATCCCTCTTGAAGTCTACAGAGGGGGGGGAGGCCACTTAACTTATACATTCCTTATATCAACATACATCATATATCTCCATAGAAAAAACAAAAACAAATATATGTACCTCCAGTTAGTTGACCTTCAATGGGGACCACATCCCTCCTCCTCCCTCCTCCGCCCCCCGCCCCCTCCCCCCTCTCATTTATTCCTGTGTCCCATACTCTCTTATCCCTTCCTCCCCCTATTCCCCCTTCCCCTTCCCTACCTAATTCTATTAAGTATTAAGTATTTCCCACAGTGTAGTCATAGTCCTATTCCTTAACCCTTAGTGTACTTTGGTGTATGTGTATGCAAGTGATATAGGTGATTTAGTGTCTTCTCTCCTACAAAAAAAAGACAAGGAGAGAAAATATAGGTGGACAAACCCCCCCTTCAACCCATTAATCTCCTACCCCTTCCCAGCCCTTTCCCAACCCCTTTTTAGTTTTTTAGTTTTTTTAACCCCTGTGTCCCTATGTCTATCTGTGTTCATGCTTATCTATCTTTGTTTATTTATTTGTTTATTTATCTATCAGTGCCTGTGTATATTTATTTATATATATATTTAAACCTATACGCATACATATATATATACTATAACCCCCCCCCATCCATCCCCTATCCCACCCCCCCTTACATTAACCGCTACTCCACTAGAGAGAGGATAGGGAGACATGGAGGGGGAGGGAAGGAAGAGAGTTCTACAAACGCCGTTTTGAGCGGCGTTTTTAACATCCCCCTTCTGATCATAACTTTAACTTTCCTTTTTCTTTTTCTTTCTTTTTCCTTCCCTCCCTCCCCTTCCTTCTTATTTTCTCTCCCTTTCCCCCCTTCTTCCTCTCCTTTCCCCCCTTCTCTTTCCTTCCCCTTTTTCCCCCTCCTTTTCCTTTCCCCTTTCCTAGGCTTTATCACACCCCTCTGAAGGGTTCTTCTGGTCTCATAGCCCCTAGAAAAAAAAAGAGGAAAAAAACAAAACAAAAAAAAAACAAAAAACAAAAAACAAAAGAGGAGGAACAAAGAGGAGCCCGAGGAAGAAAAAGTCAATCATATATGTTCATATCATTATGTACCGAATTATATATGACCTTATCATGTAATTTATCATGTTCATCTTGTCTTTTAAGCATGAGACAGATCAAAGCCCCCCCTCCCCTACTATTTTCCTTGAAGTCAGCCTTTTATGAGAATGTCTATATTTCATGTAGATTCTTTATGCTCCTGTCTCTGTGGGAGACTCTGTAACCAGTCTGGTACAGTAAATGGTTCCATACCTAGAAACAAAAAAAGATCTGGGAGGTCCCTTTTAGACCTGAGCCAGAATGACGCCCCTTCTTTCCGGATCAGTACCGATAATGGGAACCTCCAGCGATATGTACCTCCTATCTTTCGTATACCCTCTAACACAGGTCTAAGTAAGGCTCTCCGTTGCAGCGTAGCTTTTGAAAGGTCTGGTAATATTTTTAACTCTGCCCCTTGATACTCTATTGTTCCCATAGTCCAGGCTCTGTTCAGTAGCGCCTCCCTATGTGCAAAATAATGTAACCTGCATATCACGTCACGGGGGCGTTTCAACTCTTTAGATTTAGGTCCCAGGGCCCTATGTACTCTATCTACCTCTATGTTCAGGGGCATTGCTTCCTCTAATATTTGTTTGAAGATGTCTTTTACTGTATCTTCAAGATTCTCCCTTGATTCTGAGATTCCGCGTACCCGGATATTATTTTGGCGACTTCTGTCTTCAAGGTCTTCTAATTGAAGCTGCATTGTCGCTTCCTTGTCCCTTTGAGCGAACATCTCTTTTTCTAGTACCATCACTCTCTGCTCCATCTTTTGTGATATTACCTCCCCTTCTGTAACTCGACCAGTCAATGTTTGTAGTACTTCATGTACTTGCTGAAGTTCTTTATGATGTGCTTCCTCCACTTTGTGAATCAAAGCTTCTATGTCTGCCTTTGTGGGTAAGGCCTCTATGTCTGCCCTAGTGGGGAGGGTCTGTAATAACTCTCTTAGATCTTCCATTTTTAAACTCTCCGTGGTGGTCTCTCCGTGCGCCGCTCAAGGAGACCCCCAACCCACCCTATACTTGTGCGAGTGGTCTGTGGTACAGATTGGAGTGTTTCTATGCTCATCCTCACCTCTCTCCGGGTATTTAATTCTAGTGCTTTACAGTTTTCAGTCCCGCACACAGTCCCACACTTTACCTGGCTCCTTCCTGAATCCAGACCTTGAACTGCCGGGAAAAAACACTGTATCTCTGGTTGGGATTCTGCAAGTTTTGCTGCTTTAGCCGCTTTGCGGGAGGTTTTTGTGTCCCGTTGTTTCCCCTGCTGCATACCGTTCGTTTTAGCGTCAGGTCAGGTCACACTCGGGTCCCTCGGGTCACACTCAACTCAGCACTGCACAACGTTCTGCCGTCCGTAGAGTGTCTGGATGACGGGAGCGCTTTTGTTGTTACCGTGGCTGCAGTAGCTGCTGATCTAGCCTCGCGTATCACGCTAGATCACGCTACGGCTTTCTGCCTGTTCCCTCCTCTCTGCATGAGACAGAGTCAGGAGCCGCAATCAATGCCACCGCTACTGCTGCCGCTACTGCTATCTCCTCCCGCTCCTCCCGCTCCGGTCTGTATGCCGACACTCCAATATGCTGTGTCTAGCTACTGCCTTCGGTCTTCAATCTCCAGTCTCTGGTGTGCCGGGATACCGGTATGTATATCACCTTCCGTCAGCTGCCAGTACCTCCTTGCGTTAGGTTCTATGAGGCTCTATAGGATCTCAGCCTCATCTGTCTCAACACTGTCTCAACACGGAGCGTGTGCTATGTCAGGAGACATTCCAGGGAGCTCACTCAACGCGCGTCCTCACGCCGCCATGCTCAGCCACACCCACCAGCCTGGGATGCTCTCACATTTTGAATGACAAGAAATTTTTGTCCTTTTTTTCACACAAATAGAGCTTTCTTTTGGTGGTATTTAATCACTGTTGGGTTTTTTATTTTTTGCGCTATAAGAGAAAAAAGACTGAAAATTTTGTAAAAAAATGAATTTTTCTTTGTTTCCGTTATAAAATTTTGCAAATTACTATTTTTTCTTCATAAATTTTGGCCAAAATTTATACTGCTACATATCTTTGGTAAAAATAAGTACAAATTGGTGCATATTTTTTGGTCTTTGTGAAAGTTATAGAGTCCACAAGCTATGGTGCCAATATCTAAAAATTGATCACACCTGAAGTACTGACGGCCTATCTCATTTCTTGAGACCCTAACATGCCAGAAAAGTACAAATACCCCCCAAATAACCCCTTTTTGGAAAGAAGACATTCCAAGGTATTTAGAAAGAGGCATTGTGAGTTTTTTGAAGTTGTAATTTTTTCCCACAATTCTTTGCAAAAATCGAGATTTTTTTTTCTTTTTTTTTCACAAAATTGTCATATTAGCAGGTTATTTCTCACACACAGCATATGCATACCACAAATTACACCCCAAAACACATTCTGCTATTCCTCACGTGTATGGCGATACCACATGTGTGAGACTTTTACACAGCGTGGCCACATACAGAGGCCCGACATGCAGGGAGCACCTTCAGGCGTTCTGGAGCACCCAGGCCAATTCTGACATTTCTCTCCTACATGTAAAAATCATCATTTGTTTGCTAGAAAATTACATAGAACCCCAAAACATTATATATGTTTTTTTAGCAAAGACCTTAAAGAATATAATGGTGGTCATTGCAACTTTTTATCTTGCACGGTATTTGCGCAGAAATTTTTCTAACGCGTTTTTTACGGAAAAAAACTGTTTTGTGCTTAAAAGAAAAAAAAAAAACAGTAAAGTTAGCCCAATGTTTTTGCATAATGTGAAAGATGAAGTTACGCCGAGTAAATAGATACCTAACATGTCACCCTTCAAAATTGCACACGCTCGTGGAATGGCGCCAAACTTCGCTACTTAAAAATCCCCATAGGCAACGCTTTAAATATTTTTACTGGTTACATGTTTTGAGTTACAGAGGAGGTCTAGGGCCAAAATTATTGCTCTCGCTCTAACGTTCGCAACGATACCTCACATGTGTGGTTTGAACACCGTTTTCATATGTGGGCGGGGCTTACGCATGCGTTCACTTCTGCATGCGAGCTCGCGGGGGCAGGGGCGCTTTAAAAAAATATATATATATTTTATTGTTTATTTTACTTTATTTATTTTAGTTTGACATGTTTTTCCGCCCCAAATTTTTTTTTGATCACTTTTATTCCTATTACAAGGAATGTAAACATCCCTTGTAATAGGAATATGGCATGACAGGTCCTCTTTACAGTGAGATATGGGGGGGGGGGGGGTCAATAAGACCCCACATCTCACCTCTAGGCTGGGAAGCCTGAAAAAAAAACCAAAAAAAAAAACAAACAATCTTGGCTTTGATCGTAGCGGTGAGTCGGTAGAAGCACCGGAGGGCAGCGGGAGGGGGGGCATCCCCTCTCACCTCCCGTAAGAGCGATCAAGCGGTGGAACAGCCGCTATGATCATTCTTATGGTGCAGGGAATCGCCAGCTGAAAAAGCAAATATCTGAATGATGCCTGTAGCTGCTCCCATCATTCAGATATACCCCCACAAAGTCAAGGACGTCATATGACGGCCGGCGGGCGGGAAGTGGTTATTGCGGAGTATTGCCGGGTATTGAGGAGTATTGCAGTGTATTGAGGAGTATTGCAGGGTATTGAGGAGTATTGCCGGGTATTGCGGAGTATTGCCGGGTATTGCCGAGTATTGCGGGGTATTGCCGAGTATTGCGGGGTATTGCCGGGTATTGCGGGGTATTGCCGGGTATTGCGGGGTATTGCCGGGTATTGAGGAGTATTGCCGGGTATTGAGGAGTATTGCAGGGTATTGAGGAGTATTGCAGGGTATTGAGGAGTATTGCGGAATATGGCAGAGTATTGCACAGTATGGCAGGGTATGGCACAGTATGGGCAGGGTATTGCAGAGTATTGGCAGGGTATTGCAGAGTATTGCACAGGGTATTGCAGAGTATTGCACAGGGTATTGCAGAGTATTGCACAGGGTATTGCAGAGTATTGCACAGGGTATTGCAGAGTATTGCACAGGGTATTGCACAGGGTATTGCAGAGTATTGCACAGGGTATTGCAGAGTATTGCACAGGGTATTGCAGAGTATTGCACAGGGTATTGCAGAGTATTGCACAGGGTATTGCAGAGTATTGCACAGGGTATTGCAGAGTATTGCACAGGGTATTGCAGAGTATTGCACAGGGTATTGCACAGGGTATTGCAGAGTATTGCACAGGGTATTGCAGAGTATTGCACAGGATATTGCAGAGTATTGACAGGGTGTATTGCAGAGTATTGGCAGGGTGTATTGCAGAGTATTGGCAGGGTGTATTGCACAGGGATGGCTGAGCAGGGATGGATGGATGGCTGGATCTGTGACTGCAATTGTCACAGATCCAGCCCACAGCTGACATGATCTGACATGGGGGAGGGAGCGGACATGATCCGCTCCCTCCCCTCTCCTCTCACACTGTACCGATTGGTACAGAGAGGGGAGGGAGGAACCGGCGTCATCACATGACGCCGGTCTGTTTACAAGTGATCGCTCCGTCATTTGACGGAGCGATCACGTGGTAAACAGCCGTGATTAGCGGCCATCTACCGTGATCCGTGATGCGCCGGGTCTTCCGGACCCGGCGGTCACGGACATATCCTGGAGCGCACCCCAGGGGGCGCGCGGGAGCAAGATTCTGGGAGGACGTCCCTGGGACGTCCACTCAGGATAACTCGACCGCGCTGTGGACGTCTTTCGTCCATGGCGCGGTCGGCAAGTGGTTAAGTGGTTACAACATCCCGAAACACTCTTAATGACAGAGCTAAAATCAAATCAAAGAAAACAATCTCGTTTAGATCAACAAGCACCTCTAAAGAACACAAAATAGAGTCCTTTGTGACTTGCAGTTCCACAGGTATGGTATACCTTTTGGAATGTCCCTGTGGTATGCAATATATAGGCAGGACTAAAAGATCCATGCAAGTGCGTCTAGGAGAGAATATTGCGAACATTAAAAGTGGCTTTAAAGATCACTCAGTCTCCAGACACTATGACTTGCATCACCAACGTAATCCAGCAGGTACTATTTTTCTAGGTATAGATAGATACAGTCCACACTGGAGGGGAGGCTCTTTGGTGAGGGAGATATCCAGGATGGAAATGTCCTGGATTTACAGAGTTCCTTGCTATACCCCTTATGGCCTGTACATAGATATAGATGTAAACGCATTTATCGATAACGCTTAAGTCTTACTTGATGAGTTCAGGTCATTTTGACTGTAGCTTATTGCTTCCTTTTCACTATATGTGAGATATGTGAACCAGATCTGATCTCTCGGGGGTTATGGCCGAACAATTTCACAAATAATATTTGTTCGTATGAGTGACAGCCACCAATGAGAACACGTTGCCCTTTTTTTGGGTGGTCTCTCGATGTTGAGAGTGATTTGTATTGCCCCTCTGGAGCGGATTATTTCAGTTCCTTCCATATGGGAGTTATAACAACATGTGAATAAATAGCTTATGAAGAGATACTTGGGGAGACCCTTTTTGTTAGCGAGTCTTACTGGTTGAGCACCTAAAATGTTCAAACACCAATTGCCTGATGGGACCTTCTTATCATAAATAATAATCCCTTTTTGGGTCTCATTCCATATTTTAGTCTGCCAATAATAATAATTTGGCTAAATGTTCCAATTCTTCCACTATCTGTATTGATACAGGTGGATATGAAATACTATTCATTTACTATTTCATAGTATTTTTAATCAATTAATTTTTAATAATTAAACAAAAAAAATTTCCTTTCTTGACATAAAATATTGATCGGCTCTGATACCCAGAGTTGTGAAGAGGCCTGTTCACAGGCCTCTAACAATACCGAGTCTGACCACTAGATGCCCCCCTATTGCGGGACGAGTTTCTGAAGTGTACATGAAAAACTATACATCAGACCGCATAGCTTTAGGTTTGAGGTCTTCTATAATGTTTTGATGTTAATTGAGGGACTGACAGCATTAATCTACACACATCCCCGCGATGTGACATGAGATACCACCAGTCTGCATGCACATTCCGGGGACGGACTGGATGGATTTTTTTAATTTTAGTTTTATTATCACTTGTCTTTCTTTGTTCAAATAAACAATGTAATGACGCAGCAATTTATCCAAGGATATACTAATTCGGTTTAGTGAAAATAGGGATCGGATCCTTCTGATCTATAAGTCTATCCACTGGGCAATTTTGCCTAGAGCCAAAATAGCGACATACGCGGCAGGAACACCGAGAGATCAGATTAGGGCGGTCCCTTAGTATGGAGCAGTATAATTGGCTGTGGGTCAGCACGCCGCCCGTGCCCCAGGACGACGTCATTTGTGACGAAACGACGTAGGGAGGAGCGGCGTGCTGAAGTCACCAATGTACACACAGGTCCCGGAAGGAACGGGCTGTTTTAGCCGGCCGGCTATGATATACCACATGCCTTTTATTTGCAACTAACTGTAAGTGCAACTTAAAATTTTTAATAAATGCTATCTTATCGGATTTACGCTATGGTGGCTCTCTTTTCCTTTTGACATTATAACACCGTGACATTTGGGGAGATTTGGCGTTTTATTCAGGAGTAGGGATGAGCTCGGTGTTCGAGTCGAACATACGTTCGACTCGAACATCGGCTGTTCGATCGTTCGACGAAGATCGAACGATTTGGGCCGTTCGCGCCTAATTCGAGTGACGCGAACGGCCCACAATGCACTACGCCATCGCAGTGTCATCCAGGCGCTGTGATTGGCCAAGCATGCACTGTGACCCCGCATGCTTGGCCAATCACAGCGCCGGCAGCGAGGAGAGCAATGATTGGCCACAGGCAGGATGCCTGTGGCCAATTATTGCTGAGGGTGTTTAGTACACGCCCCACACTATAAAAGCCCGCCAGCACGGCGGCCTAGTGTAGTGTGTTCCGGAGCAGGGAAAGAGAAGCATAGGCAGGGACAGTGACATTTATTTTTTCTTGCTTAACCTGGATTCCTTTAGTTTAGGGAAAGAGAAGGATAGGTAGGGAGAGTGTCAGTGTGTTTTACTGTGCGAATCCTTGTTTCTAGGGAGAGGGAAGGACAGTGAGGGAAATTCTCCTTGTGCTATAGTGTGCTTTAAAAAAACATTTTTTCTAGGGACAGAAAACTATAGGTAGGAAGAGTGTCAGTTTCTTTCACTGTGATAATCCTTGTTTCTAGGGACAGGGAAGGACAGTGAGGGAAATTCTCCTTGTGCTATAGTGTGCTTTAAAAAAACATTTTTTCTAGGGACAGAAAACTATAGGTAGTGTGAGGGGGTTAGCTCGGCAGCGGGTGTGTGTGACCCCCGGGATGGGCTCCCCACACAAAACAGGCCCAGCAAACGGAGGTTGTGGTTTTCAAAATCAAAAAGGTGCGGTTTATTTTCTATTTACAGTGACAAAACACAGCAAAGGAAAAGAAACATAACCAAAATAAATCCTGGTCAAGTTGACCTCTGACTAAACATACAGGTTTCCTAACTAACAACTGGGATCAGCCTAGTGCTGTCCTAGTCCCCAAGTCCCTGGTTTTAAATGTCCAAGCAAATAGCCACACAGGCTTTGTCTCACCGCACAGGGGTTCACTCTCCCTAGACAGTCCACACAGGTCTGGTTCCAGGCATGAGCTAACATCTAATGAAGCTGGGAGTTCTTATAGAGGCCTAAATGAGCTGACAAGCTTCAGCTGGTCTCATCAACTCCCTGTCTGCACGACGCCCAGCCCTCTCCCTAGAGGTATGAGTCATCCATGAGCCCACTAGCCTTATACAACTCTCCACCTAGTTGTATAAGTCGGCGTAAAGCCTGAATCTGGGCGAAATATATCTACCCCCTGGATGCAACCAGGTGACTTTACCTTCCTGCTGTCACATACCCCCCCCTCTTGTTTTAACCTCGGGGTTGGAACACCAGCAATCAGGCATTCATGTACTCGAGACAAAGCATCCACATTCCCCATTTGAACGCCAGGGCGATGCTTTACTGTGAAGTTGAATTCCTGGAGGGCCAGGAACCACCTATTCACTCTTCTATTTGTTTCCTTGTTTTGAGCCATCCACTTTAACGGAGCGTGATCCGTAACCATGTCAAAGTGCCTACCTAGCAGGTAGTACCGAAGGGAATCTAGAGCCCACTTCACCGCTAAACACTCCTTTTCAACGGTGGCGTAATTTACCTCATGGGACTTCAACTTCCTGCTGAGGTAAATGACTGGGTGCTCTTCCCCGTTCCAGACCTGGGACAATACTGCTCCTAACCCCACATCTGACGCATCACTTTGTACGACAAAGTCTTTAGAGAAGTCGGGTGAGTACAACACTGGCTGGCTACATAAGGCTTGTTTCAAGAATTGGAATGCTGCCTCAGCCTCGGGGGTCCATTTAATCATGACCGACCCTTTCCCCTTCGTCAGGTTGGTTAGGGGCACAGCCTTAGAAGCAAAGTGGGGAATGAATCGCCGATAATACCCAGCGATTCCCAGAAAGGCTCGTACCTGCTTCTTGCTGTTGGGACGTGGCCAACTCTGGATGGCCTCGACTTTGTTGAGTTGGGGTTTTATTACTCCCCTCCCAATGGTGTACCCAAGATATTTGGCCTCCTCCTGCCCAATGGTACACTTCTTGGGGTTAGCCGTAAACCCCGCTTCCCGAACAGAGTCCAGGACTGCTTGCACTTTTGGCAGATGTGAGGCCCAATCTGTGCTATGGACAATTACGTCATCCAGGTAAGCCGCAGCATACTTCCGATGGGGCCTCAGCATCTGGTCCATTTTCCGCTGGAATGTGGCCGGCGCATTCTGTAACCCGAACGGCATTCTTTTATATTGGAACGCCCCGTCTGGGGTTACAAATGCGGTTTTCTCTTTGGCCGACTTGGCCAGGGGGATTTGCCAATACCCTTTTGTGAGGTCAAGAGTCGTCATGTATCGGGCTGTTCCCAGCCGGTCGATCAACTCATCTATACGTGGCATGGGGTAGGTGTCAAATTTTGTAACTTTGTTCAACTGACGAAAATCGTTACAAAATCGCCAGCTCCCATCCGGTTTAGGCACCAACACGATGGGACTAGACCAATCACTTTGGGACTCCTCTATCACCCCTAAGTTCAGCATTTTCTGTACTTCCTCCCGTATTGCCTCCCGTCGAGCCTCTGGGATCCGATAGGGTTTTAACTTCACCCTTTCACCGGGCGGGGTAATGATGTCATGCTCTACCCCAGATGTTTGTCCCGGCAGCTCAGAGAATACCTCCTTGTTGCGAAGCACAAACTCCTTAACCTCCTGTTGTTGGGGTTGTGACAAGGTGGCTGCTATTCCAACCTCAGGAATCACGCAACCAGTTTGAGCTGGTGACCAAGTGTCTGCGACTAGGGACTCTCTATCCCTCCAGGCTTTCAACAGATTAACGTGATAGATCTGTTCGGGCTTTCGCCTTCCTGGTTGTCTGACCTTGTAATTCACTTCGCTCACTTTTTCCATTATCTCGTAGGGGCCTTGCCATTTGGCAAGGAATTTACTTTCAACCGTAGGGACAAGTACCAATATCCTATCCCCCGGGGAAAAGGTACGGGTCTTGGCTCCACGGTTGTACACTCTCTGCTGTGCCAACTGCGCTTGGGCCAAATGTTCCTTCACGATGGGCATTACCTGTGCAATTCGATCTTGCATCAGGGCGACATGCTCAATCACACTCCTGTGGGGAGAACTCTCACTTTCCCAAGTTTCCTTGGCAATATCCAACAGCCCTCTTGGGTGTCTCCCATACAGTAACTCAAAGGGGGAGAATCCCGTAGAGGATTGGGGCACCTCCCTAATAGCAAACATCAAATAAGGAAGTAAACAGTCCCAATCCTTTCCATCTCTATCCACCACTTTCTTCAACATTTGTTTTAGGGTTTTGTTGAATCTTTCAACCAGCCCATCGGTTTGGGGGTGATACACAGACGTACGCAATTGCGTCACTTTGAACAATTTACACAGCTCTTTCATAACCCGGGACATAAAGGGTGTACCTTGGTCCGTAAGCAGTTCTTTACAAATACCCACCCGGCTAAAAACAAGAGATAGCTCTTTGGCTATGGTTTTGGCCGAGGTATTTCGGAGAGGGATCGCTTCTGGATAACGGGTGGCATAGTCCATTATAACTAATATGTACTGGTGCCCCCTAGCGGACTTGATTATAGGACATACCAAATCCATGGCGATCCTCTCAAACGGGACCTCAATGATGGGTAGAGGGACCAGCGGGCTACGGAAATGTGGCATCGGGGCCAACCTCTGACACACAGGGCAGGAGGAACAATAATTTTCTACGTCCTTCATCACCCCCGGCCAATAGAATCTCTGTAATACCCTCTCTCGGGTTTTCTCTGTCCCCAGATGACCTCCAAGAATGTGCCCATGGGCCAACTCCAACACCAACTTCCTGTACGGTTTGGGCACCACAAGCTGCTCAACGGTTTCTTCTGCCCTTTTTGCCACCCGATACAGTAGGTCCTTCTCTACGCTGAAGTATGGGTAAGTGCAGGTATTATCTGGGTTCACTAACTCGCCATCTATTTTCACTACGTTTTCCCGTGCCTTTATTAGGGCGGGGTCTTTCAACTGTTCTGTGGCAAAGTTTTCCCTGTGAACCTCAAGATCAGAAAACTCCACAGACGGTAGGTTTTCGTCTGAGGAGGTGGGCTCCTCTCCAGTTTCTTGAGTCTCCCCTGCCAATACTGATAAGGGAAATTCCGGAGAGTCCTCACCACTCTCAGGGGAGTTCTGGCTATCACATTCCTGGTACATAGGGGCACCAGTGAGGGGCTCAGGATCATCCCACAGTTCCCAGAACTTCGGAAAATCCCTTCCCACAATGGCGTCATGCGGTAACTGAGATACTAAGCCCACTGGATGAGAGAGGGTACCTTTGGGGGTCTCGAAACACACTGTAGTCACTGGATACTCTCGGGTGTCCCCATGCACACAAATAACAGCTACCTTGCTATTCCCAGAGACCTCTGTTTTAACTAACTCAGCCTTTATCAGGGTCACAAGGCTACCTGAATCCAGCAATACCACAACATTTCTACCATTAACACACATTTTGCATAAATGTTTCTCAGTTCCTCGAATGGCAGTGCATGCGACTGTCGCACACAGCGACTGACGTCTGCCCGTCAGAAAGTCACACTGCATGTGTTCCTCCACAACCGGGCAATTGGCTGCAATATGTCCCGCTTGCCGGCAGCGGTAGCAAACGATCCTTCTTGCCGCCTCTTGAGCCGCTGATTTCCCAGGCTGTTCTCGCCAAACTTGGGGTAGAGCTCCCACCCTCTCACTCTCTCCACCCTCACCCCTTGGAATCCTCTTATCCGCCCCTGGGGATGGTCTGGTCTTAGGGTGGAAAGTCCGAGTGTCTCTGGAAGAGGCCGTCAGGTTCTCTGTAGCCAAGTATTTCTCCACACGATCCACAAGACCATCGGCCGTCTCTGGGTCTCCATGGCTTACCCACTTTTGGATGGCAGTAGGAAGGGCTCTCAAAAACCGATCCATTACAACACGTTCCACAATCTTTGGTGCGGACAAAGTCTCTGGCTGTAGCCACTTTCTGCTCAGGTGAATGAGATCATACATTTGAGACCTGGGGGGTTTTCCAAGCTGGAAAGTCCAGTTATGCACACGCTGAGCCCGGACAGCCTGGGTGACACCCAGCCTTGCCAATATTTCAGCTTTTAGCATCACATAGTCTTTTGCTTGGTTAGGCTCTAGGTCATAGTAAGCTTTCTGCGATTCACCAGTTAACAGAGGAGCCACCAGTCCAGCCCACTGCTCCTCAGGCCACTTTTCTCTTTCAGCGGTCCTTTCAAATGTGGTCAAAAATACCTCTGGATCATCCTCTCCAGTCATTTTTGTCAATAAACGACTCACCCCAAAGGACGCGGTATTAGTGGGACGGCTTTCCTCACTGGTCTGCGGACGTTGCTGCATTACTGCTTCCATTTGTTGTAGTCTCTGCTCTTGCTTCTGTAACAGGTCTATGAAGCGGGCCTCAGATTGCTGCTGGGCTTGTTGCTGAGCTTCCAGACTCTGTTGGTGAGCTTGCTGCTGGGCTGCAAGGCTCTGTTGATGAGCTTGCTGCTGGGCTGCAAGGCTCCTTTGCAAACCTGCATTTGTCTGCTGTTGATTGGCATTTGCTAGAGCCAGCTGTTTCAGTATCTCCTCCATGCTGGCTTAAAAAAAAACTGCCACTGGTTCTCCACCAACTGTGAGGGGGTTAGCTCGGCAGCGGGTGTGTGTGACCCCCGGGATGGGCTCCCCACACAAAACAAGCCCAGCAAACGGAGGTTGTGGTTTTCAAAATCAAAAAGGTGCGGTTTATTTTCTATTTACAGTGACAAAACACAGCAAAGCAAAAGAAACATAACCAAAATAAATCCTGGTCAAGTTGACCTCTGACTAAACATACAGGTTTCCTAACTAACAACTGGGATCAGCCTAGTGCTGTCCTAGTCCCTAAGTCCCTGGTTTTAAATGTCCAAGCAAATAGCCACACAGGCTTTGTCTCACCGCACAGGGGTTCACTCTCCCTAGACAGTCCACACAGGTCTGGTTCCAGGCATGAGCTAACATCTAATGAAGCTGGGAGTTCTTATAGAGGCCTAAATGAGCTGACAAGCTTCAGCTGGTCTCATCAACTCCCTGTCTGCACGACGCCCAGCCCTCTCCCTAGAGGTATGAGTCATCCATGAGCCCACTAGCCTTATACAACTCTCCACCTAGTTGTATAAGTCGGCGTAAAGCCAGAATCTGGGCGAAATATATCTACCCCCCTGGATGCAACCAGGTGACTTTACCTTCCTGCTGTCACAGTAGGAAGAGTGTCAGTTTCTTTCACTGTGATAATCCTTGTTTCTAGGGACAGGGAAGGACAGTGAGGGAAATTCTCCTTGTGCTATAGTGTGCTTTAAAAAAACATTTTTTCTAGGGACAGAAAACTATAGGTAGGAAGAGTGTCAGTTTCTTTCACTGTGATAATCCTTGTTTCTAGGGACAGGGAAGGACAGTGAGGGAAATTCTCCTTGTGCTATAGTGTGCTTCAAAAAAACATTTTTTCTAAGGACAGAAAACTATAGGTAGGAAGAGTGTCAGTTTCTTTCACTGTGATAATCCTTGTTTCTAGGGACAGGGAAGGACAGTGAGGGAAATTCTCCTTGTGCTATAGTGTGCTTTAAAAAAACATTTTTTCTTGGGACAGAAAACTATAGGTAGTGTGACAGCAGGAAGGTAAAGTCACCTGGTTGCATCCAGGGGGGTAGATATATTTCTCCCAGATTCAGGCTTTATGCCGACTTATACAACTAGGGAGGGAGTTGATGAAGCCCAGCTGAGGCTAGTGGGCTCATGGATGATTCATACCTCTAGGGAGAGTGCTGGGCGTCGTGCAGGCAGGGAGTTGATGAGACCAGCTGAAGCTTGTCAGCTCGTTTAAGGCCTCTATAAAAACCCCCAGCTTCATTAGGTGTTTGCTCATGCCTGGAACCAGACCTGTGTGGACTGTCTAGGGAGAGTGAACCCCTGTGCGGTGAGACAAAGCCTGTGTGGCTATTTGTTTGGACATTTACTAAACCAGGGACTTAGGGACTAGGACAGCACCAGGCTGATCCCAGTTGTTAGTTAGGGAAACCTGCATGTTTAGTCAGAGGTCAAGCTGACCAGGATTTATTTTGTTTATGTTTCTTTTTGCTTTGCTGTGTTTTTGTCACTGTAAATAGAGAAATAAACCGCACCTTTTGATCTTGAAAACCACAACCTCCGTCTGCTGGGCCTGTTTTTGTGTGGGGAGCCCATCCAGGGGGTCACACACCCGCTACCGAGCTAACCCCCTCACAGTAGGAAGAGTGTCAGTTTCTTTCACTGTGATAATCCTTGTTTCTAGGGACAGGGAAGGACAGTGAGGGAAATTCTCCTTGTGCTATAGTGTGCTTTAAAAAAACATTTTTTTCTAGGGACAGAAAACTATAGGTAGGAAGAGTGTCAGTTTCTTTCACTGTGATAATCCTTGTTTCTAGGGACAGGGAAGGACAGTGAGGGAAATTCTCCTTGTGCTATAGTGTGCTTTAAAAAAACATTTTTTCTAGGGACAGAAAACTATAGGTAGGAAGAGTGTCAGTTTCTTTCACTGTGATAATCCTTGTTTCTAGGGACAGGGAAGGACAGTGAGGGAAATTCTCCTTGTGCTATAGTGTGCTTTAAAAAAAACATTTTTTCTAGGGACAGAAAACTATAGGTAGTGTGACAGCAGGAAGGTAAAGTCACCTGGTTGCATCCAGGGGGGTAGATATATTTCGCCCAGATTCAGGCTTTACGCCGACTTATACAACTAGGTGGAGAGTTGTATAAGGCTAGTGGGCTCATGGATGACTCATACCTCTAGGGAGAGTGTGGGGCGTCGTACAGACAGGGAGTTGATGAGACCAGCTGAAGCTTGTCAGCTCATTTAGGCCTCTATAAGAACTCCCAGCTTCATTAGATGTTAGCTCATGCCTGGAACCAGACCTGTGTGGACTGTCTAGGGAGAGTGAACCCCTGTGCGGTGAGACAAAGCCTGTGTGGCTATTTGCTTGGACATTTAAAACCAGGGACTTAGGGACTAGGACAGCACTAGGCTGATCCCAGTTGTTAGTTAGGAAACCTGTATGTTTAGTCAGAGGTCAAGTTGACCAGGATTTATTTTGTTTATGTTTCTTTTGCTTTGCTGTGTTTTGTCACTGTAAATAGAAAATAAACCGCACCTTTTTGATTTTGAAAACCACAACCACCGTTTGCTGGGCCTGTTTTTGTGTGGGGAGCCCATCTCGGGGGTCACACACACCCGCTGCCGAGCTAACCCCCTCACAGTAGGAAGAGTGTCAGTTTCTTTCACTGTGATAATCCTTGTTTCTAGGGACAGGGAAGGACAGTGAGGGAAATTCTCCTTGTGCTATAGTGTGCTTTAAAAAAACATTTTTTCTAAGGACAGAAAACTATAGGTAGGAAGAGTGTCAGTTTCTTTCACTGTGATAATCCTTGTTTCTAGTGACAGGGAAGGACAGTGAGGGAAATTCTCCTTGTGCTATAGTGTGCTAAAGCATTCCTCATCAACCATCTTTGAAATCCTTGTTTTTTGGACAGTCAGGGAAATTGTCGTTGTGCTATTCTGTGCAAAAGCAATCATCCTCAACCATATTTAGAAATCCTTAAGTAAAGGGACAGAGAAGGACACCTGAAGGTAGCCCTTATTGCTTTTTTCCCATCTCCCTGCAGGCCATCTATTAGAATGTCTGGAAGGCAAACAAGGAGAGGCAGACAGTCAGGAGGCAATAAAAGAGGGCAAGCAGGCTCTGTGTCTGGGGGCAACAGTGCTGGTCGTGGACGCGGTGCATTGTCATCAGCACATGGCCATGGGACACGCTTGTCCTTCTTTTCGGCAGCTGGACATGTTGAGCCACATCATGCCGAAGACTTGGTAGAGTGGATGACCAAGCCCTCCTCCTCCTCCTCATCCTCTCTCACCCAGGCTCAGGGTACTGGCAAAGCAGCTGCCAAAGCGTCCTCTTCCCTGGTATCAATGTCAGACTCATCATCAGTCACTCCTTCCCTAGACCCACCATGTCCTCCTCCTGAGGAGTCCCCCGAACTGTTTGAGCACAGTGTTGGGTACATGCTCCAGGAGGATGCCCAGCGTTTCGAAGGGTCTGATGATGAAACCCAGCTACAGGAAGGCAGTAGCGTGAGAGCAGACAGAGGGGATGCTCAAGAAGGACACCAATCTGGCAGTCATGTTCCAGCAGCTGCAGCATACTGCCAGATTGGCTCCAGTGATGAGGAGGGAGGGGATGATGAGGTCACTGACTCCACGTGGGTGCCTAATAGGAGAGAGGAGGAGGAGGAGGATGAGGAGGAGGCACATCTCCAACGAGGCAGGATGCCCTTTGGTGGCCAGCGTAAGGGCAGTACACCGACGGAATCACACCGCAGAGCTCCGCCTGTGCAGGGCGCTGCCTCTGCCCGTCATTCAAAAAGTTCTTTGGTGTGGGCCTTTTTTGAGGCTAGTGCATCAGATCGCACAGCTGCTGTTTGCAACATATGTCTCAAGCGTATATCGCGTGGCCAAAACATCAGCCGCTTGGGTACCACATGCCTGACCAGACATATGTTGACCTGCCATGCAGCTCGTTGGCAAGCCTACCTCAAAGACCCACACCAAAGAACAAAGCGGACCTCTCCTTGCACCGCATCAGCTGGGATCTCCAACCCCACTATAACTTCAGTCCTCTCTGAAACATGCACTGAGAGGAATGAAGGTGTAGAATTAGGTGTGTCACAGCCAAGTACTTGCGGCCACTCTGCTAGCAGTACACAGACGTCCGATTCTAGCAGGCAAATTTCCCTGCCCCAGCTGCTGGACCGTCGAAAGAAGTTCACTCCCAGCCATCCACATGCCCAGCGGTTGAATGCTAGCTTGGCTAAATTGCTAGCGCTTCAACTGCTGCCTTTTCAGTTGGTAGACTTGGCCCCCTTCCGTGAGTTTGTGCAATGTGCGGTTCCTCAGTGGCAGGTTCCCAAACGCCACTTTTTCTCACGGAAGGCTATTCCGGCTCTCTACCGGCATGTGGAAGGCAATGTCTTGGCCTCGCTGGACAGGGCGGTCAGCGGTAAGGTGCATATTACCGCTGACTCATGGTCCAGCAGGCATGGACAGGGACGTTACCTTTCTTTCACGGCCCATTGGGTCACTCTTTTGGCAGCTGGGAAGGATGCAGGACAAGGTGCAGTAGTGTTGGAGGTTGTTCCACCGCCACGCCTCCAAAATGCTACTACTGGTTGTGACACACCTCTCTCCTCCACCCCCTCCTCTTCTTCTTCCTCCATGGCCTCTTCCTGTGGTTTGTCCTATGAACCAGCGGTGCTCCGTAGCCGTTCAAGGGGCTACGCAAGTACGCAGGCAAAAAGATGCCATGCCGTGCTTGCGCTGGTGTGTTTGGGGGACAGAAGCCACACTGGGGCAGAGGTCCTGTCTGCTCTGCAGGGCCAGGCCGAGAGGTGGTTGACGCCACGCCAGCTTAAGCCAGGAATGGTGGTTTGCGACAATGGCACCAACCTCCTCTCCGCCCTCCGACAGGGACAACTGACCCATGTGCCCTGTGTGGCTCACGTCCTTAACCTGGTGGTGCAGCGGTTCTTGGGCAGGTACCCGGGCTTACAGGATGTCCTGAGGCAGGCCAGGAAAGTCTGTGTGCATTTCCGCAGATCTTATAATGCCAGTGCTCGCCTGGCTGAGCTGCAAAAGGAGTTGAACCTGCCCAAGAACCGCCTTATATGTGACATGCCCACCAGGTGGAACTCAACGTTGGCCATGCTGCAGCGGCTGCACACGCAGCAGAGGGCCATCAATGAGTACCTGTGCGACTACGGCACCAGGACAGGGTCAGGGGAGCTTGGTTTTTTTTCTCCACGCCAGTGGGGCATGATCAGGGATGCATGCACTGTCCTGGCACCATTTGAGGAGGCCACGAGGATGGTGAGCAGTGACAGTGCATGCATCAGTGACACTGTACCTCTTGTCCACCTGTTGGAGCACACGCTGCGTGGAATAATGGACAGGGCACTTGAGGCAGAACAGAGGCAGGAAGAGGAGGACTTCCTTGCCTCTCAAGGCCCCCTTTACCCAGACAGTGTTCCTTCTGTCCCACCCATCGCACAGGAAGAGGAGGAGGAGGAGGAGGAGGAGGAGGAGGAGGAGGAGGAGGAGGAGGAGGATTGTGTCAGCATGGAGGTGGAGGCTGGCACTCAGCATCATCAGCAGCAGTCTTTTAGGGATGATTTACAGTCCCAAGAAACCAGTGGACTTGTACGTGGCTGGGAGGAGGTGGCTGCGGATCATGTCGTCCTTAGTGACCCAGAGGACTCCGGAGCGAATGCCTCAGCAAACCTACGCTGCATGGCCTCCCTGATCCTGCAAAGTCTGCGGAAGGATCCTCGTATTCTTCGGATCAAGGAGAGGGACCATTACTGGCTGGCCACTCTCCTTGATCCACGGTACAAGGGTAAGGTTGCGGACCTTATGTTACCGTCGCAGAGGGAGCAGAGGATGAGACAACTCCGGGAGGCCTTGCAGAAAGGTCTGTGCAACGCGTTCCCAGAGACTGGGAGGTTACAAACTCCTGGTCCTGGACAACGAGTTGCTGAGGCTTCGGCCAGTCAAAGAAGGAGCGGTGGGGAAGGTGGCCGTCTGACCGATGCGTTCAGACAATTCTTTAGTCCGCAGCCCCAAAGTATGATCGGTTCCAGCAACCATCGCCAGCGTCTGATAAACATGGTGCAGGAATATCTAGGGGCAAGGTCAGACTTGGACACCTTCCCCACCGAAAATCCTCTGGCTTACTGGGTCTTGAGGATGGATCACTGGCCAGAGCTTGCACAGTATGCAATTGAGCTACTGGCCTGTCCTGCATCCAGCGTTCTTTCGGAACGCACATTCAGTGCTGCTGGAGGATTTGTCACGGATCACAGGGTGCGCCTGTCCACCGACTCGGTTGATCGACTGACTTTCATCAAGATGAACCAGTCTTGGATCACCACCAGCTACCACACACCTGATGCTGATATAACAGACTAATTGATTTTAACATGTCACATCCCTTCAAGACTGATGCTGATGCTGAGTGCCTGTGCTGTTATGTTGACTGGCTATCCTCCTCCTCCGAGTCCTCAATGATACGATTGATGATGATAGCTTGGAAGATCATTTTTGTTTATGGGTGCCGCCACCAGTGGCTAAGGCCCAATTTTTCAGCCCCTGTTTTACAGGGGCGTGTAATTACAATTTTTTTAGCAATAATTTGCCATAGGGCTCATTGCTGTGCTCCAAGTACAGTATCTGTGAGGGGTTGTAGTGTTGTGCCACCAGTGCCTAAGGCCCAATTTTTCAGCCCCTGTTCAACAGGGGCATGTAATTACAATTCTTGATCTAATAATTCACAGCAGGGCCCATTGCTGCACCCACCAAGAGTAACTCTGAGGGCTTACAGTGTTGTGGCAACGCCACCACCACCACCACCACGAAAGGCCCAATTTTTCAGCCCCTGTTCAAAAGGGGCATGTAATTACAATTCTTGATCTAATAATTTACAGCAGGGCCCATTCCTGCACCCACCAAGAGTAACTCTGAGGGCTTACAGTGTTGTGGCAACACCACCACCACCACCACCACCACGAAAGGCCCAATTTTTCAGCCCCTGTTCAACAGGGGCATGCAATTACAATTCTTGATCTAATAATTCACAGCAGGGCCCATTGCTGCACCCACCAAGAGTAACTGTCAGGGCTTACAGTGTTGTGGCACCAGCACCACCATCAAAGGCCCAATTTTTGCTACCACTGTTCAACAATTATATGTAATTAAAATTCCTGATATAATAGTTGACAGCAGGGCGTTCCAGCACCAACCAAGAGTAACTGTGAGTGCTTACAGTGTTGTGCCAACACCAACAACTAAGGGGCCTATTTCTGCAGAGTATATACGGCAGGTCCCTACTTTCAAACATCCAACTTACAAACGACTCCTACTTGCAAACGCAAGAAGACAACAGGAAGTGAGAGGAAATCTACCCCTTGGAAGGAAAATTCTCTCCTGTAAGAATTAATATGGGAGAAAGGTGTCTCCTCTGTACTGATGCTTTATCAGCAATCCTTGTTTCAAGAAAAACACCACATTTCAAAAACAGTTGTCATTGGGACGGAAAGTGAGGTGAAATGTTCTGAACAGGGGCACAGACAGCAAAACAAATGTTACAGGGGTGATAACCCTTACCTATGTTTTCCAAAAAGTTTAAAAATAGATTTTTGGGCTGGAGCTACACTTAAACAATGTACCTGTTGTGACAGCAGGAAGGTAAAGTCACCTGGTTGCATCCAGGGGGGTAGATATATTTCGCCCAGATTCAGGCTTTACGCCGACTTATACAACTAGGTGGAGAGTTGTATAAGCCCAGCTAAGGCTAGTGAGCTCATGCCTGGACCCAGACCTGTGTGGACTGTCTAGGGAGAGTGAACCCCTGTGCGGTGAGACAAAGCCTGTGTGGCTATTTGCTTGGACATTTAAAACCAGGGACTTAGGGACTAGGACAGCACTAGGCTGATCCCAGTTGTTAGTTAGGAAACCTGTATGTTTAGTCAGATGTCAAGTTGACCAGGATTTATTTTGTTTATATGTTTCTTTTGGCTTTGCTGTGTTTTGTCACTGTAAATAGAAAATAAACCGCACCTTTTTTTTTTGATTTTGAAAACCACAACCTCCGTTTGCTGGGCCTGTTTTTGTGTGGGGAGCCCATCCCGGGGGTCACACACACCCGCTGCCGAGCTAACCCCCTCACACTGTTCAAAATTACAAACAGATTCTACATAAGAACAAACCTACAGTCCCTGTCTTGTATGCACCGCCTGTATACGGCTGTTCAGAGTATATAGGGCCTTTTTTATTTTATGTGCGGGGTTCCCCTTAATATCCATACAAGACCCAAAGGGGATGGTAATGGGCTGGGGTAGGGGGGGGGGGGGGGTCATGGGGTAGCTATGCCATTTTTCTTAAAGATTTTCATCCATATTACCGGGACCAGACATTACATTAAAGCCGCAAGCAGTTTTAAATGGCTTTTTTTTCCTTTAGAAGTGTCATTTTGTGCAGGGACAGTTCTAAACACGGGAAACACGTGGCACTTCACAGGCATACTTTAGACACCCCCCAGGTACGATATTTAAAGGAATATTTGCCTTTTTTTTTTTCACTTTATGCATCATTAAAGAAGGCCAATGTCCAGACAGTGTTAAACTCCAACAGACGAGTTTATTTTTCTTATACTCGTAAGAGAAAGCAGGAGGAAGTGATGTCATCTCCTGTGCGGCGCTCACATATACCGAGCGCCGTACAAGAGAAGACACACAGGTTAGTGCACAAACACTACACTAACACCAGCACACATAGGCACATAAATCGCCCCCCCAGATCACCCCCCAGCCCCCAGTCACAGTGTCACTGATTGCAGTGACCATTTATTTACTGATCACTGCAATCAGTGACATTTGTGACTGTAAAAGTGTCACTACATTTAGTTTTAGGTCCAGTGTAGCCCCCTAACCCCCCCCCTAATAAAGGTTTAACCCCTTGATCACCCCCCAGATAACCCTTTCACCCCCTAGCACCGCCGTCGCTAAGCGATCATTTTTCTGATCGATGTCTTAGCGTCGGTGATGCAGATCGGTAGCCAGTATTTTTTTTTAGGTTCGCCGCAGGTTTTTATAGCGTCAGGTACCCCCATAAATTATCTAATAAAGGTTTAACCCCCTTGATCGCCCCCCAGGTAACCCTTTCACCCCCTATCACCACTGTCGCTAAGCGATCATTTTTCTGATCGCTGTCTTAGCGTCGGTGATGCAGATCAGTAGCCAGTATTTTTTTTTTAGGTTCGCCGCAGGTTTTTATAGCGTCAGGTACCCCCATAAATTATCTAATAAAGGTTTAACCCCCTTGATCGCCCCCCAGGTAACCCTTTCACCCCCTATCACCACTGTCGCTAAGCGATCATTTTTCTGATCGCTGTCTTAGCGTCGGTGATGCAGATCGGAAGCCAGTAATTTTTTTTAGGTTCGCCGCAGGTTTTT
The DNA here is from genome assembly GCA_029206835.1 of Rana muscosa. Lineage (NCBI taxonomy): Eukaryota > Metazoa > Chordata > Amphibia > Anura > Ranidae > Rana > Rana muscosa. The sequence goes on along the minus strand of CM055118.1, from coordinate 979,292,569 downwards.
ATAGCGTCAGGTACCCCCATATATTATCTAATAAAGGTTTTAACCCCCTAATTGCCCCTAGTTAACCCCTTTCACCAGTGATCATCATATAAGTGTTACGGGTGACGCTGGTTAGTTAGTTTGCTTTTTATAGTGTCAGGGCACCCGCCGTATATAACCCAAAAAGGTTTAACCCCCTGATCGCCCGGCGGGTGATATCAATTAGGTTTTAGCATCAGAGAGGGTCTGCGTCACACCCCAGGCAGCGTCAGGTTAGTGCCAGTAACGCTAACACCCACGCGTAAAGCATACACCTCCCTTAGTGGTATAGTATCTGAACAGATCAATATCTGATCTGATCAGATCTATACTAGCGTCCCCAGCAGTTTAGGGTTCCCAAAAACGCAGTGTTAGCGGGTTCAGCCCAGATACCTGCTAGCACCTGCGTTTTGCCCCTCCGTCCAGCCCAGGCCACCCAAGTGCAGTATCGATCGATCACTGTCACTTACAAAACACAACACACATAACTGCAGCGTTCGCAGAGACAGGCTTGATCCCTGCGACTCCAGTGCTGTAGGAGGTGATTTCACCACCACAGTTAAAAAAAATAAAAAAAGCAAATATGCCGAAGCATTGGGACAGCAGGGGCGGAGGAGTGATTTTGCTCCTAATGCCGCGTACATACGATCGAAATTCCGACGGAGGCTTGCCCGTGGAAAAGTCCGACCATGTGTGTGCGGCATAACTTTTTTGCGGGAGGATGCCCCCATGCTTCGGCATATATAAATGGTGCATGTATGCCCATCATTAGAAGTGGGTGGATGAAGGGCGGTATTCTAATGGTGGGCATACCCACCGATCAATCTTTTTTCGTTCAGCCACCTGGCTGCATGAAAAAAAAAAGATTACAATACATGTCCAACAAGGACCAGCAACGTACTGGTATGTTGCTGGACTTTGATTGGTTATACCAGATTGCGGGTTTAGGTATCATCCTTTTCAGCCAGCGGCCGGCTTTCATGTTAAAGCAATCCTAGTGGCTAATTAGTCTCTGGACTGCTTTTACAAGCAGTGGGAGGGAATGTCCCCCCCCCCCCGATATAAAAAGCGCCATTGGGAAAGCATTTTATCACACCGATCTTGGTGTGGTCAGATGCTTTGAGGGCAGAGGAAAGATCTAGGGTCTAGACCCCAGTTTTAAAAAAAAAAAAAGAGTACCTGTCACTACCTATTGCTATCATAGGGGATATTTACATTCCCTGAGATAACAATAAAAAAAAAAAAAAAAAATATATGGAAGGAACAATTTAAAAATAAAAAAGGAAAATTAATAATAATAAAAAAATAAATAAAAAAAAAAAAAAAAAAAAAAAAAAAAAAAAAAAAAAAAAGCATCCCTGTCCTGCCCTGCTCTTGCCCAATGGCGAACGCAAGCGTCGGTCTGGCGTCATATGTAAACAGCAATTGCACCATGCATGTGAGGTATCACCGCGAAGGTCAGATCGAGAGCAGTAATTTTAGCAGTAGACCTCCTCTGTAAATCTAACGGGGTAACCTGTAAAGGCTTTTAAAAATGTATGTAGTTTGTCGCCAATGCGCGTTTGTGCGAAATTTTAAAGCATGTCGTGTTTGGTATCTATGTACTCGGCCTAAGATCATCTTTTTTTATTTCATCAAACATTTGGGCAATATAGTGTGTTTTAGTGCATTAAAATAAAAAAAAAGTGTATTTTTTCCCCAAAAAATGCGTTTGAAAAATCATTGCGCAAATACTGTGTAGAAAAAAAAAATGCAACACCCACCATTTTATTCTGTAGGGCCTTTGCTTTAAAAATATATATAATGTTTGGGGGTTCAACATAATTTTCTTGCAAAAAAAAATATGTTTTCATGTAAACAAAAAGTGTCAAAAAGGGCTTTGTCTTCAAGTGGTTAGAAGAGTGGATGTAAGCTTCCTAATGTTGTGTATAAAATGCCAGAACAGTTCAAAACCCCCCCAAATGACCCCATTTTGGAAAGTAGACACCCCAAGCTATATACTGAGAGGCATGTCGAGTCCATGGAATATTTTATATGTTGACACAAGTTGCGGAAAAAAGACAATTTCTTTTTTTTTTTTTTTTGCACAAAGTTGTCACTAAATGATATATTGCTCAAATATGCCATGGGCATATGTGGAATTACACCCCAAAATACATTCTGTTGCTTCTCCTGAGTACGGGGATACCACATGTGTGAGACTTTTTGGGAGCCTAGCTGCGTACGGGACCCCAAAAACCAATCACCGCCTTCAGGCTTTCTAAGGGTGTAAATTTTTGATTTCACTTCTCACTGCCTATCACAGTTTCGGAGGCCATGGAATGCCCAGATGGCACAAAACCCCCCCAAATGACCCTATTTTGGAAAGTAGACACCCCAAGCTATTTGCTGAGAGGTATTGTGAGTATTTTGCAGATCTCACTTTTTGTCACAAAGTTTTGAAAATTGAAAAAAAAAAAAATGTTCTTTCTTAATTTTCAAAAACAAATGAGAGCTGTAAAATACTCACCATGCCTCTCAGAAAACAGCTTGGGGTGTCTTTCCAGAATGGGGTCATTTGGGGGGGTTTTGTGCTATTTTGGCATTTTATGGCCTTCGAAACTATGATAGGTAGTGAGGAGTCAAATCAAAAATTTGTGCCTAGAAATCCTGAAGGCGGTGCTTGGTTTCCGGGGGCCCGTACGCGGCTAGGCTCCTAAAAAGTCTCACACATGTGGTATCCCCGTACTCAGGAGAAGCAGCAAAATTTATTTTGGGGTGCAATTCCACATATAACCATGGCATGTGTGAGCAATATATCATTTAGTGACAACTTTTTGTAATTTTTTTTTTTTTTTTGTCATTATTCAATCACTTGGGACAAAAAAAAAAAAAAATATTCAATGGGCTCAACAGGCCTCTCAGCAATTTCCTTGGGGTGTCTACTTTCTAAAATGGGGTCATTTGGGGGGGTTTTGTACTGCCCTGCCATTTTAGCACCTCAAGAAATGAGATAGGCAGTCATAAATTTAAAGCTGTGTAAATTCCAGAAAATGTACCCTAGTTTGTAAACGCTATAACTTTTGCGCAAACCAATAAATATACGCTTATTGACATTTTTTTTACTAAAGACATGTGGCTGAATACATTTTGGCCTAAATGTATGACTAAAATTGAGTTTATTCGATTTTTCTTATAACAAAAAGTAGAAAATATCATTTTTTTCAAAATTTTCGGTCTTTTTCCGTTTATATCGCAAAAAATTAAAATCGCAGAGGCAATCAAATACCATTAAAAGAAAGCTCTATTTGTGGGAAGAAAAGGACGCAAATTTCGTTTGGGTACAACATTGCATGTCCGCACAATTTACAGTTAAAGCAGCGCAGTACAAAATTCTGAATTCACCTCTGGTCCTCTAGCTACCAAATGGTCCGGGGCTTAAGTGGTTAATAATGCTTAAAGTGAAACAATAAAAGTGAAATATTCCTTTAAATTTCGTACCTAGGGTGTGTGTATAGTATGCCTGTAAAGTCGCGCTTGTTTCCCGTGCTTAGAACTGTCCCTGCACAAAGTGTCATTTCTGAAGGAAAAAAAAAAAGTCATTTAAAACTCACTCGCAGCTATAATGAATTGTCGGCTCCCGGCAATACAAAAAAAAAAAAAAAATGCGTGGGGGTCCCCCCAAATTCAATTACTAGGCCCTTCAGGTCTGGTATGGATAATAAGGGGAACCCTGCCGCAAATTTAAAAAAAAATGGCGTGGAGTTCCCCCAAAAATTCATACCAGACCCTTTATCCGAGCACGCAACCTGGCAGGCCGCAGGAAAAGAGGGGGGGACGAGAGAGCGCCCCCCCCTCCTGAACCGTACCAGGCCACATGCCCTCAACATGGGGAGGATGTCCCCATGTTGATGGGGACAAGGGCCTCATCCCCACAACCCTTGCCCGGTGATTGTGGGGGTCTGCGGGCAGGGGGCTTATCGAATCTGGAAGACCCTTTTAACCACTTGGCAACCACCTGCTGACAAATAACGTCGACAAGGTGGTTGCTTAACTCTGGGAGGACGTTATATAACGTCCTCCCAGAATCGCGCTCCCGCGCGCCCCCTGGGGCGCGCACACGGGAAACTCCGTGACCGCCGGGTCCAGGGGACCCGGCGCATCACGAATCGCGGTAAATCGCCGCTGATAGCGCCCGTTTACCACGTGATCGCTCCGTCAAATGACGGAGCGATCACTTGTAAACAGACCGGCGTCATGTGATGACGCCGTTTCCTCTCTCCCCTCTCTGTACCGATCGGTACAGTGTGAGAGGAGAGGGGGAGGGAGCAGATCAAGGCAGCAGCTCTGTGGGCTGGATCTGTGACAATTGCAGTAACAGATCCAGCCATCCATCCATCCCTGCTCAGCCATCCCTGGTGCAATACCCTGCACAATACTCTGCAAAATACCCTGGTGCAATACTCTGCAATACCCTGCGCAATACCCTGCAAAATATTCTGCAATACCCTGCGCAATACTCTGCAATACCCTGCAATACCCTGCGCAATACTCTGCAATACCCTGCAATTCCCTGCGCAATACTTACTCTGCAATACCCTGCACAATACTCTGCAATACCCTGCACAATACTCTGCAATACCCTGCACAATACTCTGCAATACCCTGTGCAATACCCCCTGTGCAATACCATGTGTGATATTGGGGTGCTTTAGCTCAAGTGGATAGATGCATTTTTATGCAGTGAGTCCATATCAGACGGGCATTCTAGTTAAGGGCCTGGTAGCCCACGTTTATTTAAACAGAAAAACAAAAGCAAAATGTCTATTCAGGATTCCCACGCAGGGGTTTAAACTTCATTCAGCACATAAATGAAAACATACCAAGCCACCTGGCTCTTGTCAGCAGTTCCTCTGCTTGCTTTCAAATAGAAACAATTCTTTCCAGCTCCCTGGACTTACTGGCTTCCTCAGTCTCCCCGACTCTCAAGGCTGGCCAGCCTTTCCCAGTCCCTGGGCAAAGAATCCCCTTTACATGGGCTGCAGTCTCCCACAGGGCAGATCGCTCTCCAGACATAGGTCTGTCTTCACTTAGCAGTAGCAAGTTGCTCACTCTCCACCGTCCTCCACTCTCTGCTCTCACCAGCCCCTCATTATATTGGTTGTGTGCACCTGAGCACACACCATGCCGGCTGTCCACAAGACCCGGACACAGGGTTGGAGATCCCATCCCACCCAAGTCTCTGCGGGATCTCCAAACTACACAGCCCCATCCGAACTTAGCAAAACCCGGAGAAAGCTGCCAAAACAGTTTTCTCAATTTCCAAGCTATGCTCTGTAGTTCTGCAGTCTGCTGACATGCAGACTCTGTGTCCGTTTTTGCTCCCTTTCCATAGGGACAGGGACTTTCACTATCACACCTGCCATAGTCCGCAATACTCCGCAATGCCCTGCAATACTCCGCAATAATCCGCAATGCCCGGCAATACTCCGCAATGCCCGGCAATACTCCGCAATGCCCGGCAATACTCTGCAATAACCACTTCCCGCCCGCCGGCCGTCATATGACGTCCTTGACTATGTGCGGGGATATCTGAATGATGGGAGCAGCTACAGGCATCATTCAGATATTAGCTTTTTCAGCCGGCGATTCCCTACACCATAAGAACAATCATAGCGGCTGTTCCGCTGCTTGATCATTCTTACGGGAGGCGAGAGGGGATGTCCCCCCCCCCGCCGCCCTCCGGTGCTTCTACCGACTCACCGCTACGATCAAAGCCAGGATTGTTGTTTTTTTTTGTTCTTTTTTCAGGCTTCCCAGCCTAGAGGTGAGATGTGGGGTCTTATTGACCCCATATCTCACTGTAAAGAGGACCTCTCATGCCATATTCCTATTACAAGGGATGTTTACGTTCCTTGTAATAGGTATAAAAGTGATCAAAAAAAAATTTGGGGCGAAAAAACATGTCAAAGTAAAATAAATAAAGTAAAATGAACAATAAAAAAATATTTTTTTTTTAAAGCGCCCCTGTTCCCGTGAGCTCGCATACAGAAGCGAACGCATACGTAAGTCCCGCCCACATATGAAAACGGTTTTCAAACCACACATGTGAGGTATCTCTGCGAACGTTAGAGCGAGAGCAATAACTCTGGCCCTAGACCTCCTCTGTTACTCAAAACATGTAACCAGTAAAAATATTTAAAGCGTTGCCTATGGGGATTTTTAAGTAGCGAAGTTTGGCACCATTCCACGAGCGTGTGCAATTTTTAAGGGTGACATGTTAGGTATCTATTTACTCAGCGTAACTTCATCTTTCACATTATGCAGAAACATTGGGCTAACTTTACTGTTTTTTTTTTTTTTAAGCACAAAACATTTTTTTTCCGTAAAAAACGCGTTAAAAAAATTGCTGCGCAAATATCGTGCGAGATAAAAAGTTGCAACAACCACCATTATATTCTCTAAGGTCTTTGCTAAAAAAACATATATAATGTTTTGGGGTTCTATGTAATTTTATAGCAAATAAATGATGATTTTTACATGTAGGAGAGAAATGTCAGAATTGGCCTGAGTGCTCCAGAACGCCTGAAGGTGCTCCCTGCATGTTGGGCCTCTGTATGTGGCCACGCTGTGTAAAAGTCTCACACATGTGGTATCACCATACTCGGGAGTAATAGCAGAATGTGTTTTGGGGTGTAATTTGTGGTATGCATATGCTGTGTGTGAGAAATAACCTGCTAATATGACAATTTTGTGGAAAAAAAAAAGAGAAAAAAAAAATCTTGATTTTGCAAAGAATTGTGGGAAAAAATGACAACTTCAAAAAACTCACAATGCCTCTTTCTGAATACCTTGGAATGTCTTCTTTCCAAAAAGGGGTCATTTGGGGGGTATTTGTACTTTTCTGGCATGTTAGGGTCTCAAGAAATGAGATCGGCCGTCAGTACTTCAGGTGTGATCAATTTTCAGATATTGGCACCATAGCTTGTGGACTCTATAACTTTCACAAAGACCAAATAATATCCACCAATTTGTACTTATTTTTACCAAAGATATGTAGCAGTATAAATTTTGGCCAAAATTTATGAAGAAAAAATAGTAATTTGCAAAATTTTATAACAGAAACGAAAAAAAAATCTTTTTTTTACAGAATTTTCAGTCTTTTTTCTCTTATAGCGCAAAAAATAAAAAACCCAACAGTGATTAAATACCACCAAAAGAAAGCTCTATTTGTGTGAAAAAAAGGACAAAAAATTCATATGGGTACAGTGTTGTATGACTGAGTAATTGTCATTCAAAATGTGAGAGCACCGAAAGCTGAAAATTGGTCTGGTTATTAAGGGGGTTTAAGTGCCCAGTGGTCAAGTGGTTAACAAAGGGGACCCCCAGATCCAGGCCCCCCCCCATGTGAATTTGTAAGGGGTACATTACCCCTACCATTTCACGAAGAAAGTGTAAAAAAAATGTAAAAAAAACACACAGACACCTTGGAAAAGTCCTTTATTAAAAATAAAAAAATAAAAAACCCATTCCAGCAATGAAATCCAGTGTCCCGCGGCGATCCGATGTCCAGCGCTGTCCACACAAAACGTCATTGGCTGAGCCTGAGCGGACCTGATGGGGAACTTCCTCCGCAGTGTATTAAATGAATAGACCCGCCCCTTCTAAAGTTCCCCATCAGGTCCGCTCAGCCAATGACGTAGGTGTAAGGCTAAGCGGACCAGATGCGGAACATGAGAAGGGGCGGGTTTATTCATTTATTACACTGTGGAGGAAGTTCCCCATCAGGTCCACCCCCTCGTATGTCAGACCCCACCTACGTCATTGGCTGAGCAGACCTGATGGGAAACTACCTCCGCAGTGTAATAAATGTGTGCTACACACGTCTCTAAAAAGTCCAGTGCTTCTTCATCCAAATCACAATATGTGCACTAGCAAACTGTGCATGGTGGACTACAAAACATTTCCTTCTCAGAATACAAAACCCATGCGCTTTTGGTGCTCACACTCAAATTGTGCACTCACCAGACCGCCATAACCCTCTTAACTTAATTAGTGGGTCCACAGTAGCTTACATTTACGATATCCTTTCAAGGCAGCCTTCCGAGTCCCTTCCATCCAGTTTTTGATCTTTACACCTTTTGGAACACACGTAGGAAAAAAACAGGAAGTTGGGTCAGTGGTGGCCATCTTGGAATCATGTGGTATAGTAACCATACTGAATGCTGCCATTTGTATTTTTAATATTATTGCAGACTTGGAAGTATAGCAGCTGCTAGCAACAGTCACAATAGAATCCGGCAGGCTAGTTGTACCCAAGCTGATCGATCAAAACGTGTATGGCCAGCCTAAGCTACTGTGGACACAATAAAGAGGGTCATGGAGGTCTGGTTAGTGCAAAGTTTGAGTGTGAGCACCAAGAGAGCGTGGGTTTTGTGTTCTGGGAAGGAGGTGTTTTGTAGTCCACCACGCATGATTTACTGGAGCACATACTGTATTGAGATTTGGATAAACAAGCATTGAATTTTTAGAGACATTTATTTCTGGTTATATAATTTACTTAGGTATAAAGGACACATTGGATGGACTTTGAATTCAATTTACGGTTTGTCATTGGATATTTACCACGTTAAAGGAGAAGTCCGGCCTGAGCTTTTTAGGCTGGGCTTCTGCTCTGGGTCACAGGAGTGCAATTTGTTTTGCACTTTTGTGACCCGTTTTCAGCAGAGAGCGGTCTGAAGTCCGCTCTCCGCTGACGTCACTGCCATCAGTCGGGATCCGCCAGCTGCCCTGATTTATGGCAGTCTCAGCGAGCCGCTGAGACAGCCTCTCCCTGCCCCTCCGCGGCTCAGCGCTCCAATGAGCGTGGAGAAGCAGAGAGAAAAGATGCTGACTAACAGTCAGCAGCTTTCAGCCTCGTACACACGGCCGAGAATCTCGTGAGGAAAAAACTTGTTGTTTTTCCTGACGAGATTCTTGGACAAGAATCTTGTCTCGGCCGAGTGTACACACGTAAAAATGTGGTGATATACTGCGCTGTCAAAAATTATATAGTGAACCACCTCCCTTGAGGCAAAAGTGTAATCACTTAGATCAAAAGGAATGCTGCAACTTAAATGTGAGACACACACAATATAGTACTTAAAGAAAAAAAGAAGCTGTGCAATATGTGAATGACACTCATACTAAAATAAGTGTTGAATACAGAAATCTGTCCCTGCTATTATGCTTGGGGCAACTGCATATTGTTTGTCTGAATCAATACCAGATCAACACAGTATAAACAATAAAGTCCTATTCAAACAAACAGAAAGCATACCTCCCAACTGGCACGGATTCTGCGGGTTTTATCCGCATAGGCTCCTCCTTCCCGCAGTCCCGCGAGAGTGTCATCTTTCCCGCACAGCAGGAAGCATGAAGAGGAGGAAACATCAACCAGCAGGTAAGCCCCCCCCCCCCCAGATTGGTGTTCAAAACAGTGCTCGAACCCCCCCCCCCCGCGACACCCCTACCCCCCCCCCCCCGCTCAACAACTTAACAACTTTGATTAGCAAGGTAGAGGGGAGATCTGAATGTCCCGTGGTGGGACTTTTGAAAGTTGGGAGGTATGCAGAACAATCATAAAGTCCTGCCAGAGCTCTCCTTAATGGCTATTGGTGACTTCACACATCAAACACCCGATGAAAAGTACTGCCGCTTACCAGAACACTTGATTCCATCAGAGATCAATACAAGCAGACGGCTGTTTAACCCTGCCAAGGATTCTGGATAAATCAGTCGCAGTCAGCTATTCTCCTGGATAGTGATGAGCCGAACACCCCCGGGTTCGGTTCGCACCAGAACCCGCGAACGGACCGAAAGTTCGTACGAACATTAGAACCCTATTAAATACAATGGATGCGAACGTTCAAATTCTAAAGTGCTAATTATAACAACTATTATGCATGTTATTGTCCTAAAAAGGGTTTGGGAACCCGGGTTGTGCACCAGGGGACATGTATCAATGCAAAAAGAAGTTTTAAAAACGGTCGTTTTTCGGGAGCAGTCATTTTAACCACTTCAATACAGGGCTTTTATACACCCTTCCTTACCAGACCAATTTGTAGCTTTCAGCGCTCTCACACTTTGAATGACAATTACTCAGTCATGCTACACTGTACCCAAACCAAATTTTTATCATTTTTTTTCTCACAAACAGAGCTTTCTTTTGGTGGTATTTAATCACCGCTAGGTTTTTTATTTTTTGCAATATAAGCGAAAAAATTTAGATTTTTAAAAAAAAAACACTTTTTTTTTGTTTTTATTGTAAAATTTTGCAAATAAGTAATTTTTCTTCATAAAATTGGGCCAAAATGTATACTGCTACATATCTTTAGTAAAAATAACCAAAAAAGTGTATATTATTTGGTCTCTGTGAAAGGTATAGAGTCTACAAGCTATGGTGCAAATCATTGAAAAATTATCACATCTGATCACACCTGATGTACTGAAGGCCTATTTCATTTCTTGAGACCCTAACAAGCCAGGAAAGTACAACTACCCCCCAAATTACCCCTTTTTGGAAAGCAGACATTCCAATGTATTTAGTAAGAGTCATTGTGAGTTTTTTGAAGTTGTACTTTTTTCCCACAATTCTTGGGAAATTTTTTAAATTTTTTTAAATTTTTATTTTTTTGCACAAAATTGTCATAATAACAAGTTATTTCTCTCACACAGCACATGCATACTTGCAATGACACCCCAAAATACATTCTGCTACTCCTCCTGAGTATGGCGATACCAAATGTGTGAGACTTTTACACAGCCTGTCCAAATACAGAGGCCCAACATTGAAATAGCACCTTCAGGCATTCTAGGAGCATAAATTGCACATCTCATTTCTCAACCACCTATTACAGTTTTGAAGACCCTGGAGCACCAGGACAATGGAAATGCCCATAAAATGACCCCATTTTGGAAAGCTAACACCCCAACGTATAATCTATGAGGCATAATGAGTCTTTTGAACGGTTCATTTTTTTCCAGAAGTTTTTGGAATATGTGGGAAAAAAATGAAAACGCATTTTTTTTATACAAAGTTGTCCATTTATAAGATATTACCAACACATAGCATGTACATAGCAAAAATTACACCCCAAAATACATTCTGCTACTCCTCCTGAGTATGGCGATACCAAATGTGTGAGACTTTTACACAGCCTGGCCAAATACAGAGGCCCAACATTGAAATAGCCCCTTTAGGCATTCTAGGAGCATAAATTACACATCTCATTTCTCAACCACCTATTACAGTTTTGAAGACCCTGGAGCACCAGGACAATAGAAACGCCCATAAAATGACCCCATTTTGGAAAGCTAACACCCCAACGTATAATCTATGAGGCATAATGAGTCTTTTGAACGGTTCATTTTTTTCCAGAAGTTTTTGGAATATGTGGGAAAAAAATGAAACCGCATTTTTTTTATACAAAGTTGTCCATTTATAAGATATTACCAACACATAGCATGTACATAGCAAGAATGACACCCCAAAATACATTCTGCTACTCCTCCTGAGTATGGCGATACCAAATGTGTGAGACTTTTACACAGCCTGGCCAAATACAGAGGCCCAACATTGAAATAGCACCTTCAGGCATTCTAGGAGCATAAATTACACATCTCATTTCTCAACCACCTATTACAGTTTTGAAGGCCCTGGAGCACCAGGACAATAGAAACACCCATAAAATGACCCCATTTTGGAAAGCTAACACCCCAACGTATAATCTATGAGGCATAATGAGTCTTTTGAACGGTTCATTTTTTTCCAGAAGTTTTTGGAATATGTGGGAAAAAAATGAAACCGCATTTTTTTTATACAAAGTTGTCCATTTATAAGATATTACCAACACATAGCATGTACATAGCAAGAATGACACCCCAAAATACATTCTGCTACTCCTCCTGAGTATGGCGATACCAAATGTGTGAGACTTTTACACAGCCTGGCCAAATACAGAGGCCCAACATTGAAATAGCACCTTCAGGCATTCTAGGAGCATAAATTACACATCTCATTTCTCAACCACCTATTACAGTTTTGAAGACCCTGGAGCACCAGGACAATGGAAACTCCCATAAAATGACCCCATTTTGGAAAGCTAACACCCCAACGTATAATCTATGAGGCATAATGAGTCTTTTGAACGGTTCATTTTTTTCCAGAAGTTTTTGGAATATGTGGGAAAAAAATGAAAACGCATTTTTTTTATACAAAGTTGTCCATTTATAAGATATTACCAACACATAGCATGTACATAGCAAAAGTGACACCCCAAAATACATTCTGCTACTCCTCCTGAGTATGGCGATACCAAATGTGTGAGACTTTTACACAGCCTGGCCAAATACAGAGGCCTAACATCTAAGTAGCACCGTCATGTGTTCTAGGAGCATAAATTACACACATAAATTCCTGACAACCTATCACATTGTTGAAGGCCCTTCATATTTCTAAAACATAGCATGTACTGTACATACCAATTATAAACCAAAATACATTCTTCTGAGAAAAAGGGTAAAGAAAAGATTACCTGCGGTTTTAGTAGTGCAGTGGTCCAAAGAGGAGAGCATCGGTCCAGGCAGCAGGCAGGAACGTGGACAGCGACAGCAAAACAGGCAGCAGGCAGGAATAGTCAGTACAGGTAGAGATGATGTCAGCACAGCCAAAGCATTGGTCCAGATAGCAGGCAGAGATGTGGTCAGCAGTAGCAAAAGGAACAAAGGATCGTCCATGCAGCAGGCAGGAATACTGTCCATAGTTAGTACATGCAGCAGGCAGAGGTATGGTCAGCACAGCCAGAGTATTTGTCCAGGGAGCAGGCAGGACCATCAAGCTTAGGGCAACGGTCAGGAAAGAATGGGGACAGGGGTAGAGGCTTCTCCCACCCAAATCGCTTTGAAGCCTCCGGACAACCAGACCCTGTTCTGGGAACACAGAAAACCAAAAACTGGTTTTCTGAACTCAGAACACTATTCTGGAGCCCCTCACATATGTGAGACCCCTGTGTAGCAGGGTGAAAGATCAGTCCAAGGGGGCAGGCAAAAACATGGTCAACAGGCCGAGGTCAGTGCAGGTAAAAGGCAGAAATAAACGGTAGGCAGAGGCATAATCCATACAGTCCAGGGTCAGTTCACGTGAAAGGCAGAAACATGGCGGATAAACAATGCAGACGGTAGGCAGAGACATAGTCGAGAAACAGGCCAGGGTCAGTTCACATGGAAGACAATGATATGGTTGGTTGAGGCAGGGAAATATTCAGGACATATTGAAAACGGGGAAATGGCAGTATTAGAAATATGGGCTAATAGTTTTCGAGAGTGTGATATCGCTTGAAGCATTTTCCGATGCAAAGGCCAGGTTGGGAGGGACAGTCGGGACAATGGAAGCTGGTGTCTTTCCTAATTCCTCTTCTGGTGCACACCCGACATTTTTTTTGCCGTCGTCTTCCGGATCGTGATGGTGGAATATGGTCTGAAAAATGGCGCTCATGTAGTCTGCTGACACAATCTGAGTGAATGCTTTCTGGGGGGGATGTTTGTTGGTAGATCAGGGCAGTGACAATGTCTTCAATAAATCTCATGAAGGTGGTGGGTCTATGTGTGGATTTTTGGTAGACTATGAAAGAATTTAACAGGGCCAAATGAAAAAAGTAAATTGCGATTTTTTTATACCAGAAGAGGGATTTTCGGGTTGAAAGATAGGGCTGCAACATTTGATCATTTAAATCCACACCCCCCATGAATTTATTGTACTCATTGATGCAGGAAGGCTTGCGAACGGTACTGCGTCTTCTGTGAAGTTCCACCGAGGTGTCATCGTGGATGGTGGACATGATGTACACATCTTTCCTATCCCTCCACTTCACAGCCAACACTTCCTCGTTCCTCAAGCTTGCCGATTCCCCCTTTTGAATGGTTGTGGTGACAAGACGCTGTGGGAAGCCCTTTCTGTTTATTCTTGTTGTACCACACGCCAGAGTTTTTTTTAGGTAGAGGTGGCGGAGAAGGGGCAGGCTGGTATAATAGTTGTCCATATAAATATGATACCCCTTTTGGAGGAGTGGAAATACCAACTCCCAAACAATTTTTCCACTTATTCCCATGTACGATGGACACTCAGGGGGCTCGAGCTGGGAATCTTTGCCTTCGTACATGCGGAATGAGTGCACATAACCAGTGGCGCTTTCACAGAGCTTGTTGAGCTTCAAGCCGTACCTCGCCCGCTTACTGGGGATATATTGCTTGATTCCCAGCCGGCCTGTGAAATGCACCAGGGATTCGTCCACAGAAATGTTTTGGTCAGGGACATAAAGTTCGGCAAACTTCTTGGGAAAAAAATTAATTAGGGGGCGAATTTTATATAATTTGTCAAAGTTTGGGTGATCTCGGGGGGGCACTGTGAGTTGTCACTGAAATGCAGGAACCGCATTATAAGTTCGTATCGGGACCTGGACATGGCCGATGTAAAAATTGGCATATGGTGGATGGGTTTCTTCGACCAATACCTATTCATTTCATTTTTTTTGTAAGCCCCGTGTTAAACGTTAGGCCTAAAAACAATCTAAGCTCCACCACTGTTAGGGGTCTCCATTCAAAAGGGCGGGCATAGCTGGAGCTGGGGTTGTTTTCAATGAATTGTTGAGCAAAAAGATTAGTTTGCTCCACAATGCCTTGAACCAATTCATCAGGGAAAAATAAATTTAAAAAATCAAGTTTGGAAAAACCCTCAGTGTTGACCTGCACACCTGGCTGTGCTGTAAAAGGGGGGATCGTGGCTGACCCTGAGGTAGAAGGCAGCCACAATGGGTTTGCCAAGCCATCTGGAAGCTGGGTTCGGGTCCTACTTCTTTGGCGTGTACTTGCACTGGGCCTTTCCTCCTGGGGTCTAGCAGCGCTTGCACTGGGCCTTTCCTCCTGGGGTCTAGCAGCGCTTGCACTGGACCTCGCCTCCTGGGGTCTACCGCCGTTGGCACTGCTGGTCGCTGCCTGGTGTTCAGACCGTCTTCTTTTTGGACGGACTGTGTCCTCCTCTAATTCGGATCCGGATGTGCTGCCTTCGGGGGGTTCATATTCCGAACCAGAATCGGAATCAGAACTGAGCGGTGAGAGCTCCCCGTTGCTCTCATCGGTCAGACTGAGTATTTGATATGCTTCTTCTGGGGTGTACACCTTTCTGGACATAGTGGGTACGCTGGTGAGGTGGCAGGTACTCTGGTGGCAGGTTCTCTGGTGAGGTGGCGGGTACTCTAATGGACAGGTACTCCTGATGGATTGGTGGTGGGTACTCTGGTGAGGTGGCGGGTACTCTGGTGAGGTGGTGGGTACTCCTGATGGACGGGTACTCCTGATGGACTGGTGGCGGGTACTCCTGGTGAGGTGGCGGGTACTCCTGGTGAGGTGGCGGGTACACCTGAATGACAGGTACTCCTGATGGACAGGTACTTCTGATAGACTGGTGGCGGGTACTCTGAGGTGGCGGGTACTCAGGTGAGGTGGCGGGTACTGCTGATGGACAGGTACTCCTGATGGACTGGTGGCGGGTACTCAGGTGAGGTGGCGGGTACTCCTGATGGACAGGTACTCCTGATGGACTGGTGGCGGGTACTCTGAGGTGGCGGGTACTGCTGATGGACAGGTACTCCTGATGGACAGGTACTCCTGATGGACTGGTGGCGGGTACTCTGAGGTGGCGGGTACTCAGGTGAGGTGGCGGGTACTCCTGATGGACAGGTACTCCTGATGGACTGGTGGCGGGTACTCTGAGGTGGCGGGTACTCAGGTGAGGTGGCGGGTACTGCTGATGGACAGGTACTCCTGATGGACAGGTACTCCTGATGGACTGGTGGCGGGTACTCTGAGGTGGCGGGTACTCAGGCGAGGTGGCGGGTACTCCTGATGGACAGGTACTCCTGATGGACTGGTGGCGGGTACTCTGAGGTGGCGGGTACTCAGGTGAGGTGGCGGGTACTGCTGATGGACAGGTACTCCTGATGGACAGGTACTCCTGATGGACTGGTGGCGGGTACTCTGAGGTGGCGGGTACTCAGGTGAGGTGGCGGGTACTGCTGATAGACAGTTACTCCTGATGGACTGGTGGCGGGTACTCAGGTGAGGTGGCGGGTACTCCTGATGGACAGGTACTCCTGATGGACAGGTACTCCTGATGGACTGGTGGCGGGTACTCTGAGGTGGCGGGTACTCAGGTGAGGTGGCGGGTACTCCTGATGGACAGGTACTCCTGATGGACTGGTGGCGGGTACTCTGAGGTGGCGGGTACTCAGGTGAGGTGGCGGGTACTGCTGATGGACAGGTACTCCTGATGGACAGGTACTCCTGATGGACTGGTGGCGGGTACTCTGAGGTGGCGGGTACTCAGGTGAGGTGGCGGGTACTCCTGATGGACAGTTACTCCTGATGGACAGGTACTCCTGATGGACTGGTGGCGGGTACTCTGAGGTGGCGGGTACTCAGGTGAGGTGGCGGGTACTCCTGATGGACAGGTACTCCTGATGGACAGGTGGGTGGCTGGTGATCTGGTGGCAGGTACTAGATGACAGGTACTCTTTATTTAG
This sequence comes from Rana muscosa, assembly GCA_029206835.1. Taxonomy (NCBI): domain Eukaryota; kingdom Metazoa; phylum Chordata; class Amphibia; order Anura; family Ranidae; genus Rana; species Rana muscosa. The sequence goes on along the minus strand of CM055118.1, from coordinate 979,275,956 downwards.
GGGGGGCAATCTGGGCACAGTAGTACATATGTATATGTGTATAACATATGTGTAACTCACTGTTAGCTGATCTCCTCCTCACAGGTGTGTGAAGAGGAGAACCAGGCAACAGTGAGTTACACACAATTGTGTGTTTTGTTTACATTTAGTGACCTGCTGTGATTGGACACAGCCGGTCACGTGGTAAAGAGCCAATTTCATTGGCTCTTTACCCTGATCGAGGCTGGGCTGTATCCAAGGGAAAAACCTCAGCCCCGACCGCCGCGCTGCGCGCCCCCGGGGGCGCGCGGGCGCCGTGCACGCCGCTGCGCAGCTCTGCATCATCAATTCCGGTAAGTTTATACCGGAATCTCCGCCGCCCGCCGCCACATTACTTGAATCGGTGTGTCCAGAGGGACACACCGGATCCCAGATCGCCGCGCTGCGCGCCCCCGGGGGCGCGCGCGGGCACCGTGCACGCCGCTGCTGCAGCTCTGCATATGGGAGCCGGTAAGCCGCTCCGCTGCCCGCCGCTGCTGCTCCGCCGCCACTCATTTACCCCCATCAGGGAACTGCTGTGTCCTAAGGAACACAACGGTACCTGGGAGAGCCGGCGAAGCACTGGATGGCGGCGGGAGGGGGGGTGCCCCCTCCCGCCGCCTATAAGAACGATCAAGCGGCGGAACCGCCGCTATGATCGTTCTTATGGTGCAGAGAATCGCTGGCAGAACAAAAGGATATCTGAATGATGCCTCTAGCTGCAGGCATCATTCAGATATTCCCCTACAAAGCAGAGGACGTCATATGACGTCCACCCAGGATGGGAGATCCCATCTGTGGACGTCATATTACTATGGCTGGGTAGGGAAGTGGTTAAAAATGCACCTTGCGGAACCATCAACCACTACTGTATCCTCGTTGGGGTCGCTAGAAGCCCCCAGACTGTCTGTTCTTTTCCACTTCACCCTTTACTGAAAGGGCTTATTTACCAGGATTGGGAACGTCCTGAGAAAATATTTATTCCCCCAAGAGATTTCCGGTGGTCTATCCCATGGAGGATAAGTTCATCAAAAAAAAAATGGAAGGTCCCTACAGTGGACGCAGCCATCTCTTGTATGTATAAATCACTGACATGTCCAATGGATAATGTCCAAATGTTCAAGAACCCAATAGATAAAAGATTGGAGTCCTTATGAAAGTCTGCTTCTTTCTACAGCAAGCTTGGTGACACAACCAGCAGTAGCAGCTATTGGGGTCTGCTAAGCAGTGAAGGATCAGTTGAAACAGGTCTTGAGGGACTTGACAGATCAGCAGGCTTTGCCCTAGCTGATCTACCTAGAGCCTTAGGCTTTGCGGTTGACGCCATAAAGGATTCAGTCCATCAGGCCTCCCGCCTTACGCTGTCTATAGTACATATGCGTAGGCTTCTATGGCTCAAAAACTGGTCTGCTGAAGCTCCCTGTAAAGAATGGCTGGTTAGCGTCCCATTTCATGGTGAACGCTTATTCAGGGAAAACCTGGACAAATATATCCAGAAAATTTCCAGCGGTAAAAATACGCTCTTGCCGGTTAAAAACAGAGTTAGAGGTCCCTCTTTAAGAGGCCTGCTTCTCCAGTCCCTGGGGCATCGGCTGTGTAACAGTTCCGACGGCCTCCTCGGTCAATTCCCGGGGGTAAAAAAACAGGGACAATAGCAGGGTAATGAGAAACCCTGGGTCAGGGGAGGTACAAGACCTCCCCCAAAGTTAAATTCATTGAAGGGTTGCCCCTACTCAGTCGGGTGGGGGGAGGACTCCAGTTGTTCGCAAGAGACCTGGCGGGACACGATCAAGACAGATAGGTGCTCTCCGCAGTATGTTTGGGATACAGTTTGGAGTTAAAAGACTCTCCTCCTTCCCATTTTTGAGGTCAAACGTGCCAAGGGATCCCCAGAAGAGAGAGTCCCTCCTGTTGGCACTAGAACAACTATTGCTCCAAGGAGTAATTATGGAGGTTCCCCTGGAAGAATGAGGGTTCGGGTTTTACTCAAACCTCTTTACAGTCCCGAAGCAAACGCGGACGGGAGGCCCATATTAATTCTAAAAAGGGCTATACAAATTCCTGTATATCAGGACTTTCCGATGGAGTCGATCCGATCGGTGGCCACTGCCCTACAAGGGGGAGGATTGGTTAGCCGCGATCGACATCAAAGATGCTTATTTGCACATTCCCATCTTTCCAGTCCACTAAAAATTTCTACGCTTTGCAGTAGAAGGGCGCCATTTTCAGTTCAGAGCCTTACCCTTCGGTTTGGCCACAGCACCACGAGTGTTTACAAAAATTCTGGCCCTTTATTGGCCAATCTAAGAACACAAGGTGTAATGATAATGGCATATCTAGATGACTTGTTGCTGATAGACCACTCAGTGAAAAAACTAGACGTGGTCGTTCACAAGACAATCAAGTATCTGGAATCTCACGGTTGGATTATCAACCGAGACAAGTTAGCCCTAAAAACCAGTCAAAAGTCTGGAATACTTGGGGCTAAGGTTGGATTCAGGCCAGAGAAAAATATTCTTGCCTCGAGGAAAGGTGTTGTCTTTGAAAGATTTGGTCCACTTAGTGGGTACAAAAAAGACAGCCGTCCATACGCCTGTGCATGAGGCTGCTGGGAAAAATGGTGGCATCATTCGAAGCAGTACCCTACGGTCAATTCCATTCAAAGAATTTGCAAGGGGCCATACTGTCAGCCTGGAACAAAATAGTTCAGGCCCTAGACTTACAATGTCCTTGTCCCCTTCCGTTCGCAAGAGCCTCCGTTGGTGGTTGGTTCCCCAGAATCTGGAAAAAGGGAAATCCTTCAGTCCGATTTCTTGGAAGGTGGTCACTACAGATGCCAGCCTTATAGGCTGGGGAGCTGTACTGGAGCAATAGTCTCTCCAGGGCAGATGGTCGGATGCAGAAAAGGCCCTGCCCATCAATCTCTTAGAGATACGAGCAGCCCGGTATGCCCTAGTAGCATGGACATCCAAACTCCAAGGGTCCCCTGTCAGAATTCAATCAGACAATGCCACAGCAGTGTCATATATCAATCATCAGGGGGGCACCAGGAGTCGTGCAGCCCAGAGGGAAGTAAATTACATCCTGAAATGGGCAGAAAGATATGTCCCAGCCATATCTGCGGTATTCATTCCAGGAGTGGAGAATTGGAAGGCGGACTTTCTAAGTCGCCAGCAATTATGCCAGAGGAAGGGTCCCTTCACCCCGAGGTTTTCTGGACAATATGTCAGCGGTGGGGTACATCGGATGTAGATCTTCTAGCATCCAGATTCAACGCAAAGGTGGACAGGTTTGTCTCTCGGACAAGGGATCCCCTAGCTTGCGGCTCGGATGCCCTAGTGTTCCCTTGGGATCATTTCAAGCTGATATATGCATTCCCACCGCCACAATTGTTACCTCGATTACTCCGCAGAATCAGGGTAGAAAAGAAACCAGTGATTCTGGTGGCTCCAGCGTGGCCCCGAAGAGCATGGTACGCGGAGATGGTAAAAATGTCTGTGGGGAGTCCTTGGACCCTCCCACATCGTCCGGACCTGCTTTCGCAAGGACCGATATACCACCCTTCCTTACCAGCCCTAGGTTTGACGGCCTGGCTATGGAAGCCCACATTCTAAAAAAGAGAGGGCTCTCTAATGCTGTGGTATCTACCATGATCAATGCCAGGAAGCCGGTATCCAGGCAGATCTACTATAGAATCTGGAAGGCGTACATCGCCTGGTGTGAGGCCAAGAAATGGCATCCACGTAAATACGTAATGGGTAGGATTCTGGACTTCCTACAATGGGCTGTAGATAGGAAGCTTGCCTTGAGTACTATCAAGGGTCAGATTTCGGCCTTGTCAATATTTTTTCAAAGGCCCTTGGCTTCGCATTCACTAGTCAAAGCCTTTATACAAGGAGTGATGCGTATTAGTCCTCCGGTTAATATTCCCATATGTCCATGGGATCTAAACTTGGTTCTGTCGGTTCTACAGAAACAACCATTTGAACCATTACAGCATATTTCCCTGGTTCTTCTCACCAGGAAATTGATTTTTCTAGTAGCCATTTATTCGGCTAAAAGAGTGTCGGAATTAGCAGCTATGTCCTGTAAGGAGCCATATCTGGTTATCCATAAGGATAGAGTAGTGTTACGCCCTCATCCAGCCTTTCTTCCTAAGGTGGTATCGAGGTTTCATTTGAACCAAGATGTGGTTCTTCCTTCTTTTTTCCCCAAACCTACTTCGGTAGAGGAAAAGTTATTGCATTCTTTGGATGTAGTAAGAGCAGTTAAAGCTTATCTAAAAGCCACTGCTCAGATTCGCAGAACGGATACTTTGTTTATTCTGCCGGAAGGCCCCAGAAAGGGTCAGGCAGCGTCAAAATCTACTTTAGCCAAGTGGATTCGACAGGTCATAATACAAGCCTATGGCTTGAGAAGGAGACCGCCTCCGTTCAAAGTTAGAGCGCACTCCACGAGAGCAGTTGGAACTTCATGGGCAGTGCATCACCAGGCCTCCCTGGCTCAGATCTGTAAGGCCGCAACATGGTCTTCAGTTCACACGTTTACTAGGTTCTACCAGGTGGACGTTAGAAGTCAGGAGGATGTCGCCTTTGGGCGCAGTGTGTTGCAGGCCGCAAAAGATCCTCATGTCTGATAGCGCTCAGCTTATATATGGTGTATCCCCCCCCTCATTGGGCATTGCTTTAGGACATCCCATTAGTAATGACTATGTCGCTCTGTGTCCCGTGATGTACGAGAAAGAAAATAGGATTTTTATAACAGCTTACCTGTAAAATCCTTTTCTTAGGAGTACATCACGGGACACAGAGCTCCCGCCCCTCTTTGGGGACACTTATTGCTTTGCTACAAAACTGAGGTGCTCCCGGATGGGAGGGGCTTATATAGGGGAGGGTACTTCCGGTTTTGGAAGTTGCCAGTGCCAGCACCTGACGGTATCTATATAACCCATTAGTAATGACTATGTCGCTCTGTGTCCCGTGATGTACTCCTAAGAAAAGGATTTTACAGGTAAGCTGTTATAAAAATCCTATTTTTTTATACAAAGTTGTCCATTTATAAGATATTACCAACACATAGCATGTACATAGCAAAAATGACACCCCAAAATACATTCTGCTACTCCTCCTGAGTATGGCAATACCAAATGTGTGGGACTTTTACACAGCCTGTCCAAATACAGAGGCCCAACATTGAAATAGCCCCTTTAGGCATTCTAGGAGCATAAATTGCACATCTCATTTCTCAACCACCTATTACAGTTTTGAAGACCCTGGAGCACCAGGACAATGGAAATGCCCATAAAATGACCCCATTTTGGAAAGCTAACACTCCAATGTATAGTCTATGAGGCATAATGAGTCTTTTGAACGGTTCATTTTTTTCCAGAAGTTTTTGGAACATGTGGGAAAAAAATGAAAATGCATTTTTTTTATACAAAGTTGTCCATTTATAAGATATTACCAACACATAGCATGTACATAGCAAAAATGACACCCCAAAATACATTCTGCTACTCCTCCTGAGTATGGCAATACCAAATGTGTGGGACTTTTACACAGCCTGTCCAAATACAGAGGCCCAACATTGAAATAGCCCCTTTAGGCATTCTAGGAGCATAAATTGCACATCTCATTTCTCAACCACCTATTACAGTTTTGAAGACCCTGGAGCACCAGGACAATGGAAATGCCCATAAAGTGACCCCATTTTGGAAAGCTAACACCCCAACGTATAATCTATGAGGCATAATGAGTCTTTTGAACGGTTCATTTTTTTCCAGAAGTTTTTGGAATATGTGGGAAAAAAATGAAACCGCATTTTTTTTATACAAAGTTGTCCATTTATAATATATTACCAACACATAGCATGTACATAGCAAAAATGACACCCCAAAATACATTCTGCTACTCCTCCTGAGTATGGCGATACCAAATGTGTGAGACTTTTACACAGCCTGGCCAAATACAGAGGCCCAACATTGAAATAGCACCTTCAGGCATTCTAGGAGCATAAATTACACATCTCATTTCTCAACCACCTATTACAGTTTTGAAGACCCTGGAGCACCAGGACAATGGAAACTCCCATAAAATGACCCCATTTTGGAAAGCTAACACCCCAACGTATAATCTATGAGGCATAATGAGTCTTTTGAACGGTTCATTTTTTTCCAGAAGTTTTTGGAATATGTGGGAAAAAAATGAAAACGCATTTTTTTTATACAAAGTTGTCCATTTATAAGATATTACCAACACATAGCATGTACATAGCAAAAGTGACACCCCAAAATACATTCTGCTACTCCTCCTGAGTATGGCGATACCAAATGTGTGAGACTTTTACACAGCCTGGCCAAATACAGAGGCCTAACATCTAAGTAGCACCGTCATGTGTTCTAGGAGCATAAATTACACACATAAATTCCTGACAACCTATCACATTGTTGAAGGCCCTTCATATTTCTAAAACATAGCATGTACTGTACATACCAATTATAAACCAAAATACATTCTTCTGAGAAAAAGGGTAAAGAAAAGATTACCTGCGGTTTTAGTAGTGCAGTGGTCCAAAGAGGAGAGCATCGGTCCAGGCAGCAGGCAGGAACGTGGACAGCGACAGCAAAACAGGCAGCAGGCAGGAATAGTCAGTACAGGTAGAGATGATGTCAGCACAGCCAAAGCATTGGTCCAGATAGCAGGCAGAGATGTGGTCAGCAGTAGCAAAAGGAACAAAGGATCGTCCATGCAGCAGGCAGGAATACTGTCCATAGTTAGTACATGCAGCAGGCAGAGGTATGGTCAGCACAGCCAGAGTATTTGTCCAGGGAGCAGGCAGGACCATCAAGCTTAGGGCAACGGTCAGGAAAGAATGGGGACAGGGGTAGAGGCTTCTCCCACCCAAATCGCTTTGAAGCCTCCGGACAACCAGACCCTGTTCTGGGAACACAGAAAACCAAAAACTGGTTTTCTGAACTCAGAACACTATTCTGGAGCCCCTCACATATGTGAGACCCCTGTGTAGCAGGGTGAAAGATCAGTCCAAGGGGGCAGGCAAAAACATGGTCAACAGGCCGAGGTCAGTGCAGGTAAAAGGCAGAAATAAACGGTAGGCAGAGGCATAATCCATACAGTCCAGGGTCAGTTCACGTGAAAGGCAGAAACATGGCGGATAAACAATGCAGACGGTAGGCAGAGACATAGTCGAGAAACAGGCCAGGGTCAGTTCACATGGAAGACTATGATATGGTTGGTTGAGGCAGGGAAATATTCAGGACATATTGAAAACGGGGAAATGGCAGTATTAGAAATATGGGCTAATAGTTTTCGAGAGTGTGATATCGCTTGAAGCATTTTCCGATGCAAAGGCCAGGTTGGGAGGGACAGTCGGGACAATGGAAGCTGGTGTCTTTCCTAATTCCTCTTCTGGTGCACACCCGACATTTTTTTTGGCGTCGTCTTCCGGATCGTGATGGTGGAATATGGTCTGAAAAATGGCGCTCATGTAGTCTGCTGACACAATCTGAGTGAATGCTTTCTGGGGGGGATGTTTGTTGGTAGATCAGGGCAGTGACAATGTCTTCAATAAATCTCATGAAGGTGGTGGGTCTATGTGTGGATTTTTGGTAGACTATGAAAGAATTTAACAGGGCCAAATGAAAAAAGTAAATTGCGATTTTTTTATACCAGAAGAGGGATTTTCGGGTTGAAAGATAGGGCTGCCACATTTGATCATTTAAATCCACACCCCCCATGAATTTATTGTACTCATTGATGCAGGAAGGCTTGCGAACGGTACTGCGTCTTCTGTGAAGTTCCACCGAGGTGTCATCGTGGATGGTGGACATGATGTACACATCTTTCCTATCCCTCCACTTCACAGCCAACACTTCCTCGTTCCTCAAGCTTGCCGATTCCCCCTTTTGAATGGTTGTGGTGACAAGACGCTGTGGGAAGCCCTTTCTGTTTATTCTTGTTGTACCACACGCCAGAGTTTTTTTTAGGTAGAGGTGGCGGAGAAGGGGCAGGCTGGTATAATAGTTGTCCATATAAATATGATACCCCTTTTGGAGGAGTGGAAATGCCAACTCCCAAACAATTTTTCCACTTATTCCCATGTACGATGGACACTCAGGGGGCTCGAGCTGGGAATCTTTGCCTTCGTACATGCGGAATGAGTGCACATAACCAGTGGCGCTTTCACAGAGCTTGTTGAGCTTCAAGCCGTACCTCGCCCGCTTACTGGGGATATATTGCTTGATTCCCAGCCGGCCTGTGAAATGCACCAGGGATTCGTCCACAGAAATGTTTTGGTCAGGGACATAAAGTTCGGCAAACTTCTTGGAAAAAAAATTAATTAGGGGGCGAATTTTATATAATTTGTCAAAGTTTGGGTGATCTCGGGGGGGCACTGTGAGTTGTCACTGAAATGCAGGAACCGCATTATAAGTTCGTATCGGGACCTGGACATGGCCAATGTAAAAATTGGCATATGGTGGATGGGTTTATTCGACCAATACCTATTCATTTCATTTTTTTTGTAAGCCCCGTGTTAAACGTTAGGCCTAAAAACAATCTAAGCTCCACCACTGTTAGGGGTCTCCATTCAAAAGGGCGGGCATAGCTGGAGCTGGGGTTGTTTTCAATGAATTGTTGAGCAAAAAGATTAGTTTGCTCCACAATGCCTTGAACCAGTTCATCAGGGAAAAATAAATTAAAAAAATCAAGTTTGGAAAAACCCTCAGTGTTGACCTGCACACCTGGCTGTGCTGTAAAAGGGGGGATCGTGGCTGACCCTGAGGTAGAAGGCAGCCACAATGGGTTTGCCAAGCCACCTGGAAGCTGGGTTCGGGTCCTACTTCTTTGGCGTGTACTTGCACTGGGCCTTTCCTCCTGGGGTCTAGCAGCGCTTGCACTGGGCCTTTCCTCCTGGGGTCTAGCAGCGCTTGCACTGGACCTTGCCTCCTGGGGTCTACCGCCGTTGGCACTGCTGGTCGCTGCCTGGTGTTCAAACCGTCTTCTTTTTGGACGGACTGTGTCCTCCTCTAATTCGGATCCGGATGTGCTGCCTTCGGGGGTTCATATTCCGAACCAGAATCGGAATCAGAACTGAGCGGTGAGAGCTCCCCGTTGCTCTCATCGGTCAGACTGAGTATTTGATATGCTTCTTCTGGGGTGTACACCTTTCTGGACATAGTGGGTACGCTGGTGAGGTGGCAGGTACTCTGGTGGCAGGTTCTCTGGTGAGGTGGCGGGTACTCTAATGGACAGGTACTCCTGATGGATTGGTGGTGGGTACTCTGGTGAGGTGGCGGGTACTCTGGTGAGGTGGTGGGTACTCCTGATGGACAGGTACTCCTGATGGACAGGTACTTCTGATGGACTGGTGGCGGGTACTCTGAGGTGGCGGGTACTCAGGTGAGGTGGCGGGTACTGCTGATGGACAGGTACTCCTGATGGACTGGTGGCGGGTACTCAGGTGAGGTGGCGGGTACTCCTGATGGACAGGTACTCCTGATGGACTGGTGGCGGGTACTCTGAGGTGGCGGGTACTGCTGATGGACAGGTACTCCTGATGGACAGGTACTCCTGATGGACTGGTGGCGGGTACTCTGGGGTGGCGGGTACTCAGGTGAGGTGGCGGGTACTCCTGATGGACAGGTACTCCTGATGGACTGGTGGCGGGTACTCTGAGGTGGCGGGTACTCAGGTGAGGTGGCAGGTACTGCTGATGGACAGGTACTCCTGATGGACAGGTACTCCTGATGGACTGGTGGCGGGTACTCTGAGGTGGCGGGTACTCAGGTGAGGTGGCGGGTACTCCTGATGGACAGGTACTCCTGATGGACTGGTGGCGGGTACTCTGAGGTGGCGGGTACTCAGGTGAGGTGGCGGGTACTGCTGATGGACAGGTACTCCTGATGGACAGGTACTCCTGATGGACTGGTGGCGGGTACTCTGAGGTGGCGGGTACTCAGGTGAGGTGGCGGGTACTGCTGATGGACAGTTACTCCTGATGGACTGGTGGCGGGTACTCAGGTGAGGTGGCGGGTACTCCTGATGGACAGGTACTCCTGATGGACTGGTGGCGGGTACTCTGAGGTGGAGGGTACTCAGGTGAGGTGGCGGGTACTCCTGATGGACAGGTACTCCTGATGGACTGGTGGCGGGTACTCTGAGGTGGCGGGTACTCAGGTGAGGTGGCGGGTACTGCTGATGGACAGGTACTCCTGATGGACAGGTACTCCTGATGGACTGGTGGCGGGTACTCTGAGGTGGCGGGTACTCAGGTGAGGTGGCGGGTACTCCTGATGGACAGGTACTCCTGATGGACAGGTACTCCTGATGGACTGGTGGCGGGTACTCTGAGGTGGCGGGTACTCAGGTGAGGTGGCGGGTACTCCTGATGGACAGGTACTCCTGATGGACAGGTGGGTGGCGGGTGATCTGGTGGCAGGTACTAGATGACAGGTACTCTTTATTTAGGGGGGGCAATCTGGGCACAGTAGTACATATGTATATGTGTATAACATATGTGTAACTCACTGTTAGCTGATCTCCTCCTCACAGGTGTGTGAAGAGGAGAACCAGGCAACAGTGAGTTACACACAATTGTGTGTTTTGTTTACATTTAGTGACCTGCTGTGATTGGACACAGCCGGTCACGTGGTAAAGAGCCAATTTCATTGGCTCTTTACCCTGATCGAGGCTGGGCTGTATCCAAGGGAAAAACCTCAGCCCCGATCGCCGCGCTGCGCAGCTCTGCACCATCAATTCCGGTAAGTTTATACCGGAATCTCCGCCGCCCCCGCCACATTACTTGAATCGGTGTGTCCAGAGGGACACACCGGATCCCAGATCGCCGCGCTGCGCGCCCCCGGGGGCGCGCGCGGGCGCCGTGCACGCCGCTGCTGCAGCTCTGCATATGGGAGCCGGTAAGCCGCTCCGCTGCCCGCCGCGCCGCACAGAAAGCTCCGCTGCCCGCCGCTGCTGCTCCGCCGCCACTCATTTACCCCCATCAGGGAACTGCTGTGTCCTAAGGAACACAACGGTACCTGGGAGAGCCGGCGAAGCACTGGTTGGCGGCGGGAGGGGGGGGGGTGCCCCCTCCCGCCGCCTATAAGAACGATCAAGCGGCGGAACCGCCGCTATGATCGTTCTTATGGTGCAGAGAATCGCTGGCAGAACAAAAGGATATCTGAATGATGCCTCTAGCTGCAGGCATCATTCAGATATTCCCCTACAAAGCAGAGGACGTCATATGACGTCCACCCAGGATGGGAGATCCCATCTGTGGACGTCATATTACTATGGCTGGGTAGGGAAGTGGTTAAGAGAGAAAATAGACTTTTCCCTACACTCTAGGGACAAGAACCATGGAGGTAACTCGCTGCAGGACCCAAAAACTATTAACACCGCTCACCCTCTACAATATGGAGGATACTGGGCATGTGGCATGGTGTGTCCTATCCTGGAAGTGAAGGTAAGCAGGACAGGGATCTGTGTGCTACATATGTCACGCCTTCGACATCTACTGCAGTAGGAGAAAGTGCTGAAGGCATTCAGTCTGGTGAATTCAAGGGAGAAATACCAGAAGTATCGTCTTAAGAACATTTATATATAAAAAGGAAAGAATTGGAGAAGATCAACTTATCTTCAAGCAGTGAGAGTGATGTAGAGGAAGGAGATGCCAGAAAAAGCCTCCCCCAGCAAGCCTCTGATGAAGAAGCAGAGCAAACTGATAAACTATCAGTTTATTATGATGTTGTTAAGTTAAGAGTGGACCTTAAAGCGGAGCTCCACCCTAAAGTGTAACTTCCGCTCATCGGAACCCTCCCCCCCTCCGGTGTCACAATTGACACCTTTCAGGGGGGAAGGGGGTGCAGATACCTGTCTAAGACAGGTATTTGCACCCACTTCCGGGAGTCCTCTCTGCGGGAAATCTGAGGGAAGCACGTGACTTCCCGCAGAATACCCATAGTGTTCTGGGAGACACTCGGCTTTCAAACACAGGAGGACCAGTCAGAACGGCGCAGCGCGACTCGTGCATGCGCCGTAGGGAACCGGGCAGTGAAGCCACAAGGCTTCACTTCCTAGTTCCCTCACCGAGGATGGCGGTGGGGGAAGCAGAGTGACGAGCGATTGCTCGTCCTCTGCTGCGGACGTCGCTGGACTCCAGGACAGGTAAGTGTCCTAATATTAAAAGTCAGCAGCTGCAGTATTTGTAGCTGCTGGCTTTTAATATTTTTTTTTCGGCGGAGCTCCGCTTTAAGAAGGGAAGTGAACCTTTCCAAAACAGAGATGGGCCTTTCAGTGCTGTTGAAAGACGTGGAGAGAAATCGAAAGGCAAAAGTCAACATCTCACCACTGCATGGTTCTAAAAGGCTCTTCCAAATGGTGAGACAATTCTTAGAACCTGGATGGTGTACTCTCCATCAAAAGAATGTTTGTTTTGTTTTTTGCTGCAGACTTTTTGCTCTTGATGAAAAAGTAACCGTAACATCCAGTTTTGTTACCGGATTTCAGTTGTGGTGGAAGCTGAATCCAAAGGTGTCTGATCATGAAGCTTCTGAGCAGCATCTTACATGCTTAGAGAAATGGAAGACCTTGAGAGCAGGACTGAGGCTACAAAAATACATTGATCATGTCCACCAAACAACAGTGGACAAAGAGAAAAAGAAATGGAGGGATATTTTGCATCGCCTCTTGGATGTAACCTTGTTTTTGACTCACAAGAATCTTCCTTTTAGTGGTCATAGAGAGACCATGCCATCAGTAAACAAAGGCAACTTCCTGGAATTGGTAGAATTGCTTTCAAATTATGATCCAGTTTTAAAAGGAACATTTCATGAGGCTGAAACGTTCTATTGAATCTGGGAAGAGAATGACTTCTTATTTCTCTCCAAAAATTCAAAATGAATTAATTTGTCTTCTGGGGAATCATGTGAAAGAGAAAATAGTGGCTGATATCAATGTAGCGGGTATACACTTTTCTGTGTATTTAAAACTGGCAGAGACACCAGCGATGTGCAGTTCCCTGCAGCCCAGCAGGGGTTGAACCATTGCTGTGTGCCGTGCCTCCTTTTTGTCCTCCCTCGGCAGCGGTATGGTGGGGCGGGGAACCCGCCGTGCTTGCTGGGAGAGGGTATAAAGGGGCCGGCCATCTTTGTCACGGGGTGGAGTCCCAGGCACCTTCAGCCTGAGGGCGGTGGTTCGTGTCGGTCCTCTAGGCGGCCTAGGCCTAGGGGACGGTCGGAGGTCGTGTTCCATCCCAGGCACCTTTAGCCTGGGGTGAGGTACTCAGGTGGAGGTGTGGAGCTCAGTGCCCAACACTGAGTTCCGCGAGGGAAGGAGGTCCTAGGGAACCCAGGGATTGGGTACCCGAATCCGGAAGGCGTAATGGACCGGGGGGAGATACTCACTCACTCACTCACTCACTCACTCACTCACTCACTTGAAGACTGGGTACAGCAGATTGCCAGTGACAGGTGAGCCTCCCATCGGAGACCGCCTGGAAGGAAACCCACCCCCCCTGCTCCAAGACCGCAACCCACTTTCAGGAAGAAAAGTGGAGAGTTCATTGTGTCTGGGCCTACTCGCATACACACCTCCTTGTTTGTTCTGTTCTTTAAGGGAGTCTAACTGATTGTGCTGTTCACTCGAGAAGAATAAAGGAGTGTTGGACTTTAATGGTGTGGGGCTCTTTTCTGGCGGACATTGCTCAAGGTAACTCCAGGTGCACAAAACTGACCCGAAGGTAAAGAAAGAACTTTGCTTACACCGCACAGACATCTGTGGTGAAGGCTTGGCGTGGTGACCCCGCTCTCTTTCCTCTAAGGTACCCCTAGACAAGAGACAGATGAGCTGATGCAAAGAGGGGAGTGAGGAGGCCGCTACATCACGAAAGCAAAGTACTTTGGGATTCTTTTTAAAAGTACCTTTGATGTGTCACATATTGATCAGATGTGTGAAGTGATCAGATATGTCCATATTGAAGGTGACAATGTTGAAGTAAAAGAATCATTCTTGGGCTTCTTTCCTATTGCTGGAAAGACTGCTGCTGAGCTCACAGAAAATATCCTGCAACATCTGGAGGAAGCTGGACTGGACATAAGTCTTTGCCGTGGTCAAGGATATGATAGTGTTGCAACTATGGCAGGGATTCATGGTGGTGTTCAGGCAAAAGATAAACAAGATAAATCCCAAGGCTTTGTTTATCCCATGTGCAAACCATTCTCTGAACCTTTGTGGGGTGCACTCATTTGGAAGTGTTGCTTCCTGTGTTACTTTTTTTGGAACATTTGAGAAATTGTATTCGTTCTTTTCAGTTTCTACACATCGTTGGGACTTGCTGATGGAGAATTTAGGTGTGACAGTGAAAAGACTTTCCCAAACAAGATGGAGCGCTCATTATGATGCTGTGAGGGCAAATTTTGAAAAACTTACTTCAGTCCTTGAAAAGCTGTGTGATCCCAAACAAAATGTGGACACAAGAGGATCTGCTCAGATGTTGCTGCCTGCTGTATGCGATTTTACTTTTGTAGCGGACTCACCCCTTCTCCCTTGCTCTATCTGTTATATGGCTGTTGTCTAGGGGTATCTGGGAGAGGGAGATGAGACGCACCACGGCCCACGTCCTCCGTAACTAAGAGGTGAAGGCCAGAAGATTGGGCTTTTGTGTAGGTGTCCTAGAGTCAAGTCCAGTCCTTCGTTCCTGACTCCTTTGCTTTAGTAACCCGAGTTCCACACAGTGAATAGGTCCAACTCAGTTTGTTTTATTGCTTGGCAAGAAGAATAAATCTCTTTTCTTTGGAAAATGGGGACAGATCGAGGCACAATCCTTTCCCTTCTGCTGCTACCCACTGTGCTGTCACCAGTGGTGAATAGTCACTGCCACTGACTAGGTGATATAGAACGTGAATTACCTTTGCTCACTTTGCCCCTGTCAGAGGAAGAAATCCGTCCAAGGGAGAAGTGGAGGCCTCTCCGTCACCAGCAATGCAGCGCCGGACTCCCCGGAGAAGCCACTGCGCACCAGTCCTCACAAACTCAGACACGGGCACCCAAGGAGTTAGGACCCCCCCGGATTCCTCCACCCTCGCGGAACCCAGTTGAAGGCACTGAGCCCCAGGCACCCGCCACAGCACCCCACCCCAGGCTAAAGGCGCCCGAGATGGACTCCATCTCCGCTCCAGCCAGGCCAAGGGCACCTAGGCCCGGAGCACCGGAACGCCAGCACCCAAGCCGAAGGTGCCTGGGTGCGGCCGCGTCCTCCAACTCTGAACCCCAAGGTCAGGGCGTCCGTCCCCCCCCCTTGCGTCACAGCGGGCTCCCGCCCCGCCGCACCAGCTCCAGGGGAGGACAAAAAGGCACAGTCCCGCGGTGCAAGCCCAGCCCCGGTCCAAGGCAACAACGCCACCCTTAGGCCGGCGAGAACTCCACACCACCAGAGTCCTCCAAGACTCACAAAGGGAACCCCGAATTTCCTAACAAACAAGGCACCTGGGTTACACTAGCACCCAGATGCTTCCCCCAAATTCAAGTACCCGCCACACTTTTTTGTGTTATCTTTCTTTCTGGTGTGACATTCTGGAAGAAGTTATTATCACACAGAAGTATTTGCAAACAGTGGGACTCACTCTTGAAAAGTGCATTGTGAAGCTACAAGCTCTAAAAGCATTTCTTGCAGGTCAACGAAATCAAATTGTGGAAAAGGCCTTTCATTATGCAACTACCATGTGTGAGGAAATGGGCATTTCAATGGAGAGAAGAGGGAGAGTAAAGCTCCGGAAAACAATGCCAGGAGAGAAGGCAAAGGATGCTGGTCTCACATTGCCAGAGGAAATTAAAAGGGCTATGTTTGAGTGCCTTGATCGGTTTCACAAGGAGTTGGAAATTCGTACTAAGGCAATTGAATAAATTCTTTCAAAGTTTGCTGTTATTCAACCGAACACTCTGCTTGTTGCAACAGAAAAAGATATTCCGAACTATACTCCAAAATTGACTGAGGTTTTTGATGAATTCTCTAATGAAGACATCTATGTGGAGATTGAACGCCTTTAGAGACATTTGGAAGCGGCCAAGATCAGTATTGAAGAGGCAAAGAAATGGACTGTTTTGCAGTTCCAGAAAAGCTCGGAGCAAAAGAAAGAGAATGCAATAGGCGAAGGGCTGGCATGACTGAGTGAACAGGGTATGGAAATGTAAAAGTAAGAGTGATTGGCTAAGAAGTGTAAAGGTGGGAGGGGACAAGTTTGAACAAAAAGGTAATCCCCGTCCCCTAAGGCAGCACAGCGCAGGGGAAAGTTCCTGGAACCAGAACCATGTCCTCGGTGGAGAAACTTTTGGCCCAGTTGCGGGCAGAGGCTGTGACGCGGGGCGAGGATTTGCCCCAGGAGACCCTGGGGCCGATGCTGTCGGGTCTGTCCGGATCATCAGGTACCGCGGGGAGAGAGGCTGGGCGAGCTCGCAGGTCCAGACCTCCGGAGTGCTACTCACCAGGCCCCTCCCCTAGAGCTCAGCGGCAGACTGGGAGTCCCCCTAGGGCCCCTTCGGGCCCCCGGCCAAGCACACTGCCTTGCCTAGGGCGGGGGGTACCGGTAGGAATCCCCCTCATGATCGGAGCTCGGCGGAGGGCTGCGCTGGGAGTTCCTGTGCGGCTGCTAGGCCCGCGCGGTGCATGGAGTCTGATGGTGCGGGCTCCGTCCCCCGGGGGTCCCCGGTGGGATTGGAGCCTTGTCGGGGGCTGCGGTGACCGGGCCACCTACCTCCTCGGCCGGTCATTCTGGGCAGGTGCAGACTGGACCTGGAATGGTGGAGTATGGGAGAGATGACAGCGGTGCTGCTGGCTCGCTCCAGCGTGGTCGCAAGTCGGCGGGGAAATCTGTGGGCGGGTCCGGTGCGCGGAGGCTGGATGGATCGGGCGCCGGGCCTTTGGCTTCCAGGGAGAGGTCGCCTGGTGAGCTTTCTTCCGGAGGAGAGGAGCAGTCCGGTGTGCTGTCAGAAGGGGAGCTGTGCAGCTCGGAGGAAGTTCGGAGACCCTGTCGGTCGGTGGCTGCGGTGGAGTCTGTTCGATCGGCTGGTGGGACTTCTTGCAGACAGCCCGGTAAGTCAGCTTCCTTTACTCATTCCTGGGGCCATGCTGGGGGTGGTGGCCAGGGTAGTGGGCCTGCAGTTGGTGAGGGGTTGGTGGCGCTGGGACAGGACCCGGTGAGTGGGCAGGCTGGGGGGAGTACGGTCCCCACTGGGGGTGGCATACGGCAAGATGGGTTGCAGGGTATTCTGGCGGGCATCAAGAATTTGGTCAGCCAGTTTGAAAAGGGGGACAGCGGGAATGTCAGCCAGGCTTTGGCTTGGGTCCCGCCGGTGGGACCGGCGGGGTCCTCTGCAGCTGTGGGGGCACCGGCTCCTCCTGCTGCTACTAATGCAGTGGGGGACATGGCAGGGACGGTTAGCGGGACACTGGTAGCCTCGCAGGTGGGTGGTGCGGTGGAGCAGGCTGCTCAGCAGGATATTATTAGGTTGGCAGACGCCGCAAAATGTGAGGTTTATATTTGTTATGGGCACCCCAAGGGCGCACCTGAAACCAGAAGTGAGGGAGAAGATATGGAAAGGTGAGTATGTGGAGATGTTCTCACTGTTACCATTGGAGAAGTTTCACTTGGATAGGGTGAATCCGGATGATTCAAAGAAGGAGGATGAGGAGAAGAGGAGGTACAGGCTCATTCCGCGGACGTTCACGAATTGGCTGCAGGCGTTCGCCATCATGGCAAGTGTGATAGGGAAAAGATTCCTGAGCACTGTTCAGCAATCATTGTCTATCAGCACGCTATTGGGGAGGCCTACAGGGTGTATGGGGGCACGGGGTGGCTCCGTTATGATGAACAGTTCAGGCAGAGGAGAGCGGTGAGGACGGACCTGCGGTGGGATCATAAGGACATCTGTTTATGGATGCATTTGATGACCTCGCGAGGGCGCCTGTTCAGTTTTTTCAGGGGGGGGGGTGGCGGTGGAACTTCTTCCCCAGGACAATCGGCTGGTAAGAAAAAGGGGGTTTGCTGGCAGTATAATGAGGGCACATGCAAGTTTGGGGGATCCTGCCGATACAAGCATGAGTTCTCCGGTTGCGGAGGTTCTCACACGCAGGCCAGATGCTTTAAGCAGGGAAAAGGCCATACCGGTGAGTCTGGGCAAAAGAGGGAGGACTCCGGCGATGGTGGAAAGGATGCGGCTGTTTCTAGGTAGGTATCCAGATAAGGGGGCGGCTCGATTGTTGGATAGGAGTTTTTCAGAAGGGTTTCACATTCCATGTTCCTTGCAGGTTATCCCCCCGGTTTCGCGTAATTTGCGGTCGGCCATGCAACATGCTGATGTGGTCGCAGACAAACTGGGCAAGGAGGTTGCTTTGGGTCGCATGGGCGGTCCTTTCCTGTCCCCCCCTTAGCGAATTTTGTGGTCTCACCACTCGGGGTTGTCCCCAAGAAGGAGCCCAACAGTTCTGTCTCATTCACCATCTGTCCTTTCCGAAGAGTGGGTCGGTCATTGACGCGATTGATCCAGAAGCGTGTACAGTGAGTTACACTTCATTTGATGCAGCAGTAGGTTGGGTTCGCCGGTATGGGCAGGGGGCGTTGATGGCTAAAGCCGACATCGAGGCGGCTTTTAGGCTGTTGCTGGTACACCCGGATAGCTTCCACCTCCTGGGGTGTCACTGGGATAACGCGTTTTATGTGGCCATGTGTTTACCGATGGGATGCTCCATATCATGCGCGTTGTTCGAACAGTTCAGCTCATTTGTTGAATGGGTGGTCAGGGACGTGTCGGGGGTGAATTCCATTATTCACTACCTGGATGACTTCCTTTGTGTGGGTCCGGCCTCGTCCAGGGTCTGTGCGGTGCTCCTGGCCACCTTGGAACACATCGCAGAGCGTTTTGGCATACCATTGGCACCCGACAAAACTGAGGGACCTCGCACGGTTATCACGTTTTTGGGCATTGTCCTGGTTTCAGATGCCATGGAATGTCGCCTGCCATTGGACAAGCTGGAGGCTCTCAAGCGGGAGCTGGAGGTCATGATGGGTCTAAGAAAGGTTCAGCTTCGGGCGCTGCAGTCGCTGCTGGGTAAGCTTAACTTTGCGTGCCTTATTCTTCCGATGAGCAGGGTGTTCTGCCGACGGTTGTTGGCCAGCACTGCTGGGGTCCGGTCACCCACACACTTTGTGCGTTTGGGCAGGGAACACAGGGAGGACTTGCAGGTTTGGCATTCCTTCCTGGAGTCCTTCAATGGCAGGGCTTTGTGGATGTCCGGACCGATTAGCAATCTTGATTTGGAGCTATACACTGATGCAGCTGGGGGGCCAGGGTTTGGGGCTTTCTTTCAAGGCAAGTTGAGTGCGGGCCCCTGGCCACAGTCGTGGATTGATGCTGGTTTCACTAAGAACTTGGTCCTGTTGGAACTGTTCCCGGTGGTACTGGCGGTAGAACTGTGGGGTGCATGTTTCAGGGATCTGAAGGTGAGGTTTCACTGGGACAACCTAGGGGTGGTGCAGGTGATCAATAAGATGCCGGCATCCTCCCTCCCGGTGGTGCAGCTGCTGCCCCACCTGGTGTTGAGATGCTTACAACTTAATGTGTTTGTGTATGCGGTACACCTCCCGGGGGTGGACAATGTCATAACTGACGCGCTGTCTCGCTTTCAGTGGGACAGATTCCGAGAGTTGGCACCGGATGCGGAGCAGTGTGGGGTCCCTTGTCCAGGCTGGCTGTAGAGGATTCCTTTGGAATAGTTTCAGGTTGGATCAGGAAATCGGTGAGTAGGGGCATATGGGCGGCTTATGAGAAGGTGTGGCTGGAGTGGCAAGAGTTGGTGCGGGAGGCTGGAGCCGACTCGGTGAGTTCCGATGTGAGGTTATTGGTGTTGTATTTTCTGTCCAGGAATATGGAAGCCGGGGTATCCAGGTCGAGTCTGAGTAAGAAGTTAGCAGGGTTGGCTTTTCTGTTTAAATGGCAGGGTTGTCCTGATTTTATCAAGGATTTTTGGGTACGTCAGGCATTCAAGGGCTATGGACGGGGGGACAGAAGAAGGACGGCAGGCGGCCCGTCTCGTTTGCTCTGTTGGGAGGGATCATGGGGCAGTTGACGGGTCTGTGCTCGTCTGGGTATGAAGTCTTGCTGTTCAAGGTGGCGTTTTCCTTAGCGTTTTTTGGAGCATTTTGGATAGGTGAGTTGGTTAGCCCATCCAAAGCGGTGCACGGGGGTTTGCTGGACAGTGAAGTAGGGTTGACGGAGGAAGGAGTGTCATTGATGCTCAGGAAATCTAAGACGGACCAGATGGGAAGAGGTAAGTTGGTGCAAGTTTTCCCGGTTCGAGGTTCTCCGTTGTGCCCAGTAGGGGCCGTGAAGGGTTACTTGGAGTTTCGCCCGTCTGTCGTGGGTTCATTCTTGATACACGCGGACAGGACCCCTCTTTCCAGATATCAGTTTATTGCTGTATTTAGAAAGTGTGTTCGGGCTTTGGGGCTCCAGGATAAGGAATTCTCCTCTCACTCTTTCTGGATTGGGGCGGCTACAGAGGCGGCCAGGTGCGGAATGGATGAGGAGGCGGTTAAGAGGATAGGCCGGTGGGAGTCTAGACGATTCTGGCTGTATGTCCACCCTCAGTTGCTGGTGGGGTTGGTATAAAACGGGAAAAATGCCTGGGGTGTGTAACGCCGAGCGCTCCAGGTGTCCCATCCTTTCCGGAGCGCTCACGGCGTCGGTCCCCCTGCAGCGCCCCGGTCAGCCCTCCTGGCCGTGGGCGCTGCTCTGTCACCGGCGGGGATGCGATCCACACGGCGGCACATCTCCGTCCGCGGATCGCATCCCATCCTACTCGCCTTCCCCCTCCTGCTCCTTCCTGGCGCGCGCGGCCCCGCTGCGCTCTAGGGCGCGCGCGCGACGGCCTTCTAAGATTTAAAGGGCCAGCGCACCATTGATTGGTGCCTGGCCCAATTACTGTGTGCACACCCAAAACATATATAAACCCACTTCCCCTTCCTGTCCTTGCCGGATCTTGTTGTCTTAGTACCCTGTGGAAGCGTTTTGTGAGTTGCCTTGCCTGTGTATCTGACCTGCTGCCATTGTCTCTGACTACGAACCATTGCCGCCTGCCCTGACCCTCTGCTACGTCTGACCTTGCCTCTGCCTAGTCCTTTTGTACCGCGCCTATCTCAGCCGCCAGAGAGGTGGAGTCGCTACTGGAGGACACAACCTGGTTGCTACCGCCGCAGTAAGTCCATCCCGCTTTGCGGCGGGCTCTGGTGAAAACCGGTAGCTGCTTAGAACCGGTCCCTCAGTACGACCCGTGCCATCCCCTCTCTGGTACAGAGGATCCACCTCCTGTATTCCCACTAGCCGTCAGTCCGGCTCGTGACAGGGTGGTTGTCTATGACTATGTATATGTTGGTTCTGGGGGTTCATGGCAGTTGTCGTTTTCTTCTTTTATTTTCAGGTGGGATGCAATGTTTGGTCTGGATACTGGGCCATTCGTTTGTGTTCTGGGGGGCTAAGAGGGCTGACGTTAGGCCTGAAGGTCGGCAGCTGGGGTTCCCGAGACATGAGGCATGCGTCCGCTGGCTGGGAGTTCCTGGTATGCTGTGGAGCAGAATGGTTCCTGAAGTGCACCGTTTTGCTAGGTTGGACAGGCCACCTGACGTTTTAATACTGCACGTAGGTGGCAATGATCTGGGAATGAGGTCCATGTTGGATGTGTCGAGAGATATGAAATTTGATTTTCTGCGGCTCCGGATGTCCTTCCCGGACATGATCATTGTCTGGTCCGATATGGTTGCGCAGACTGCCTGGAGGGGGGCAAGGTCCGTGGAGGGCATCAACGGGGCTCGCAGAAAAATTAATCGGGATGTGGGGAGGTTTGTAGTGAAGAACGGAGGGTTGGTGGTAAGGCACTTGGAGCTGGAGGTGGACACATGACAATATTTGCGGGGTGATGGGGTCCACTTGAACGAGGTGGGGATGGACTTGTGGACTTTGGGTCTCCAGGATGGCATTCAACGAGCCCTGAGGGTTTGGAGGGGCACCAAAGGGTAAGGAATTCCCCTTTGGTGCTGTGGTGGGTGTTTGGTCTTTGCGGGGGAATGAAGATCAAAAAGAAAGTGGTCAGGACCTATCGGTGGTATGGGTTCTGAGGGTGTATTCCAGCTAACAGTGGTTTAGCTGGAATAGTTTGATAATGGGGGCTAGGGATGAGCTTCGAGTTTGAGTCAAACTCATGTTCGACTCGAACATTGCCCGTTCGCCGAACAGTGAACAAATTGGGGTGTTCGCGGCAAATTCGAAAAGTCTATGGGAGAAATCTAAAGTGCTAATTATAAAGGCTTATATGCAAGTTATTGTCATAAAAAGTGTTTGGGGACCCGGGTCCTGCCACAGCGGACATGTATCAATGCAAAAAAAAGTTTTAAAAACACACAAACACCTTGAAAAAGTCCTTTATTAAAAAATAAATTAAAAAAACATTCCAGCGGTGAAATCCAGTCTCCCACGGCGATCCGATGTCCAGCGCTGTCAGTCATTGGCTGAGCCTGAGCGGACCTGATGGGGAACTTCCTCCGCAGTCTATTACATGTATAGACCCGCCCCTTCTAAAGTTTCCCATCAGGTCCGCTCAGCCAATGACTCGGTGTAAGGCTGAGGACCTGATGCGGAACATTAGAAGGGGCGGGTCTATACATGTATTACACAGTGAGGGAAGTTCCCCATCAGGTCGGCCCCTTCGGTATGTCAGACCGCGCCTACATCATTGGCCTGAGCGGGGAACTTCCTTCACTGTGTAATTTAAATTTACACAGTGAAGGAAGTTCCCCATCAGGTCCGCTCAGGCCAATGACGTAGGCGGGGTCTGACATACGGAGGGGGCGGACCTGATGGGGAATAAAGGACTTTTCCAAGGTGTGTGTGTGTGTGTGTGTTTTTACATTTTTTGACACTTTCTTCGTGAAATGGTAGGGGTACAATGTACCCCTTACCAATTCACATGGGGGGGCGGGATCTGGGGGTCCCCTTTGTTAAAGGTCTTCCAGATTCCGATAAGCCCCCCGCCCGCAGACCCCCACAACCACCGGGCAAGGGTTGTGGGGATGAGGCCCTTGTCCCCATCAACATGGGGACATCCTCCCCATGTTGAGGGCATGTGGCCTGGTACGGGTCAGGAGGGGGGTGCTCTCTCGTCCCCCCCCCCTCTTTTCCTGCGGCCTGCCAGGTTGCATGCTCGGATAAGGGTCTGGTATGGATTTTTGGGGGGACTCCACGCCATTTTTTTTTAATTTGGGGTGGAGTTCCCCTTAAAATCCATGCCAGATCTGAAGGGCCTGGTAATTGAATTCTGGGGGACCCCCACGCTTTTTTATTTTATTTTTATCAATGACTTTTGTATGTATTGCCGGGAGCCGACAATTCATTAATAGCCGCGAGTGAGTTTTAAATGACTTTTTTTCCTTCAAAAATGACATTTTATGCAGGGACAGTTCTAAGCACGGGAAACATGCGCGACTTTACATGCATATCATACACACCCCCCAGGTACGAAATTTAAAGGACTATTTCACTTTTATTTTTTCATTTTAAGCATTATTAAAATGACTGCTCCCGTAAAAAAGGTCAATTTTTAAAACTTTTTTTTGCATTGATACATGTCCCCTGGGGCAGGACCCGGGTCCCCAAACACTTTTTATGACAATAACTTGCATATAAGCCTTTATAATTAGCACTTTAGATTTCGAACGTTCGAGTCCATTGTATTTAATAGGGTTCTAAAGTTCACGCGAACATTCTGTCTGTTCGCAGGTTCTGGTGCGAACCGAACAGGGGGGTGTTCAGCTCATCCCTGATGGGGGCACTGCGGTCAGTGGTCGTCTCTGAGCAGCTGGTCGGCTTGAGGCCTATGACCAGTTGAAGGTACCGCAGTGTCAGGTGGGTTATTATTGTTAGGATTATTACTATTATTATGGTAATTAGAGGTTCCTGCAAAGACCAACGTTAGGAGGCAATGTTAGGAGAACATGAGTTCAGATTATGTTTGATGGTTGATGTTTTTGATAACTGGTGTAACGTTTAAATAAATGAGGCTGCTATGGCCATGTTTTACTCCAAACTGAATGTGTGGTCTCATGTATTAGGTATAAGTAAGGTTATGGGGTAGAATGTGGTATGCAGGTCAATAATACATCTGTTATACAATAGTCATGCAGTTCATTGTTAAATGGGATTTTGGTGAATCTTTGCCTAACTTGTCACTGTGTTTTAGATTCTTTTTGACTCTCTGTGTGAGCATTGCTTCATGTGAAAGAAGTTTTTCAAAATTAAAAGTAATAAAAAACGACTTCCGCTCCACCATGAGTGTGACAAGATTGACAAATCTGGCCATACTTTCAATTGAACATGAATATGCAAAGAAGATTAACTTTGATGCAGTCATTGATCAATTTGCGGAACGGAAGGCTCGAAGGCAGAGGATGTGAATGATTCCTTTCAATATAGACTGAGTGGTCACTTTGGAGTTTGGATCTGTTTTTTGTTGAAAAAACAGTATTATCTGTTCAGTAAATGTTATAAATAATTGAAATAGGTTCAAGTAAGTTAATAACTTATTTTCCAATTATTTTTTTTTTTAAGTTGATGTAAAGTTTACAAATTCGTGCAATAAATGTTCTTGAAAACATAAAAAAAATTGTGGGTGTTTTTCCATTTAAAAGTTTGGGGGGGGGGGTGCCCGATGTAGGATCCGCCCCGGGTGCTAAATGCTCTAGGTACGCCCCTGAGCTTGAGGAGGGATGTTTTCTTCAGAAAGCTATGAGACTGCTCCTTCATGTTCATCCATGTCTTCTTATTGAAGGGCCTGAAGCATGTTCGTTCTGAGATTGGTAAACACTAATAGATAACCTCACATCAGGGCTTGGGCACCATTCAGCAAACCAACCCATAGCCCGGATCACACTGGTGCATTTTTGACATGCAACCCGACCAGTCAAATCGCATGAAAAATAGGCGGCAATCGCACCGCCCTAATCGGTGCAACGCTGCATCAGCGGCGCCGCACCAACTTCAAAAAGGCAGTTTTGTACTACCTTTGCGATTTCGGGTTGCGACCTATATTGACATCTGCACAGAGACTTGCACAGATGTCTCTGAAAATCACGACCGGAATCGAGACTGACCAGCGGGAGACAAAGCTGAATAGCACAGCCTCATTCCTGCAATCCAGTGCGACCCTGGACAAGGGGAAAAAAACAATTAAATGCAGTAAATAGCTTGCTTAGTAACAAACCCTGAGGGGTTAACCCAGTGTTTCTCAACTCCAGTCCTCAAGGCGCCCCAACAGGTCATGTTTTCAGGATTTCCATCAGATGGAACGGCTGTGGTAATTACTAAGGCAGTGAAACTGATCAAATCACCTGTGCATAATAATGTAAATCCTGAAAACATGACCTGTTGGGGCGCCTTGAGGACTGGAGTTGAAAAACACTGGGTTAACCACAGCTAGAGGGAGGCAGAAGCTTCCATCTACAGCCTTGTTAACCAGGTGGAGGTTAATTTGGCTAAAATCTAATCCTGGAGGAATCAGGCCATGCTAAAAAGTTTGTTTCAGAACAGCAACAAAAAGGTAGGAATTTTTAACAAAATTACAACCATCTGCAGTGTACACGAACCAGGGAATTGTAGACATCATAAACATGCTTCTCCATACTCTTTTTTTTTTTTTCTTCTTTGGTTTTCCTAAAAAAAAAAAAAAAATCACATAGAAAAATACAAGGATATCCCATATCTCCACATGCCATGGCTGGATCCAGTAGAAATCCCAGGTGGCTCCAACTACCTTCTTTGAAAAATGCTGGTCTTTGGAGGTGGTTTGGCATAATGGCACGACAGTAAGCAAACATGAGAAGCCACCAACAGATTATAGCCATATGTGAACAGACAAAGTGTTACTTTGTGTATCTGTTATGCAGAGTACTCCCTGTCCAGTAATGCTGCATACATTGGATACAAAGCATTTAGCTCACCCAACCTCCACCATCGGACCGTCAACACTGGCACAGCGCAGGTGCGCATGCATAGGGGAGCACTCTACCATGACCGCTGTCCATCTTCTTTGGACTGTGCGGACCCCAGACATGGCTGTTAGCCATGATAAAGCTGCCCCGAGGACTAGCAGCGGGGCTCCCTGGATTATGGTAATTTAGAAGAGACACCAGGGACTTCGTACAGCTTCATCCACACGTATGGACGGCCCGCCAGCCATTTAGACCAGCTAGGTAGAGGAGCACACCTACATCCTGCACGTAGAAGGAAAATGAGAAGAACGCTGAGGTGAGTGAAAAATGTATAGTTAAGTCCTGATCACGTAGGGGTGGGCGGGGCCTCACCCAGCTGTGCTGACATGGAGCCGTCAAGAAAGTAAAATTTCAGAGCGGTAGGTATTACATTTCCTTTTTTACTGCAGTGGTTTTCATCCTCAGTCCTCAAGTTCCCCGACAGGACATGTTTTGTGAATTTATCTGATCCAAAATAGCTGTCCACAATACCAAACCATTGATTGTGATTTAAAGCACCTGTGCAAGATGAAGGTAAACGTGCAAACATGGCCTGTTGGGGGTACTTGAGGACAGGCTTAAGAAGGGCTGAACTAAAATAGAGCTCAAGACAATCCTATTCTAATAGTGGGTATTTGAGGGAAATCTTTTTTTTTTTTTAGGTTGGCCTTTGTGTCCCTGTTCTTAAAATTGGCTTTGCTTCCTGTCACATAGCCAAGCAGGAAGTGAGAATAAAACCCTACCAATCTTTCCTTGGGGACACACAGGTCAATCTAACTAGTGTCCCAATTCTGAAAATTACACTCTAGCACTTTGTTCTGTACACCCCAAATTATTATGTAATGTTCAAGGCAAATCCTTTCTGCAGTACAAGTGTAGTTGCTGAAAATCTGAGGGGAAGCACTGGTGATTTTAACATCCAATCATGTAGAAGCAAAGATTGTTGTTTTTGTTATTTTCCTTGCATGTCCCCCTCGGATCTCCAGCAAGTGCACTTGTAGTGCAAAGTGGATTTGCCTTTAGTAAATAAACCCCAAAGTCCAAGATACCTAATAATTTGGGGTGTACACAGCAAAATGCTGGAGTGCAATTTACATAATGGGGAAAATATTTAGATTGACCTGTGTGTCGCCAAGGAAAGATATTGGTAGGGATTTACCCTCACTTCCTGTGTGGCTATGTGACAGGAATTGAATCATTTTGAAGGAGAGACTGACAAAAATTGGGAGTTCTCTTTCCCCTAGCAGGGGTGCAGAGATCCCCAAAAACTGAGCAGACTTCTAATCCCTCTGCACTCCATCACCAAGCAAAAAGAAGAAAGGATTTAAATTAGTTTAACTTGGCAAAGACACATTCCTAAGTACAACTGTGATGCATGTCAATGGACCATTTAGCCCCTTTTTAACCAATTGAGATCAGCGCTATAGCTGATCGACGGCCACAGCGCGGTCCTCAATTGCCGGGAGTCCGTCAATCGACATCCTCCCCTTCGCACGCGCTGTGGTCACTGAGTCATTGAGACTTGGGTGATCACATATCCGAGTAAAGGGCCGATCCCGGGCCCATTACCACATGATCAGTTGTCAGCCAATGACAGCTGATCACGTGATGTAAAAAAAAGTTCGGTAATCGTTTATTTTTGCTACTCGCGCTCACAGCGTGAGCACAAAAGAAAACCCAAACACCGGCTTATGTGCAAGGGACATCGGGTCTGAAGAGAAAGAGGCAACTCTGCCTCATCTGTAACAATCATAAGCCCCTGCCAGTGCCACCTATCAATGCCCACCAGTGCCATCTAGCAGTGCTGCCTATCATTGCCCATCATTGCCACCTAGCAGTGCCACTTCTCAGTGCCCACCAGTGCCAACTATCAATGCCACCTCTCAGTGCCCACCCTTGCCGCCTTATCGGTGCCCATCAGTGCAGTCTCATCAGTGTACATTAATGAAGACGAAAAATTACCTTTTTTCAAAACTTGATAAAAAAATATTTTTAAATATATAATCTTTTTTTTGGGTGATCAAATACCACCAAAAGAAAGCTCTATTTGTGGGAAAAAATAATATGACCAAAATTTCATTTGGTTACAGTGTTGTCTGACCGCGCAATTGTCATTCAAAGTGCATCAGTGCTGAAAGTTGAAACTTGGTCTGGTCAGGAAGGGGGTTTAAGTGCCCAGTAAGCAAATAGTTAATATAAAGCATCAGTTGCCTTTCACTATAAATATGTGCACGAGCGCCGTGTGCGCGAGAGCCGCATGGGTATGTACTGGCGGCGTGCACCTGTTTCTGGAATGGGCGGAGACTATACACAAAGTTGCTAGTCCTGCTGGGAGGATCTATGCAAACATGCCTGGATCGCTGTTCACAATGGCTGAGATGATTCTAATTTGTAAAGTAAGCTTTTAAAATTATTATTTTAACAAGGGCTGGTGTTTGTCTGGGTCATATGTGTATGTCTAAATGCTTAGGCCTCAAACCGTGCCCGCGTGCGCCGTGTGGGTATGTACTGGTGGCACGCACCTGTTTCTGGAATGGGCGGACCCATACAGGAAGGACACCACGCCCCTACAGGAAGTTTTTATTCCTGCTTGTCCTTTTAAGCTCACCATCACCACCATGCCTTGCTCAATTTTCTCAAAAGCTGAGATGATCCTGCTTTCAAAAGTAAGTTTTACAAAAAATGTTTTACATGGGCTGGTGTAATCTGTTTACAAGTGTTTTCAAAGTATTTGCAAGTCTCCTCGGCGCCCCCCACCTCTTGCCACAAACGGTATTGCATGCAATATAAGTCAATGTGGAAATAATTATCTTCGTTTCCATTAACTTCTATGGGGAAACTCGCTTTTATAGGTGAGTGCTTTGGATTACAAGCATTCTCCTGGAATGGATTATGCTTGTAATCCAAGGTTCCACTGTACAAGCAAAAAGGCATTTAGGAAATATTCCTTGCATGTCACACTTGTATCTATAGTGACTTTGCCTTTAGTAAATAAACCCCCGGGCTGCCTCCATGGCAGCATACCAATGGTTGATGGCTCCACCCCCGATCAACCCACAGGACCACGTAACTCTATAAAAGAAAGAGTTACTCCCCCCTCAGGTATTCTTTCTCCTGTCCTCGTTCCTGCAGGATTACAGTTCAGCCCTGCCTCACCGTCATATGGTGTTACCATTGCAGGTTCATGCTCCCCTGCAGTATTGAGTCCCGTATCTTGGGCTGCTAAATGCGCCAGATAAGTGTGGGAGCCAGTTTTTTTTTTGTGGATCTTTTTGGGGCCAAATTAATCCAGGAGCATACCCTACTCCTCTGTGGCTTTTGGCTGGCCATCCCTGAAAGCATTCCGGGTCACAGGTTTCCTCTTACCTGTCCTGCAGCACCTGACATTGCCTCCTGTGGTACCGACAGGTCACCCCATTCTGCGGGTCCCGGTCCGTAGCCGCCAAACAGCCTGATTCTGTCTCCATGCGATCCGGCATTCTGTCCCCCTCCAGTGTGTGCGGACACTTAGCGCGCGCCGCTGAGTATAGCCTCATCATATCGGGGGCGGAGTCACGGCGTGAAGTCATGGTGCATGCGCAGTGGCCTGCTGAAGCTGAGTGGCGGCCATCTTGGTACACCCTTACCTTACCGGGAATGCCCTATTTAAACAGCATATTGGTTCAGTTGAAGTCAGGCTGTCAAAGAGAGATCATCTCCAGGTGGTTTTCGTTGTCTACCTCGCCTAAATGGAGCCTGGCCAAGGTAAAGGTCATATATATATATATATATATTGTGACAGCAGGAAGGTAAAGTCACCTGGTTGCATCCAGGGGGGTAGATATATTTCGCCCAGATTCAGGCTTTACGCCGACTTATACAACTAGGTGGAGAGTTGTATAAGGCTAGTGGGCTCATGGATGACTCATACCTCTAGGGAGAGTGTGGGGCGTCGTACAGACAGGGAGTTGATGAGACCAGCTGAAGCTTGTCAGCTCATTTAGGCCTCTATAAGAACTCCCAGCTTCATTAGATGTTAGCTCATGCCTGGAACCAGACCTGTGTGGACTGTCTAGGGAGAGTGAACCCCTGTGCGGTGAGACAAAGCCTGTGTGGCTATTTGCTTGGACATTTAAAACCAGGGACTTAGGGACTAGGACAGCACTAGGCTGATCCCAGTTGTTAGTTAGGAAACCTGTATGTTTAGTCAGAGGTCAACTTGACCAGGATTTATTTTGGTTATGTTTCTTTTGCTTTGCTGTGTTTTGTCACTGTAAATAGAAAATAAACCGCACCTTTTTGATTTTGAAAACCACAACCTCCGTTTGCTGGGCCTGTTTTGTGTGGGGAGCCCATCCCGGGGGTCACACACACCCGCTGCCGAGCTAACCCCCTCACAGTTGGTGGAGAATGCGGGCAGTTTTTTTTTAAGCCAGCATGGAGGAGATACTGAAGCAGCTGGCTCTAGCAAATGCCAATCAACAGCAGACAAATGCAGGTTTGCAAAAGAGCCTTGCAGCTCATCAACAGAGCCTTGCAGCTCAACAACAGAACTTCGCAGCCCAGCAGCAAGCTCATCAACAGAGCCTTGCAGCCCAGCAGCAGACAAACGCAACTTTGCAACAGAGTCTGGAGGCTCAGCAACGAGCCCAGCAGCAATCTGAGGCCCGCTTCATAGACCTGTTGCAGAAGCAAGAGCAGAGACTACAACAACAGATGGAAGCAGTAATGCAGCAACGTCCGCAGACCAGTGAGGAAAGCCGTCCCACTAATACCGCGTCCTTTGGGGTGAGTCGTTTATTGACAAAAATGACTGGAGAGGATGATCCAGAGGTATTTTTGACCACATTTAAAAGGACCACTGAAAGAGAAAAGTGGCCTGAGGAGCAGTGGGCTGGACTGGTGGCTCCTCTGTTAACTGGTGAATCGCAGAAAGCTTACTATGACCTAGAGCCTAACCAAGCAAAAGACTATGTGATGCTAAAAGCTGAAATATTGGCAAGGCTGGGTGTCACCCAGGCTGTCCGGGCTCAGCGTGTGCATAACTGGACTTTCCAGCTTGGAAAACCCCCCAGGTCTCAAATGTATGATCTCATTCACCTGAGCAGAAAGTGGCTACAGCCAGAGACTTTGTCCGCACCAAAGATTGTGGAACGTGTTGTAATGGATCGGTTTTTGAGAGCTCTTCCTACTGCCATCCAAAAGTGGGTAAGCCATGGAGACCCAGAGACGGCCGATGGTCTTGTGGATCGTGTGGAGAAATACTTGGCTACAGAGAACCTGACGGCCTCTTCCAGAGACACTCGGACTTTCCACCCTAAGACCAGACCATCCCCAGGGGCGGATAAGAGGATTCCAAGGGGTGAGGGTGGAGAGAGTGAGAGGGTGGGAGCTCTACCCCAAGTTTGGCGAGAACAGCCTGGGAAATCAGCGGCTCAAGAGGCGGCAAGAAGGATCGTTTGCTACCGCTGCCGGCAAGCGGGACATATTGCAGCCAATTGCCCGGTTGTGGAGGAACCCATGCAGTGTGACTTTCTGACGGGCAGACGTCAGTCGCTGTGTGCGACAGTCGCATGCACTGCCATTCGAGGAACTGAGAAACATTTATGCAAAATGTGTGTTAATGGTAGAAATGTTGTGGTATTGCTGGATTCAGGTAGCCTTGTGACCCTGATAAAGGCTGAGTTAGTTAAAACAGAGGTCTCTGGGAATAGCAAGGTAGCTGTTATTTGTGTGCATGGGGACACCCGAGAGTATCCAGTGACTACAGTGTGTTTCGAGACCCCCAAAGGTACCCTCTCTCATCCAGTGGGCTTAGTATCTCAGTTACCGCATGACGCCATTGTGGGAAGGGATTTTCCGAAGTTCTGGGAACTGTGGGATGATCCTGAGCCCCTCACTGGTGCCCCTATGTACCAGGAATGTGATAGCCAGAACTCCCCTGAGAGTGGTGAGGACTCTCCGGAATTTCCCTTATCAGTATTGGCAGGGGAGACTCAAGAAACTGGAGAGGAGCCCACCTCCTCAGACGAAAACCTACCGTCTGTGGAGTTTTCTGATCTTGAGGTTCACAGGGAAAACTTTGCCACAGAACAGTTGAAAGACCCCGCCCTAATAAAGGCACGGGAAAACGTAGTGAAAATAGATGGCGAGTTAGTGAACCCAGATAATACCTGCACTTACCCATACTTCAGCGTAGAGAAGGACCTACTGTATCGGGTGGCAAAAAGGGCAGAAGAAACCGTTGAGCAGCTTGTGGTGCCCAAACCTTACAGGAAGTTGGTGTTGGAGTTGGCCCATGGGCACATTCTTGGAGGTCATCTGGGGACAGAGAAAACCCGAGAGAGGGTATTACAGAGATTCTATTGGCCGGGGGTGATGAAGGACGTAGAAAATTATTGTTCCTCCTGCCCTGTGTGTCAGAGGTTGGCCCCGATGCCACATTTCCGTAGCCCGCTGGTCCCTCTACCCATCATTGAGGTCCCGTTTGAGAGGATCGCCATGGATTTGGTAGGTCCTATAATCAAGTCCGCTAGGGGGCACCAGTACATATTAGTTATAATGGACTATGCCACCCGTTATCCAGAAGCGATCCCTCTCCGAAATACCTCGGCCAAAACCATAGCCAAAGAGCTATCTCTTGTTTTTAGCCGGGTGGGTATTTGTAAAGAACTGCTTACGGACCAAGGTACACCCTTTATGTCCCGGGTTATGAAAGAGCTGTGTAAATTGTTCAAAGTGACGCAATTGCGTACGTCTGTGTATCACCCCCAAACCGATGGGCTGGTTGAAAGATTCAACAAAACCCTAAAACAAATGTTGAAGAAAGTGGTGGATAGAGATGGAAAGGATTGGGACTGTTTACTTCCTTATTTGATGTTTGCTATTAGGGAGGTGCCCCAATCCTCTACGGGATTCTCCCCCTTTGAGTTACTGTATGGGAGACACCCAAGAGGGCTGTTGGATATTGCCAAGGAAACTTGGGAAAGTGAGAGTTCTCCCCACAGGAGTGTGATTGAGCATGTCGCCCTGATGCAAGATCGAATTGCACAGGTAATGCCCATCGTGAAGGAACATTTGGCCCAAGCGCAGTTGGCACAGCAGAGAGTGTACAACCGTGGAGCCAAGACCCGTACCTTTTCCCCGGGGGATAGGATATTGGTACTTGTCCCTACGGTTGAAAGTAAATTCCTTGCCAAATGGCAAGGCCCCTACGAGATAATGGAAAAAGTGAGCGAAGTGAATTACAAGGTCAGACAACCAGGAAGGCGAAAGCCCGAACAGATCTATCACGTTAATCTGTTGAAAGCCTGGAGGGATAGAGAGTCCCTAGTCGCAGACACTTGGTCACCAGCTCAAACTGGTTGCGTGATTCCTGAGGTTGGAATAGCAGCCACCTTGTCACAACCCCAACAACAGGAGGTTAAGGAGTTTGTGCTTCGCAACAAGGAGGTATTCTCTGAGCTGCCGGGACAAACATCTGGGGTAGAGCATGACATCATTACCCCGCCCGGTGAAAGGGTGAAGTTAAAACCCTATCGGATCCCAGAGGCTCGACGGGAGGCAATACGGGAGGAAGTACAGAAAATGCTGAACTTAGGGGTGATAGAGGAGTCCCAAAGTGATTGGTCTAGTCCCATCGTGTTGGTGCCTAAACCGGATGGGAGCTGGCGATTTTGTAACGATTTTCGTCAGTTGAACAAAGTTACAAAATTTGACACCTACCCCATGCCACGTATAGATGAGTTGATCGACCGGCTGGGAACAGCCCGATACATGACGACTCTTGACCTCACAAAAGGGTATTGGCAAATCCCCCTGGCCAAGTCGGCCAAAGAGAAAACCGCATTTGTAACCCCAGACGGGGCGTTCCAATATAAAAGAATGCCGTTCGGGTTACAGAATGCGCCGGCCACATTCCAGCGGAAAATGGACCAGATGCTGAGGCCCCATCGGAAGTATGCTGTGGCTTACCTGGATGACGTAATTGTCCATAGCACAGATTGGGCCTCACATCTGCCAAAAGTGCAAGCAGTCCTGGACTCTGTTCGGGAAGCGGGGTTTACGGCTAACCCCAAGAAGTGTACCATTGGGCAGGAGGAGGCCAAATATCTTGGGTACACCATTGGGAGGGGAGTAATAAAACCCCAACTCAACAAAGTCGAGGCCATCCAGAGTTGGCCACGTCCCAACAGCAAGAAGCAGGTACGAGCCTTTCTGGGAATCGCTGGGTATTATCGGCGATTCATTCCCCACTTTGCTTCTAAGGCTGTGCCCCTAACCAACCTGACGAAGGGGAAAGGGTCGGTCATGATTAAATGGACCCCCGAGGCTGAGGCAGCATTCCAATTCTTGAAACAAGCCTTATGTAGCCAGCCAGTGTTGTACTCACCCGACTTCTCTAAAGACTTTGTCGTACAAAGTGATGCGTCAGATGTGGGGTTAGGAGCAGTATTGTCCCAGGTCTGGAACGGGGAAGAGCACCCAGTCATTTACCTCAGCAGGAAGTTGAAGTCCCATGAGGTAAATTACGCCACCGTTGAAAAGGAGTGTTTAGCGGTGAAGTGGGCTCTAGATTCCCTTCGGTACTACCTGCTAGGTAGGCACTTTGACATGGTTACGGATCACGCTCCGTTAAAGTGGATGGCTCAAAACAAGGAAACAAATAGAAGAGTGAATAGGTGGTTCCTGGCCCTCCAGGAATTCAACTTCACAGTAAAGCATCGCCCTGGCGTTCAAATGGGGAATGTGGATGCTTTGTCTCGAGTACATGAATGCCTGATTGCTGGTGTTCCAACCCCGAGGTTAAAACAAGAGGGGGGGGTATGTGACAGCAGGAAGGTAAAGTCACCTGGTTGCATCCAGGGGGGTAGATATATTTCGCCCAGATTCAGGCTTTACGCCGACTTATACAACTAGGTGGAGAGTTGTATAAGGCTAGTGGGCTCATGGATGACTCATACCTCTAGGGAGAGTGTGGGGCGTCGTACAGACAGGGAGTTGATGAGACCAGCTGAAGCTTGTCAGCTCATTTAGGCCTCTATAAGAACTCCCAGCTTCATTAGATGTTAGCTCATGCCTGGAACCAGACCTGTGTGGACTGTCTAGGGAGAGTGAACCCCTGTGCGGTGAGACAAAGCCTGTGTGGCTATTTGCTTGGACATTTAAAACCAGGGACTTAGGGACTAGGACAGCACTAGGCTGATCCCAGTTGTTAGTTAGGAAACCTGTATGTTTAGTCAGAGGTCAACTTGACCAGGATTTATTTTGGTTATGTTTCTTTTGCTTTGCTGTGTTTTGTCACTGTAAATAGAAAATAAACCGCACCTTTTTGATTTTGAAAACCACAACCTCCGTTTGCTGGGCCTGTTTTGTGTGGGGAGCCCATCCCGGGGGTCACACACACCCGCTGCCGAGCTAACCCCCTCACAATATATATATATATATATATACACACACACACACATACATACACATACACATACACACACTAAATTATGTGTAGCGGGTACTTGAAATTAGGGGGGAGCATCTGGGTGGTAGTGTAACCCAGATGCACTGATAGTTAGGGAATTCAAGGTCCCCTTTGTGGTTCTTGGAGGACTCTGGTGGTGTGAGGTTCCCTGCGGCCTACAGGTGGCATTGTCGCCCTGGGCTGGAGCTGAACCCACACCGCAAGACTGTGCCTTTTTTGTCCTCCCCTGGCGCTGGTACAGCGGGGCGGGGAACCCGCTGTGACGCAAAGGGAGAGGAGATAAAAGGGGCGGACGCCCTTACCACGGGGTTCGGAGGAGTCGGCCGCACCCAGGCACCTTCAGCTTGGGTGCTGGCGTTCCGGTGTTCCAGGCCTAGGTGCCCTTGACCTGGCCAGAGCGGAGATGGAGTCCATCTCAGGCACCTTTAGTCTGGGGTGAGGTACTATGGCGGATGCCTGGGGCTCAGTACCTTCGACTGAGTTCCGCGAGGGTGGAGGAATCCGAGGGGGCCCTAACTCCTTGGGTGCCCGTGTCTGAGTTCGTGAGGACTGGTGTGCGGAACTTCTCTGAAGAGTCCGGCACA
Source organism: Rana muscosa (assembly GCA_029206835.1). Taxonomy (NCBI): domain Eukaryota; kingdom Metazoa; phylum Chordata; class Amphibia; order Anura; family Ranidae; genus Rana; species Rana muscosa. Next base: position 979,239,817 of record CM055118.1, on the reverse strand, counting down.
GCATTGCTGGTGACAGAGTGGCCTCCGGTTTCTCCCTTGGACGGATTTCCTTCCCCTGACAGGGGCCGTGCTAGCGAAGGTAATTCACTTTCTACCTCACATAGTCAGTGGCAGTGACTTTTTACCACTGGTGATACCACAGTGGTTAGCAACAGAAGGGAAAGGATTGTGCCTCGATCTATCCCCATTACTACTAAGGAAAAGAAACTATGTTTGTACGCCAAGAAGAATAAAACTGTGTTGGACCTATTCACTGTGTGGAACTCTGGTTACTAGGAGCAAAGGAGTCAGGGACGAAGTACAGGACTTGACTCTAGGACACCTACACAAGGCCCGATTGTTCTTGCCTTCACCTCTCAGCTATGGAGGACATGGGCTGTGGTGTATCTGATCTCTCTCCCCAGCACTAATACCCCTAGACGAAGAAAGACAAGCCGAGAATGAAAAGGGGAGAGAGGGGTGAGGCCGCTACATATGTTTTAAATTTCATTTTATTTCCTAATGCATATATGTATATACATACTGTTAAGGACTAGCATCAAAGGTAGAGCTTGAAGGACACCGCCACTCGCTGGGTCTTCTTTTTGAGGGCTTTATTTGCCCATTTTTATTAAAAGAAGTTCAAACAAAATCAAAGGTTTCCCTCGCAGGGGTTTCAACACTCCTTTTCATCAATAACATGACATTCAGCCTCCTGGCTTATACATACAGCAGTGCTGCTCAGGCCTTCCACTTCAGGCTCTGGTCTGTCTCCTACAGACTATTCCATTGGCAACACCGTCCATTTAGATAGCAGCCCCTCGCTGCTCTGACCCTCAGACCTGGGTCTCTGGCTTCCAGTGTGCAGACAACCACTCTCTGGCTTCTCCAGTGCACACTTGCACTCTATGGCTTCCCCAGTGCACACCTGCACTCGTCGGGAGGGTGGAGCCCAGAATGCTGGTCCTGACTCTACTATCAGGCCCACACACACACCTGAACAATCAGTGTGCAGTTGAGTCTCAAAACCCGGATCCAGGACTGGGGATTTCATCCCACCCGGATCTCTAAGAAATCCCCAGGCTCCAGGTCCCAAAGTGGACTTTAGTAAATCATGAGGAAACTGAAAAGCCAGTTTCCTCCCAAACAAGCAAATACCCTAGAGCCCCTCAACCTGCCTGGTTGAGAATCCTGTATTCATACACTGGTGGGGTACCACACTACCACATGTCCTCCCCCTTTGTTTCGATCCGGAGGGAGGAACACCAGCACCCTTTATCATGGTTGGGACACCTCTGTGCTGGCTGTCAGCCACGTAGGCCCAACCTTTTTTCCGGGTGCACTTCCAGGTACGTCCCACCCTGGATCTTAACAAAGTCCTATATTTCCCTATACTCAGCCTTCTCCCTATTCTTTTGGGGTTCCATAAGCACTGCCTCTCCTGAAATTTGAACAGGGCACCTATCAGGTGCGTACTTACCGAGGCCAAGATGCTGAGAGCGGTTCACCCTTGCACTGGCTACCAGCAGGTGCAGGAATCTTGCTGGAAGGTCTGGTAGTGCCGGGTAGGCTGAGGATAGAACACAGCAGGTACACAGGTTCAGGGAGGAGCTAGCGGCAGATAAGCACAGTCCGGGTCAGAGCTAGCAGGAGTGAGCAAAGTCCAGATCAGAGCTAGCAGCGGATCAGGGCAGGAAGTGCGAGAAGGTCCAAGGTGCAGGCAGGAGGTCAGGGGCAGGAGACAGGCAGCAGATCCGGAATACAGGCCGAGGGTCAACCACAGGAGAAAGGCAGAAGTCCGTAAGCAGGCCAGGGGGTCAAATCCAGAAGAAGTACAAGGGAAGCCAAGCCGGTCCGGGTCACAAACAGGAGATCAGGTAGTATTTAGCAGAACTTGGTACACAGGAAGCTGACAAACCAGCAACTCGTTCATGCATCTAGGCTTCTTTAAATAGGCCCGCCAGGATTCCTATTGCTGCGCCAGCGCGCATGCGCGTGCGCCGTTGCGCTGGCGCGCGCACCTGTGAATGCCGAAGCACCGTCCTGCGCATGCGCCGAAGCGCCGTTTCCCCGCACGTGCGCATTGGATGCTGACTGGCGCTGCTGGAAGGGAGATTTCCCTGACAGTGCCCCCCCTAGGGGCGGACTCCGGACGCCCAAACTGACCATCAATTCAGGGTGCTCTTGGTGAAAGGCTCGAATTAAGTGGGGAGCATGCAAGTTCCTAGATGGCTCCCAAGAATTGTCTTCCGGGGGGTACCCCTTCCACTTTACCAAGTATTGCAGCTGTCTGCCTCTCTTCCTGCAGCCCATAACAGACTCCACCTCGTATTCCTCTTCTCTATCTACTTCAACTGGTGAGGGAGGTGGCTCGTCTCTCCCAGGGAAGGAGCTGGGGATAACTGGCTTCAACAGGGATGTATGGAACACAGGGTGAATCCGGTAGGAATCCGGCAATGGCAATTCAAAGGCCACAGGGTTGATTGCCCTTTTGACTTTAAAAGGGCTGATGAACCTTGGCCCCAATTTCCGTGAGGGGATGGGCAGTCTAAGATTGGTGGAGGAGAGCCAAACTTCCTCCCCAACTTTGAAAGCTGGATTCTCCTTCCTTCCCCTGTCGTAATACTTTTTGTAGGACTCCTGGGCGTTCTGCATCAATGCTCGGAGTTTCTGGAAATTCAACTGAACAGAGGCTATCTGATCCTGGACCGCGGGGACAGAACTTTCAGGGATGTTTTCGTGGAGAAAGGAAGGGTGGAAGCCAAAGTTGGCCCAGAAGGGGGTCTGACTGGTAGCGGAATAAACTGAGTTGTTGTAGGCAAATTCGGCGTAAGTTAGTAGGGAAGACCAGTCATCCTGGAAAGAGGAGCAGAAGCAGCGGAGGTACTGTTCCAAGGTTTGGTTGGTTCTCTCTGAGGGTGATATGCTGATGAGAGGCAGACTTTGACTTCCAAGGACTTGCAGAGTTCCTTCCAAAACTTGGACGTGAACTGGACGCCTCTGTCAGAGGTGATGATTTTCGGTACCCCATGGAGCCCGATTATCTCCCTAAAAAAGATCTTGGCAGTATCCGCGGCAGAGGGCGTCCCGATCATCAGCAAAAAGTGCGCCATTTTGGAAAGACGGTCGATAACGTCCAGAATCGTGGCAAATCCTCCAGAGGGAGGCAGGTCAACGATGAAATCCATGGACACATCTGCCCATGGACGTTCAGGGACAGGTAATGGTCTGAGGAATCCCCAGCTCTTGGTGTTTGGTCCCTTACTGCGTTGGCACTGGGTGCAGGAAGCGACGTAAGACTTGCAATCTTGTCTCCAGCCTGGCCACCAGAAGGAGCGGGAGACCAGTTGCGTCGTTTTACGTGCTCCAAAGTGGCCAGCTAACTTATGATCATGGAAAGTCCTCAAGACCAGTGGCCTTACTTCCAGAGGGACAAAGACTTTGTCCTGGGACCAGAACAAATCATCATGCTTCTCCAGAGATGAGATTACTTGGTCGGAGCAGTGCCTGGAAGCGGCTTCAATAGTGGTTAGTAGGTCAGCCTGAGGGACCAGTAAGAAGTTCTGTGCGGACAGGATGGTACTTGGTTGTACTGTTGGGGAATTTTTGGGGAACATTCTGGAGACCGCATCTGCTTTCCCGTTCGGGCCTGTAGGAGATATGGAAGTTGAACCGGGTAAAGAAGAGAGCCCAACGAGCCTGCCTGGGTCGTAGTCATTTAGCTGTTCTTAAATATTCTAGGTTTTTATGATCCGTGAATATCATGATAGGGTGGACTGCCCCTTTTCAGAAGGTACCTCCACTCTTCCAGAGCGAATTTAATGGCCAGTAATTCTCTGTCTCCTACGTCGTAATTACGTTCTGGAGGAGTTAATTTCCGGGACGCAAAGGCTACCGGGTGTAGAAGGGCCTTGAGGCCCCGCCTTTGGGAGAGAATGGCCCCTGTGGCTGTTTCGTAAGCGTCCACCTCTAGGGTGAATGGCAGGAGAGGGTCCAGGTGTCGCAACACTGGTGCTGAGGTGAAAGCATCCTTTAAGAGAGTGAAGGCTTCCTGGGCTCCTGGTGACCAATAGAAACTGTTGCCCTGGCGGGTTAGTTGGGTGATTGGGGCCACGATAGAGGAAAACCCCACGATAAACCTCCTATAGAAGTTGGCAAAGCCTACGAACCATTGCACCCCCTTTTTGTCAGTTGGAGCTGGCCATTCCTGGATAGCCTTCACCTTTTGTGGGTCCATTGCGACCCCCTTAGATGGAAATGATGAACCCGAGGAATTGCACGGTGGTCTTTTCAAAGTCGCATTTCTCGGGCCTTAAGATAAAGTTTGTGCTCCCTAAGGATGGTGAGGACCATTGCGACATGGGTCCGATGTAGTTCAATGGAAGCGGAGAAAATAAGAATGTCGTCCAGGTAATACTACCAGAAAGTCGTCGAGGTGTTTTTGGAAGATATCGTTGACCAGATGTTGGAAGGTGGCAGGAGCATTGCAAAGCCCGAATGGCATGACTAAGAGTTCATAATGCCCGAATCGGGATCTGAAGGCGGTCTTCCACTCGTCTCCTGCCCTGATCCGGACGAGATTGTAGGCCCCTGAAGATCCAGTTTAGAAAAGATCCAAGCAGATCGAAAACGTTGGAACAGCTCCGGGATAAGGGGCAGCGGGTATCTGTTTTTGATAGTTATTTTGTTTAGCTCCCGGTAGTCGATGCAGGGCCTCAGGGAACCGTCTTTTGTGAACAAAGAAGATCCCTGCAACGGCTGGGGAGGAAGAAGGGCGGATGAATTTCTTCTCCAAGTTTTCGTCAATATAGGCCTTGAGGGCCTTCAACTTGGTCTTGGACAGAGGGAAGGTTCGACCAAACAGGATTTCTGAACCAGGCAGGAGATCAATGGGACAGTCGTATGGCCGATGAGGTGGTAAACGATCGGCCTGCTGTTTATCAAAGACATCCCGGAACTCCAAGTATACGGGAGGGACATGTTGCAGGTTGTCAGGTTTAGCAGTCAAAGTGGCACAAGTGGTAGAGGCTGAGGTGAGGCAGTTCTGGGAACAGTAAGGTGATGTGAAGCTGACCTCCTTTTTAGCCTAATTGATAAGGGGCTCGTGAGCCTGCAACCAGGGTAACCCCAAGATAATGGGGAACATTGGAGAGGGGATAAGGTCCAACCGGAGGAACTCTTGGTGGCCTGAGTCAGTGGTGGCAAGGATGGGTTTAGTCTCTTGTGTAATTAGTCCTGAACGGGGCAGGAACCCATCTGCCAGATGTATCTGAAGGCAGTGGTCCTTGGGTTGCAGAGGAAAATGGAGTCTTGAGGTGAGTGTGGAATCCAGAAAGCAGCTGTAAGCTCCAGAGTCAATGATTGCCGGAAGTCGGGTTGCCTCTCCTGGCAGCTGTAGGGAGACAAAAAGAACAGCATAAGCCTGGGGGATGCCAGAAACTTGGTAATTCAAAGTGTCTTTAGGAGAGGACTCACTGGGTCTCACTGGGCAGTTGTGCAGGAAGTGGCCGGTACCCCCACAGTAGAAACATAAATTGGCTTGGCGCCTGCGCTGTCTTTCTTCGGGAGTCAGGGAAGGCCGAACCAACCCGAGCTGCATGGGTTCAGGTTCTGGGAGAGATGATGCTGCAGAAGCAGGAGCAGGCGGATAGTGAGGAACAGGTCGGGCTGGAGTCCAGCTGGGACGGGTAAGCTGAAAACGTTCTGAGCGCCGCTCTCGTAGGCGCCTGTCAAGCTGGGTGGCAGACTGAATCAGGGTCTCCAAAGAGGTGGGGGTTTCCATCCTGGCCAGCTCGTCCTTGAGGGCTTCGGACAGTCCTTGGCGGTACTGGTATCTGAGGGCTGCCTCATTCCAGCCGGTATCGGCAGACCATTTCCTAAACTCTGCCGTGTAATCCTCCACTGGTCTTCTCCCTTGGGACAGACTGTGGAGAGCAGACTCTGCTGTAGCCGAACGTTGGGGATCGTCGTACAGTTGCGCCATACTCTCAAAGAATGTATCCACAGTGTCAAGTAAGGGACTTCTTTGCTCCATTAGGCTATGGGCCCAGGCTTGCGGTTCGTCGGTTAATAGGGAGATGATGAACCCCACCTTTACCTCTTCTGAGGAGAAAGTCCTAGGTTGGAGGGCGAAGTAAAGGGAGCAGGCCTTCTTGAAGGCCCGATACTTCTTGCGGATGCCCGAGAAACGTTCGGGTATCGGACCCTGGGCTCCGGGGTAGCCGTTATCACAGTAGGACTAGCCGAGGCTTGGGAGGTAGTGACTACACAGGCCGGAGTGGCAGCTGGAGGTGTTGGTCCTAGCAGGCCAAAGAGGTGCTGAAGGCGGCCATCCATTTGAGTATAGCCTTCTTGCAGTTTTTGAACTGCATTGGTCAATGCGGTGACCTGCTGGCAAAGGGCGTCACACGGGGAACGCGCTCTGTCGGCCTCAGACATTTGGCTGGTTTGTACTATCAGGTGCGTACTTACAGAGGCCGAGATGCTGAGAGCGGTTCACCCTTGCGACTCAGTGCACTCTGCCCCCTGGAGGTGAGACAGGGAGCGGATGGCACAAAGAGGCACTGGCTACCAGCAGGTACAGGAATCTTGCTGGAAGGTCTGGTAGTGCCGGGTAGGTGAGGGTAGAACACAGCAGGTACACAGGTTCAGGGAGGAGCTAGTGGCAGATAAGCACAGTCCAGGTCAGAGCTAGCAGGAGTGAGCAAAGTCCAGATCAGGGCTAGCAGCAGGTTCAAAAGTCCAGATCAGGGCAGGAAGTGCGAGAAGGTCAGGGGCAGGAGACAGGCAGCAGATCCGGAATACAGGCCGAGGGTCAATCACAGGAGAAAGGCAGAAGTCCATAAGCAGGCCAGGGGGTCAAATCCAGAAGTACAAGGGAAGCCAAGCCGGTCCGGTCACAAACAGGAGGTCAGGTAGTATTTAGCAGAACTTGGTACACAGGAAGCTGACAAACCAGCAACTCGTTCATGCATCTAGGCTTCTTTAAATAGGCACACCTGGATTCCTATTGGTGCACCAACGCGCATGCGCGCGCACCGTTGCGCCGGAACGCGCACCCGTGAACGCCGAAGCGCCGTCCTGCGCACGCACCGAAGCGCCGTTCCCCGCGCGTGCACATTGGATGCTGACTGGCGCTGCTGGAAGGGAGATTTCCCTGACAGCACCCCTGATCTTTCTACCAACTCTTCTGCCTCCACGCTACAGGTTCCCAGGTTTCCCAATACCTTTGGACACCACACTGTCATGTACCTTTAACAAATTATTTGGTTCATCATTGACAGACATATTCAAACCAACATTACACCTCTCAACGTTGCACAGATCACCAATGCCTTTTTTTTCAGCATTTGCTAGGGCAGAGTCTGCAGAGGGCACACATACTGGAGGGCCGTCATCACCCACGGGAACCTCACAGGACATCACCTCCCCGGGGTTCACCCACTCTGCAGGCAGCTGTCCTACCACTTGACCTGTTCTGATGCCATCTGTATGTAGCGGGGGTTTAAATTTAGGGGGATACACCTGGGTGGTAGTATGACCCAGGTGTGTTTAAATCAATGAAGGTATTTGGACCATTGTTAATTCATGGAGGACTTGGTGGTGTACTATTCTCCTTGGTCTGTGGGTGGCGGGGTTCCCACAGGTCTAAGGTAGATTCACTGCCGCAGTGCTGGCCTTTTTGTCCCCTTCCAGCGATGGTACGGCGAGGGCGGGGAACCTGCCGTGACGTCGCTGGAGGAGATAAAGGGGAGAGACGCCCTCACCACGAGGTCTGTTTCCTGCATCGCGCACCCAGGCACCTTCGGCCTGGGTGCGGGCGGTTCGGAGTTCCGGCCCAGGCGCCCTAGGCCTGGCCGGAGCGGAGTTGGCGTCCATCCCAGGCACCTTCAGCCTGGGGTGAGGTACTAAACCGGAGGCCTGGGGCCCAGTGACTTTGACTGGGTCCTGCAAGGGCGGAGGAGTCCGAGGGTCCCTGAGGTGGATGGGGCCCATGTCTGAGGTGGGGAGGTCACCCGTCTGAAGAGTCCGGAGCAGCATCAACCCGGTGACGGATGGGCCTTCGGTAACTCCCTTGGAGGGACATCTCCCCCTGACAGGGGCCACAACGCAGCGAAGGTACACCTATCTGCATTCTATTGAGTCGCTGGTAGAGACTCACAAGTTCTAAGTTCTCTTTAGCCAAGGCTATAGTAACCGCTGGTGAAACCACAGTGGTTTAGCGTACAATCAGGATAGTGCCTCGACCTGCTCACCCCACCGTATTGAACTGTTATTGGGTCTCAACCAGTTGGCTGGCAAAGAACTGTTTGATTGTGAGTGTGACAATAAAACAAGAGTTGGACCCTAATCGATGTGTGGTACTCTGGTTAATGAGAGCAAAGGGAAGTGTCAGCACAGCAAGACTTGGTCATTAACTAAACGCACAGGCCCGAGGAAAATAACTGGTACTGGCCTTCACCTCACTCACTGCCATGGGGAGGACATGGGCCGTAGCGCATCTTACTCTCACATACAAAATACCCCTAGATGAAACGGATGGAGTGAGGGCGCTACATGTATTTATATCCACCTGAACAGACAAGCTCTTGTCTGATCCACATACAATTTTTACCGCACTTCTTATCAGTTTCCCTGTCTCGGGGACCTTATTAGGTTTGTCACCTAAACCAAACATTGGACTGAGGACCCCAGTCTTTTTATCCACCTTCGGTTGAGCCCCGGTCAGGATTTCTGCTGCTTTCTGGTCCACACTTGGCCCTTCCATCTCATGTGATTCTTCCACTGGTACAGCATACACGCCCTTCACCGACAACTGACCAGTACTACCTTGGACCATAGCAGCAGAAATGCCTTCTACCTGGTTGTTAGGTGGTGAAACCTCAGACACTTTCTTTTCGCCAAAGACTCTCCCATATACCTCTTGTACAGGAAGTAACCCATCAGCATACCTAGAGGCAATTTTTAACACTAGTAATACAGTCATAAATAAACCATTTCGGTCTGGTCTTCCTTTGTGCTGTACCACCTGCCACTCAGGGGTCCACCTAATGGTACTCCGCAGTACCAGACTGTCTGACTGTGGTGGAGACACCCCAGTATAGACTGGCTGTACATCCCAAAGTTTAAGCATCTCCTTTAACACTTTTGTTAGAAACCATACCCTTGGCTCCAGACCCAAGTCCTTCCTAGGGACTTTCCTGACACTGGGGATGCAGACAGACTCACTTGCTGAGATGTGAGAGGTTGCAAGGTTTAATGGAACCTTCTCCCAGCTGGAGACAACCACAGCCTGGTGCTCTACCAGAGCGCTGCCAGGTGCTTGACTCATACCTAACTTCTCAGGTTCAGCACCAATGAACTGCTTCACATTACTAGTGACAACGTCACTTTGACACGCCATGTCAGCATCATTTTTGCAGGTTACGGACAAAGTGTCTGCTGTGTGCTCGCCCTTAAATGGTCCATATTTATCACGAGGGCTAACCCCTGCAGCAGCCACCGTGCCCTCAGGTATAAAGCCTCGTACACACGGCCGAGTTTCTCGTCCAAAACAGACAAGAAAAGTGCCGCGAGAGCTTTATTGTCGAGAAAACCGTTCGTGTGTATGGTTTTACGACGAGAAAACTGCCGTGAATCTCGAAGAGAAAAATAGAGAACCTGCTCTCTATTTTCTCGTTCGGATTCTAGATTTTCTCGTCGTGTTTCTCGCCGACGAGAAAAGGGTTCGTGTGTATGCTTTTACGACTCTTCAAAAAGCGCGCATGCTCAGAATCAAGTATGAGACGGGAGCGCATCTTCTGGTAAAACAAGCCTTCGTAATGGAGATAACACATTCGTCACGCTGTAAATTATTGCATCGTTTAAATGTTGTGCATTTAAATCTTCTTTAGAATGTTACAATAATGAAAACTAATGAATTTGTTTTGCTGCTGATATTCACACAGAGTTATGACTATCTATTTTAAACCTTTTTCATGCTGCTCTTAATAAGATTTAGCTGTATTATATTGTGCAAGATCTTCAGAATATTTTAATGTTTTATATTTTTTTAACAGATGTTAAATGTAATTTGTCAATGTTTTGATAGTGATCTCCCATTGTATATTTTAAATTTTAGTTGTGTCAAGTATACACCCTATATTTTTTAAAGAACACCTTTAATGATTTTTTTTTTTGGTGTTATCTGTCCCTTTTTTTTTTGGGTCAAATGTATCTGCTTACTCCAAAGGTAAATAAATAATTTTTATAACACATAGTCAAGTATAAACGTAAACAAAAAAAAACATTTATTCATGTCTGGAAGAAAATAAATAGAAGGCAGCGCTAGAGAACCTGCTGCCATTTGTGCATCCATGGGACCCCAGAGAACACATAAACCCTGTGTGGACACTAAAATTGGGAGCTTGAGAAGCACAACAGTTGTGAGCACAATCTGATGCTGGCCTCCCAGAGGTCAGGAACAGCAGCAGGTGATATATATGTCCCAAGTGTGTGGTACTACAACAGGCTGCCTTCTGTCCGACCACAATGAAGCAAGGCCATCACTTCCTCGTCTTCTTGGCAGCCTTCCCTGCAGCCTTCCCTGAAGCCTTCCCTGCAGCCTTCCCTGCAGCCTTCCCTGAAGCCTTCCTTCTGCGTGTGGCTGGAGGCTGGGCCACTGGAGGGGTACTCCTGTCAGGAGGAGGAGAAGGAGGAGGGGGTGGCGCAGAAGAAGAAGGTGGAGGAGGAGGTGGAGGAGAAGGGGGTGGCACAGAAGAAGAAGGTGGAGGTGGAGGAGGAGGTTGAGGTTGGGATAGTTGTGCAACCTCACATATGGCCGTATTGGGGGTAATTCTCTCCATCACCCCCTTGTTCAGCAAGGTGATGAGCAGGGGCTCGCATAGGAGGCGTTGCTCCATGCTCATCACCTTGAACTTGGCCTCAACTAGGCCGGCAATGGCCTCTTCAGGGGATGTGGGCTCCTGGAGGGTGGCATGTGCCTCTCTAATAAGGGCCATTGCTGCCTCACTAGTGGTCCTGTCCCTCCTGCTTCTTTACGGAAGGCGGATGGGAGGCACCTGAGATCTAGTGCTTCTCCTCGTGCCGGCCACCTCCTGTCTGCCACTGGGCCCTGCCACCTCCTGTCTGCCACTGGGCCCTGCCACCTCCTGTCTGCCACTGGGCCCTGCCACCTCCTGTCTGCCACTGGGCCCTGCCACCTCCTGGCTCACAGTGGGCCCTGCCTCCTCCTGCCTGACAGTTTCCAGACCCTCCTCCTGGCTGATTTCATCCTGTGTATGAAAAAGGGACAGTTTAATATTTTGGTTTATTATTTTCAATCAAATTTGAGATCATGAATGTAGCACTTTGAATGTAAATCAAGAGAAAAGACAAATATTTTTAGGACTACATCAGATTGACTATTTAGCACCCAATTTAAGGCAGACTAATGTCTCTAGATCCTGATTTCACTTTTGGAACCCAAAATAGTTTAGGATTTTCATCTTGACTTCTTTTTCCTGCATTAAGTTTATCACAATACATTTTCAATAAATACTATACCTGGCTCCAGATGTCCAAATCAGCTTCTTCCAGGATGGCTGCCTCCTCTTGTTCCAGAGAAGGCTCAGGTTGGCTGCAGGGAAGTCTGGGGGGAAGAGTGGATAGTGATGGCCTTGCCTCAATGTGGTCATCCAGAAAGGACATCCTGCTATAGTACCACAAATTGGGGACATACACATCATCTGCTGCTGCTCCTGACCTCTGAGAAGCCAGGACCTTAGGGCGTTCAGTCCTGTATGTGCCTCTCAAGCTCCCAATTTTAGTGTCCACCTGTTTTGCTGTTGCTGTGGGCACCTTGGTATGCACAAATGGGAGCAGGGTCTCCAGCGCTGCTTTTCTTACCCCTTTTTTTCTATGGATGGGGTTTTTGGTTTCCCACAGAGTGGGCAGCTCCCTTACCCGGTCTATAAATTCCGCAAGGAATTCCTTGTCACTTATGAAGACATTCATTTTGGGTCTGCAAGCCAAAAAATGTTTTAAAAAATAATGTGAGGCACACAGTCTAACCTCCTGTAAATCTTAGTCACCATATATATCCTCCAACATTCTCTAGACAGTATAGGCCACCAATTTCTAGAAGTCTACAAATCACATACCTTCATTCGCACGTCCGTCACATGTGTGTTTGCTATATATACACCACGCATGCGTAAAACTACGCACTTGTTGCTCCGCACACGTCGCCCGCCCATGACGTTCTAATTAACATCTTTTCCCCGCCCCTTCTCTTTCGGCGCGCAGACAGATATGGCGGATTCACAGCAGGTGTCTGCTAATTCCTCAAATAACGAGGAGGAGACAAGCCCGGAGACTGAGGAAACGTCACGATCAAGGAGGAGATTCAAGGCATCTAATATGTCTTACGCGGAGATGGCGGAGATGGTGGACATCTTACTAAAGTCGGATTATGATGCAAACCATGGGCCGTATAGCAAACCTAATCGAAGGAAGGCCAAAATCATGAAGAAAGTCGTGAAGAGTCTGAAGAAGAATTTCAGGGTGAAACGATCAAATGAGCAGCTCAGAAAGAGGTGGTCAGACCTCAAACTGAGGGAGCCGGAGCAGTTAAGGAGCATTAAGAGAATGCTAGAAAAAAGTAAGTACTTTTTGCACATTTTTCATATTATTGTATTTCACAACTTGCATGTTGCTCCATGTTATTGCATTTTTCTATTGTACTACCTTACAAAATGTTATAGTTTGAACTTGGTTTGGCACAGTAATCGTTCGTTACAGACACATCGTTCGGCCACTATCCTCGATTTTTATAGATTTTACAGGGTTAAACAAATTTACACATCTGTCTGTTTTTAGTCAATTGTTGTTCTTACATTGTTGGCTAGATGATGTGTTTGTAAAGAGAATGAAATGTAAACTTTAATCAGTGAAAAGGAGAGGACACTCAGCAGCTGGTTCCACATCTGTACTTTTGACCACTATAGTGTGGGCCACCAGAACCACATTTTTTGGGTGTCCCACACAGGTGCATCAGTGAATTTTTGTGGTGCCTCCATGTATCAAAATTGACAGCCAAAGGTGAATAGTAAAGAAATTATTGTGAACAAATAATGGCTTCATCTGGAAATTCCGCCCAAACAGACACTTGTACCCCACTTCCAAGCAATTTAGCCTGTTTTTATTTTTAAATGTGAATTTCTGTGTGATAACTAGACCTTTTGTTTGATTCTCGTAGGGGAGAGAAGACTGGGAGGAGAACACTCCAGGGAGCACAGGAACCCCACACCTTCTAAACAACCCCAACCTCACCAAGACCCACAACCTGAGGATATTGAGGAAGTTGAAGAGGTGGAGGAAGGAGAAGTGCAGGAAGGAGAAGTGGATGACGTGGTGGAACTGGTCACCACAACAGGTCAGTATCTGTCACCACAGCTTCAGGTAAGAGATGTAGGCCTACAGAGTTATAATACCTTTTTTATTTTTTTATAGGGGATGTAAATGTTGGGGTGAAAGAGTACGCGTTTCTCTGCTGACAGTGCCCTATGAATCATACAGCAAGTGATGGAATGTAGCACAGAACTGGACAGAATTAAGCAAAGAATTCATGTGATGGATCAAACCTTTAAAAGACATCCTAGATGTTTTGGGGACAATTGAATAAGGCAACCAAACCCCCATTTTTGGTTAGAGATTGTTCTTCCCCCTTTTTTTTCTCTTTTAGACAATCAAGCCAGCCAAAATTTGAATATGCACACAGTGTGGCAACATGTGCCATCTGCCATCAGGGGATATCCATGTACGTGTTATGGGGGTGCAACCCCTTCCTCGTATCTCAAGTAGGTGAACTGAAGAAGGGGTTGCACCCCCAAAACACGTCCATTGATCACCCCTGATGGCAGATAGCACATGTTGACAATAGGGATCAGGAGTCAAAAATCCCTATTGAAAATGACTTCAAATTGTGTGCATATTCAAATTTTGGCATGGCCAGGGGTGCCAATACCCCATATTAGGACGGCCAGATAGAGACATATTTTGTGTAAGTGAATGTCTTGTATTGCCAAGAGGTATCCAATGTTGTAGTTTGTTGAATGCTACAGATGGTTTTGTATTTTTGTAAAAAAAAAAAATGCCGGTTTGTGGCCAGCCAATAAAAAAAAAAAAAAGTTCTATTTACCATGTGTGTGAATGTGCACAGAGTAAAATGTTTGAAATAAAACAAAGTGTAGCTCCTTTTTCAAATACGCTCTAACCTTATTTGTGTATATTTTTGTGGTTCATAGTGAAATGGTTGGTATTTACTAAAGGAAAATACACTTGGCACTACAAATGCAATAAGACAAACTAGGAGACAGGAAAAAACAAAGTTACAAGATTAAATCAGATTTTTATTGAGTTCTTTCTGCACGAATCTTTACACATGGCCTGGCATAGGAATTGCCCCCCTACCCGTGAAATATTGCATATATTTCTCCCGAACCTCACGGGCATTTTTGGAGGGCAAGCCAGGACGGGCAGATTCGAGGCCCGGCAGGGTATTGCCATAGGAAAGTCCTGCCTAAGGCAATATTGAGGCCATATAATTTGTGGATTTTTGGCTAAGAAAATTATGGAGCACACAGCAGCATAAAACGACAACGTTTATCTTGTACTCCGCCAAGTGAATTGGAGTCATAAAAAGGCGGAACCGGCTGGCCATTATCCCGAAGGCACTTTCAACGACTCTTCGGGCCCTGGCCAGCCGGTAGTTAAACACCCTCTTCTCTGGGGTCAGGGTCCTCTGGGGAAAGGGCCTCATGAGGTGCGGTCCGAGTCCGAAGGCTTCATCAGCCAAAAAAACAAAGGGGAGTCCTTCAACATTCCCTGCATCCAGTGGCAATGCAAGGTCGTCACTCTGGAGACGGAGGGCAAACTCCGTCTGGATGAAGGATCCCCCATCGGACATCCGGCCATTCTTCCCCACATCCACATAGAGGAATTCATACCGTGCTGACACCACCGCCATCAGCACAATGCTATGAAACCCCTTGTAGTTGTAGTAGTAGGACCCAGAACGGGCTGGCGGCATGATGCGGACATGCTTCCCATCAATGGCACCACCGCAGTTGGGGAAGTCCCACAGCGTGGCAAACTCCGATGCCACAGTCTGCCATTCCTGTGGCGTGGAAGGAAGCTGTGGAGTCAAACAAGATAAAAAAATATTAGTACTTTTGCACATAACATTGCAAGCAGATTAGAATAAAATACATTCGAGGCCAACATCAATAAAAAACTCAGTTTAATGTGTTTTTACTAAGTATAATGGAAGGCTCAAGTTTCATATTCATCACCCCCTCTGATGGTCCATTATAACCAAATTTGGGGGGGGATAGATGTGTTTGGCCACATGATAGCATTGCAGTGGCGGGGCGTCCAGAGTGGGCGCTGGAGCACTGCCCCCTCTCTCCTGCGCCCGTCACTCAGAACAATACATAGGTTCATGCCTTGCATGAACCTATGTATTGTCAATGCCGCCCACTATTCAGGTGGATGGCCCCCTGTTGAGCGACGGACATATGAATAACTGCACCATTTTTGGGGTGAAAATTGCCAATCAGAGACAGGGGGCAAATAGGCTTGGCGATTACAGCCTGAGGGATGTAATTGGCTTCATAAAAGTTAAACAGGGGACGCAGGGGGGGGGGGCATTCCTTGGGTAAACACTGACAGGCTCCTCTGCCAATCATGTTCACCAAGTCTGTTTACCTGTAACATGATTGGCTGATGCAACATCGAGGGCAGGAGAAGACATCAAGGACAGAAGAAGGATGGCGCTGACCAGAAGAAGGAAAGTGCAGGGCTGGGGGGGAACTGGCTGCATTGGAGGGGGCAAAATGGATGCATTGGAGGGGGCAAAATGGATGCATTGGAGGGGGCAAAATGGATGCAATGGAGGGGGCAAACTGGTGGCGTTTAATAGGCACAGTCGCAAAAATGGAGGAATTTTATATCAAAAATTTGGGGGTGGCCCCCCAAACATTTGGAGCACCAGTCGCCACTGATGGAGAGGTTAGTGAAGGGAAATATGCATGGAGGAGAAAAAAGGGGCATTTAAAAGCTTCCAGCATGCATGAGGACAAAGGGGACATTCTCAGCATATTACAATCATGGTAATTAGGGAAGGTTGAAAGAAATACAATACATTAGCATACATTAAATACATAAAATGTGATGTAAAAGGAGCAAACTTACCCTAATATAGTCCTCCTGCAGGACTTGTATAATGGCAGAACAGGTATCTGGGATTATGAGGCCCAGAGCCTGGGGGGAGATGCCTGTCGTGAACTTCAAGTCCTGAAGACTTCTCCCTGTTGCCAGGTAACGTAACGTGGCGATTGAGCCTCTGCTCAGCACTGATGGCTTCCCGCATAACGGTGTCCTGTCTGGTAATATAGGGGGACACCAAAGCCAACAGCTGCTGAAAAACGGGGTCAGACATCCGCAGAAAATTCCTGTAGTCCTCAGGATTATTCTCGACGATCTCCCGCAGCAGAGGCATATGGCAGAATTGGCCCCGCTGGAGCAACCAATTCTTGGTCCATGAACTCCTCCACACCCCGTTCATGGACTCGTCTTGGTCCAAAACAAGCAGACCAACACCAAGCGCCCGCACAGCACGAACTCGACGACGAGAACGTACCCGCGACATGGCTAGGAAATGGTCGTCTTATCAGAACGTACAGAACAGAACGCACTTTAGAGCAGCAAGGCCTATGAAGAACGAACTTAAATTCAGAAACGAACGGGCAAGAACGCACTGTAAAACAGATACGACCTGCCTACACGCCCTGAAAGACAAGATACGAACCCACAAGCACAAACTGAACAGCAGAAAACTAACTGAAAGCACGAAGACTGAAAAGCGCAAATCGTCTCTTCCCAAACTTTTACTTCACACGCGGTAACACAAGATCAGCAAAAGCAGCCCAAGGGGTGGCGCCAGGGAAATCGATCTTCCCCTTTATACTGCCGTCGTACGTGCTGGACGTGACCGCGCAGAACAACGAGGAAATTTGGAATTGTCAGTGTGTACGCATGGAAAGCTTGACGAGAAACTCGTCAAGGTTAACAAGAATCTCGTCGAAAAAAACGACGTGTTTTTAACGACGAGAAACTCGGCCGTGTGTACGAGGCTTCAGCTGTTCTGCCGTCCCTCCTGCTGGCACAGCAGAAACTTTGTCCACCTTATTTTTGTGCATGAAAGCCTCATCTATCAGGGACATTAGATTTTTATCCCAATGCGTTGTAGCTGTGCTCCATTCACCGGCGGTCCTCAGCCCTGATCCATCCGCCCAGTGTTTCGCTTGCGTCTATCTAGCAAGGTTACTCTGTGGTATAACAAGGAAGCTGAGACTTCTGCAGTGTGTGAATGTGCTTTTACTATACAAGATGCTGTACATACGAAACTATTACAATATTAGGACTAAAATACAAGACTGACATATATCTATAACAAGCAAAATGCCTAGAAAATAGAACAGCCTATGGTCTATAACTACAAATACATTTAAAGGTTACTTAACTTGGATTACGCTTTGTTCATGATCTCCATTGGCAATGATTCTTCTTGGAGACCAGGGTCTGTTCTTCTTATGAGTGGCTTTCTTCTGATGTTACAGCAACATGGTGTGTCTGTGTCCTAGCTTATGCCCTGCTTTTATGTGTGCTGTTTACCATTGTTACCAAACAGAAAACATAGCTGTAGCTGTATTTCAACAATAGCATTGAATACAACAATGCTATCTACCTATTGTCTACTCAAAACGAAACCTGTAATCTAAACTGTAATTCTTTTAGTTTGAGAGCTGAAAGAAATCTAAACAAGTAATGCCTTACTTGTTTACTGAATACAGGTAATGTACTAAATACAACAATGGTATCTAATCCCATTGTCATTTGTTTGAGAAATCTACTCAAACAAAAGGCTGACAGGTAATCTGTAAAATTGTCCCATGTATCCTATGTCTGATTAATATACTAAAAATCATATTTTTAACAAACGCAATACACCCAGGGAGACACATTAGAATAGACGGGTTTAGTTGCAGATTCATCACCCAAATTACGAATCATGGCAGACTTCGGTAACACATGTTTTAGCACCACAGGTTGCAATACACCACAACCACCACCTTGCTCGGGCGGTGCTCCATAAGCCTCACACACCTTTGCATTTTTCACAGGTTGTGTTAACCCACCATTTACCGGCACATTTTTAGTACTAGCAGCTTGCACTAACACATTACCATTACATGGTACAGTTCCACTCTGTCCCAACAGAGTGACATCGCAGTTGTCCATGGCAACCTCCAACTCCAATACATGAAGTTCCCTGGAGTATTCTGGGGACAACTGTGCTGTCTTACCACCAATTGCTACAGGCAACGACCCATTTGTGACAACAGCTTTTGCTCTGGAAGAACCTGGGGTTTTCCCAACAGCAGCAAACTTTTCATTAACAGTAACACTTAAAGCATTTTTAGTTTTTGCAGGCTGTCCTAGCTGTTGTGGAGATTTTTATGGAGATGTATTTAATATGTATTGTCATAGTGTCACCCAGTGTTAGTACTTCCGCAACCCGCTCTAAAAGAGCTGATTGGGGTAGTGTGAGGCTGGTTGAATCCCGTCTGATAGGGGAAAACGTTTTGAGGTTGGAGTGTGATGTTTGCAGGGTGCGGATATGTCCGCCAACGGGGGCCCTCTGTGCATTAGCATGGACGATCGTTAAGGAGGGGATATGCTCGCTCTGCAATGACATCATTGGTTATAGGCGGATGGGCGCTCTTGTCTCTGCTATGTCTGATCAACATTGGTTGGAATTCGTAGCGTGCGTCTGCAGATAGCCTCCCTCCCCCATTCAATAATAGTATAATCTTATTATGCGTTATTCTATGGAATGGCGCAGAATAAGAATTCCTATCAACGGTAACTTTAGCCATCATACGTTATTGTATTCATGTATGACATATCCTGTTGGAAGGAATGTCCAAGTATTGTCATTTTCCTGTGAGGAGGGAACATCCTATGAGGTTCCCGCCCATGGGGAGGGGATTGGTTGCTGCAGCCAATCACCTCCTGTCTTGAGATCTTTTGAGTTTAATAAAAGCCTATGAGTAGGCGTCGGCTTGACAGTCTTTGCTGGAATGGCCTGATAAGAAGATAAGACCTGTGTTGGTGGTTTCCTTGATTGAATGATGGAATGAACGGTGAGTGGACTTTAGCAAACTTAACTTAACGATAGCATTACTTCAAGAAGATGAAATCTGATGTGTGCTTAGATAGCACAGGAATTATAGGCTGTGTGCTCTGTAAACAGCAGCCTAAAATTCCACAACATAGCCCACTGCCAACTTGAGGCTGGCAGACATTAGACACAACACTTTTAGTCATCAACACAGGTTCTGTTTGGACTTTAACCCCTGCATTCCCACTGGGTATGAAAAAGTAATTCTCAAGCGCACATTCTGTGGCCCCACTAACTGGGGTCACTCTCACATCATAATGGACAGTCTCGTAGCCAGTTCTTTTATACCTGAAATCAGCAGTTCCAGGCATCATTTCATTAAAGATAGTCTTACCCACCCTGTGGGGTCACCATCTTCATTTGAGTACGTTGTCTTAAGAACCAGTCCTCAGCCGCACATTTACTGGCCAACTCCCCTTTGTGGCCATGGGATGAAATCACAGCAGGCATCTCCCACTGTTTAGCACCCCCTGCAGACACCACAGAAAACTCCTCCTTGTTGCCAGGGGTGACTGCAAACATATTTGCAAAGGAATCTTGGCCCACAGGTAAAGAGTTCTGCTCAGCAACATTATCGTCAGGTGCACCCCAGAATCTAGGGCAAGACAATATTTCGTGCCCCAGCTGGCCACATTCCAGGCATGGTACTGGACGACTTTTCCCCAGTGCGTTTCTCTCCTGATGATTCCCTCCAGGCACAACTTCCACTCTCGTTGCCATGGGAGATCGCAGTCTCCCAGCAGAGCTTTGCTGGCTCTCTCCAACATGCTGGATTGGCTCCTCCGGAAGCCACTTGTCACGACCCTTGGGAGGCACACCCCATGGTCCACAGACAGCCCGACTGGCCTCCTCAGTGTTGCTATGGGCAACCACTCTCTGTCCTGGCATTTGATCAGCCTCACTTCTGGCATATAACACAGGCTTCTCAGACCTTTGTTTTGCTAGGTAGCTTTGCACTGGAGCCAGGGACAAAAGGCACTTGTAGACTGCATGCCCCCACTTACTGCACTGCAAACAGCGCACTTGGTTCCATGTCTTGACAGGGTTTCCCACACTGCATCTGCTGGACCCTGTCTCAAGCTGTGTCACTTTCACACTTTTCGCAACAGCTGCTGGTTTAACTGCAGCAGCGTTGCCAGGGGCAACAACACCCCTCTCCCAGGCATGGACACTCGGCAGCTCTCTTTTTGTATCAAAGGTTGGCTTGCCTTCCACTTTAGCTTGGTCCAATCCTGCCAGGTGTCGCTTGCACCAATCCACTGCAGATTCAAACGCTGGTGGACTCTCCACACTACCCGTCATCTGTGCACTCATTGCACCAGGGTTGCTAGGGACAACAGCAGCTCTCTTTTCCCTTGGAAAACTCTGTTTAGGCATGTATGGGGTTCAATCAGGCGGTAACAACCCCTCCAGCCACAGAGCTCTATCTATCATCTCAGCCATCCTTGCTTCTTTTAGGCGTTTTGATCGCCCCATACTCACAATTACTCCCCAAAAAATTTTTTTGCCCAGTTCAGCAACAAATTGGAGCACTGTCTCTTTAAGGCTAGTTACCTTTCTCTTGCAGGTTATCCTCACCTGCACACACACAGATTATGCAGTTTCTGGCAATAAAAACACAGTTCATATAACTGATGAACTTACTTGAGATTGTAGGGATCTCAGATTGTGCCAAAATTCTCCACCACGTGTGAAGGACTAGCATTAAAGGTAGAGCTTGAAGGACACCACCACTCGCTGGGTCTTCTTTTTGAGGGCTTTATTTGCCCATTTTTATTAAAAGAAGTTCAAACAAAATCAAAGGTTTCCCTCGCAGGGGTTTCAACACTCCTTTTCATCAATAACATGACATTCAGCCTCCTGGCTTATACATACAGCAGTGCTGCTCAGGCCTTCCACTTCAGGCTCTTGTCTGTCTCCTACAGACTATTCCATTGGCAACACCGTCCATTTTGATAGCAGCCCCTCGCTGCTCTGACCCTCAGACCTGGGTCTCTGGCTTCCAGTGTGCAGACAACCACTCTCTGGCTTCTCCAGTGCACACTTGCACTCTATGGCTTCCCCAGTGCACACCTGCATTCGTCGGGAGGGTGGAGCCCAGAATGCTGGTCCTGACTCTACTATCAGGCCCACACACACCTGAACAATCAGTGTGCAGTTGAGTCTCAAAACCTGGATCCAGGACTGGGGATTTCATCCCACCCGGATCTCTAAGAAAACCCCAGGCTCCAGGTCCCAAAGTGGACTTTAGTAAATCATGAGGAAACTGAAAAGCCTGTTTCCTCCCAAACAAGCAAATACCCTGGAGCCCCTCAACCTGCCTGGTTGAGAATCCTGTATTCATACACTGGTGGGGTACCACACTACCACAATACACATTTCTTTATTGATTGGATCCCTTTTAATTTAAATTCACCCTAGCTGCCTCTGAAATGCCACATCAAAAAGATCCTCAACATACCACTAGGTAAGGGCTGCAACAATCAGGTAAGTTTCTTAATTCAAAAGAGCATTTTTTTGCGGGGTACATGGAAACACCGCTTTGTTCTGTTTCCACAGCCCGCACCGCGAGTCAGCCCGCAGATCTTCCCACCGGAGTTCTCGTGATAGGGGATCAGGAGGACACAGAAGCTCTGGTCACTCACATTCATCTTCGTCCAATGCTTCCCACAGCAGTCGAAGGTCACCCCGACATACCTCAAACAGACATGATTCCCAGTGCAAGCTCTCGCAGCCAGGGAAAAAGGACTGTTGGGTGTGTGGTAAGCAAGCCGGGTAATTTGGCATGTGGTCAGTGTCTCTTTGAAGCTACAGCAGACAAGCAGGGATCCAAAGACTCAATTAAAGATTTGGTCAAGGATACCATTCGGGAATTGGCCCTATCCCAGGATCAGTCAGCTCCACCTATGGTGCAAAGGGCAATAGAGACGCCTAGCCTCCAACCTGATTCAGAAGCCAATTCGGAAGATGAATCAAAACGCAGCTGAAGAAAGCACGTCATTTGATTTCGGTTTAGTAGAACCTTTTATTGTCGCTGTTAAAGATGCGATTCAGTGGGAGGAAGATCCTGAGCCTCCGTCCAAAACAAAAAAATATTTCCCTCATCTGACCAAGAAGATTTCAACCTTCCCTTTAATGGACGAGATTAAAGGTGTTACGTACCTGCCGGATGAGCCTGACGTGCAGTGGGAAGGCCTCTCGTACAACCCCGGCTCAAGGGCCACCAATGTTGCAACAGTGGCCGCAAGAGCCTGGCGGTGTATGGGTGCCTGGTTCGTCTTTGGTCTTGTCAGTTCAGCTGGTGCAGCAGGGAACAGAAAGCAGGCTGGTAGGTGCACTGGCTGGGGAGACACTGAATACGTAGTCAGACAAGCCGGGTTTGGTAACAGACGATCAGATGTAGGTATAGACGACAGGCAGAGAATGGTCAGGATGCAGGCAAAGTTCGGCAACAGGAAATCAAGCAGTGTAGAGCTGAGCGTGGTTACAAGGCAGGCCGGGATCAGGATAATAGAGATCAATCGTAGTCAAACAAGCCGGGTCAAACACAGGAAACAGATCAGATCACAGGAAGACACTGGAACAGGTATGAACTGCAGATCAGGCAGCGAAGACACAGTGCTGCTGAGGTGTTTAAATAAGGCAGCCTGTTGCCAATCACTGAAATCAGTCTGCACTATTAACCCTTAGGTGGCAGATCCATGACATTGCCCCCCCCCCCCTTACGGGCAACCTCCGGGTGCCCAACAGGTCTCTCTTCTGTGAATTTCTGCGAAAAAAAGGCATTAACAAGGTCTCTGGCGTGCACATCCTGTTCAACCTCCCAAGAGTTATCCTCCGGGCCATAACCTTTCCACTTAACCAGGTACTGTACCTGATTCCTTCTTCTCCTACAGTCTATGATAGCCTCCACCTCATACTCCTCTTCGCCATTGATGGTCAAAGGTTCTGGTGGCTTGGATACTCTATCTGGAAAAGAGTCAGGGACTGCGGGTTTCAAGAGAGAAACATGGAAGACAGGATGTATCTTAAGTGAATCAGGTAAAGATAATTCATAAGCAACCTCATTAAGTTTCCTCTTGACTGGGAATGGTCCCACAAATTTAGGTGCCAGTTTCTTTGAGGGACATGCCAACCTGAGATTCGTAGTAGACAACCATACCTGGTCTCCCGGGTGGAGAATCAGTTCACCCCTCCTTTTCCTGTCAAAAGCCATCTTGCTTGCTGCTTGTGCCTTGGTAACCGTTTCTTGAAGCAACTTATTGTTGCGGTTTAGGAAATCCACGGTGTCTTGGACAGCAGGAACTGTGGTCTCTGGAATAAAGTCGGGCAAGAAGGATGGGTGAAAACCATAATTTGCAAAGAAGGGTGACTGACCTGTGGCAGAGTGCGTGGCATTATTGTAGGCGAACTCCGCCAGTGTCAGCAGCGTTACCCAGTCATCCTGGACAAAAGTGGTGAAGCATCGGATATACTGTTCCAATGTCTGATTGGTTCTCTCTGTCTGTCCATTGGTCTGGGGATGGTAGGCGGAGGACAAGGATCTTTCAATTTTAAGGGCTTCACACAGAGTTTTCCAGAATCTGGAAGTGAACTGAACCCCCCGATCGGAGACAATGTTCATAGGGACTCCTTGAAGCCTCACAATCTCTCTGATAAATACTTGAGCCGTCTCCATGGCCGAGGGAGTACTCTTCAGAGGCAAGAAATGGGCCATTTTGGACAGTCGGTCCACTATCACAAAGATGGCTGTGCATCCTTCCGATGGGGGAAGTTCCACAATGAAATCCATGGCTATAATTTTCCATGGTCTGTCAGGGACTGGCAGTGGCCGAAGTAGACCCCAAGCTCTGTTCTTTGTACCCTTGCTGCGGTTGCAGATTGCACAGGAATTCACATACCTCTTACAGGTTTCTTCTAGGTCCGGCCACCAAAATGTGCGTTTCAGGAGATCAAGCGTCTTGTGGACCCCAAAATGACCTGCTAGGGGATGATCATGAGAAAGACCGAAAATGGTTATACGTAAACATTCAGGCACAAATACCTTGCTTCCGTTAAACAGCAATCCTTCCCGGAGTGTCAGCATGACCCCTGGAGGGTTAGGAACGTCTGTCGAAGCCCGCTTCATTTGGTTGAGGAGGTTGCCCTGTAAAAGTAAGAATTTATTGTCAGACAAGATTGTATCTGCTACTGGTGGTTCCTTGGGGTCATCGAACATACGAGACCGTGCATCTGGTTTGACATTCTTCGAGCCCGGCCAATAGATAATGTGGAGCACAAATTGGGAAAAGAACAGGGCCCAATGTGCTTGACGTGTCTTTAGACGTTTAGCAGTCCTCAAGTACTCAAGATTTTTGTGGTCAGTAGAGACCAATATGGGATGCGCTGCTCCCTCCAGGAGGTATCTCCACTCTTCTAAAGCCGCCTTAATGGCCAGTAATTCTCGGTCCCCAATGTCATAGTTTCTCTCTGCTGGGGAGAGCCTGTGGGAGAAAAAGGCTACTGGATGCGTCAGATCCCTAGGGCCTTGGCGTTGGGAGATGACTGCTCCAATAGCGACTTCAGATGCATCTACTTCTAGTGTAAACGGCAGAGACGGGTCCGGGTGACCAAGAACAGGTGCTTCAAGGTTTCAAATGCGGCTTGTGCCTCGGGTGTCCAATGGAAGCGAAGGTTCTGTCTAGACAGCTGTGTGATAGGGGTGATGATGGCAGAAATGCCCTTAATGAACCTGTAAAAGTTGGCAAATCCTACGAAGTGCTGAACCCCCTTCTTGTCGGTAGGTGCAGGCCAGTCTAAGATAGCAGAAACCTTTTCAGAGTCCATCTTGATCCCTTCAGGTGAGATTATCAGTCCCAGGAATTGGATGCTGCTTTGTTCAAATTCACATTTTTCACCTTTAGCATATAGTCCGTGTTGGCGGAGCCGGCTCAGCACCCTTTTGACATGACCTCGATTAGAGTCTAGAGAAATGGAAAAAATCAGGATGTCATCTAGGTAAACAATCAAAAATATATCCAGGAAGTCTCGGAATATATCATTGACAAAGTGTTGGAAAGTAGCCGGGGCATTGCATAGTCCAAAGGACATCACTAGGTATTCATAGTGGCCAAATCGGGTGCGAAAGGCCGTCTTCCACTCATCCCCTTAAAGGATGTGGACTAAATTGTAGGCCCCCCGTAGACCTAGTTTGGTGAAGATGGTTGCCAACCTTAATCTCTGAAATAGTTTGGGTACTAGAGGAAGAGGATATCGGTTTTTAACTGTAATTTTGTTGAGCTCCCGATAGTCCACACAAGGTCGTAGGGAGTGGTCCTTTTTCTCAACAAAAAATATTCCTGCTCCTGCTGGGGAGGTAGATGGTCGGATGAACCCCTTTTTCAAGTTTTCTTGGATATACTCTTTTTAGTGCCTCCTGTTCTCGTTCAGTGAGGGGGAAGATTCTACCGAAAGGGATTTCAGACCCTGGAAGCAGTTCAATTGGGCAGTCGTATGAACGATGCAGGGGAAGAATGTCAGCCCCTCGCTTACTAAAGACATCCAGGAACTCATGGTAGGGTTCAGGTACGTCTTGCCGCACCTCAGACTCAGAGTCCACACAAAATAGTGTTGTAGAAGAAGCTGGGGACCTAGGTAGGCAGTGCTCCTGGCAATAGGCTGAGTGGAAGTTGATTCTCCCTGTGGCCCAGTCAACTTGCGGATTATGCGCCTGCAGCCAGGGTAGGCCCAGAATAACAGGGAATAGCGGGGAGGTGATGACATCAAGGCTTAGGATTTCCTTATGTTGGGAGGAAGCCAACACGGGTAAGGGAAATGTCTCTTAGGTCACAGGTCCAGAATTGATACATGACCCGTCAGCTAGAAAAAACAGCAAGTCCTTGAGCTTTAGGTCTCAAGGGGATGCGTTGTTGTGTTGCAAAGGTTAGATCGATGAAGCAACTGCAGGCCCCGGAATCAATGATCGCGGTAACTGCCACTACCCTTTCTAGCAGCTGAAAAGAGATGGGAAGGATTAGGTTGGTGGCATTGGTAGGTAAAGAAAAGTTATTAACTGAAGAAATCATCCGCCACTTGCGTGTCTTGGTTGGACAGGAACGTACATAGTGGCCCGCTTCCCCACAGTATAGGCAGAGGTTATTCTGTCGTCGGTGCAGGCGTTCCTCTGGAGACAGAGAGGGGCGTATTAGGCCGATTTGCATAGGCTCTGGTGCTTCAGTGGCAGCAGTAGCAGAAGCGGGCTGAACTGGAGTGAAGCTAACAGGTGCGGAGTGAGTGGGAGCTGGGATCCGGGGCATCATCCAGACTGGACGTGGCTGCTGGGCTGATCTTTCGGATCGTCGCTCACGGAGACGACGGTCAATTTGAATGGCCAGTGTGATAAGGGCCTCCAGGGTATTTGGGACTCCGACACGTGCCAATTCGTCTTTCAGACCTTCTGATAACCCCAAGCGGAACTGGTGTCGCAGGGCTGCGTCATTCCACTGTGTGTTTGCACTCCAGCGTCTAAAGTCTGTAACATAATCTTCGGCCGTTCTGCGGCCTTGCTGGAGTGCATGAAGGGCAGCCTCTGCTGTGGTGGTTCGTTGCGGGTCGTCGTATAATTCGGCCATCGCGCCGAAGAAGGCGGACATGGACTGTAACAATACATCCTTCTTTTCCAACATCCGATGAGCCCAGGACTGGGGCTCACCCTGAAGCAGTGATATGATGAATCCTACTTTGGTGGTTTTAAGGGAGAAAGTTCGAGGTTGCAGGGCGAAGTACAGTTCACATGCGTTGCGGAAGGATCAAAATTTTCCCCGGTCACCTGAAAATCTCTCTGGTGCTGGAACTCTGGGTTCAGGGTGCAGCATCACCACTGAGGTTGCTGCAGTGGCAGTCCTTGAGACAGAAGGCTCAGCAGTGCTTGCTGGTGTAGCTAGAGTCTGTACACATTGTTCCAATTGCGTATAACTCTCCTGTAGAGATTTGACTGCTTGGGTAAGGGCTGCAAGGTGCTGGCAGATGTCATCCATGGCCGACTTCCCACTTGTAGGCTCAGACATGGCTGCCTGATACTGTTACGTACCGGCCGGATGAGCCTGACGTGCAGTGGGAAGGCCTCTCGTACAACCCCGGCTCAAGGGCCACCGATGTTGCAACAGTGGCCGCAAGAGCCTGGCGGTGTATGGGTGCCTGGTTCGTCTTTGGTCTTGTCAGTTCAGCTGGTGCAGCAGGGAACAGGAAGCAGGCTGGTAGGTGCACTGGCTGGGGAGACACTGAATACGTAGTGTAAGATTGGGGGTTGTTAGCTCTCGTAGTAGATGCGTATTTCCAGTGATGCAAGCCAGTCAGCAACTCTGTTTAAGGGCATGGTAGCCCATTTTTATTTAAAAGCACGAAAGTTCACAAACACATCTGTAGTATTCACAGGGGGGTTCCACCATTCCTGTATCTTTCATACTAACAGTAGCCTCATAGCTTTACCTTATAGTGATCCAGGCCTTTAACCTAGGCCTGACGGTCTGTTCCTCAGACCCAAACAGTGTCCAAGAGTTTCAGCTTTCTCCTAGCTTCTCCTGGTCAGCACCTTTTGTTGCTGTATCACTAACGGTGTCTGCCTCCTGCAGACATGCACCGCCTTTGACTCCACTTCAGAGGATGAGAGCCCACCTGACTCTCATGCACACAGACTTCCTCTCTGTTGGGTGGAGCCCTGATCCATAATTACCTCTGAACTAAATAGCCCAAGACACAGCTGTTCCATCAGCGTGTCTTTCTTTACCAAATCTGGCATAAACCAAGCCTCTTGAAGGTCGCACAAAGTCG
This sequence comes from Rana muscosa, assembly GCA_029206835.1. Lineage (NCBI taxonomy): Eukaryota > Metazoa > Chordata > Amphibia > Anura > Ranidae > Rana > Rana muscosa. The sequence continues at coordinate 979,211,745 of CM055118.1, read as the reverse complement.
CACACTCACAGTAGTCAGACAAGCCGGGTTTGGTAACAAACGATCAGATGTAGGTATAGACGACAGGCAGAGAATGGTCAGGATACAGGCAAAGTTCGGCAACAGGAAATCAAGCAGTGTAGAGCTGAGCGTGGTTACAAGGCAGGCCGGGATCAGAATAACAGAGATCAATCGTAGTCAAACAAGCCGGGTCAAACACAGGAAACAGATCAGATCACAGGAAGACACTGGAACAGGTATGAACTGCAGATCAGGCAGCGAAGACACAGTGCTGCTGAGGTGTTTAAATAAGGCAGCCTGTTGCCAATCACTGAAATCAGTCTGCACTATTAACCCTTAGGTGGCAGATCCATGACAAAAGGAGTGGTTACGGAAGAGTGGAAGAAAGTGAATAAAAGGCCCATCGCTTACTATCGATTTCTCAAACTATACCCACTGGCGGAAGCGGATGCCCAGCTCTTTGATGTCATCCCGACTGTAGATGCATCAGTCATGAGATTGGCCAGGAACACAATGCTGCCTTTAGAGGACGCAGTCTCATTTAGGGACGTCCTAGACCGCAGGATAGATTCCGATCTGAAAAAAGTGTATCAGGCAACGGGGGGAGCTTGCAAACCAGCAGTGGCTCTATCTTCCATTTCCAGGGCCACCAGAGTGTGGTCGGATAATATTGAGACGGCCCTCAGACCGTGGCCTAGGCGCAGATGAGATCATTAAAGTGCTAGATGAACTGAAGCTAGCTTCTGATTTTATGGCAGAAGCAGCCATGGACGTCCTAAGATGTTCCTCCAGGGCCATGCAATACTCTATCACAGCCAGGAAGGCATTATGGCTAAAGCCGTGGTCAGCGGATCCGTCTTCAAAACAGTCCTTGTGTCGCATTCCCGTATGATGGGAAGGCCCTGTTTGGTGATAAAATGGATACAGCATTTACCAGAGTCACAGGCGGAAAGAGTGGCCTTATTCCCCAAGATAGGAATAGGAGAAGAAAATTCGCTCCTCGCCAGCTACTCAGCAAAGAGCAAGGGATTCCAGGACATACCAACCGTGAAAGGAGTACAGAAGAGGCTGGAAGGGCTCACAGGCCTCCTTTCTCAAGTTAGGAAAACCAAAAGCCTCAACATTGGCGGTTTAAAGCCAGAAGTCCTTTTGACTTCTTACCCACCCGGTCCAGTCGGAGCAAGACTTAAGTCCTTTGCCCGGGTTTGAGTGGAAAATTGCACGGATCAATGGGCAATCTCCATGGTCCTTCAGGGCCATTTTTGGAAATTCAAAACCAGCACTCCACCCTTCTCCTTCCAGCCCACCATGATACCAGCCACCAGAGAGAAGAAGGAAGTCCTCTTTCAATACATTCAGATACTTCTTCGCCAACGGGCAGTACTGCCAGTGCCAGATTCGGAGAAACACTCGGGGTTCTATTCCCCAGTCTTTTTAGTCCCCAAGAAATCAGGAGGCTTGAGGCATGTATTGGACATAAAAAGGTTGAACAGGTACATGCAAGTAGAACATTTCAAGATGGAGTCGCTAAACACAGTCATTCTGTCAGTACAGCCAGGGGATTGGATGGTCTCTATAGACCTCCAAGATGCATACCTTCACATCCCCATCCACCATTTCCAGCATTTTCTTCAGTTCCAATGCCTTCCCTTTGGAATCTCATCAGTGCCCAGAACCTTTACCCTGGTTTTGGTGGCCATCCTAGCTCGCCTCCGGGAGAAGGGGATACGGGTCTTGCACTACTTGGACAATATACTTGTTGTGCTTTTAAGGGACAGTTTTGCCCGCACAATATATTAATTTTAAGTTCTTTTTAACGAAAGATATTTTTGAATACAAGTCAATCTATATGATACAGTCTATAATATGAAACTTATTCACGGAGACGTGTGATCATACAAAATAGCTACATTTATTGGTTGACAAAAAGCAAATATTTGCATGAAATTTAAAATACCAATTCTGTTACATGAACGACTACAAAATCAATAAAATTACCCGCAAAATGGGCATACAGTCCCTTAGACATAATGCTGTCATGATAAATTCTCAATAGGTTCAACAAACTTGTATAATTGACAATGAAACAGAACGTCTGTATTTCACACATCCAACCGTTACTATACTGCAGGTAAGTAAGTGGTTAACAATGTGAAATAAATTGGACCTCTGTTTTGCCACTAAGATTGGAACTATGCAAAAAGAAAAATACAATGAAAAATTGAATCTTTACAAAAAACATCTACCAGTTGTTGGTTAATGAGAATAAATCATGATTGCAGAATATTCAATACTGCAACAATTTTGAGAACAACAATGAATTCAAGATAAAATCAAACATGGCATATCTACCCATTCCATAATGGCAATCTCCTGACCAGAGTTAAGATGGCTGCCGTGGTTTTCAGGATTCGGGTGTCTAGGAATCTTCATGAGTGTAAGAATATGTCTTCATGCATGGTGCATGGGTGTCAGTCTCTCTGAGAGTGTGGATCTCCCAGTGTGCCCTCAGGGTGGGTCCCTGAGTGTCTCTCCCCGGCCGGTGGGAGTGACTGGCTGTCAGGGAGTCCTCGGTGAGTGATGTCAGTGTGTGGTCAGTCCTCCTGTCTCCCCTCTCATCTAATTTTTCTTCCCTTAAATCTTGTCTCTGGACAATAAGATTATAAAAATTATCCTAAGTTCTTCCCAAAGGAGGTGGTTCTTCCACTTATTGGTGGCTGCAGTTAGGGGAGTTACTGTACAAAATCTCTGGTTTCTATAGGTTGGTAATTTAATAATTAACTGTTCTCTGTATTTTTGGGAACCTCAAGTAATACCACTTTCAGCCACTAGGGCATCAATTCTTTAAGTTGATATATTCTATTCTCAGAATGTGTGTAATTTGTATATTGTGGGAAGAATATATGGATTTTAATCTTCTGGTAATCCGGTATATATAACATACTTCTAATATACTTCTTGATTCATTCACATAACATAATATGTTTTATATTCCTGTCTAAAAATATATCTATAAGCTGTTTTTTCTAAACAGGTTACAGATTATAGGTCAATCAATATAACATTCAATATTTATCTATATATTTTGAATGTGTGGTCATTTCTAAACGTTAGCTCCTTTTTATATTCTATAATCACAATTCAACGTATTTCGTAAGGCTAATTAACTCTTTAAAACATTTCTATCTATAAAATCACACTGGTATCTATATTTATTCTTCTAACACAGTCCCTAGGTCAACAGATACTAAAATCATATTTTTCCCTATGACCTAAAATGTCATTGATAATCTAAACATCATTCTTATTTATTACATATCAATATATGTTCTTACTTTGAATATCATGTATATTTATAATGTATCCAGGTGTTTTCTTAAAATGTCTGAGAAGTGGCATATGCATCACTTATGATTAGGATATTTATGTCCACATATATATGAGGTAAAGGAAAAGAAATGAAAAATATATGTGTATGAAAGTTCCTCTTGGGGGTCAGCCCTGGACTTTAAACTGAGAATTGGGTGAATGGTTCAGCTGTCCAAACAGATCCTTCTTATCAATACTTCTTAGTCAATATAGCTCTGGCCATGTCCATACATTTGATTGTCCAGTTTTTTGGTTGCCATATACCTTACAACACATTCCTTTGTCTCTACACGGCTAGTATTAGCATCTCTGTTTACTAAAGTCTTTCTCTTACAAAGGATTTGTTTGCTCTAGTTGGAAGGTTTGTAATTTGGTTACTATCTGTAGAGTATTTTCAATGGCAGTGTTGACTTCTTAAACATCTCTTATTTGTCCTGAGGAAAGTTGTCATTGTTTTGACTTTCAAACCAGGTTTGTAAATGTTAGAGATGGCTAGCCCAATTGTTATGGGAAAAACGTGTTCATCAGCTTTTGAGGCCTAAGTGAACTTTCAAGTCTCTGCCCGTAAATATTAAAATTATTATTATTATTAATATTATTATTAAGGAAACCCATAACATACTGATCCTATCTCAGCACACAGAGACTCTGGAAACACACTTACAACTGGTCCTGAACACCTGGCCCAATTCGGTTGGCTTATAAACCACTCAAAAAGTCAATTAACACCCACACAAAAGATGACATATCTAGGAGCCTTTTCTTTCTCGTACATCACGGGACACAGAGCGACATAGTCATTACTAATGGGTTATATAGATACCGTCAGGTGCTGGCACTGGCAACTTCCAAAACCGGAAGTACCCTCCCCTATATAAGCCCCTCCCATCCGGGAGCACCTCAGTTTTTTGCCAGTGTCTAAGGTGTTGGCCAAGAAGAAACATGTGTTTTTCACTGAGCTTGCGTACAGGTTCTTTTGGGCCTCAGTAAGCTATTCCGGATCCGACCAAAAAAGCTTCATAGCTAAACGGTCGGTACCCGGGCCTTGCAGAGAAGAGCAAGGTTTTGCCTGTAATGCTTCTCTTAGGAGAGCTGGACCCTGGGATCCAGAGCTCTGGTCATACCCACGACCAAGATGTTTTCTGTGCAGGGTGCTATACAGGTCCAGGGGAGTGGAATCCTTGGGAACCCGGTCCCTGAAGGTTTGATTACAATGCCTGCCGTGATAGGTGAAGTTTGGGCTTTTGTGGACCAAACAAAGTCCTGCGGCGGGGAACAGGTAAGTGGGGGCCCCCAGGAACTTGGTTCTATTGGGGGACCCCCAAGCCTAATTTGTCTTTCTGTCTGTTACCTAATGGTATTCCCGCAAAATTCTGTGCATGCCTGTAACTACTAAAAAAATGTAATAATTTTTAATGGTGGTCAAGAAAAAAAAAAAATATATATTTTTTTTATATATATTTAAGATATTAGACTGCGGTACCTGTGTTTGTCCACTAGAGGCCGATGTGGAATGTTTTCTTGTCATGTGGACTAGTTTCTTCTCAGCAGAGCAAGTCCAGGCAGATGGTGAGTTCTCTTATGGGAAACTGCTTCCTCTGCCATGTTGCAATGCTCGTCCATCCCCCGGCCTGCGGCAAAGAGGGGCCCTGGCTCTTGTCCCTAGTCTCCATTTTTCAAAATTAGTGCCGAAGGCGCACGTGGCCGCGCGCGTGCGCGTGCACGCGCCTCTATATATAGAGGTGAGCCAGGAAAGGGGGCGGAGCCTGGGGGATGACGCTCTGTGTGCGCCGCAGCGCTTCTGCGCATGTGCGGGCGTCCCAGCATGTAAAAACCACAGTTTTGTGTGGTGAGCTGGCTATGAAGTACAGAGACAGAGCTGGCAACATTTAAAAAAAGGGCATACAGCAAGCGGTTGATACAGGCATCCCCTAGAAAGGCACATTAGTAGACACCAACTGTGATATAGCAGCAATTGTGCTAGACTATTCTCAGTAAAAGTGGTGTATTACGGCTGGAATACCTCAGCTTTAGGCTTAGGAATATGCCGTCCAGAAGCTCCGGAACTGAATCTTCCAGGAAGCGAAGGGGGTCTCATCGGGCTCGGAGGATCTTGGGCATACTTCTGCTGCACCAGTCTCCCCTGAAGTTCAGAGGTAAGTGACCGTAGAGACCCCGCAGGGGTACTTGGTACTGTGGCTGTCCTCAGTTCACCTGCTCCTGTGTATGTAACAGAGGAGGTTTTTTCCTCAGCTCTGGGAGGATTAGAGAGAGATTGTCAACATTTATCGCTGCCTCCCTGTCAGGGAAAGCACGCCCGATCTCCGTCTTCTCCTTCAGAGTGCCTGTTAGCAGAGCAACAGTCCCATACAGGGATCGACCTGCCTGAAGGGGATCAGGATGAGGTTGATTCTGTTATAGAGGAATCAACAGTGGGGGAACCTTTTCTCAGCATCTCAAGCTGAAAGATTATGGGTTCAGTCTCTGACTAACATGGTCCGATCAGCATTTAAAAATGCACCTTGCGGAACCATCAACCACTACTGTATCCTCGTTGGGGTCGCTAGAAGCCCCCAGACTGTTTGTTCTTTTCCACTTCACCCTTTACTGAAAGGGCTCATTTACCAGGATTGGGAACGTCCTGAGAAAATATTTATTCCCCCAAGAGATTTCCGGTGGTCTATCCCATGGAGGATAAGTTCATCAAAAAAAAAAAAAAAAAAAAATGGAAGGTCCCTACAGTGGACGCAGCCATCTTTTGTATGTATAAATCACTGACATGTCCAGTGGATAATGTCCAAATGTTCAAGAACCCAATAGATAAAAGATTGGAGTCCTTATGAAAATCTGCTTGGTGATACAACCAGCAGTAGCAGCTATTGGGGTCTGCTAAGCAGTGAAGGATCAGTTGAAACAGGTCTTGAGGGACTTGACAGATCAGCAGGCTTTGCCCTAGCTGATCTACCTAGAGCCTTAGGCTTTGCGGTTGACGCCATAGAGGATTCAGTCCATCAGGCCTCCCGCCTTACGCTGTCTATAGTACATATGCGTAGGCTCCTATGGCTCAAAAACTGGTCTGCTGAAGCTCCCTGTAAAGAATGGCTGGTTAGCGTCCCATTTCATGGTGAACGCTTATTCAGGGAAAACCTGGACAAATATATCCAGAAAATTTCCAGCGGTAAAAATACGCTCTTGCCGGTTAAAAACAGAGTTAGAGGTCCCTCTTTAAGAGGCCTGCTTCTCCAGTCCCTGGGGCATCGGCTGTGTAACAGTTCCGACGGCCTCCTCGGTCAATTCCCGGGGGTAAAAAACAGGGACAGTAGCAGGGTAATGAGAAACCCTGGGTCAGGGGAGGTACAAAACCTCCCCCAAAGTTAAATTCATTGAAGCCCCCACTCAGTCGGGTGGGGGGAGGACTCCAGTTGTTCGCAAGAGACCTGGTGGGACACGATCAAGACAGATAGGTGCTCTCCGCAGTAGGTTTGGGATACAGTTTGGAGTTAAAAGACTCTCCTCCTTCCCATTTTTGAGGTCAAACGTGCCAAGGGATCCCCGGAAGAGAGAGTCCCTCCTGTTGGCACTAGAACAACTATTGCTCCAAGGAGTAATTATGGAGGTTCCCCTGGAAGAATGAGGGTTCGGGTTTTACTCAAACCTCTTTACAGTCCCGAAGCAAACGCGGACGGGAGGCCCATATTAATTCTAAAAGGGCTATACAAATTCCTGTATATCAGGACTTTCCGATGGAGTCGATCCGATCGGTGGCCACTGCCCTACAAGGGGAGGATTGGTTAGCCGCGATCGACATCAAAGATGCTTATTTGCACATTCCCATCTTTCCAGTCCACCAAAAATTTCTACGCTTTGCAGTAGAAGGGCGCCATTTTCAGTTCAGAGCCTTACCCTTCGGTTTGGCCACAGCACCACGAGTGTTTACAAAAATTCTGGCCCTTTATTGGCCAATCTAAGAACACAAGGTGTAATGATAATGGCATATCTGGATGACTTGTTGCTGATAGACCACTCAGTGAAAAAACTAGACGTGGTCGTTCACAAGACAATCAAGTATCTGGAATCTCACGGTTGGATTATCAACCGAGACAAGTCAGCCCTAAAAACCAGTCAAAAGTCTGGAATACTTGGGGCTAAGGTTGGATTCAGGCCAGAGAAAAATATTCTTGCCTCGAGGAAAGGTGTTGTCTTTGAAAGATTTGATCCACTTAGTGGGTACAAAAAAGACAGCCGTCCATACGCCTGTGCATGAGGCTGCTGGGAAAAATGGTGGCATCATTCGAAGCAGTACCCTACGGTCAATTCCATTCAAGGAATTTGCAAGGGGCCATACTGTCAGCCTGGAACAAAAAAGTTCAGGCCCTAGACTTACAATGTCCTTGTCCCCTTCCGTTCGCAAGAGCCTCCGTTGGTGGTTGGTTCCCCAGAATCTGGAAAAAAGGAAATCCTTCAGTCCGATTTCTTGGAAGGTGGTCACTACAGATGCCAGCCTTATAGGCTGGGGAGCAGTACTGGAGCAATAGTCTCTCCAGGGCAGATGGTCGGATGCAGAAAAGGCCCTGCCCATCAATCTCTTAGAGATACGAGCAGCCCGGTATGCCCTAGTAGCATGGACATCCAAACTCCAAGGGTCCCCTGTCAGAATTCAATCAGACAATGCCACAGCAGTGGCATATATCAATCATCAGGGGGGCACCAGGAGTCGTGCAGCCCAGAGGGAAGTAAATTACATCCTGAAATGGGCAGAAAAATATGTCCCAGCCATATCTGCGGTATTCATTCCAGGAGTGGAGAATTGGAAGGCGGACTTTCTAAGTCGCCAGCAATTAGGCCCAGAGGAAGGGTCCCTTCACCCCGAGGTTTTCTGGACAATATGTCAGCGGTGGGGAACATCGGATGTAGATCTTCTAGCATCCAGATTCAACGCAAAGGGGGACAGGTTTGTCTCTCGGACAAGGGATCCCCTAGCTTGCGGCTCGGATGCCCTAGTGTTCCCTTGGGATCAGTTCAAGCTGATATATGCATTCACACCGCCACAATGGTTACCTCGATTACTCCGCAGAATCAGGGTAGAAAAGAAACCAGTGATTCCGGTGGCTCCAGCGTGGCCCCGAAGAGCGTGGTACGCGGAGATTGTAAAATTTCAGTGGGGAGGCCTTGGACTCTCCCACGTCGTCCGGACCTGCTTTCGCAAGGACCGGTATACCACCCTTCCTTACCAGCCCTAGGTTTGACGGCCTGGCTATTGAAGCCCACATTCTAAAAAAGAGAGGGCTCTCTAATGCTGTGGTATCTACCATGATCAATGCCAGGAAGCCGGTATCCAGGCAGATCTACTATAGAATCTGGAAGGCGTACATCGCGTGGTGTGAGGCCAAGAAATGGCATCCACATAAGTACGTAATAGGTAGGATTCTGGACTTCCTACAGTGGGCTGTAGATAGGAAGCTTGCCTTGAGTACTATCAAGGGTCAGATTTCGGCCTTGTCAATATTTTTTCAAAGGCCCTTGGCTTCGCATTCACTAGTCAAAGCCTTTATACAAGGAGTGATGCGTATTAGTCCTCCGGTTAATATTCCCATATGTCCATGGGATCTAAACTTGGTTCTGTCGGTTCTACAGAAACAACCATTTGAACCATTACAGCATATTTCCTTGGTGCTTCTCACCAGGAAATTGATTTTTCTAGTAGCCATTTGTTCGGCTAAAAGAGTATCGGAATTAGCAGCTATGTCCTGTAAGGAGCCATATCTGGTTATCCATAAGGACAGAGTAGTGTTACGTCCTCATCCAGCCTTTCTTCCTAAGGTGGTATCGAGGTTTCATTTGAACCAAGATGTGGTTCTTCCTTCTTTTTTCCCCAAACCTACTTCGGTAGAGGAAAAGTTATTGCATTCTTTGGATGTAGTAAGAGCAGTTAAAGCTTATCTAAAAGCCACTGCTCAGATTCGCAGAACGGATACTTTGTTTATTCTGCCGGAAGGCCCCAGAAAGGGTCAGGCAGCGTCAAAATCTACTTTAGCCAAGTGGATTCGACAGGTCATTATGCAAGCTTATGGCTTGAGAAGGAGACCGCCTCCGTTCAAAGTTAGAGCGCACTCCACGAGAGCAGTTGGAACTTCATGGGCAGTGCATCACCAGGCCTCCCTGGCTCAAATCTGTAAGGCCGCAACATGGTCTTCAGTTCACACGTGTACTAGGTTCTACCAGGTGGACGTTAGAAGTCAGGAGGATGTCGCCTTTGGGCGCAGTGTGTTGCAGGCCGCAAAAGATCCTCATGTCTGATAGCGCTCAGCTTATATATGGTGTATCCCCCCCCTCATTTGGCATTGCTTTAGGACATCCCATTAGTAATGACTATGTCGCTCTGTGTCCCGTGATGTACGAGAAAGAAAATAGGATTTTTATAACAGCTTACCTGTAAAATCCTTTTCTTGGAGTACATCACGGGACACAGAGCTCCCGCCCCTCTTTGGGGACACTTATTGCTTTGCTACAAAACTGAGGTGCTCCCGGATGGGAGGGGCTTATATAGGGGAGGGTACTTCCGGTTTTGGAAGTTGCCAGTGCCAGCACCTGACGGTATCTATATAACCCATTAGTAATGACTATGTCGCTCTGTGTCCCGTGATGTACTCCAAGAAAAGGATTTTACAGGTAAGCTGTTATAAAAATCCTATTATTCGACACCCCGAAAAAAGCTGTGTCACTTCCACCAGGAAAGATCCCTGTATTAATACAGAAGGTGAAACAAGCATTGGGAAGCCGTGCCATGCCAGCATCAGACTGTCTGAGCCTCATAGGGTCCCTCTCATCATGTATACCGATGGTGAAGTGGGCCAGGTGGCATCTGCAAGGTTTCAAATTGGGATTTCTGGCACAGTGGAGGAAGAAACATCTCAGACAAGTGATATTCATCACTCTTACAATGAAATCCAGCCTCTGGTGGTGGACAAGACCACCAAACCTTCTAGCTTTCTGCTCTCTCGGCCCTATCTCGTGGACCATTCTCACATCAGACGCAAGTCAGCTGGGATGGGGGGAACACTACCAGAACCAGTTAGTGCAAGGGAGATGGCGATTCAATGCAGAAGGGATGATCTCCAATATCCTAGAGCTAAAGGCAGCATGGATGGCAATCCTACATCTAGCCCCTCTTCTTAGTGGCAAGTCCATACTACTCCAGATGGACAACAGGGCGGCAGTAGCCTATGTCCAAAACCAAGGAGGAACGCACAGCAGGTCACTAGCCAGCAAAGCGGCCCCAATCATATCATGGGCCGAAAAGAATTTGCTAGACCTTTGGGCTACCTACATACCAGCCCCCGAGAATCAGCTAGCCGATCGCCTTTCAAGATCTTTCACGACCAACAACGATTGGTCGCTAGACCCGCAGGTTTTCAGCTGGATAAGCCAACAGTGGGGGACTCCCCAGGTGGATCTCTTCGCTTCCCCGCTCAACGCGAAAACGCCTCTCTTCTTCACGACATTTCCATCTCCAATGTCAGCAGGGGTGGATGCCCTAGTCCAACCATGGGACTTCCAAATGGGATATGCGTTCCCTCCGATTCCCCTGATACTGAGGTTCCTCCAGCGTCTGACATCGGAGAATGTCACTATCCTAGCGATGGGTTCCGTACTGGTCAAAGAGACCGTGGTTTCTGCTCCTAGTCAAGATGGCCCTTTGCAGCCCATTACCTCTTCCACACATGAGCAGCCTGCTATCCCAAGACGACTTCCTCCACCCACATCCAGAGATTCTACACTTGAAGGCCTGGAAGTTGAGCGGAAGAGGTTGGGCGAATTAGGGTGCTCTCATGATGTTGTTCAAACATTACTACAGGTGAGAAAGTCATCCACTAATGTCACCTACTACAGGGTATGGAAAAAGTTAACGGATCTGGCAGAGACTATCCATTTCAATCCTCTGGATCCTGGAGTTCAGAATGTCATGCTCTTCTTTCAGACTGGTCTGGACCTAGGCTTTTGTCATAGCACACTAAAGGTCCAAATTTCAGCCTTGTCAGCTCTAACAGACACACGTTGGGCACTGAACCCCCTTGTAGACCGTTTCCTAAAGGTAGTCCTAAGATTACATTCTCCCAGGAAAACATTATACCCCAAATGAGACCTGACAGTGGTTCTTAATGTCTTAGCAAGCTCTCCCTTTGCACCCACAGATCCTGATCGCCATCACCTTAGGTCGTAGAGTATCAGAAATTCAGGCTCTAGGGGCACAGGAACCCTACGTCACCTTTTTTCCGGACAGGGTAGTCCTGCAGCCTATTCATCAGTTTGTTCCTAAGGTGCCTTCGGTCTACCATTCCAACCGGGAATGGGTCCATCCAGCCTTCGGAGAAGATCCAACCTCCTCAAAGTTACATGAATTGGACGTGGCCAGATCTCTGAGGCGCTATTTAGAACTGACACAACAGTTCCGAAAGGATCAATGTCTCTTAGTTATTCCCAAAGGCGCAAAAAGAGGAATGGCGGCCTCCAAGACGACATTGGCCAGCTGGATTGTGAAACTAATCCAAAAGGCATATCGGGCTAGTGGTCTTCCAGTTCCAAATGCGGTGAATGCACACTCAACACAGGGATTTGCTTCATCTTGGGCAGCTTTGTAGAGCGGCTAGTTGGTCATCCTTCAACACCTTCATGTCGCACTATAGCCTAGATCCGGCGGTCCTTACCTCCCGAGATTTTGGGACAAGGACTTTGGAGCTATCGGTTCTGTAAACTCATTAAAATTATTATTGCAGTACCCTCCCTGTAAGAGAGTTAATTACCATTGGTATGCTGCCATGGAGGCACCAGGAAAACTGAAAATGGAATACTCACCTTTCCGTAATTTTCCTTTCCTGGTGCCTACCCATGGCAGCATACACCCTCCCTTCTATAATCCTTAAAGTTCTGAAGACTAGTTACAAGAATACCTGAGGGGGGGAGTAACTCTTTCTTTTTATAGAGTTATGTGACCTGACCTGTGGGTTGATCGGGGGCAGAGCCATCAACCATTAGTATGCTGCCATGGGTAGGCACCAGGAAAGGAAAATTACGGAAAGGTGAGTATTCAATTTTCCGTTATCTTCGTTTCCATTATCTTCTATGGGGAAACTCATTTTGATAGGTGAGTGCTTTGGATTACAAGAATTCTCCTGAAACGGATTATGCTTGTAATCCAAGGTTCCACTGTACAAGCAAAAAGGCCATAGGTGTGCGCAGCCTTTGGCATTAGGGTGTGCACCCCAAAGCTCAAACGCACTCTACCGATCACTCATGATATTCATTCAGAAACGGAAGGGGCTGGTAAATTGCATATTTACTCATCCTAAAACATCCAAATCAACAACTGGTGGGAGAGGAGGGAAGCCGGCAGTGCTGTGGGGGGAAGGAGGGGGAGCCAGGTCAGTAGGGGGAATCTGTTCTGCACAGGGTGATTAGGGTGTGCCTGGGCACACCTGGCACACCCTGTGTGCACGCCTATGAAAAAGGCATTTAGGAAATATTCCTTGCATGTCACACTTGTATCTATAGTGACTTTGCCTTTAGTAAATAAACCCCCGGCTCATGTTTGGACATCCTGGAAAGCTCACATTTTCCTAGGTGTGTGTAGACATTTTGGATCCACTCTGTGTGAAATGACTATACAGGTGATACTCGAAAAATTAGAATATTGTGCAAAAGTTCATTTATTTCACTAATGTAACTTAAAAGGTGAAACTAATGTAGCGGGGTGCTAAATTTAGGGGAAGTGTTTTGGTGGTAGTTATACCCAAACACCCTAAGAGCCGGTTCACACTGGGGCAACACGACTTCCAGCTCGACTTCCAGAAGCAACTCAGACACGACCTGAGCATGAATCGCAGCGAGACTTGGAGGAGACTTCAGCGCGACTTGTGGTCATTAACCACTTAACGACCGCCCACTGTAAAAATACGTCGGCAGAATGGCACCGACAGGCAGAATCACGTATATCTACGTGACTGCCTTTGTATAGTTGGGGGGTCCGATCGGACCCCCCTTCTTTACAGTGAGCGGCCGTTATTCGTTTGGGAGCGATCAGGGATGAGGGGACGGCCGTTCGATTCCGGCCACCCCCTCTCGATCGCTCCCAGCGAATCTAATCCTTCCCCTGCCTGTGTAATGTTTACACAGGCAGAGGAAGTGATGTCATCTCTCCTGCGGCGCTCACATATACCGAGCGCCGCACAGGAGAAGATGCAGGTTAGTGCACAAAACACTACACTGACACCAGGACACATAGGCACATAAATCACCCCCCCAGGCCCCCCCAGACACCCCAGATCACCCCAGATCACCCCCAGCCCCCAGTCACAGTGTCACTGATTGCAGTGATCAGTAAATAAATGGTCACTGCAATCAGTGACATTTGTGACTGTAAAAGTGTCACTAAAGTTAGTTTTAGGTCCAGTGTAGCCCCCTAACCCCCCCTAATAAAGGTTTAACCCCCTGATCGCCCCCCAGATAACCCTTTCACCCCCTAGCACCGCCGTCGCTAAGCGATCATTTTTCTGATCGCTGTCTTAGCGTCGGTGATGCCGATCGGTAGCCAGTTATTTTTTTTAGGTTCGCCGCAGGTTTTTATAGCGTCAGGTACCCCCATATATTACCTAATAAAGGTTTAACCCCCTTGATCACCCCCCAGGTAACCCTTTCACCCCCTATCACCACTGTCGCTAAGCGATTGTTTTTCTGATCGCTGTCTTAGTGTCGGTGATGCCGATAGGTAGCCAGTAATTTTTTTTTAGGTTCGCCGTCAGGTTTTTATATAGCGTCAGGTACCCCCATATATTACCTAATAAAGGGTTTAACCCCCTAATTGCCACTAGTTAACCCTTTCACCAGTAATCACCATATAAGTGTTACGGGTGACGCTGGTTAGTTAGTTTGCTTTTTATAGTGTCAGGGCACCCGCCGTACATAACCCAATAAAGGTTTAACCCCCTGATCGCCCGGCGGGTGATATCAATTAGGTTTTAGCGTCAGAGAGGGTCTGCGTCGCCCCAGGCAGCGTCAGGTTAGTGCCAGTAGCGCTAACACCCACGCGTGAAGCATACACCCCCCTTAGTGGTATAGTATCTGAACAGATCAATATCTGATCTGATCAGATCTATACTAGCGTCCCCAGCAGTTTAGGGTTCCCAAAAACGCAGTGTTAGCGGGATCAGCCCAGATACCTGCTAGACCTGCGTTTTTGCCCCTCCGTCCAGCCCAGGCCACCCAAGTGCAGTATCGATCGATCACTGTCACTTGCAAAACACAATACACATAACTGCAGCATTCGCAGAGACAGGCCTGATCCCTGTGACTTCAGTGATGTAGGAGGTGATTTCACACCACAGTTAAAAAAAAATAATGCATATATGCCGAAGCATGGGGGCAGGAGGAGCGGAGGAGCGATTTTGCTCCTAATGCCGCGTACATATGGTCGAAATACCGACGGAGGCTTGCCCGTGGAAAAGTCTGACCATGTGTACGCGGCATAACTTTTGCGGGAAGATGCCCCCATGCTTCGGCATATATAAATGGTGCATGTATGCCCATCATTAGAAGTGGGTGGATGAAGGGCGGTATTCTAATGGTGGGCATACCCACCGATCAATCTTTTTTTTCGTTCAGCCAACAGGCTGCATGAAAAAAAAGATTACAATACATATCCAACAAGGACCAGCAACGTACTGGTATGTTGCTGGACTTTGAATGTTTATACCAGAATGATGCCTGCGGGTTTAGGTATCATCTTGGTATCATTCTTTTCAGCCAGTGGCCGGCTTTCATGTAAAAGCAATCCTAGTGGCTAATTAGCCTCTGGACTGTTTTTACAAGCAGTGGGAGGGAATGCCCCCCCCCGGATATAAAAAGCGCCATTGGGAAATTGGGAAAGCATTTTATCACACCGATCTTGGTGTGGTCAGATGCTTTGAGGGCAGAGGAAAGATCTAGGGTCCAATAGACCCCAGTTTTTTCAAAAAAAGAGTACCTGTCACTACCTATTGCTATCATAGGGGATATTTACATTCCCTGAGATAACAATAAAAATGATAAAAAATAAATAAATATGGAAGCAACAGTTTAAAAATAAAATAAAAAAGCAAAATTAATAATAAAAAAAAACAAAAACACCCCTGTCCTGGCCTGCTCTTGCGCAATGGCAAACGCAAGCGTGGGTCTGGCGTCATATGTAAACAGCAATTGCACCATGCATGTGAGGTATCACCGCGAAGGTCAGATCGAGGGCAGTAATTTTAGCAGTAGACCTCCTCTGTAAATCTAACGGCGTAACCTGTAAAGGCTTTTAAAAATGTATGTAGTTTGTCGCCAATGAGCGTTTGTGCGAAATTTTAAAGCTTGTTGTGTTTAGTATCTATGTACTCGGCCTAAGATCATCTTTTTTATTTCATCAAACATTTGGCCAATATAGTGTGTTTTAGTGCATTAAAATTAAAAAAGTGTATTTTTTCCCCCAAAAATGCGTTTGAAAAATCGCTGCACAAATACTGTGTAGAAAAAAATAATGCAACACCCACCATTTTAATCTGTAGGGCCTTTGCTTTAAAAATATATATAATGTTTGGGGTTCAACATAATTTTCTTGCAAAAAAAAAATATGTTTTCATGTAAACAAAAAGTGTCAAAAAGAGCTTTGTCTTCAAGTGGTTAGAAGAGTGGATGTAAGCTTCCTAATGTTGTGTATAAAATGCCAGAACAGTTCAAAACCCCCCCAAATGACCCCATTTTGGAAAGTAGACACCCCAAGCTATATACTGAGAGGCATGTCGAGTCCATGGAATATTTTATATGTTGACACAAGTTGCGGAAAAAAGACAATTTTTTTTTTTTTGCACAAAGTTGTCACTAAATGATATATTGCTCAAACATGTCATGGGCATATGTGGAATTACACCCCAAAATACATTCTGTTGCTTCTCCTGAGTACGGGGATACCACATGTGAGACTTTTTGGGAGCCTAGCCGCGTACGGGACCCCAAAACCAAGCACCGCCTTCAGGCTTTCTAAGGGTGTAAATTTTTGATTTCACTTCTCACTGCCTATCACAGTTTCGGAGGCCATGGAATGCCCAGATGGCACAAAACCCCCCCAAATGACCCCATTTTGGAAAGTAGACACCCCAAGCTATTTGCTGAGAGGTATGGTGAGTATTTTGCAGATCTCGCTTTTTGTCACAAAGTTTTGAAAATTGAAGAAAAAAAAAAAAAAAATGTTATTTCTTCATTTTCAAAAACAAATGAGAGCTGTAAAATACTCACCATGCCTCTCAGCAAATAGCTTGGGGTGTCTACTTTCCAAAATGGGGTCATTTGGGGGGGTTTTGTGCTATTTTGGCATCTTATGGCCTTCGAAACTGTGATAGGTAGTAAGGAGTGAAATCAAAAATTTGTGCCTAGAAATCCTGAAGGCGGTGCTTGTTTTTCGGGGTCCCGTACGCGGCTAGGCTCCCAAAAAGTCCCACACATGTGGTATCCCCGTACTCAGGAGAAGCAGCAAAATGTATTTTGGGGTGTAATTCCATATATAACCATGGCATGTGTGAGCAATATATCATTTAGTGACAACTTTTTGTAATTTTTTTTTTTTTTTGTCATTATTCAATCACTTGGGACAAAGAAAATATTCAATGGGCTCAACAGGCCTCTCAGCAATTTCCTTGGGGTGTCTACTTTCTAAAATGGGGTCATTTGGGGGGGTTTTGTGCTATTTTGGCATTTTATGGCCTTCGATACTGTGATAGGTAGTGAGGAGTGAAATCAAAAATGTGCGCCCTTAGAAATCCTGAAGGCGGTGCTTGGTTTTCGGGGGCCCGTACGCGGCTAGGCTCCCAAAAAGTCCCACACATGTGGTATCCCCGTACTCAGGAGAAGCAGCAGAATGTATTTTGGGGTGCAATTCCACATATAACCATGGCATGTGTGAGCAATATATCATTTAGTGACAACTTTTTGTAATTTGTTTTTTTTTTTAGTCATTCAATCACTTGAGACAAAAAAAAAATATTCAATGGGCTCAACATGCCTCTCAGCAATTTCCTTGGGGTGTCTACTTTCCAAAATTGGGTCATTTGGGGGGGTTTTGTACTGCCCTGCCATTTTAGCACCTCAAGAAATGAGATAGGCAGTCATAAATTAAAAGCTGTGTAAATTCCATAAAATGTACCCTAGTTTGTAGACGCTATAACTTTTGCGCAAACCAATAAATATACGCTTATTGACATTTTTTTTTTACTAAAGACATGTGGCTGAATACATTTTGGCCTAAATGTATGACTAAAATTGAGTTTATTCGATTTTTCTTATAACAAAAAGTAGAAAATATAAATTTTTTTCAAAATTTTCGGTCTTTTTCCGTTTATATCGCAAAAAATAAAAATCGCAGAGGCAATCAAATACCATTAAAAGAAAGCTCTATTTGTGGGAAGAAAAGGACGCAAATTTCGTTTCGGTACAACATTGCATGTCTGCACAATTTACAGTTAAAGCAGCGCAGTGCAAAATTCTGAAAACAGCTCTGGTCCTTTAGCTACAAAATGGTCCGGGGCTTAAGTGGTTAACAACACGACTTGAAGTAAATTCCTTGTGGCTTCTGGGTAAATTCCTTTCTGCTTCCTGTAAAGTTGCCTTCAAAATGAACAGTGATCAGACTTCTAAGCGACTTCCATTGAAATCAATGGGTACAAGTTGCCTACAGGTCACCTAGAAGTCTGATTGAAGTAGTACAGGAATCTTTTTTGAAGTCGGAGCGACTGCAGTCGTGTACATTAAAACATCTCCATTCACTTAAATTATTTTTAAAAATAACGCGACTTGTGGCAACTCGGGGCGACCTGAAGTCGCGTCCGGAGTCGCCCCTGTGTGAACCGGGTCTAATTGTTAGAGTTCTTGAAACCATTTTGGTCCACAGGTGGAGTATTGGTGTGCGGTTCCCTGTGGCCTGCAGGTGGCGCTGCCATAGTAGGCCAGGGTTGAACCACTGATACAGTGCTGTGCCTTGTGTGTCCTCTCTCGGCAGCCATACAGTGGGTGTGGTCTACCTGCTGGGCATGTTGGGAGAGGATATAAAAAGGGGCAGATGCTGCCTGTTGGGGGTTCGTTGTTGGGGGTCCTACCCCAGGTTCTTGTTCCTGTCCGCCCTGGGCACCCTTGGCCCAGGGGCGGGTCTGCAGTTTGTGGTCGGTGGATCAGTCCCAGGCACCTTTAGTCCTGGGGCTGCGGCGGAGGCCTGGGCCCAGCACCTTCGGCTGGAGTCCATCGGGGATTGAGGAGTCTCAGGGTGCCGCCTTGCGAGGGGACCCGTATCTTGGAAGAAGAGGCCGGGGGAGGAACCGTTCCGAGGGACTTCTTCTCCCTAAACGGAGGCCAAGTTCACCAGGTCTGTGGCAGAGACCGAGTTCACCAGGTCTGTGGCAGAGGCCTTGGGTAAAGTTGGAGTGTCATTTGGCTGCTAGTCTTGTCTTAAAGTGGAGTTCCACCCTCTTTTACAAGTTGTCTGCATCCTCTGCTGCTCTGTCCCCTTATGCTGATTTGGCATATAAATATATATTTTTTTTAAAACTCACTGTTATGTGTTAATGTATTTGTTTTTCTGGCCACGGCGGGAGCGGCCTCAGCACGTCATCCACGGACCGCTATGCCTCCTGGGAGATGTTTGTCATCAATCCCAGAAGGCATAGCCGTCCCTGAGCCGTAGCATCGCGTTATTTCGAAACCAGAAATGACACAATGCAAGGCGATGCCCGGCGCCATTTTAATTGAGGGCAACCAGGCGTGTGTTGCCATTGTCACTCCTCACACTCCACTGACAGTTTCACACACTGAGCGGCTCTGTGCCCAGTTTGTGAAACTGATCTGCAACTGTTGCAGAGAGAGGAGATGTCAGATTCAGCATGATGTTGGGGGGGGGGGGTGGGCGGGACCCAGCCCCAGTCCAGCAGCTATCAAACACCAAACCAGCCAATGGGATGGGATCTGGGTGGGCCACTACGTGTATGTGGCCCCGCCCACTTTCTTAAGCAGTCCAATCATTGGCTGGTGTTGGCTGCATGGCCCCACCCACCCCGGGTCCCACCCACCCCCGACATCACGCTGACAGCTGGCCTCTGCATTCAGTTACATACAGTGAAATTGAAAATGACAAATCAGCTCAGCGTGAAACTACCAGTAACACCTGCCAGTGCCAATCGCCAGTGTCAACCAGTGACAATCAGTGCCACCTGCCAATGCCAACCAGTGCCAATCGCCAGTGTCAACCAGTGCCACCTGCCAATGCCAACCAGTGCCACCTGCCAGTGCCAACCAGTGTCAACCGCCAGTGTCAACCAGTGCCAACTGCCAGTGTCAACCAGTGCCAATCAGTGCCAGTGCCAACAAATGCCACCCAGTGCCAACTGACAGTGTCAACCAGTGCCACCTGCCAGTGCCAACCAGTGCCAGTGCCACCCATTGCCAACTGCCAGTGTCAACCAGTGCCACCTGCTAGTGCCAACCAGTGCCAACCGCCAGTGCCAATCAGTGACACCTGCCAGTGCCAATCAGTGACATCTGCCAGTGCCAACCAGTGTCACCAGTGATAGGGGCGATGCGATTCGATGTGCTGGGGGTGATGCGATTCGATGTGCTGGGGGTGATGCAATGTGCTGGGGCGCTACGATTTGATGCGATGTGCTGGGGCGATGTTATGCAATGTGCTGTGGGCCATGCGATTTGATGGGCTGGGGGTGATGCGATTCGATGTGCTGGGGATGATGCAATGTGCTGGGGTGATGTAATGCGATTCGATGTGCTGGGGGTGATGCGATTCGATGTGCTGGGGCGATGTAATGCGATGTGCTGTGGGCCATGTGATTCGATATGCTGGGGGTGATGCGATTCGATGTGCTGGGGATGATGCAATGTGCTGTGGGCCATGCGATTCGATGTTCTGGGGGTGATGCGATTCGATGTGCTGGGGATGATGCAATGTGCTGTGGGCCATGCGATTCGATGTGCTGGGGGTGATGTAATGTGCTGTGGGCCATGCGATTCGATGTGCTGGGGGTGATGCGATTCAATGTGCTGGGGGTGATGCAATGTGCTGTGGGCCATGCGATTTGATGTGCTGGGGTGATGCAATTCGATGTGCTGGGTATGAAGCAATGTGCTGGGGCGCTGCGATTCGATGCAATGTGCTGAGGTGATGTAATGCGATGTGCTGTGTGCCATGCGATTTGATGTGCTGGGGGTGATGCGATTCGATGTGCTGGGGCACTGCGATTCGATGCGATGTGCTGGGGCGATGTAATGCGATGTGCTGGGGCGATGTATTGCGATTTGCTGTGGGCCATGCGATTCGATGTGCTGGGGGTGATGCAATTTGATGTGCTGGGGGCGATGCAATGTGCTGGGGCGCTGCAGTTCGATGCGATGTGCTGGGGCGATGTAATGCGATGTGCTGTGGGCAATGCTATTCGATGTGCTGGGGGTGATGCTATTCGATGTGCTGGGGGTGATGCAATGTGCTGTGGGCCATGCGATTCGATGTGCTGGGGATGATGCAATGTGCTGGGGTGCTGGGATTCGATGCGATGTGCTGGGGCGATGTAATGCGATGTGCTTGGGGTGATGCAATGTGCTGTGGGCCAGGCGATTCGATGTGCTGGGGGTGATGCGATTCGATGTGCTGGGGGTGCTGCAATGTGCTGTGGGCCATGCGATTCGATGTGCTGGGGGTGATGCGATTCAAATGTGCTGGGGGTGATGCAATGTGCTGTGGGCCATGCGATTCGATGTGCTGGGGGTGATGTAATGTGCTGTGGGCCATGCGATTCGATGTGCTGGGGGTGATGCGATTCAATGTGCTTGGGGTGATGCGATTCAATGTGCTGGGGATGATGCAATGTGCTGGGGCGCTGCGATTCGATGCGATGTGCTGGGGCGATGTAATGCGATGTGCTGTGGGCCATGCGATTCGATGTCCTGGGGCGATGCAATCTAGATGCATAAATGAATTTTGTTGCTGAGATAAGTTTTTTTTAAATTAAAAGCTGTACAGAAAAAAGTAGCCGCTGTGTGTGTGTGTGTGTGTGTGTGATTTTTATATATATATATATATATATATATATATATATATATATATATAAATAAACGTGTCAACTTCCTCTGACACTGCCGTTGCTATGGAAACCTGACCTGAAACCTATTACACTGCTTGTGCAGCACTGAGCATGTGCGAGATCTGCAATCATGAAATCCAGGAAGAAACACAGTCTGGCTTCAGATGCCCACACTTAAGATGGCCACGGTCTATTTCTAGTTTATAAACTTTCAAAATGCTGTAATAACCTAACAAAACGGACCTCAGCTTACAGACTAACTTTACTAGAATACATTAAGCTTGTGTATTATAGAGATATTTTTATTTAAAAAGTGTAATTTCGGCCGTAACACCACTTTAACCACTTCCCTACCCAGCCATAGACAAATGACGTCCACAGATGGGATCTCCCATCCTGGGTGGACGTCATATGACGTCCTCGGCTTTGTAGGGGGATATCTGAATGATGCCTGCAGCTAGAGGCATCATTCAGATATCCTTTTGAAGTGCCGGCGATTCTGTGCACCATAAGAATGATCATAGCGGCGGTTCCACCGCTTGATCGTTCTTATAGGCGGCGGGAGGGGACACCCCCCCTCCCGCCACCATCCGGTCCTTCTCCGGGCTCCCCCGTGCGATCGGGGACCCGGAGTGAATCTTCCGGCATCGTTGGTGGAGTCACGTGATGAGCATAGAGATGACTGGTGACCAGATGGTCACCAGTCATCTCTATGATCGTTGGAGGCCCGGGCGCGATGTGATGACGTCACGCCCGGGTCTCAAATGTAAACAAAGCCGCCATTGCGGCTGTAAGTATGAAATCAGTGAAAAAAATTTCACTGATCTCATGCTTTCCAGCCTGGAGGAGAGATGTGGGGTCTTATTGACCCCGCATCTCTCAATAAAGAGAACCTGTCACACACATTCCTATTACAAGGGATGTTTACATTCCTTGTAATAGGAATAAAAGTGATCAAAAAAAATAAATAAGTAAAATCATTGTAAAAATAAATAAATAAGTAAAATAAATAAATAAATAATAATAAAAAAAAATTAAAACGCCTCTGTCCCCGGTAGCTCGCGATCAGAAGCGAATGCACACGTAAGTCGCCCACATATGTAAACGCCGTTCAAACCACGCATGTGAGGGATCACCGCGTGCGTTAGAGCGCGTGCAACAATTCTAGCACTAGACCTCCTCTGTAATTCTAACCTGGTAACCTGTAAAAAAAATTAAAGCGTCGCCTATGGAGATTTTTAAGTACCGAAGTTTGGCGCCATTCCATGAGTGTGCGCAATTTTAAAGCGTGACATGTTAGGTATCTATTTACTCGGCGTAACATTATCTTTCATATGTTCCCAAAAAATTGGGCTAACTTTACTGTTTTGTTATTTTTTAATTCATGTAGCCATTTTTAAAAAAAAAAAAGGCGTTTGAAAAATTATTGCGCAAATATTGTGCAAGAAAAAATGTTGCAATGACCGTCATTTTATTCCCTAGGGTGTCTGCTAAAAAAACATATATAATGTTTGGGGGTTCTGAGTAATTTTCTAGCAAAAGAATGATGATTTGTACATGTAGGAGAGAAGTGACAAAATAGGCCCGGTATTGAATAGGTACAAAAAGCCCTGTATTGAAGTGGTTAAGTAGACTATCCATTTGGGGCTGAGCCGAACAGTGAAGTGATTGAGATTGTGCCTGAACCATGGGTGTCCGCTCCATGGGGCAAGGGGGGGCAATTGACCCCCCCTGGAAAATCGAGAAGGTGTTGAAGAGTGAAGACACCCCTCTGCGACTGAAGCAGTGACAGCGCCGCAGTGACAGGCAGGTTAGAACAGGGAGAGGGAGGCGAGCTGCTGGCCGTGGCATTGCAAGGGGGGGCGGGGGGTGGTCTAGTGACACCACCTGACCAACCATCCCCTTCTCTCGCTGCCGTGGGCTGTCTGAGCAGTCCCGGGCCGGATGTCACACAGGCACAGCGAGCAGAGTGAAGCCACCTCCCCCTCCAGTGTTTTGTGTACACAGGGGGAGGGAACCTGCTGTGCCTGTGCCGCGCTGATCTGAGGTACTGAATGGGATGGGGGGAGGGGGGTCCATCTGTGCTGAAGGGGGGTTTGTGCTGAATGGGGGGCCCATCTGTGCTGAAGGGGGGTCCATCTGTGCTGAAGGGGGGGTCTGTGCTGAATGGAGGGGTCTGTGCAGAATGGGGGGGTCTGTGCAGAATGGGGGGGTCTGTGCTGAAGGGGGGGTCTGTGCTGAAGGGGGGTCTGTGCTGAAGGGGGGGGTCTGTGCAGAATGGGGGGTCTGTGCTGAATGGAGGGGTCTGTGCAGAATGGGGGGGTCTGTGCTGAAGGGGGGTCCATCTGTGCTGAAGGGGGGTCTGTACATTCTCTAGGCTATATTTATATGGGCATGAAGTGAAGCTGAATTATCTCAAGAGCTATTTCACACTGCCAGCTGGCCGTGTTATCGGTAAAGCGGCGCCAAAAAGCGGCGCTTTACCATCGTTTTACCTGCGCTATTCGGCCGCTAGCGGGGAGCTTTTAACCACCGCTAGCATTTGAAGAAAGGGTTAAATGCGACCGTGTAATCGCCGCTGCCGAAGCGCCCTCCCCTGAAAAAATTTCAGCGGACGCCCATGGCCTGAACCTCTCCCATATCTTATGCTGTCCTGTCTTCACTTCAACCTCTTTTCTATCAGAGACTGTTGTTTTACTAAAGGAGAAAATAAACTCTGTGTTGGAGTTGCAGCGAGTGTGGACATTTCAGTTACTGGGGGAAACAAGGAATTACCTCTGTTATTCTGTGGAAGACCCATCAAGAACACCGCTCAACCTCTTATTACAGGAGGGTACGGGCTTGTGGCATGGTGTGCCCCTTCTTCCTGCGAGGAGCCGAATAAGGCATGTAAAAGGGGGTCTGTGTGCTACACTAATATATGAGATAGACTCATTACATGCAGAGCAAGATAGTTCAAGCCGTGATTTGTCATAATTGTGATGATTATGGCTTACAGCTCATGAAAAACCCCAAATCCACAATCTCAGAAAATTAGAATATTGTGAAAAGGTGCAATATTCTAGGCTCTAAGTGTCCCACTCTAATCAGCTAATTAAGCCATAACACCTGCAAAGGGTTCCTGAGCCTTTAAATGGTCTCTCAGTCTGGTTCAGTAGGAATCACAATCATGGGAAAGACTGCTGACCTGACAGTTGTGCAGAAAACCATCATTGACACTCTCCATAAGGAGGGAAAGCCTCAAAAGGTAATTGCAAAAGAAGTTGGATGTTCCCAAAGTGCTGTATCAAAGCACATTAATAGAAAGTTATGAGGAAGGGAAAAGTGTGGAAGAAAAAGGTGCACAAGCAGCAGGGATGACCGCAGCCTGGAGAGGATTGTCAGGAAAAGTCCATTCAAAAGTGTTGGGGACTTTCACAAGGAGTGGACTGAGGCTGGAGTCAGTGCATCAAGAGCCACCACACACAGACGGTTCCTGGACATGGGCTTCAAATGTCGTATTCCTCTTGTCAAGCCACTCCTGAACAACAAACAATGTCAGAAGCGTCTTACCTTGGCTAAAGAAAAACAGACCTGGTCTGTTGCTCAGTGGTCCAAAGTCCTCTTTTCTGATGAGAGCAAATTTTGCATCTTATTTGGAAACCAAGGACCCAGAGTATGGAGGAAGAATGGAGAGGCACACACTGCAAGATGCTTGAAGTCCAGTGTGAAGTTTCCACAGTTTGTGTTGATTTGGGGAGCCATGTCATCTGCTGGTGTTGGTCCACTGTGCTTCATTATGTCCAGGGTCAACGCAGCCATCTTCCAGGAGATTTTAGAGCACTTCATGCTTCCTTCCACAGATGAGCTCTATGGGGATGCTGACTTCATTTTCCAGCAGGACTTGGCACCTGCCCACACTGCCAAAAGCACCAAAACCTGGTTCAATGACTGTGGAATTACTGTGCTTGATTGGCCAGCAAACTCTCCTGACCTGAACCCCATAGAGAATCTATGGGGCATTGCCATAAGAAAGATGAGAGACATGAGACCGAACAATGCAGAAGAGCTGAAGGCCACTATTGAAGCATCCTGATCTTCCATAACACCTCAGCAGTGCCACAGGCTGATAGCTTCCATGCCACGCCGCATTGAGGCAGTAATTGCTGCAAAAGGGGCCCAAACCAAGTACTGAGTACATATGCATGCTTATACTTTTCAGAGGTCCGATTTTGTTCTATGTACAATCCTTGTTTTATTAATTGCATGTAATATTCTAATTTTCTGAGATCGTGGATTTGGGGCTTTCATGAGCTGTAGGCCATAATCATCACAATTATGACAAATCACGGCTTAGACTCATTACATGCAGAGCAAGATAGTTCATCTCATATATTAGTGTAGCACTACCCCCGTAGGAGCTGCTGTTTGTTTGATTTGGGTCTACGTCCTGCCTATCAACCCCTGGAAGTGGCTCAAACCTTCCCTTAGCACAACTGATATGAATAAGGATTGGGAGACCTATTGAGTATTAGGAGACACAATCCTGCATGCATCACACAATAACCTGTAAATGTTACAGAGATACTCCACACAAGTTATATGCTTAATCAAAGGTACCTTTACTCAGTATAAAAGGGAAGGGAAAATAATCACATTAATACACACAGTTGACTCTGCATGCGCATTGCAGAGTCAATAAACCAATAAGGATGGGTATCACTGAGATTAGGTAATAACAGGAAACAACATCAGCTATATATACCGTATTTTTCGCACCATAATGCCACGTACACACGATCGTGATTCACGGCGGTGAAAACACCGCCGTGAATCACGGCATGAAAAAAAATGAAAAACGAGGGAACGGCATGTTCCCCCACACACGACCGTTTTTCCCGTCATTTTTTTCTTTGACGAGAAAAACGACCGTCTGTGGGCTCCGCGGCAGTGTCTCCCTATGGGAAAACTGCCGCGGAAAAAAATGATGGAAAAAACAATGAGAAAATTTAGAACATGTTCTAATTTTTCTCGTCGTTTTTCCTGCCGTTTTTCTCAACGAGAAAAACGGCATAAAGCCCACAGACGATCGTTTTTCTCGGCGAAAAAAAAAATGTCATTTTCCCGACGGGAAAAATGATCGTGTGTACGCGGCATAAGACGCATTTTTCCCCCACCAAAAAATAGGGGGAAATGTCCCTGCGTCTTATGGAGCGAATACTGACCAGGCACTGCCCCCCCCGTCAGAATTCCAGCGCTCGGCTTCTCTGTAAAGGAGAGAGGACAGGAAGTGAGGAGCATCCTGGCAGGGGCATACCAAGGGGGAGCGGGGGGAGGCGTTTTCCCCCGGGTGTCAAAACATGGGGGGTGTCAGTAACATTGCTATGGGGGTGTGCTCCGTACCCAGGTCGGGCGTCACCCGCCAGAGGTGACACCATCCCGAAAGCTGTGAGAGCCCTTGCTGTTTTTTTTTTGCAGCCTGAACCCCCCCCCCCCCCCGGCGCCGTGGTCTGGTCCAGTCTGACTTCCTGCTCCTTCCCCCGGGATCTGCTGCTGTAAACTCTGTCCCCAGTCCTCATTTCTAGCTGCTTCCTGGGTACATCTGAGGCTGAGAGCCAGCCAGCCAGCAAGAGGGGGTTGTGGATTGTAATGGCAGTGTCCTCCGCTGCCTGAGGTGAGCTGTTGATAAGGGGGTGGGAGGTGCAAGCTGGCATGGTATCCACAGCCCAGTCACCTGAGCTGTTGTGATAGAATTGGCTTAAGGGGTGTTTGTGTCTGCCCTGCCACCCTGAGCTGATCTGGGAAGGGGGGGGGGGGGAGGTTGCTGTGTCCACCACCACCACCAGATATAGTGTAGCTGAGCTGATTTGATAGGGGGCTGGTATTGCTGTGTGTCCACCACCCACCTATAGTAATAATATAATATAAAATATTTTAGTACACCGTTTGGTTCAGAATATTTTTTTTTCTTGTTTTCCTCCTCTAAAACCTAGGTGCGTCTTATGGTCAGGTGCGTCTTATGGAGCGAAAAATACGGTATGTACATGTATCTATATGTGTCTCTGCACGGCTAACTGATTGCTCGCGAGCTCCCCCTTTGTTGCAATACCTTGCACGTGTTCAGTCCCTATAATAGGTAAGCAAGGCCTATCTGAGTCCCGCTCAAAGTTCCTTTCTGCAATGGAGTCTTCGCTAGCTACCGTTGGTGGACAGGTTAAATTGTAATCTACAGGGTTTCAACAAGATGCTGTAATTATCCACAATATTCCTGAGTACTCGGGTGCTTGCCACCCACTAATGGCGGATGCGCCAATCTCTAATCACATAGTCTCCAATAAAATACACTAGGCCGCAAGCTGTGGCGTGATAGGTGAAGTGTGGCTGGCACTAAGTCACTTTCCTCTAAGGTAGTAGTTAATTCTGGGCAGGTGCCCTTCTCACCAAACAGGCCCGACTTCCGGATAGTCTCCTCTGGCTTGTCCCGGTCACTCGATCTCCACGCTTCTGCTTCAGCTGCAGTCTCCGGCCTCCGTCACTAACAGCGTACAGTGATGGTGATGGACGACTCCGGTCTCTGCTGGGCAATCACAGGACACAATGGACGATCCTCTGCTGGAAATCACTCAGGGCACTCACATAATTTAGGATCAGGCTTCTGGCCTAACACTCAGGAAGCAGGCCTCCGTGCCAACTTCCTGCTTGGTTGACAGCTGGATCCAGAGAGAGAGAAGATGGCCCCTCCCCTGGTTTAAGTAATGCACCCTGGTAACACAGATGCACTCTGGGTAATGTAGTCTGTCTTCTACTAAAAGTAACAAAGTCTTTTCTCCTTGCTGATATTTGTTCCAGGGTGCATTAACTATAACATATGCATTAGTTGTATTGTAACACTTATACCACCGGAGGGAGCTGGATTCCTTCTTTTAAATGTCAAAACCTACATAGCATATCGGAATCCCGCTACATTAGTTTCATCTTTTAAGTTGCATTAGTGAAATAAATGAACTTTTGCACGATATTCTAATTTTTCGAGTATCACCTGTATACAGGGCTTTTTTTCTCAGACAATAAGTGCAGGAAATCCCCTTTTCCGAGTCACTTGTTTTCTCCGCCCCTACCCACCTCCGAGCAACGTCCCTTGGTTCCATCCCCTACCGACCTCCCAGTACCGCCCCTTTTAGACAATACAGAACCAAGTATCATTTTGTTGTGCTAAGTAATTTGTATGGAATTTGGTTTCCCCTTCAGCCAGCTACAATAGATCCCCCTAACAATGTACCACCCACAACAAAATCCCCCCCCCAACAACAATAGACTCCCGGCAGCATCAACAGATCGCCACACATGCAGCATTAATAGACTCTCTGGCAGCCATCAACAATAGACCCCTCCCCCAAAAGTAGATCTTCTTCAGCAACAATAGACCCCTCTGCAAAAATTGATCCCCTCCATCTAGAATAGATCCGCCAGCAGTGAGCATCAATACCCTGCAGCACACCCCAGCACCCCTTGACATTACATACAGTCAGTCCAGGAGGTGCCGGAACTGCGTTCCCCGCGTTCCCGGTGAAAAAAAGCCCTGTGTATATATGTAGCGCAGGAGTTTTTGCCACCTAAGTTACACCGTATATATGTGATGTAGTTAAATTAGAGTTTGGCTCCCTCTGGTGTCTGCTTATGTTGTGACATTGAAGTTTGTTCAGTTCATTTGCATTATGGAACAAAGCAAGGTGAGAGGTGAGTCGTGAGGAAGTGACTCTATTGCTGCGGCTTGGCTTGAGACTACAATACCCATGGTGCCATTGTGCTACCAGAATGCAGGGCACCACCGCACAGCCTGCTGGGGGATGTGAGATAAGGACAAGCAAGGCCTCAGCCCTCTCTCTCTGGACGCCAGCTTTCAACAGGCAAGAGGCCTGCTGTGAGCATGCCTAGGCCGTAGAAGCCTGGGCATAAAGTTGGACAGCGGATCGCCGACAGAGGGGATCCTTGTGGACAGCATCGCTGACTGAGACAGAGAGGGGACCGTCCTATGCTCCATCGCATCTGATGCCATCCATCCACCTGCACCTTGCGGTGGACCGGCGTCATTTTGCCTGACGGTGATACCAGTGAGGAGAGGACTTCGGGTGGTGAGAAGGCACTTGCCTACCAGCATAATTAACTGAGTTATAGAAGAGTGGTCCTTATAGTCCCACTTATACTTGCTGACACTTGCAGTGCCACATATAGGGATCCTTTGCACCCGAGAGTGGGACAGCGGATTGGGAGAACTAGCATTTCCTCTATTTCTACTCTACATTCACCGAGTGATTACTTTCCCTCTTCACATACTGTTTGGAATACAATTTAAGTGCACCAACAGAGCTAACAGAAGACACGTGAACTTAAAGGAACAGTCATCACTTTATTTCTCTGCAACGTTTAGAGTGAAGGGATACACACCAGTTTGAACTGTCCACTAGAGGGAGTCATATAGCCATAAGAACTCTTATGTTTAATATAACTGTTTATATTGCCTCTGTTGTGCTGCTGTTATAGTAAGTGTGTGTGAGAATTGGTGGGGAAGTGTCCCAGTGTCAGTGTCATAGCATTGGGAGATTCCTCCACCATGCACTTACTCACATTTGACTCAGGTTATTAGTAATTGGGTCTTGTAATATAGAAACCTTGAACCAGTTGTATTTCATTGACTTTGCAGGGATCTGTGTACAGTCAATTATATCTGTATAACCATTGTTCTACTTTCTCCAAGTAAACACTTTACAACTGGTTAAGTTACATCTTGTGTGGAACTCTATCTGTTGCAGCTGACAGTCAGGTGACCAGTGCCAAGGTAACGGTAACTATACATATTACAGTGTGGTGTTGTTGTGGTCCTCTTTGCCAGTGGGTCCCACATACGTATTGTTATCCAGTTGTGCCAAGGGGGGTTCGAGCCAAATTTCTGGGGTTGACAGGCAGAGTGCAGACCCAAACTAATAACCAGCAGCTCACAATCTCCTTCCAATACTGATATAGCTTGAGGCACCTCCAGAACATGTGTATTAGGTCTCCCCTGTCGTTCCCACATCTCTGACATCTTGCATCCTGCCTCCTACCAAACTGGAGCATTCTTTGAGGTGTGTAGTATACTCTATGTATCAGAAAAAGGTGGGACACCATCTGCGAGGGGGATAGTGACACTCTGGATCCTGCTTCTAATATGCTTTTCCACCGTTCCCCCGACACTGGACCCACATCCCTCACCCATTTGTCCTTGTTTTTAGTGTCTAATTCTGCACCCTGGTCCACCTCTTCTATATACCCGTACAGCTCTGAGATCATCCCTCTAGAGTCTTCTGCGTTTACCAACTTGCAGAGAAGAGGCATGTAATTCCATGCTGGTGGGCCCTGTCCAAATTGTGCGTTCACAGCATGTCTAACTTGTAGGTATCTGTAAAAGGATCTGGTTGGGACTGCATATTCTTCCCTTATCTCCTGAAATGATTTAATTTGACCTACTTTGAAGATATGTGATAGTAGGTGTATTCCACCTCTATCCCATTCTTCAATTTTTCCCATGGCTTTAAATTCTATTAGATTGTTGTTATCCCATATTGGGGAAAATACAGAAAATCCACTATATCCCAACATCCTCTTAGTGGTCTCCCAGCATCTTACCATCAGTTTAGTCATGGGGCACCTAGAGCAAAAGGAATCTGCCTCCACTGCCTCAACCATTGTGTCATGGCTGGTATCGTTCAGGATTGACCCTTTTATAGCTTCTCTGCCTGCGGATAAGTTACTACCCCGCATATGCTGCATTTGTGCAGCCAAGAAGTAATGTCTCGGGTTTGGAAGTGCCACTCCCCCCTTCTCTTTTGGTTGCTGTAAGATTCGGAGGCGGATCCTAGCTGTCCTCCCCCTCCATATCAGTTCCCTGAATAAACTATCCAGTTTTTTAAACCAGTGTTTGGGATCCATACAGGAGAGTTGTGCAGGATATACAGGATTTGCGGCATCCAAACCATCTTCACCAGGTTGCACCGACCAGCCACGGAAAGTGGGAGCCGGTTCCAAACTCTGCACTTCTGTCCCAGCTTAGTCAACAGAGGTACTAAGTTTCCATCTATATACTATCCTGGGTCTCTTGTGACAGTTATTCCCAAATATTTCATTTGGATCACGACTTTCACTTTATCTGGCGCGACAGTGGGTCTATCAGCAGAAGTGCTGATTCATCCCAATTAATTGTTAGCCCGTAAAATTTGCCAAACGCCCCGATTATGCCCATCACTGTCTCCAGTGAGGTCTGCGTATCCCCTAGAAAAAGTAAGATGTCATCCGCATACATTGCGATCTTCTCCTCCCCCAGTCTCCTCCTAAAACCCTGTACTTCCGGGGATGCCCTTATGGCGATAGCCAGTGGCTCCAATGCGAGGGCGAAAAGCAGGGGCAACAACGGGCACCCCTGCCTTGTCCCCCTCTCCAACCCGAACCACTCCGAGCACTCGCCATTTATCCTCACCTTCGCCCTAGGGCTTTCGTACAGGATCTTTATCCATTGGAGAAAGTTAGGACCAAACTGGAACCCTACCAGCATACTCCACAAGTAGTGCCACTCCACGCTGTCAAACGCCTTGGTGGCATCCAAAGACAGGACCGCCCTAGACCCCTCTTCCTCTATTGGCAGCTGTATGTTTAAATACGTTCTTTTTATGTTGGTACTTGTGGATCTACCTGGAATAAATCCAGTCTGGTCCGGGTGTACCAATTTTGAGACCAATTTATTTAGTCTCATTGCCAGTATTTTGGCTAGAATCTTCACGTCTGAGCACAATAAAGATATCGGCCTATATGAGGATGTCTCGAGTTGGTTTTTCCCCTCCTTTTAGTAGAACGATAATTGTTGCTTCTGTCATTGATGCGGGTAGCTTCCCTTCCTCTGCCGCCCAATTAAATATCTCCAGGAGTCCTGGGAGCAATGCCTCGCTATAGGTTTTGTTTATTTCAATTGGCAGACCATCTGGCCCTGAGGCCTTTTAGCCTGCCATATTGGCTATCGCCAATTGTAACTCTTCCAGCGCAAGCGGTGCCTCCAGTCTCTCTTTATCTTCCTCTGATAACTGGGGGATCTGCAGTCCTTCGAAAAAGGTCTCCATTTCTCCTTCTACACTGCTATGCTGCGTGCTACTGTACAACTGTTGATAGTACTTTCTAAAGACCTCTACTATTTCCGGGGTTCCGCTCTTAATTTCCCTGTCCTCATCATGGATTGCTGGAATGACAGGGGAGCGTTGGCCCTAGTTATTAGGGCCAAAATTCTGCCCACTCTCTCACCCTCCCCAAAAAAGGTCTGCTTTTGGAGAAGCCTTTTATTTTCCGCCTTTCCCAACAGTAGCTTTTTATACTCTTCCTGTCCTCCCAGCCATTCTTTGTGTCTCTCCAAGTTTGGGTTTTCCACATAACTAACCTCTGCCCTTTTCACCTTTTCCCTTGCTGCCACCTCCTTGGAGCGTGATTGTTTTTGATGAGTGAGATTTTCTGAATTAAGACTCCTCTCAGGAATGCTTTCAGAGTATCCCATATAACCCCCCCCCCCCTGATGCTGAGCCATTATTCAAAGTTATAAACTCCTTTTATACTAGCAATTATCGCCCCTGGCTCTTTAATTATTTCCAAACAAAATGGGTTTATCTTCCAATCCCGTTTGCTGTGGCCGCTACCTGTCATGATTTCAAAAGTCACTGCTGAATGGTCCGAGACACTTCTGGGTTCGTATTCCACCCCCCCCCACTTCCCCCAGTGCTTCTTCGTTGCAAAGTACAAAATCTATCCTGGACAGTGTCGCATGCGTTTTTGAGTGGCAGGAAAACTGTCTTTCCCCCGGGTGTCTTCCCCTCCACACGTCCACCAGCCCCGTCTCCCCACAAAATTGGAGAAGGGGGCTGCCGGGCGTGTGGACAGTGAAAGCCCCGGCCGGGAATCTATCCAAATTTTTGTTCATCGTCATATTAAAATCCCCCGCCACTATAACAGGTATACCCGTCTTGTCCATAACAAATTCCATTAACTCCCAGAGTATATCTGTACTAAACGGGGGAGGTATATAAATATTAGCCACCACGTAGTCCTTTGTCTCTATCCGTCAAAAAAGGAATATATACCGCCCCTTTGAATCCACCTTGCTCTGCCTGCAGGAAAACACCAGTCCAGAATCCACCATTACACTTACACCCCTTGAATAGGTGGTGTAAGTGGAATGATATTGTACCTCTATCTCTTATGCTTTAGTATGCTAATCGTCTCCCTGTCCAGGTGTGTCTCCTGCAGGCACAGCATTTTAATATTACCCGCTTCTGCCGTTGAAAAAATTGCTTGTTTTTTGACCGGGTCTTTTACCCCCCGGACGTTCCATGAGCACACCTTTATGCTTCTGGCTGGATTTGGGATTTTCCTCCTGTTTTCCCTATTATCTGTCATCTACCCCTTTTATCCCTGTTTTTACAGTGTTCCACCATAACCTCCATATACCTTGTGTTTAATATTCCCCTTCAGAAAATTATATACTACTTGTGGATTCCCCCTTATATGTGCTTGTACCCCTCCCTTACATTCTTCCCCCCACCCCCCTTCCCCCGCAATCACACCTCTTCATCCATTCCCCTACCTTGCCCTCCCACCCACCCTCACTTCCCTCCGCCCTCCCACCCCCCCTTCTTTGCCCTTTTTGGGCGCTTTTTTGGGGACTTCTTAAGTGACCGTAACTACCCTTTAGGATGTGTTTTGCGATCTTTTCCCCCATTAACCCTACCTTTTGTGTATTGTTTTTCAACCATTCATGACAGTGTACATTCTTATATCCCCATCTCTGTGAAAATCCCAAAAAATTCATAAAAAAATACACTTTGCTCAACCCCGTTTCCTTTACCGTTCCCCCTCCCATGACCAACTGTGTCCAAATATCCAAACGTGTATTGATGAAAAAAAAAAGGAGCAAAAAAAAAAAAAAAAAAAAAGGGGTGATTTAGAGGGGAAAAGAAGGGGTTATGAAACCCTCCTACTGTAATTTTCCCTCATTCGCATCCAGCCATGATGTCAATTCAGCAATTCAGCTGGTGTGCTAAAAAACATGTTTTCCCCCCTTACTGTTACCCGCAAACGTGCTGGATAGAACATTGCGTATGTCACTCTGTTTTGCATTAGTCTGCGTTTGCATTCATTAAATCCTGCCCTTTGTCTCTGAAGTTCGGGGGAAAAATCCGGATATATTGAGATTCTTGCACCTTTGTGTTGTATTTCCTTCATCTCTCTTGCCTTTTGGAGAATGATCATTTTATCTGAGAAATGTAAGAGTTTAATAAGCATTGGCCTCGGTGGACCTCCTTCCGCTGGGACCCTAAAGGGGACTCTGTGGGCCCGCTTGATCGAGAAAAACCTTGATAGACTGTCCTCTCCAGCCACGCTTTTGAGACAGTCTTCCATAAATTTAGTAGGATGGTTACCTTCATTTTTCTCGGGGAGACCTAGTACCCTTATATTCTTCCTGCGTAGTCTATTTTCCATATCATCAATTCTACTGACACACATGCTCAGCTGGTCTCTCATTTCTTTCATCTCTTTTCTCATCGGACTAACTTCGTCTTCCAACTGGCTGAGTCTCTCCTCTAGCGCCGTTGTCCGAGTGCCAATTCCCTGTACGTCATGTTTAAGTGCAGACATGTCCTCTTTAATATCTTTCAGCTGACCAAAAATATCAGTTAATGATGATTTACAGATATTAATTGCTTGGAAGATTGCTTTCATAGACGGCTCCTCCTCCTCCGCTGTTCCTGTGGTTACCTCCATTGTTTCTATCAGTGCCTTTTTCTTTGATTTCTTTGTCCCTGGGTTACTTACAGTAATTACTGGTGTCACTGGCGCTGATGCTGGTGCCTGACCTTGACCTTTTCTCGGGGTGTTTGGCTGTGACCCCCCTAGTCCCCTTTTAGGAGTCTGACTAGCAGTGTGCGCCGGGATATGCGCAAATTTTTCCAGCTTTGCTGCGGCTGCTGCCTGGCTTGCCTTTGTCCCCCGCGAAGGCTGCATCTGTGCGTGTTGCTGTATCCCGGTACTCGTGCACGCCCCCTCTTTCCTCGTCATTACCGACAGTGTACCCGGCATTAGAGAGGGGAGGGGGTGGCGCAAAAGCAAAAAAAAAAGGGGGTAAGGGAGGACTGTTTTTACTCTGCTCTTCACCTACTATGGCACCCACACCTTTGTGACTTTATGCCTCCTGCACCGCACAGAGGGCACAGAAAGGGTACAGTGGGACACCCCAATTATCCACCTCTTCCCCAAAAGGAAAACAGAATGTTCTCACCCAGCCACGCCAACTGTCCAGTTTCTGCCAAAGGGATGAGCCGACACTCCTCATGTGTGCTGTGTGTGCACGTAGTCCCACACCAGGTGCTGATCCCAGAGTATTGTTGTTATCACTTCGTCAGGGGAGGGGAGGAGGGGGTGGCGGGGATCTCACACGCCGCCGCTGTCTCTCCCTTTTGCAGCGTGCTGATGTCCTGCAGTCATGCGGGCCGCTCGTTTGGTTTATCCAGCGTCTCCAGCGTGTCTTGGAGTCCCTGCGCCTGTGTGTCAGTGCCTGCTGTCATTCCATCTACGGGCATCCAGGAGCTACCCAGCCGGGGGGTAGAGATTAGTTGGGAGAGGAGCGTGGAGGGAGGAAGGAACACTCTCAAACTCTCACTCCCGCATCCCACATCCGCATCTGGTCACGCCCCCCATGGTATTCCAGGAGTTTATTAACAATGTCCTCTGAGACTTGTTACAGTTATGTGTGGTGGTTTATCTCGACGATATCCTCATATTTTCCCAAATCCCTGGAGAACCACCACACAAATGTCTGTCGAGTGCTTCAGAAACTAAGAGAGAACAATCTCTATTGTAAACTGGAGACGTGCGAATTCCATCGTGAACAGGTTAAATTCCTGGGTTATGTAATTTCCACGGCTGGTTTTTCGATGGACCCAGAGAAACTTTCTGCAGTCCTACAGTGGCCTCGACCCATGGGTTTACGTCCTCTGCAGCGCTTTCTTGGCTTCGCCAACTATTATCGGAAGTTTATTCGTAACTTCTCGTCTCTGGTCAAGCCCCTGACTGAAAGGACGGTAACCCACAGAGTTGGTCCCCAGAGTCCATTAAGGCTTTTGAGAGTCTTAAGACTATCAACAGGTGGATCACTGTGGAGAAAATGGAAGCTGGCAATTAGCTGACAGCTGAGCTGCCAGCACAGAGAAGGAAGGGCTGAACCCAGCCCTGACAGTACCCCCTCCTCAATGACCCCTCCCCCTCGGAGGACCACCAGGCTTGAGAGGAAAACGTCTATGGAAATCACGGAGGAGGACAGGGGCGTGTACGTCCGAGAATGGGACCCAAGAGCGCTCCTCCGGACCGTACCCCTTCCAATGCACCAAGTACTGAATGCGCCCACGGAACCTACAGGAGTCAACAATGGACAGTACTTCATACTCCTCATGGTTCTCAACATGTATAGGGTGAGGACGTGGCACCGAGGTGGTAAAACGGTTGCAGACCAAAGGTTTCAATAAGGAGACATGAAACACATTAGAGATACGCATACTGGAAGGAATGTCCAACGTATAAGCCACTGGGTTTATCCTGCGAAGGATATGGAAAGGCCCAATAAACCGAGGTGCGAACTTCAGAGAAGGAACACGAAGTCGGAGGTTGCAAGATGACAGCCAGACCCTGTCCCCGACCTGGTAGGAAGGCGCAGGCAGGTGTCTGCGGTCAGCATGGAGTCTGTACCTCTCACTAGCCTGTCGCAAAGCCTCTTGGTCCTGTACCCAAGTGGAACGAAGACCACGGAGATGTTCCTCTAACGCAGGAATACTCTGAGGAACAAACGAGTCAGGCAACATGGAAGGTTGGAAGCCATAATTCGCTATAAAACGGGGACAAACGGGAAGCAGAATTCAGAGCGCTATTGTGAGCAAACTCCGCCCATGGTAAGAGGTCTGACCAGTTGTTGTGATGGTCAGAAATATAGCAACGCAGGAATTGCTCCAAGGACTGATTGGCTCGTTCTGCGTCCCCAACTGTGCACAAAAGGCTCGCCAGATACGGGACACAAACTGACTTCCTCTGTCAGACAATGACCTTGGGTAGGCCATGTAATTGAAAGATATCCCGAGCAAAAATGGAAGCCAGTTCCTTAGACGTAGGCAACTTCTTAAGTGGAATACAGTGAGACATTTTCGAGAACCGGTCTACCACCATAAGGATAACGATGTTGCCCTGGGAGTTGGGTAACTTCACAATGAAATCCATAGACAGGTGGGTCCAGGGCCTCTCACCATTGGGTATGGGTTGTAGGAGGCCCACTGGAAGGTGACGTGGAGTCTTACTCTGAGCACACATGGAAAAGGCAGCTACGAAGGCGGCTACATCGGCACGTAGACTAGGCCACCAGAATTGTTGGGAAATGGCCCAAAAGAGCGGATTCTTCCCAGGGTGGCCAGCAGCCTTGGGAGAATGGTAAGTCTGGAGCACGGCTGTATGGAGACTCTCTGGAACAAAGCAGCAGTCACAAGGTTTCTCAGGAGGGGCATCAACCTGAGCAGCCAGAATTTTGTCACCCAAAGGAGAAGTGAGACTGGTGCGAACCGTAGCCAGAATATGATCAGGAGGAATCACAGGAACCAGAACCGACTCCATCTTGGAAGTGGAGGAAAATTGTTGTGACAAGGCATCAGCCCTTACATTCCTAGTACCGGGTAAGAATGAGACAATAATTGAAACTCAAGAAAAGAGCCCATCGTGCCCTTCTGGGAGAGAGGCGCTTAGCCTCAGCCAAGAACGTGAGATTCTTATGGTCAGTAAGAATGAGAACCGGCACAGTGGTACCTTTTGAGGAGATGTCTCCATTCTTTCAGGGCTAAAATGATCGCCAAAAGCTCTCTGTCACCAATCTCGTTATTGCACTCCGCAGGTGACAATTTCTTGGAAAAAGTAGCCACACGGATGCATAGCGCTGTCAGAGCTAGGACGTTGAGACAGAAGGGCGCCTACTCCAGTCTCAGAAGCATCGACTTCAAGGATAAAAGGCAACGTGGGATCAGGATGTGCCAACACAGGAGCAGAAACAAAAGGTAGTCTTAAGACTCTCAAAAGCCTTAATGGACTCTGGGGACCAACTCTGTGGGTTACCGTCCTTTCTGGTCATATCAGTCAGGGGCTTGACCAGAGACGAGAAGTTACGAATAAACTTCCGATAATAGTTGGCGAAGCCAAGAAAGCTCTGCAGAGGACGTAAACCCACGGGTCGAGGCCACTGTAGGACTGCAGAAAGTTTCTCTGGGTCCATCGAAAAATCAGCCGTGGAAATTACATAACTCAGGAATTTAACCTGTTCACAATGGAATTCGCACTTCTCCAGTTTACAATACAGATTGTTCTCTCTTAGTTTCTGAAGCACTCAACAGACATCTGTGTGGTGGTTCTCCAGGGACTTGGAAAATATGAGGATATCGTCAAGATAAACCACCACACATAACTGCAACAAGTCTCAGAGGACATTGTTAATAAACTCCTGGAAAACTGCCGGAGCGTTGCAGAGGCCAAAAGGCATTACGAGATACTCCCAATGACCTGTTCTGGTATTAAACGCAGTTTTCCACTCGTCGCCCTCCTTAATCCTGACGAGATTGTATGCCCCTCTCAAGTCAAGCTTCGTGAAGACCGTTGCTCCCTTCAGACGGTCAAATAACTCCGTAATCAGCGGGATCGGATAGGCATTCTTAATGGTGAAACGATCGAGACCCCTATAAATCGATACAAGGTCTCAGTTCACCACTCTAATTCTTCACACAAAATAAACCAGCACCAGCAGGAGACGAGTATTTGCGGATGAAACCTTGAGAAAGTGCATCTGCAACATACTCCTCCATGGCCTTATCTTCCAAGACCGACAAAGGGTAAACCCGGCCACGAGGGGGAATGGCACCAGGTTGAAGGTCAATTGCACAATCATACGACTGGTGAGGAGGCAACGTACCGGCTTGACCTTTGTCAAAGACATCGCTAAAATCGCGGTACTCTTCCAGCAGGGAGGAGAGTGAAGAGGTGCACAGGGCCTTGGCTTCCCTCTGGAAACATCTCTCACTGCACTGTGGCGACCAGGACAGAACCTCAGCACGGAGCCAATCAAAAGACAGGTTGTGCCTCTGTAACCAAGGATAACCAATAACCAGCAGAAACTTAGGTGAGGAAATAACTTGAAATTGGATTATCTCATGGTGAAGAGCCCCTACGGCCATGGACAAGGGAACAGTCTCATGAGTCACATGGGCAGGCCGTAGAGGTCTCCCGTCTAGAACATCAATGGCAAGTGGAGTGTCACGCAGCTGCAGCTGAATCGAGTGCTTAGACACAAAGGCAGCATCAATGAACAGGCCTGCAGCCCCGGAGTCGATTAGAGCCTGTATCTCGATGGATGACTCAGCCCAAGACAGGGTAAACGAAACCAGGGGCTTATCCTTCTGAGCAACTGGAGACAAAACAACGCCACCTAAGGTCTGTCCGTGACAGGACCTCAAGGTTCGGGCGTTCCCTGGACGGGAAGGACAAGATCTCAAAAAGTGACCGGCCTGGCCACAATAAAGGCACAATCTCTATCTCCTCCTAAGGGCTCTCTCATCCGCAGAGAGACGCGTGAAGCCCAAGTGCATGGGTTCATCTTCACAGACCGACTCAGTACCAGAAGGCATGGGAGGTGAGGGAGGCAAGGGTGGGACTGCAAAGCTCGGAGACAAGCGTACAGGAGGCTTCCGCAAGCGCTCCTTAACAGAGGGTCTTTCTCTGAGTCTGGAGTCAATGAGGATGGCAAATGTGATCAACTTCTCCAGCTCAGTGGGTATATCTCGGGCTGCTATCTCATCCTTGATGTTATCCGAGAGACCATGAGAGAAAGCAGCCACGAGGGCCTCATTGTTCCAAGCAACCTCTGCTTCCAGAGTACGGAATACAATGGCGTAATCAGCAACAGTTCTCGTACTCTGTTTGATGGACATGAGGCTCTTGGCAGCAGAAGCAGAGCGTGCGGGAACGTCAAATACCGTTTTGAAGGAAGCCACAAATTCTGGGTAACTCAGGACCATGGGTTTTTGCATCTCCCATTGAGGGTTTGCCCAGGCCAAGGCTCTCTTAGAAAGCAAAGATATCACGAAACCTACTTTGCTTCTGTCCGTGGGAAACGCCTGGGGCAGCATCTCAAAATATATCTCAACCTGGTTGAGAAAACCTCTGCATTGGATTGGATCATCCCCAAATCCCTAAGGAAGCGGGGCGGAAACAGACATACCTCTAATAGAGGTAATACTCAAGGCGGGTGCCTGCACAGGGACTACCGGAGCGGCCACAGTGGGAGACTCTAGACGAGCCGTGCGACTCAGGAGCGTCTGTATCGCCGTGGCAAACTGATCCATGCGGTGATCCAGGTCATCCAATCTGGAAAAAATATTATTAACAAGTGGATTGGCTGCATCTTCTGAATTCATGGCCTTCGCCTACTGTCAGAAACCATGAATCAGACCGAGACAGAAGTACAGTTAAATACACTAGTATAATAATAAATAATAAAAAGGTAAACAGAGTAAGCGTAGTCAAAACATAGCCAGAGTTCAGTAACCGGATCGGGTAGTCAACCAAGCCAAAGTCCAAAAGCCAAAAGGTAATAGAACAGCAAACAGGATCAGTAGCCAGAGGGAACAGCCGTCAAGCAGGTCTTCAACTGGAACGCAGGAGAAAGTCTCTTGGGATGTTAACACAGGCGAAGGCAAAGATCAAATAACCTGGAAGTCCTTAAGTAGGCAAAGCTGATGAGCGGATCATCAACAGGTGGATCACTGTGGAGAAAATGGAAGCTGGCAATTAGCTGACAGCTGAGCTGCCAGCACAGAGAAGGAAGGGCTGAACCCAGCCCTGACAGCAAGAAAGCCATCCACAAACAGTGTATACGATAAGGTGTGGAACAAGTTCAGGGCCTTCATGATTGGCAGAAACTACGATCCAGATTCTCCATCATCCTCTCAAATTCTTGAATTCTTGCAAGCAGGCCTGGACATAGGTCTTGCTCTAAGTACGCTAAAGGTATAGGTAGCGGCAATTTCATCGGCAACCAGTAGAAGGTGGGCCAAGGATCCATTAATAATCCAATTTTTCAAAGCTGTCAAAAAGATCCGATAGCCAACTAAACAGTCTTTTTCCCACCTGGGACCTTGCTATCATCCTAGAGTCTTTAGCCATTCCACCTTTTGCTCCTTCGGACACAGAATCGATTTGGAATCTAACCTTTAAGCTAAACTTCTTGAAGTGGAACTCAGAACAATGCAAGGATTTATCCCCAAGGTCGCATCATCCTTGAACATGTCGGAACCTTGGGCACTCCCAACGTTTTCAGAACAGGACTTAGGTTCTCTTCACGAGCTGCACATTGCCTCCACTTTGAAATACTATCTCCAGGCCACAGCGTCCTTAAGGGACTTTACCAGGTTGTTCATAATTCCCTGGGGTAAAAACAAAGGCAAGGAGGCGTCGCCAAGAACAATTGCTTCATGGATCGTTAAACTCATCCACAAGGTGTACAGGGCAAAAGGACTGGGCCCCCCTTTGATGGTCAGGGCACACTCCACTAGGGCTGTTTCTGTCTCTTGGGCAGCAAGAGCAAATGTGTCAATTGAAACTATTTGTAGGGCAGCGACTTGGTCGTTCCAACATACGTTTCTGAAACATTACCGAGTAGACCCAGGAGCTCTCTCATCGGTGGAGTTTGGCAGACAGGCGATCAAATCAGCATTTGCTTCCTCTAAATAATAATAATTTCTTTAAAATAAACTTCTAAGCATCATCCCACCCATCTCAGCTAGTTATTTGTCACAGGTATGCTGCCATGGAGTCACCAGGAAAACAGAAAATTGTACCATACTTACCGTAATTTTCTTTTCCTGGTGCCTATCCATGGCAGCATACAATCCCACCCTCGGTATTCTATATTACGGAGAATGCTGGGGCTGTACTAGCCAACTCTTTTATAATATTCACTAGTCCTGAGGGAGGAGCCAAGGCAAAGCTTGTCACAGGTATGCTGCCATGGATAGGCACCAGGAAAAGAAAATTACAGTAAGTATGGTACAATTTTCTGTTTTGCACTACAAGTGCACTTGGAAGTGCAGTCGCTGTAGATCTGAGGGGAAGATCTGAAATGAGGGGAAGCTCTGCTGATTTTATCATCCAATCATATGCAAGCTAAAATGCTGTTTAATTTCCTTGCATGTCCCCCTCAGATCTACAGTGACTGCACTTGAAAGGCACCACTTTGTTCCAACTTTGGTACGACTTGTGCAAGTTGTTGTGCGACTTGACACATGTGAAGTCGCATGACAAGTCAAAAGCCATGTATTTCAATGGTCCCCATTACTTCTAATTGGTGTGACTCCAACAAAGATTCTTGCACCACTTTATTCCAACTTCAGTGCAACTTGTGCAAGTTGTTGTGCGACTTGACACATGTGAAGTCGCATGACAGGTCAAAAAGCCATGTATTTCAATGGTCCCTACTTCAAATTGTAGTAAAACAAACAGGCTCTTGCATGAATCTAATTTATGGAAGATCTAACTAATTGCCCAGTGTATTGTCCTCTTTAAAGATATGAAAAATTAAATTTCTGGTGTTTATAAACACTTCTCTGTTCTTTGTATTATATTGAAAGATTTGGGTACAAAAAGAAACAAAATTAAAAACATTCAAAGATATATCAGAAGAATAAGAATGAGCTTAGCATCAAAAGGTGTTAATTAAATGAGAACAGATACTAATTGGCTAGCAAGACACACCGTGTCAATTAGATTCAATGCATTGGGCATGTGCTGAGATTAATGAGAAAATCCCTTACGCCGGGTGGATTTTTATATTTACTATCGTGTTACACGTTGGCGTTAGGGTTGCCACCTCATCCCTTTAAACCCGAACACATATTAATTACACAGGTTCTGTGACTGATTAAGGTGGTAATTAAGGTGCCTTATCTGCATTAAATTAGCCTCAGAACCTGTGTAATTCATATGTGTTCGGGTTTAAAGGGATGAGGTGGCAACCCTAGTTGGCGTGCGCCGGTTCGCACGCTCAATTAACATTTTATCCAGTGCACCAATCAAGGTGTGAACCGGCGCAGCGCATTGTTCTTAGTAAATGACCCCCAAAGTGTCATAAGTCAAAATATTTAGTTGTCTTTTGTCTCTGCTTGGTTGTATTCTTCTTGGAGGCTGTGAATCTGAATCATCCTCTTGCTCATCTTCAACGTTTTCAACTGTCTCCACTGAGTTTTCTGGCGATTTTTAAATTTCATCTTCCATGTTTCTTGATGAACATTCAGTTAATTCAATTTCACTTACAGGATTGTCTTCTGTAGCTGTCTCTGTAGCATCCTCACTTGTTTCTAAGTGACAGGGGTAGAACTCTGTGGTGTTTGCATTTGTGTGGTCGCTTTGAGTTACAGGAATGAAAGCTTTCCAATGCTCTTGTTCATTATCAGATTAATTTTCTGAGTCATCTTCAGAGATCTGTGTGAGCCGACTTGTGGTACTTTGACATTTTTCTTGTTTTCTTGTACTGGGTCTTTCTGGCATTATCTGACCTTGGTCTACAGGTAAATAGTCACATGGCAATAACAAATTGCGGTGTAGGATTCTTGTTCTACCTTTTCTAGTCTCTGGTTTGACTTCATACACTGGACTTCTTCACACTTCCATTTAAGAACGACATATATGGTGTTGTGTTACACTATGTGATTATTCTTGCTCTGTGTCTTTAAGATCTGTCCCCTTCTTTCTAGCTGAACTCTCTCTCTCACCGTAGTTCTTTATATATCTCCTCCACTTCCTGATTCTGGTCATTACTCCTGTATATCTTCCATGCTAAACATCTTACATGTGGCTTACAACTGCAACGTTTTTCTACCTATGAATATCCATCATTAAACGGAACATTCGAAAGGATTCATCGTCTGTCGTCCTAACTGTGAGTTTATTCATTGAGTTAAGCTGCCTGTATCGATGCAAGGGATGAATATCAAACCAGCTTGAGTAAGGCCTACTTAAACCTGGAGATGAACTTTATCGCTTTGTAGTTGAGACAGAACAGTAGAAACGGCGTTTCACAGCCTAATTACAAGATTTCTGCATGTCAGTACTGAAACAGACAAGATTTACTGCCCTCATAGCAAGACAGAAGGGACAGAGCAGCACATGGCAGCCTTATAGCCTGAGACAATCTGCACAGTGTCATATTTCAGCACACAGATCCTGCCTGCTTTCACAGTCAGTCTGCTATCATGAGTGACCAAGCTTCTGCATGTGAACTCACAGCTCCTTCCTCACAAGTTCCTGAAGAAACTGAGTT
This sequence comes from Rana muscosa, assembly GCA_029206835.1. Classification (NCBI taxonomy): domain Eukaryota; kingdom Metazoa; phylum Chordata; class Amphibia; order Anura; family Ranidae; genus Rana; species Rana muscosa. Next base: position 979,166,802 of record CM055118.1, on the reverse strand, counting down.
ACCCAAACGCTCAGTTAAACCCACTTGGAAAGTAATGGAGAATTATGAAGCTTCAAGGACTGAATTGTCAAATAGCTTGGAATTAGTCTGGGAGAAAATCCTTGCTGAAGCCAATACAGTGTCTGTTGAACGTGAACCACTGACACTAGAGGGCGCCATTAAACAACTTTCTGCCTCATATGAGCTTTATCAGCTTACCAGCAGCAAATTCACTAATGTCTTGCAAAACATGAATACAGAAAGTGCGATGACACAATTAAAGCGCGTCAATGCTCTCAATATTGAAAGAGACAGTTTTATCCAGCAAACCAGATTAAAGGCAGAAGCAAAAATAAAGCTGTTACAGGACACTGCATCTCACAGATCTGTTTCCACCAGACGTTCTAAAAACTCATCAAGATCCCATAGTTCAAGATACTCAACACTCAGTGAGCGACTTATTAATGCCCGCGCTGAAGTGGAAGCCAGCAAAGTGCAGGTGGCATATGCAGAAAAAAGAGCAGAGTTGGAAGCTCAAAGGGCAGAGTTGGAAGCGCAGTCAGCACTTCAAAGAGCAGAGTTGGAAGTGCAGTCAGCACGACAAAGAGCAACAATGGAAACCTTAAATGAACAGTGTAAACATGACGCAGCTATGGCAAAGCTAAGGGTCCTACAGCAAGCTATCAGTGCAGACGAAGGTGCAAGTGAGAAAGACAGCATTAACCTAAACATAGCAGATATGGAAGACCCCCTCAAACGCACTAAAGACTATGTCCTAAGCCACTGCAGTGCACACTCCATTGTCTCCAATGCTCCAGGCTACATAGAGACTCCTTCACAGCTTCAAGTTAAAGAGGTTCCAGCAACTTCCTGCACTCAAAATCACTCCACTGCATTTCCTACCTGCCTACCTTGCCTGCCTTCATACGTCACAGAGCATCAGCGCAAGCTTCAAGCAAGTCATCAATCTCCAGTCATCGGTACAGCCTTGAATCAACGTACCATTGGAACAACTGACTTCAAGCAAGCAACTCACCTGGATGCATCTGCTGCACCATTTTTCCCTGTGTCCTTTAACAACAATGTCAAAGATAACGCAATCAGCACCATACAGCCAACAGCATCTCACATAAAGGTCGGAGACAACTGAAACAGAAGAGTTTGTGAGGTACATGCTTCGCAGGGAGCTCACAAAGACTGGTCTTACAAGTTTTGATGACCAACCTGAGAACTACAGAAGTTGGAAATGTGCCTTCAGAACTACAATCAGCAATATTGGCATTACAGCTGATCAAGAATTGAATCTGCTGATCAAATGGCTTGGTCCTCTATCTGCTGCACGTGTTAAGCCATTAAGATCGGTTTTCATGAACAATCCTACTGCAGGCCTCACAGCTGCATGGGAGCGACTAGAGCAAAGTTATGACAGTCCAGAAGCTATAGAAAATGCTTTGTTCATGCATCTGGAAACTTTCCCAAAGATATCCAGTAAGGACAACAAGGAGTTCCAGAGACTGAGTGACCTTCTCCTTGAGCTTCAGCTAGCCAAGACAGACCCAAAACTACCTGGACTCAGTTACCTTGACACTCCAAGAGGGGGTAAACCCAATTGTCTCCAAGCTCCCGTATGGTTTGCAAGAGAAATGGACTGCACTAGGGTCATCATACAAAAGAGAGAACAAGGTTTCCTTCCCTCCATTCTCTTTCTTCTGTGAATTCATCAGGAAAATTGCAGAGACCAAGAACGATCCAAGTTTTTCCTACGGTGAGTACAGCCTCTTCTCACCCTTTCCTAAGAGTACCAGTCTTCAGGGCAACTATAGAAACCATAGAGGCCCAGTGTCTGTGAAAAAGACTGACATCCTTCCCACCCCTACCACAGTTCTGGCCACGAACAAACAGAGTAGGAAGATTGAAAACCCTAGCAGAGTGTGTCCCATACACAAGAAGCCACACCCCCTCAATAAATGTATCGGCTTTAGGAAAAAGTCTCTGGAAGAGCGCAAGGAGCTTTTAAAGACATTTAGGGTATGTTTCAGGTGCTGTGCTTCTACAGAACATTTTGTAAGGGACTGTAATGTGTCCATCAAGTGCATAGAGTGTGGCTCTGAAGAACATGTGCAAGCCCTCCATCCTCTTGAGCCCAGCTCTGCACAACCTGCCAACACTCCTCCCAGGTTAACGCATGGCGGGGAGAATACAGACCAAGTACCTAATTCTACCATCATTTCTTCATCCTGCACTGAAGTTTGTGGAGAAGACCGCTGTGGTAAGTCCTGTGCTAAGATATGCTTGGTGAACATATACCACAAGGATCAACCAGAAAAGTCTCTAAAGGCATATGCTATCTTAGACGATCAGAGCAATCGATCACTTGCAAAATCGGAATTGTTCAATCTATTTGAAATAAAAGGCGAAGCTCATCCTTACACCTTGGGTACCTGTAGTGGAACTATAGAGGTTTCTGGAAGAAGGGCTCATGGTATCTTCTCTCAAAGGTAACTTGCAATTACCCTTACCTACACTTGTTGAGTGCAATCAGATACCTGCTAACAGGGAAGAAATCCCTACTCCAGCTGCTGCTTTCCATCACCCTCACCTCAAGGTAATAGCAAATGAGATACCGCCGCTTGACAAAGATGCTCAGATCCTTCTTCTGTTAGGAAGAGACATTCTAAGAGTTCACAAGGTACACAGACAAGTCAGTGGACCCCCAGATGCCCCATTTGCCCAGCGCACGGATCTAGGATGGGTCATCATAGGCAATGTCTGCATAGGCAAAATGAAAAGACCTACCAACATTTCGTCATTCAAGACAAATGTTCTGCCAAATGGCCGAAACACTTACTTTGAGCCATGCCCACATCACTACTGGGTGAAAGAGAAGATAGCCAGCCACGAATGGCAACATGGTATCTCAGGTGACACAAGCCCTTTCTCCTGCCATGATGGCGACTTCGGCTCTACAGTATTTAATGCTACCAGTGAAGATGACATACTGGCTCCTTCAATGGAAGACAAAGAATTCATCAAGGTAATGGACAATGAGTTCTTTCAAGATGACTCCAATAACTGGGTAGCACCCCTACCCTTTCGTCTCCCAAGAGAGATTGCCCAACAACTTACAGCAGGCCATCAGTAGATTCTCCTCCTTAAAGCGAAACTTAAGCAGGAAACCAGAGATGCAAAAGCACTTTAAGCAGGAAACCAGAGATGCAAAAGCACTTTGTGGACTTTATGCAAAATGTATTTGACAGAGATCATGCAGAGCCTGCTCCCCCACTAAAGGAGGGAGAAGAATGCTGGTACCTTCCATCCTTTGGCGTGTATCACCCACGCAAACCCGACCAAATCAGAGTTGTCTTTGATTCCAGTGCTCAGCACGAAGGTGTTTCTCTTAACAACATGCTCCTTACTGGACCCAACTTGAACAACAGTCTAATAGGAGTCTTGATTCGTTTCAGACAAGAGCCTGTAGCAGTAATGGCCGACATTCAACAGATGTTTCACTGCTTCATCGTCAGAGAAGACAACAGAAACTACCTCAGGTTTCTATGGCACAAGGACAATGACCTCAACAAGGAAGTTATAGATTATCGCATGAAGGTACATGTCTTCGGTAAAAGTCCTTCCCCAGCAGTGGCAACTTATGGGCTAAGGAGAACAGCTCAGACTGGAGAAGTTGAATATGGATCTGATGCCCGTCAATTTGTTGAAAGAAACTTCTACGTTGACGACACACTTAAGTCCTTTCCAACTGCTAAAGAAGCAATTGATCTTCTCACCAGAACAAAGGAGATGCTGTCTGTAGCAAACCTTAGACTGCACAAGATTATATCCAACAGCCAGGAACTTATGAATGCCTTTCACTCTGAGGACTATGCCACTAGTCTAAAAAACCTTGACTTAGGTACAGATGTGCCTCCTGTACAGCGAAGTCTGGGTTTGTTGTGGAACATCAAGCAAGACAAATTCACCTTCCAAGTGTCAACTTGTGACAAACCCTTCACTAAGAGAGGAGTCCTGTCCGTGGTGAATAGCATCTATGACCCACTGGGTTTCCTTGCTCCAGTTACCATTCAAGGTAAGATTTTACTAAGACAGTTGTCTACTGAGAACATAGACTGGGATACTCCCTTGCCTAGTGAGAATCAACACAAGTGGGAAAGGTGGAGATATTCTTTGAAGTCACTAGAAAAACTTCAGATTCCCCGTTGCTATGTTCCAGGTTCCACTTCAACTGCTAACCGGAGAGAGATTCATATTTTCTCTGATGCATCAGTTGAAGCTATTGCTGCAGTAGCCTATTTGAAGACCTCTGAACTGAATGGAGAATCACACTGTAGTTTTGTCCTAGGCAAGGCAAAACTCACACCCAAGCCTGCACATACCATACCAAGACTTGAACTTTGTGCAGCCGTACTAGCAGTAGAAATTGCCGAGGTCATACGAAGTGAAATGGACACTAGAATTGATTCTTTCACCTTCTATACAGACAGTAAGGTAGTACTTGGTTACATAAACAACCAAACAAAACAATTTTATGTGTACGTCAGCAACAGGGTTGAACGTATCAAGAGATTCTCTCTACCAAGTCAATGGCATCACGTTCCCACTGAACTCAACCCAGCTGACTGTGGGACCAGAGCCGTGTCACCTGCCGCTCTTCAGGACAGCTTATGGCTGTCACCTCCAAGGTTTCTGCGTGAGGACTCTTACTTACTTCCTATTGACACCACCTATGGGCTAGTAAACCCTGAAGATGATAAGAAAATAAGAACTGTGAACACCTCACTCCACACTTCTGTAAGTACAAAACAGAAGCTGCGGTCACACCATTACAGGCATCAATGGAAGCAGGTGCAGCATCTAGCCAATGTGTTCTGGCATCGCTGGAAGGAAAAGTATCTTCATCACCTTCAAGGTCGTAACAAATGGCAAGCATCTAAGCCGAATCTTAAGGTTGGAGACCTCATCCTTCTAAAAGACAAGGAAGTTTGTCGGAATGAGTGGCCTATGGGTCTTATTACTAAAGTTATGCCCAGCGACGATAACAAAGTCCGGAAGGTAGAAGTCAAGGTAACCAAGGGAGGATCGACACGAACCTTTAGTCGACCAATTACAGAGTTAGTACTCCTTTTGCCAGGTGAGTGACTTGTGCAAGGACTAGCCATGCTGTTGGCACGGCGGGGAGTACATTGCTGCCATCTACAGGTTCTACTCAGAACTTTGGAATTATTTGAAGACATCATACTGTGACTTTATGTTCTTCATCCTGTTGAACTTGCGTTTATTATTTGCTTGTTGCATGTTTTTCATTACAGGTTCCAGGACATTCGTCAGTATTGTACTTTTTGAAAATATATATTTTAGTTTAAGGTTATGAAATCTAAAGATTTCAGACGGGGAGTGTTGTGTTACACTATGTGATTATTCTTGCTCTGTGTCTTTAAGATCTGTCCCCTTCTTTCTAGCTGAACTCTCTCTCTCACCGTAGTTCTTTATATATCTCCTCCACTTCCTGATTCTGGTCATTACTCCTGTATATCTTCCATGCTAAACATCTTACATGTGGCTTACAACTGCAACGTTTTTCTACCTATGAATATCCATCATTAAACGGAAAATTCGAAAGGATTCATCGTCTGTCGTCCTAACTGTGAGTTTATTCATTGAGTTAAACTGCCTGTATCTATGCAAGGGATGAATATCAAACCAGCTTGAGTAAGGCCTACTTAAACCTGGAGATGAACTTTATCGCTTTATAGTTGAGACAGAACATATGGTATCTTCCCAGTAGGATCTCAATTTTCCAGGACCTCCTCTTTCGGTAAGGTTTGGGACAATAACTTTACTTACGGGTATTACTGTATATACTCGAGTATAAGCCGAGTTTTTCAGCCCTTTTTTTTAGGGCTGAAAATACACCCCTCGGCTTATACTCGAGTCAGTGTACCTGAAGGGCTGCGGGCGTCCATTTTTCAAAACTCGCGGCTTCCTCCTGGTCCCGTTCTGTTCCGTGATAGGCGTTTGACACTGTTCCGCTACCGCCTATCACGGAGGTCCTCTCATCCTCAGACTTTCCCAGCAGACACTGTGTTCAGTGTTCCACCTATCATGGACGTCCTCTAGTCCGAGGATGAAAGAAGGTCCGTGATTGGCGGAACACTGAACACAGAGTCTGCTGGGAAACTGAGTCCGAGGATGAAAGGACCTCTGTGATAGGCGGTAGTGGAACACAGTGTCATACGTCTATCACGGAACGAAACCAGGAGGAAGCCGCGACTTTTGAAAAATGAACGCCCGCAGCCTGTCAGGAATTCAGGACTACTTTCCATATAAAGGTATATCTTAAAAAGGTGTATGGAATTGTATTCCAAATACCCAAGTACACCGGATGCTGTAAAAGTCCATAGCTTTCGTGTACCTGATCCTTTTACACATCTTGTCTCCTATGCAAATGTAAATGGTATTTTATGACACGCAGCCCTGTGATTAATATTCGCCTATAATTCAGTGGGATTTTAATCCTTCAGGATGTGCTCTGTATATCTGTCAGTAGATGAAAGTGCTACATGGGTTTGGTAGGCTGCAATTAAGAGATCTCCCCTGTTCAGAGAAGATTGTGTGTTTTGTGACTGCAAGACGTAAAATATGGGAGACATAAGCACAGCAAGGTTGCAAATGGGCACAGTGAGGCTGCAAATGAGCATTGTTGACCCTCTTTTCCGCTTACAGTAGCTGCTGCATTCTCACTCTAGGCTTATACTCGAGTCAATACGTTTTCCCAGTTTTTTGTGGTAAAATTAAGGCCTCGGCTTATACTCGTGTCAGCTTATACTCAAGTATATACGGTTCAGTACCATGAACTTTCTTGTCATAGTGTTCTTTTCCTCTTTGTGCAGCTTGATTAGATGTTTTTGAAGCAACTTCATAAGCTTCAGTCATTCTCTTTGTCCATGTGTTCACATATTCAGTGTGTTTTTGTATTTTTAACCACTTGACCACTGGGCACTTAAACCCCCTTAATAACCAGACCAATTTTCAGCTTTCGGTGCTCTCACATTTTGAATGACAATTACTCAGTCATACAACACTGTACCCATATGAATTTTTTGTCCTTTTTTTCACACAAATAGAGCTTTCTTTTGGTGGTATTTAATCACTGTTGGGTTTTTTATTTTTTGCGCTATAAGAGAAAAAAGACTGAAAATTCTGTAAAAAAATTGTTTTTTTTTTCGTTTCCGTTATAAAATTTTGCAAATTTACTATTTTTTTCTTCATAAATTTTGGCCAAAATTTATACTGCTTCATATCTTTGGTAAAAATTAGGGTTGTCCCGATACCGATACTAGTATCGGTATCGGCACCGATACCGAGCATTTCCCCAAGTACTTGTACTCGGGGGAAATGCTCCGATGCTTCACCCGATACCTGGGCAGTCAGGGATGATCGGTGCGGCGGGGGGAATTACAAGCACTGATCTGCCTGTATACATTTCAATAAAGCCTGACAGCTTCTCCCCGGACCCCCCCCCCTCTTTTTAGCTTCTTTAGTGAAATTTATACAGCGGTGATCGGTGCTTGTAACTCCCCCCCAACACGCACTGATCACCGCTGACTGTCACTGTATCTTTCTCCGTGCTGCTATACTCCTCCACGCTCTGTGTCCCCCTGTGTGCTCTTCTCCCCCTCCGTGCTCTGTGTCCCCCTCGGCGCTGCTCTCCCTCTCCGGTTCGTTGTCCCCCTCTGTGCTGCTCTCCCCCTCCGTGCTCCCCTCGGTGCTGCTCTCCTTCTCCGGGTGTCCTTGTATCCCCCTCCGTGCTGCTGCTGTCGGCGCTCTGTGTCCCGTGTCCCCCTCCTGCTGCTCTCCCCCTCTGCGCTCCGAGTCCCCCCACCATGTCCTCCTCCACCCCCTCTGTCCTCGGTATCTCAGGATGGAGAGCGGAGGTAGGAGCCGCTAAAGCCGGCTCCTTCCTTTTCGAATGAACAGAGTCAGTGATCACTGACTCTGTTCATTCATATAACTGAAACATCGTAACCTGTGTTTACGATGCTTCAGTTTATGAATGGAGAGGAGCCTCCTGTCCATTCATTTTAGCTGAGGCTGCAGAGAAAGGGACTGGGGAATCTGTGTCCCTCGTCCCTTTCTCTGTCTCATAGGGGAGATGTCAGAGGTCTGTTAAGACCCCTGAAATCTCACCAAAGCCCCCCAACAGAGCTAAAAAAAAAAAAAAAAAAAAAGGGAAAAAAAAATGAATTGTAAAAAATAATAAAAATAAAAAAAACACACTGACACAATCCACTCCCCCCCCCTAAAAAAAAATTAAAAAATAAAGCACTGTAAAGAAAAAAAAAAAAAAATGGAAAAAAAATAAAATAAAAATACTGACACATGACATTAAAAAAAAGTATCGGTAATCGGTATCGGCGAGTACTTGAAAAAAAGTATCGGTACTTGTACTCGGTCTTAAAAAAGTGGTATCGGGACAACCCTAGTAAAAATAAGTACAAATTGGTGCATATTATTTGGTCTTTGTAAAATTAAGGAGTCCACAAGCTATGGTGCCAATATCTGAAAATTGATCACACCTGAAGTACTGACGGCCTATCTCAATTCTTGAGACCCCAACATGCCAGAAAAGTACAAATACCCACCAAATGACCCCTTTTTGGAAAGAAGACATTCCAAGGTATTCAGAAAGAGGCATTGTGAGTTTTTTGAAGTTGTCATTTTTTCCCACAATTCTTTGCAAAATCAAGATTATTTTTCTTCTCTTTTTTTTTTTTTTCCACAAAATTGTCATATTAGCAGGTTATTACTCACACACAGCATATGCATACCACAAATTACACCCCAAAACACATTCTGCTATTCCTCCCGAGTATGGCGATACCACATGTTTGAGACTTTTACACAGCGTGGCCACATACAGAGGCCCAACATGCAGGGAGCCCCTTCAGGCGTTCTGGAGCACCGAGGCCAATTCTGACATTTCTCTCCTACATGTAAAAATCATCATTTATTTGCTATAAAATTACATAGAACCCCAAAACATTATATATGTTTTTTTAGCAAAGACCTTAGAGAATATAATGGTGGTTGTTGCAACTTTTTATCTCGCACGATATTTGCGCAGTAATTTTTTTAACGCGTTTTTTACGGAAAAAAAATGTTTTGTGCTTAAAAAAAAAAAAACAGTAAAGTTAGCCCAATGTTTTTGCATAATGTGAAAGATGAAGTTACGCCGAGTAAATAGAAACCTAACATGTCACCCTTAAAAATTGCACACGCTTGTGGAATGGCGCCAAACTTCGCTACTTAAAAATCCCCATAGGCGACGCTTTAAATATTTTTACTGGTTACATGTTTTGAGTTACAGAGGCAGTCTAGGGCCAAAATGATTGCTCTCGCTCTAACGTTCGCAGAGATGCCTCACATGTGTGGTTTGAAAACCATTTTCATATGTGGGCGGGACTTACGTATGCGTTCGCTTCTGTATGCGAGCTCACGGGGACAGGGGCACTTTAAAAAAAAAAATATTTTTTTATTGTTCATTTTACTTTATTTATTTTAGTTTGAAATTTTTTTCCGCCCCCAATTTTTTTTTGATCACTTTTATACCTATTACAAGGAACGTAAACATCCCTTGTAATAGGAATATGGCATGAGAGGTCCTCTTTACAGTGAGATATGGGGTCAATAAGACCCCACATCTCACCTCTAAGCTGGGAAGCCTGAAAAAAAAACAAAAAAAAAAAACACAATCCTGGCTTTGATCGTAGCGGTGAGTCGGTAGAAGCACCGGAGGGCGGCGGGGGGGGGGGGACATCCCCTCTCGCCTCCCGTAAGAATGATCAAGCGGCGGAACAGCCACTATGATTGTTGTTATGGTGTAAGGAATCGCCGGCTGAAAAAGCTAATATCTGAATGATGCCTGTAGCTGCTCCCATCATTCAGATATCCCCGCACAAAGTCAAGGACGTCATATGGCGGGCGGGAAGTGGTTATTGCAGAGTATTGTGCCGGGCATTGCGGAGTATGGCAGGGCATTGCGGAGTATGGCAGGGCATTGCGGAGTATGGCAGGGCATTGCATGGGGTATTGCACAGGGGGTATTGCACAGGGTATTGCAGAGTATTGCGCAGGGTATTGCAGAGTATTGCACAGGGTGTATTGCGCAGGGTATTTCAGAGTATTGCGCAGGGTATTGCAGAGTATTGCAGAGTATTGCGCAGGGTATTGCAGAGTATTGCGCAGGGTATTGCAGAGTATTGCGCAGAGTATTGCGCAGAGTATTGCGCAGGGTATTGCGCAGGGTATTGCGCAGGGTATTGCGCAGGGTATTGCAGGGTATTGCACCAGGGTATTGCAGGGTATTGCACCAGGGTATTGCAGGGTATTGCACCAGGGTATTACAGAGTATTGCACCAGGGTATTGCAGGGTATTTTGCAGAGTATTGGCAGGGTATTTTGCAGAGTATTGGCAGGGTATTGCACAGGGATGGCTGAGCAGGGATGGATGGATGGCTGGATCTGTGACAGCAATTGTCACAGATCCAGCCCACAGTGCTGCTGCTGCCATCCGCTCTCTCCCCCTCCCCTCTCACACTGTACCGATCGGTACAGAGAGGGGAGAGAGGAACCGGCGTCATCACATGACGCCGGTCTGTTTACAAGTGATTGCTCCGTCATTTGACGGAGCGATCACGTGGTAAACGGCCGCTATCAGCGCCGATTTACCGCGATTCGTGATCCGCCGGGTCCGCGGTCACGGAGTTTCCCGTGTGCACGCCCCAGGGGGCGCGTAGGAGCGCGATTCTGGGAGGACGTTATATAACGTCCTCCCAGAGTTAAGCAACCACCTTGTCGACGTTATTTGTCGGCAGGTGGTTGTTAACTGGTTAAATGACTGGAGTGTCAAACATGCTGTCAATAGGTAGTTTGGAGATCTTCCAAACAGTAAGAAAAAAGGAGAATTTCTTTATCGTACATCATGGGACACAGAACCTTGTTAATTACTTAATGGGTTATATCTCACCTTCAGGTGCTTTACAACGGTGTGATCAATTAGACAGGAAGTTTCCTCCCTATATAATCCCTCATATACTGGGAGCACCTCAGTTTTTTCACCAGGGTCTAAGGTGTTGGTCATGGTTAAAGATGTGCTAAGAAGAAAGCTCTACTGAAAGATCCCTCCGGGGGTCAAGGAACTATACAACCGGATCCATCCAAAAAAGCCAGAAAACGCTAAAGTGGATGGTACCTGGGCCTCGTAGAAGAACAAGATTTTGCCTGTAATGTCTCTCTTGTAGGACTGGGCTCTGGGATCCAGTACTTTGGGCACGTATTAAAAAATGTGCAAAGGTTTTCTGGCAGAGTCTTCTACATGTCCAGGGAAGAGGACTCCTTTAAATAGGAACCCAGAACCATGAAGGTTGGCACAACACTACCCGCCGTGATGTGTGAAGGTTGGATCTGTCTGATCTTCAGCAGTGTCCTGCGGCAGGGAATAAGGTAAATGAGAAAATCCTAAAGATAAATCTTATGGATTTTCTCCTGTGAGTAGCTGCATGTCTTTCCTGTTTTCCGCCACTAGAGGGAGTAAACAGACATACCTGGTGTTTTACTTACCATGCTCTCAAGGAACAGAAGCTCTGTGTCAGTCGGTCTGTTGAGCGGCTCACTTCCTCCACTTTAGGCTCTGCCACAGTTGTTTGGGGGGGGGATCCCTCGTAGTCCGGGGTCCACGGCGCTCCTTTTGGGGATCCCTCTCTCTCTCACCCTCTCGCCCCTGCCTCCACCATTTCCCTATGCGTGCGAGGGGGGGCGCGCTTTTGAAGCCAGAACGGCGGGGAAGCAGGGGGGCTGTGGTTGCCGCTGGTGAACACGTTCACGCCAGCTCAAGCAAAGCGGGCCCTTCAAAAAACCCAGATGCCAAAGCTCTGTAAGCCAGAGGGACACAGCAGCTTGGGGCACGTAAGCACCTCCTGTGTGTTGGATACAGGTATACCTAAGACACTTACTCAGTCTAGCAAAAAAACAATGCCTGATGCTGAGTTCAGCTGTTGATGCACCTGTGTTAAGTTCCTCTGCTTTTAGCTTAGGACTATGTCTTCCTGTAGAAAAGGTTCAGGGGCAGGAAAGAAAAAAAAAAGGGGCACCAAGGTATCGCCACCTGGATCTGGCAGCCCTAATCATGCCTGCATGATACCATCCTCCCCTAAAAGACTTGAGGCAGCCACACAGGATGAGCATTAGCCCTGTCAGGCATTGCAGTCACTCTGCATATGTCATTTTGAGCGTTTTTTTTGCATTTGTTGGTTTATAAGAGAGGTTAACGGCTATAATCGCAGCGTCCTCACAAAAGAGCAAAAAATGGGGTGTGCCCCTTCCCCTGCTCTAAATCCTCAAACAAGGGGGTAAATGGTCTGATGATGAAAGTTCACCATCAGGAGACAGGGAACAGGTGCAATCTGACGAGGCGGAGGTATCAGAAGCCTCACAAGCTCTGAAGTTGCAGCTGCAATCTTTTACAGAGATTCATGCTACGTATAACTTACCCTCAGCCTAGATCAGGGATCCTCAAACTACAGCCCTCCAACTGTTGCGGAACTACAAATCCCATGAGGCATTGTAAAACTCTGACATTCACAGACATGACTAGGCATGATGGGAATTGTAGTTCCTGAACACCTGGAGGGCCGTAGTTTGAAGACCCCTGGCCTAGATGGCCAAAGCCTCTGTCTCCCCCTCGGGGTTTTTTAAATTCCCATAGGTTTCTTGTATCTTCCCAGTCAGTCCATTAGTGCAACAGTTTATTTCTGCCGGTTGGGCACCCACATAAGCTGTTTTTTTCTCCTCCTAAAAACTTTTTTCTGAGGAGTATAGGTTGCTAGAAAACCTCCCCAGGATCCTCATACAGGTGCTGGCTTTCAGGCTAGCCAAACGCACAAACTACTGGGGTGCACAGTTGCTGGTGCACATTGTTGCTAACGCACAAAAGCTAAATCGCATTATGCGGAAATGCACGTTTGTGGAGGATAACTTCTTCTTTTACCAGTCCACATGTTTTGCATAAAATACATGAAGGAATGTACTGAATGCTTGTGGGGTAAAAAACAAGTAACAGAACGTCTTTATTGTTGTTCACATGAAGATGCATGTTTTCTGTTTGTATGGATTGACATGTTTTTACATAGTCGCATGAGGATGCTTGGTCACATTAAAGTGCTTAAGTCGCACGAAGAGGCGTGTTTGTGCAATCAAGCATCTTTATGCGATTTTAGGCATTTCTGTGCAAAGATGCGGGGTCGCACAAAGGTGCTTGATCTCACAAAAGTCCTTACTTACCCAAGAATACTTGATCGCACGGAGTGGCTTGTTTTCACAGAGATGCCTAAAATCGCATAAAGATGCTTAATTGCATTAAAGATGCTGGATCGCACAAGGGTGCCTGATCAGACAAGAATCCTTGGTTTCACAAGGGTACTTGTCCAAACAGTAGTGCTTAGGATGCATTAAATGTTTCATCGCATAAAAAAGGCTGAATCACACAAAGTTGCATGATCGCCTAGATTTTGCAGAGTTGCATAATAAGGCATGATAATTTATGCTTTCCTTAACCACTTAAGCCCCGGACCATTTGGTAGCTAAAGGACCAGAGGTGATTTTAGAATTTTGCACTGCGCTGCTTTAACTGTAAATTGTGCGGACATGCAATGTTGTACCCAAACGAAATTTGCGTCCTTTTCTTCCCACAAATAGAGCTTTCTTTTAATGGTATTTGATTGCCTCTGCGATTTTTTTTTTTTGCGATATAAATGAAAAAAGACCGAAAATTTTGAAAAAAAAATGATATTTTCTACATTTTGTTATAAGAGAAATCGAATAAACTCAATTTTAGTCATACATTTAGGCCAGAATGTATTCAGCCACATGTCTTTAGTAAAAAAAAAATGTCAATAAGCGTATATTTATTGGTTTGCGCAAAAGTTATAGCGTCTACAAACTAGGGTACATTTTCTGGAATTTACACAGCTTTTAATTTATGACTGCCTATCTCATTTCTTGAGGTGCTAAAATGGCAGGGCAGTACAAAACCCCCCCAAATGACCCCATTTTGGAAAGTAGACATCCCAAGGAAATTGCTGAGGGGCATGTTGAGCCCATTGAATATTTTTTTTTTGGGTCTCAAGTGATTGAATAATGACTAAAAAAAGAAAAAAAATACAAAAAGTTGTCACTAAATGATATATTGCTCACACATGCCACGGTTATATGTGGAATTGCACCCCAAAATACATTTTGCTGCTACTCCTGAGTACGGGGATACCACATGTGTGGGACTTTTTGGGAGCCTAGCCGCGTACGGGCCCCCGGAAACCAAGCACCGCCTTCAGGATTTCTAAGGGCGCAAATTTTTGATTTCACTCCTCACTACCTATCACAGTTTCGAAGGCCATAAAATGCCAAAATAGCACAAAACCCCCCCAAATGACCCCATTTTGGAAAGTAGACACCCCAAGCTATTTGCTGAGAGGCATGGTGAGTATTTTACAGCTCTCATTTGTTTTTGAAAATGAAGAAAGACAATTTTTTTTTTATTTTTTTTTTTATTTTCAAAACTTTGTGACAAAAAGCGAGATCTGCAAAATACTCACAATACCTCTCAGCAAATAGCTTGGGGTGTCTACTTTCCATAATGGGGTCATTTGGGGGGGGGTTTGTGCCATCTGGGCATTCCATGGCCTCCGAAACTGTGATAGGCAATGGGGAGGGAAATCAAAAATTTACACCCTTAGAAAGCCTGAAGGCGGTGCTTGGTTTTTGGGGTCCCGTACGCGGCTAGGCTCCCAAAAAGTCTCACACATGTGGTATCCCCGTACTCGGGAAAAGCAACAGAATGTATTTTGGGGTGTAATTCCACATATGCCCATGGCATGTTTGAGCAATATATCATTTAGTGACAACTTTGTGCCAAAAAAAAAACAATTGTCTTTTTTCCGCAACTTGTGTCAACATATAAAATATTCCATGGACTCGACATGCCTCTCAGTATATAGCTTGGGGTGTCTACTTTCCAAAATGGGGTCATTTGGGGTGGGTTTTGAACTGTCCTGGCATTTTATACACAACATTAGGAAGCTTACATCCACTCTTCTAACCACTTGAAGACAAAGCCCTTTCTGACACTTTTTGTTTACATAATTTTCTTGCAAAAAAAAAATATGTTTTTATGTTGAACCCCCAAACATTATATATTTTTTTTAAAGCAAAGGCCTTACAGATTAAAATGGTGGGTGTTGCATTTTTTTTTTCCACACCGTATTTGCGCAGTGATTTTTCAAACGCATTTTTTTGGGGGAAAAAATACACTTTTTTAAATTTTAATGCACTAAAACACACTAATATTGCCTAGATGTTTGAAGAAATAAAAAAGATGATCTTAGGCCAAGTACATAGATACCAAACACGACATGCTTTAAAATTTCGCACAAACGCGCATTGGCGACAAACTACATACATTTTTAATAGCTTTTAAAAGCCTTTACAGGTTACCCCGTTAGATTTACAGAGGAGGTCTACTGCTAAAATGACTGGCCTTGATCTGACCTTCGTGGTGATACCTCACATGCATGGTGCAATTGCTGTTTACATATGACGCCAGACCCACGCTTGCGTTCGCCATTGCGCAAGAGCAGGCCAGGACAGGGGTGCTTTTTTTTTTTTTTTATTATTAATTTTGCTTTTTTATTTTATTTTTAAACTGTTCCTTCCATATTTTTTTTTTTTTTTTATTATTGTTATCTCAGGGAATGTAAATATCCCCTATGATAGCAATAGGTAGTGACAGGTACTCTTTTTTTTTTTTTGAAAAAACTGGGGTCTTTTAGACCCTAGATCTTTCCTCTGCCCTCAAAGCATCTGACCACACCAAGATTGGTGTGATAAAATGCTTTCCCAATTTCCCAATGGCGCTTTTTATATCTGGGGAGGGGGAAATTCCCTCCCACTGCTTGTAAAAGCAGTCCAGAGGCTAATTAGCCACTAGGATTGCTTTTACATGAAAGCCAGCCGCTGGCTGAAAAGAATGATACCAAGATGATACCTAAACCCGCAGGCATCAATCTGGTATAACCATTCAAAGTCCAGCAACATACCAGTACGTTGCTGGTCCTTGTTGGACATGTATTGTAATCTTTTTTTTTTCATGCAGCCTGTTGGCTGAACGAAAAAAGAGATTGATCAGTGGGTATGCCCACCATTAGAATACCGCCCTTCATCCACCCACTTCTAATGATGGGCATACATGCACCATTTATATATGCCGAAGCATTGGGGCATCCTCCCGCAAAAATTATGCCGCACACACATGGTCAGACTTTTCCACGGGCAAGCCTCCGTCGGAATTTCGACTGTATGTACGCGGCATTAGGAGCAAAATCGCTCCTCCGCTCCTCCGCCCCTGCTGCCCCAATGCTTCGGCATATGTGCTTTTTTTTTTTTTTTTATCTGTGGTGGTGAAATCACCTCCTACAGCACTGGAGTCGCAGGGATCAGGCCTGTCTCTGCGAACGCTGCAGTTATGTGTGTTGTGTTTTGTAAGTGACAGTGATCGATCGATACTGCACTTGGGTGGCCTGGGCTGGACGGAGGGGCAAAACGCAGGTGCTAGCAGGTATCTGGGCTGATCCCGCTAACACTGCGTTTTTGGGAACCCTAAACTGCTGGGGACGCTAGTATAGATCAGATCAGATATTGATCTGTTCAGATACTATACCACTAAGGGGGGTGTATGCTTCACGCGTGGGTGTTGGCATTACTGGCACTAACCTGACGCTGCCTGGGGTGTGACGCAGGGTTAACTAGGGGCAATTAGGGGGCTAAAACCTTTATTAGATAATATATGGGGGTACCTGATGCTATAAAAACCTGCGGCGAACCTAAAAAAAATAACTGGCTACCCATCGGCATCACCGACAATAAGACAGCGATCAGAAAAACGATCGCTTAGCGACAGTGGTGATAGGGGGTGAAAGGGTTACCTGGGGGCGATCAAGGGGGTTAAACCTTTATTAGGTAATATATGGGGGTACCTGACGCTATAAAAACCTGCGGTGAACCTAAAAAAAATAACTGGCTACCCATCGGCATCACAGACAATAAGACAGCGATCAGAAAAACGATCGCTTAGCGACAGTGGTGCTAGGGGGTGAAAGGGATATCTGGGGGGCGATCAGGGGGTTAAACCTTTATTAGGGTGGGGTTAGGGGGCTACACTGGACCTAAAACTAAACTGTAGTGACACTTTTACAGTCACAAATGTCACTGATTGCAGTGATCAGTAAATACCGTATTTATCGGCGTATAACACGCCTTAAAATCAGGGGAAAATCGTGGGTGCGTGTTATACGCCGATACTCAGTCGAATTCCCCTGCTGAAAACGAGCGAGAGGAGCGAGCGGAGCCGAAGCCGAAGTACAATCGGCTTTACTCGGCTCCTCTCGCAGTCCCGCCCATCTCTGACTGCGCCGCTGACATAGAGAAAGCCGAGTGTACTTCGGCTAGTCTCGGCTCCTCTCGCAGTCCTGCCTGTGACTGTGAGCAGAGCCGAGTCTAGCCGAAGTACACTCGGCTTTCTCCGTCAGCGGCGCAGTCAGTGGAGATGGGCGGGACTGCGAGAGGAGCCGAGTCTAGCCGAAGTACACTCGGCCCCGCTCGCTCCTCTCCACAGAAATCGGCGCCAAATTTTTAAAAAACGCCGGGACTGACACGATCGCAAAGGCACTGGGCAAGGCTGCAGATGGACACTGGGCAAGGCTGCAGATGGACAGATGGACACTGGGCACGGCTGCAGATGGACAGATGGACACTGGGCAAGGCTGCAGATGGACAGATGGACACTGGGCAAGGCTGCAGATGGACAGATGGACACTGGGCAAGGCTGCAGATGGACACTGGGCAAGGTTGCATGCTGCATTTAAATGTAAGTTTTTTTTTTCCTTGAATTTCCCTCCTAAAAGTTTTTTTCCTTAAAATTCCCTCCTAAACTTGGGGTGCGTGTTATACGCCGATAAATACGGTAAATGGTCACTGCAATCAGTGACACTGGGGCTGGGGGGTGTCTGGGGGGGCGATTTATGTTCCTATGTGTCCTGGTGTCAGTGTGCTGTTTGTGCACTAACCTGTGTGTCTTCTCTTGTACGGCGCTCGGTATATGTGAGCGCCGCAAGAGAGATGACATCACTTCCTCTGCCTGTGTAAACATTACACAGGCAGGGAAGCTTTCTCATTCGTCGCGAGCGATCGAAAGGGGGTGGCTGGAATCGAACGGCCATCCCCTCATCCCGGATCGCTCCCGAAGAAATAACCACCGCTCACTGTAAAGAAGGGGGGTCCGATCGGACCCCCCAACTATACAAAGGCAATCACGTATATGTACGTGATTGTGCCTGTCGGTGCCATTCTGCCGACGTATATTTACAGTGGGCGGTCGTTAAGTGGTTAATTATACAGGATTCCTTATGTTCACATAAGAATACGTGTATGCATGGATACATGTTGTTTAAGGTTGCATAAACACGTTTATAAATGCATGCTATAAGAGAGCTGGTCTATTTGGTCAAGGCAAGGAAGAGTATCCTTACATTCACCTTTTGCTTATGGTGCTAGGGAAGATGGTGGCTTCATTCAAAGCGGTTCCCTATGCTCAGTTTCGTTCAGGACTGCCTGGAACAAGTAGACCCGAACCTGGCACTATCCAAAGGGTCTGGTCCCAGGGATACGCTGGAGTCTCAGTTGGTGGTTCTTAACCAAAAGATTGGCAGAAAGGAAGATCCTTTACGCCGGTTACCTGGGAGGTAGTGGCTACGAAGGCTGGCCTCTAGGGATGGAGACTAGAGGTCGACCGATATATCGGCTGGCCGATATATCGGCCGATATTTGGCCATTTTTGATAAATCGGCATCGGCCGATTTATTATCAAGATTAGGCCGATATTTCAGACTGACCTCCGCTCATTCTTCCTTCTCCACACTCAGCGGCTCTGGCTGCATCAAGCGCCGCGCTGAGTGTGTGAGCAGAGAGGAGAGAGAGACAGAGAGGAGCTGTCAGCTTGATGTCGGGGGTGGGCGGGACCCGGCCGGGGTGGGCGGGACCCGGCAGCTAAATTACACCAGCCAATGATTGGGCTGCTTTAGAAAGGGGGCGGGGCCACATACACGTTACGACCCGCCCAGATACCATCCCATTAGCTGGTGTAATATAGCTGCTGGGTCCCGCCCACCCCGGCCCGGGTCCCGCCCACCCCGACATCGAGCTGACAGCTCCTCTGTCTCTCTCTCCTCTCTGCTCACACACTCAGCGCGGCGCTTGATGCAGCCAGAGCCGCTGAATGTGTGAGCAGAAAGGAGAGAGAGAGAGGAGCTGTCAGCTCGATGTCGGGGTGGGCGGGACCCGGGCCGGGGTGGGCGGGACCCAGCAGCTATATTACACCAGCTAATGGGATGGTATCTGGGCGGGTCGCTATGTGTATGTGGCCCCGCCCCCTTTCTAAAGCAGCCCAATCATTGGCTGATGTAATTTAGCTGCTGGGTCTGCAAAATCAGTGCAATCTGTCAGTGCCGCCAGCCAGTGCTACCGCCAGCCAGTGCCACCCGCCACCGCCAGCCACCGTCAGCACCTACCGCCAGCCAGTGCCACCCGCCACCGCCAGCCAGTGCCACCCGCCACCGCCAGCCAGCGCCACTGCCAGCCAACGCCACCCGCCACCGCCAGCCAGCACCACCCACCGCCACCGCCAGCCAGCACCACCCACCACCGCCAGCCAGCGCCACCGCCGCCAGCCAGCGCCACCGCCAGCCAGCGCCACTGCCAATCAGTGCCATCTGTCCCAAACTAGTGCCATCTGTCAGTTCCAAACCAGTGCCACCTGCTAGTGCCAATCAGTGCCAATAGTGCCATCTGTCAGTTCCAAACCAGTGCCACCTGCCAGTGCCATCTGTCAGTTCCAAACCAGTGCCATCTGTCAGTTCCAAACCAGTGCCACCTGCTAGTGCCAATCAGTGCCACCTGCCAGTGCCAATAGTGCCATCTGTCAGTTCCAAACCAGCGCCATCTGCTAGTGCCAATCAGTGCCTCCTGCCAGTTCCACACCAGTGCCACCTGCCAGTGCCACCTGCCAGTTCCAAACCAGTGCCACCTGCCAGTGCCAACTGTCAGTTCCAAACCAGCGCCATCTGCTAGTGCCAATCAGTGCCACCTGCCAGTTCCACACCAGTGCCACCTGCCAGTTCCAAACCAACGCCATCTGCTAGTGCCAATCAGTGCCACCTGCCAGTGCTAATCAGTGCCTCCTGCCAGTTCCACACCAGTGCCACCTGCCAGTTCCAAACCAGTGCCACCTGCCAGTTCCAAACCAGTGCCACCTGCCAGTTCCAAACCAGCGCCATCTGCTAGTGCCAATCAGTGCCACCTGCCAGTTCCACACCAGTGCCACCTGCCAGTTCCAAACCAGTGCCACCTGCCAGTGCCATCTGTACTGAGGACATCAAGTGTGTGCTAGAGTGACGGGAGTAAGCAGGAAGGAGTGGAGTGGGTGAGGTTTTTTTTTTTTTTTTTTTAATCGGCCACACAAAAATCAGCCACAAAAATCGGCCATCGGCCGCCCAAATTTCTAAATATCGGCATCGGCCAGCGAAAAACCCATATCGGTCGACCTCTAATGGAGACCACTGCCCAGGGGAAGTGGTCAAGCTCCAAGAGAGCCTTGTCCATCAACATTCTAGAGCTTCGGATGGCATGTCTGGCTTGATGGCCTGGGCGTTTAGGTTGCAGGATGGTTCTGTCAAAATACAATCCGACAATGCCACATTAGTGGTTTACTTCATTTATCAAGGAGGCACTAGAAGTCACGCAGCCAGAGGGAAATAAGCCATGTTCTGGCTTGAGCAGAGGAGCTTGGGCCTTGCCTATCCACAGTCTTCATTTCATGAAATGGAGAATTGGCAGGTGGTTCTCTGGAGCCGTTAACAATGGTTCCCGGGAGAATAGCCTCTACACCCCGACCCTTTTTTCTGACCAGATGCCAGAGAAAGGGTACCCCGGACATAAAAATTTATTGGCCTCCAGGTTCAACAAGAGGTTGGACAGCTTTGTGTCAAGGACAAAGGAAACACTCGCATACAGGACAGATGCGTTAGTGACCCCGTGGGACAGTTGTCACTAGTTTATATGTTCTCTCCGCCCAGTGTCTCGACTATCGCGGCTTCTGTACAAGATCAGAGAGGAACGAAATCCACCCCAATAGCTCCGGCATGATCCAGTCGACCTTACGGTGTAGGAATCTTAAGGGTGGTAGTAGAGGACCTAGGGTCCCTTACATCTTGTCCAGGCCTACTTTGCAAAGGCCGGTATTCCATCCTGTCTTGCAAACATAGAAATTAATAGTTTGACTATTTGAGCCCGCATTCTTGAGGATCAGGGCTTTCAGGATCAGTGGCAATTACCCTGATTCATACAGGAGAGCTGGCCTCCAGGACCATGTATTATAGGATCTGGAAGGCCCATGTTCCTGGTGTAAAACCAAGGGATGGCATCCTCAGAAGTATTTCATAAGTAGAATTCTTGCCTTCCTATATTAGGAAAGTAGATGGAGTTAGCCTTAAGTAACATCAAGGGTCGAATCTCGTCCTAGTCAGCGTTTTCAAAGGCCGCTTGCTTCACACTCTTTGATCCGGGCCTTTATACAAGGGGTAACGCGTATAAGTCCGCCAGTTAGGTCGCCCTTGTGCCCGGGGGTGGAGTCTAGTTTTGTCGGCTTACAAGGGTGGCACCTTGGGCCGATACACCATATTTCCCTTCATCCTTCTCACAAGGGAATTGGTGTTCTTGCTTGCAGTAGCCTCCGCAAGCGAGTTTCATTGTTGGCAGATTTCCTTTGTATAGAGCCATGCTTAATTATTCTTAAGGATAGGGTGGTGTTGAATCCTCACCCAGCCTTTTTTCCTAAAAGGATCTCGTTTTCAGCGCGCGCCCCTGTGCACGTTATTGTGCGCGCTCCTGTGCGTGCGCACGCGGCGCTTCGCGCCAATCGGTCCTTTTGAACGGCTGGAACACTCCTGTCCGGTGCTGTCAGATCTGCAGCTCCCTGGTATCCCTGCTCCCGTTATCTGATTGAACTCTGACCTCCTGACTACCCGGCTTGTTACTTCCACCTGAATCTGACCTCGGCTTGCCTTGACCTTGAACCTGCCTGCTCCTCTGAACTTCGTTACCTACCTGCCTGTGACCTGATCAATCTGCTCTGCTGCGGCTTAGCTCCACCCTCCAGCAATCCTACCTGCCTGCCTGCTGTCCAAGTGGATCTTCATCACCACTGCATCCGGATCCTGAGCCGCATCTCTGCAATCACCCACCAGGCTCTCATACCCCTCTGCACTCCCGTGCCTCCTGTCTACACTACCAGGGGCCGTAAGTCGGATCCGTAAGGGAGACCTTCCTCTGCTCCATTGGACTCGTCGATCCGGTACGTGCAAGTCTGACACTTGCCTTCCTTTTTTCCAGAACCTTGTTCTACGGAAGGAAATTTATTACTTTTCCTTTCAAAATTTATGAGATCAGTTAAGTCTATCTGAAGGTTTCAAATACAGGAAACTGACATTCTGTTGTGCTGCCAGAAAACCCTAGAAATGGGCAGGCAGGGTTCAAAGTAGCTATTAAATGGTTACACTCTTTCGTTATAGTGAGAGCAGTCAAGGCCTATCTGAAGCGGCTGCTCAGATACGGAAAACTGATATTTGTTGCGCTACCAGGAGGCCCCAGGAAAGGGCAGGCAGTGTCTAAATCATGGGTGCCCAACCAGTGGCCCGGGGGCCACATGTGGCCCGCAGAGCCCTCTGATGTGGCCTGCGACCTCCTGCTCTGGGATGGAATAGAATACTGTTATTAAAGGTAAGTTTACTAAAATCACAGTGTATATATGGGCAGGGCCGGCCCTACCATGGGACCCGATGGTACCTCGGTCCCAGGCGGCACTTTCAGGGGGGCGGCAAATCAATCTTCAAACTGCTGCCTAAAAATCTGTCTCTGTGTTTGAGCCAAGCTCAGCAATGGGCAGCGGCGGGTGTCCTGTGATTGGCCGAGCAGGTCATGTGGGCGGGACGGACGGCGGTCATGAGGCTTGTGATTTGCCTGGAGGAGCGGAGGAGCTGGACTGTGGGTAATCGCGCCAGCCCTGCATGCTCCCAGAGTCCTAACTAGCGCTGTGTGTCACAGGAGACCTGAGGTCTGTCTCTCTCAGCTGCCCTGTCAGCCGCCCGCGCCCCCCTCCTCTCTATCAGCCCCCCTCTTCTCTATCAGCCGCCCCCCCTCCTCTCTATCAGCCGCCCCCCCTCCTCTCTATCAGCCGCCCTCCCTCCTCTCTATCAGCCGCCACCCCCCTCTCCCTCTGTCAGCCGCCACCCCCTCATCCTCTCTGTCAGCCGCCACCCCCTCTTCCTCTCTATCAGCCGGCCTCCCCTCTTCTCTATCAGCCGCCACCCCCCTCTTCCTCTCTGTCAGCCGCCACCCCCTCTAACCTCTCTATCATCCGGCCTCCCCTCCTCTCTATCATCCGGCCTCCCCTCCTCTCTGTCAGCCGCCACCCCCCTCTTCCTCTCGGTCAGCCGCCACCCCCCTCTTCCTCTCGGTCAGCCGTCTCTGTCAGCCCCCACCCCCTCTTCCTCTCTGTCAGCCGCCACCCCCCTCTTCCTCTCTGTCAGACCCCCCTCCTCCTCTCTATCAGAACCCCCTTCTCTCTGTCAGACCCCCCTTCTCTCTGTCAGACGTGTGGCAGGTGATGTTATGGCAAGTGACAATACGCTACGTGTGGCAGGTGACGTTGTGGCAAGTGACAATCCGCTACGTGTGGCAGGTGACATCGTGGCAAGTGACAATCCACAATGTGTGGCAGGTGACATCGTGGCAAGTGACAATCTGCAATGTGTGGCATCGTGGCAAGTGACCATCCGCAATTTCTGGCAGATGGCATCGTGGCAAGTGACAATCCGCAACAACTGACAATCTGCATCTGGTGGCAGGTGACGCGGCAAGTGACACACTCAGAGCTCCCACTGATTCTGCATTATGGTGAGTTGAACTATTTTATTTTATATAACAATGTAATAATATATATATAATGCACTTCAATCATTTTTTTTGTGATTCGGCACTGCATCGATTTAACTGACAATTGCGCGATCGTATGACTTTGTACCTAAACAAATAGAGCTTTCTTTTGGTGGTATTTGATCACTTCTGTGGTTTTTATTTTTTGTGCTATAAACAAAAATAGCGACAACTTTGAAAATAATTTTTTATTTAACTTTTTGCTATAATAAACATCCAAAAAAATAAAAATAAAAATGTCTTCATCAGTTTAGGTCGATATGTATTCTTCTACATATGTTTGTTAAAAAAGAAAAACAATAAGTGTATATTGATTAGTTTGCGCAAAAGTTATTGCATCTACCAAATAGAGGATAGATTTATGGCATTTTTATTATTATTATATTTTTTTTACTAGTAATGGCGGTGATCTGCGATTTTTAGCGAAACTGTGACATTGCGGTGGACAGATTGGACACTTTTGACACTTTTTTGGAACCGGTAACATTTATACAGTGATCTGTGCTATAAAAATGCACTGATTACTGTGTAAATGTCACTGTCAGGAAAGGGGTTAAATGTGTTCCCTGGGAGGTGTTTCTAACTGTGGGGATGGGACTGACTGGAGGAGGAGAGAGATCTCTGTTCCTAATCACTAGGAACAGCAGATCTGTCTCTCCTCCCCTGTCAGAATGGGGATCTGTCTGTTTACATTGACAGATCCCCGTTCTGGCTCTGTGGAGCGATCGTGGGTAATCGGCTGACATCGCGGCCAACAGCCACGCACAGGTCCTCTTTATACTCCTACATACATGTATAGAGCCATGACAGGTCCTCTTTATACTCCTATATACATTTATAGTGACATGACAGGTCCTCTTTATACTCCTATGCATGTATAGAGCCATGACGGGTCCTCTATATACTCCTATATACATGTATAGAGCCATGACAGGTCCTCTTTATACTCCTATATACATGTATAGAGTCATGCCAGGTCCTATTTATACTCCTATATACATTTATAGTGTCATGACAGGTCCTCTTTATACTCCTATGCATTTATAGCGCCATGACGGGTCCTCTATATACTCCTATATGGATTGTAACATAGGGGGATGTTTAGCTCAGTGATAGATGCATTGTAGGTGAGTTTACAGCCAACAGGAACTAAGGTTTAAGGGCGTGGTAGCCCACTTTTATTGAAAGAAACAAAAAGTAAAGTTCATACATGCATTTGGTTTCCCACACAGGGGTTCATCTCCCAAAAACATCAACACATGAAAATGCCAATCCACCTGGCTCTTAAGGCTCGCTCAGCCTTGGGCGCAGTTCCTTGCTGCACAGGCCCACTCCTGGCCTCTAGGAAGGGCTCTCCTGACACTCCAGGCTTCCACACTCCTCCAAGACTTACAGTCCCCTCTGGTCCCCAAGACTCTCTTCCAGTTGTCTCAGCTATAGTCTCCCCGACTCTCTTAGCTAGCCCAACTCTCTGTCTACTGACCTGGAACCTCTCCCACATGGAGAAACGTCTTAAGGATGTTGCCTGGGTTCTTTTTCAGTGGCAAACTTCCTTCCAGCAGCTGCTGTAACACTGACTCCTTTTCCACACACACTGAGCCATGTTCAGCTCTGCCTTATAACGAGTGTGTGCACCTAGCCACACACTCAACCTGCAGAGCTCCTAGAAAACCCGGACACATGACCGAAGACTCCTTCCCTCCCAATGCACTTTGAAGTCTTCAAGTTTCCAGCCCCAATCCAGACTTACAAAATCCAGAGAAAACTTAAAGCATAGTTTTCTCTGCTCAGCAATCTTTTGCTGGAACTTCTCAAATAGCTTCTTTGAAGCCTCGTACACACGACCGAGTTTCTCGTCCAAAACCGGCAAGAAAAGTGCCGCAAGAGCTTTTTTCTCGAGAAAACCGTTCGTGTGTATGGTTTTACGACGAGAAAATTGCCATGAATCTCGACGAGAAAATAGAGAACCTGCTCTCTATTTTCTCGTCAGGATTCCTGATTTCCTCGTGTTTCTCGTCAGCCTGTTTTGTGACGAGAAAATGGTTTGTGTGTATGCTTTAACGAGTCTTTCAAAAGCGCGCATGCTCAGAAGCAAGTATGAGACGGGAGCGCATCTTCTGGTAAAACAAGCCTTCGTAATGGAGATAGCACATTCGTCACGCTCAAAATTATTGCATCGTTTAAATTAGGGTTGTCCCGATACCACTTTTTTAAGACCGAGTACAAGTACCGATACTTTTTTTCAAGTACTCGCCGATACCGATTACCGATACTTTTTTTTAATGTCATGTGTCAGTATTTTTTTTTTTTTTTTTTAGGGGGGGGGGAGTGGATTGTGTCAGTGTGTTTTTTTTATTTTTATTATTTTTTACAATTCATTTTTTTTTCCTTAGCTCTGTTGGGGGGCTTTGGTGAGATTTCAGGGGTCTTAACACACCTCTGACATCTCCCCTATGAGACAGAGAAAGGGACGAGGGACACAGATTCCCCAGTCCCTTTCTCTGCAGCCTTAGCTAAAATGAATGGACAGGAGGCTCCTCTCCATTCATAAACGGAAGCATCGTAAACACAGGTTACGATGTTTCAGTTATATGAATGAACAGAGTCAGTGATCACTGACTCTGTTCATTCAAAAAGGAAGGAGCCGGCTTTAGCGGCTCCTACCTCCGCTCTCCATCCTGAGATACCGAGGACAGAGGGGGTGGAGGAGGACATGGTGGGGGGACTCGGAGCGCAGAGGGAGAGAGCAGCAGGAGGGGGACACGGGACACGGAGCGCCGACAGCAGCAGCACGGAGGGGGATACAAGGACACCCGGAGAAGGAGAGCAGCACGGAGGGGGAGAGCAGCACAGAGGGGGACAACGAACCGGAGAGGGAGAGCAGCGCCGAGGGGGACACAGAGCACGGAGGGGGAGAAGAGCACACAGGGGGACACAGAGCGTGGAGGAGTATAGCAGCACGGAGAAAGATACAGTGACAGTCAGCGGTGATCAGTGCGTGTTGGGGGGGAGTTACAAGCACCGATCACCGCTGTATAAATTTCACTAAAGCAGCTAAAAAGGGGGGGGGGGGGGGGGGGGTCCGGGGAGAAGCTGTCAGGCTTTATTGAAATGTATACAGGCAGATCAGTGCTTGTAATTCCCCCCGCCGCACCGATCATCCCTGACTGCCCAGGTATCGGGAGAAGCATCGGAGCATTTCCCCCGAGTACAAGTACTTGGGGAAATGCTCGGTATCGGTGCCGATACCGATACTAGTATCGGTATCGGGACAACCCTAGTTTAAATGTTGTGCATTGAAATCTTCTTTAGAATGTTACATTAATCAAAACGAAAGAACTTCTTTTGCTGCTGATATTCACACAGAGTTATGACTATCTTTTTTTAACCTTTTTCATGCTGCTCTTAAGAAGATTTATGTGTATTATATCGTGCAAGTTTTTAGGAATATTTAACATTTTTATATTTTTCAAACTGATGTTAATTTTAATTTCGCAATGTTTTGATAGTGATCTCCCATTGAATATTTTAATATATAGTTGTTACATTTTACACCCTCTTTTTGGGAAATCAGATTCTTTTATTTTTTAGGGGGGTTGTTATCTGTCCCTTTTTTTGTCAGTCAAATGTCTCTGCTTACTCCAAAGCTAAATTTAAAATTTTTACAAATACACATAGTCAAGTATGAACTTAAACAAAAATAACATTTATTCATGTTTTGTAAAAAATAAAGAGAAGGCAGCGCTGGAGAACCTGCTGCCATTTGTGCATCCCAGGGACCCCAGACCACACATCAACCCTCTGTGGACACTAAAATTGGGAGCTTGAGAAGGCCAACATTTCTGAGCACAATCTGATGCTGGCCTCCCAGAGGTCAGGAACAGCAGCAGGTGAGATATATGTCCCAAGTGTGTGGTACTACAACAGGCTGCCTTCTGTCCGACCACAATGAAGCAAGGCCATCACTTCCTCGTCTTCCTGGCAACCTTCCCTGCAACCTTCCCTGAAGCCTTCCCTGCAGCCTTCCTTCTTCGTTTGGCTGGAGGCTGGGCCACTGGAGGGGTACTCCTGTCAGGAGGAGGAGGAGGTGGAGGAGAAGAGGGTGGCGCAGAAGAAGAAGGTGGAGGTGGAGGAGAAGGGGGTGGGGCAGAAGAACAAGGTGGAGGTGGAGGTGGAGGAGAAGGGGGTGGGGCGTAAGGACAAGGTGGAGGTGGAGGAGAAGGGGGTGGGGCGGAAGAACAAGGTGGAGGTGAAGGAGAAGGGGGTGGGGCAGAAGAAGAAGGTGGAGGAGGAGGTTGAGGTTGGGACAGTTGTGCCACCTCACAAATTGCTGTATTGGGGGTAATTTTTCCCATCACCCCCTTGTTGAGCAAGGTGATGAGCAGGGGCTCGCATAGGAGGCGTTGCTCCATGCTCATCACCTTGAACTTTGCCTCCACTAGGCCGGCAATGGCCTCTTCAGGGGATGTGGGCTCCTTGAGGGTGGCATGGGCCTCTTGAATAAGGGCCATTGCTGCCTCACTGGTGGTCCTGTCCCTCCTGCCTCTTTTGGGAAATCGGATGGGAGGCACCTGTGATCTGGTGCTTCTCCTTTGCCCTGCCACCTCCTGGCTGCCACTGGGCCCTGCCACCTCCTGGCTGCCACTGGGCCCTGCCTCCTCCTGCCTGACAGTTTCCAGACCCTCCTCCTGGCTGATTTCATCCTGTGTATGAAAAAGGGACATAGTTTAACCACTTCAATACCATGCACTTATACAGCTTCCTGCCCAAGCCAATTTTGAGCTTTCAGCGCTGTCGCAATTTGAATGACAATTGCGCGGTCATGCTACACTGTACCCAAACACATTTTTTATCATTTTGTTCCCACAAATAGAGCTCTCTTTCGGTGGTATTTGATCGCCTCTGCGATTTTTATTTTTTGCGCAACAAATAAAAAAAAGCGATTTTTTTTTAAAAGACTATGTTTTTCTTTGTTTCTGTTAATTTTTTTTGTAAATAAGTACCTTTTCTACTTCAATGATGGGCACTGATAAGGCGGCACTGAAGGGCACTGTTAAGGCGACACTGGTGGGCACCGATGAGGTGGCACCAATGAGGTGGCACTGATGGGCACTGATGATGGGCACTGATAGGCGGCACTGATATGTGGCACTGGTATGCGGCACTGATGGGCACTCATAGGTGGCACTGATGGGCACTCATAGGTGGCACTGATGGGCACTCATAGGTGGCACTGATTGGCACTCATAGGCGGCACTGATGGGCACTCATAGGCGGCACTGATGGGCACTCATAGGCGGCACTGATGGGCACTCATAGGCGGCACTGATGGGCACTCATAGGTGGCACTGATGGGCACTCATAGGCGGCACTGATGGGCACTTTTAGGCGGCACTGATGGGCACTTTTAGGCGGCACTGATGGGCACTTATGGGTGGCACTGATAGGTGGCATGGACGGGCACTGATAGGTGGGCACTTATGGGCACAGATGGGCACGGATGGGCACTGATAGGTGGCACTGATGGACACTAGTAGGTGGCACTGGTGACACTGCTGCCTAGCAATGCCAGCCACCACACATTATTTTCTTGGCATGATCGTGCCAGTCAGTGCCCATGTGTGGGCACTGATTGGCATATTTTTTAATGTTTTTTTTTATATATATATATTTTTTTTACTACATGTGGATGGCCATGGGGGCCATCCACATGCTTAGGGCTTCCCTGGTGGTCCTTGGGGGCTTCCCTGGTGGTCCTTGGGGGCTTCCCTGGTGGTCCAGTGTGGGTATCCGAGGGGGGGCTGCGCTGATAAACAATCAGCGCGAACCCCCCCTGTCAGGAGAGCCGCCGATCGGCTCTCCTCTACTCGCGTCTGTCAGACGCGAGTGAGGAAGAGCCGATCAACGGCTCTTCCTGTTTACTTCCTGATCAGCCGTGATTCGACACGGCTGATCACATGGTAAAAAGCCTCCGACGGAGGTTTGTAAAGAGAATGAAATGCAAACTTTAGTCAGTGTAAAGGAGAGGACACTCAGCAGCTGCTTCCACATCTGTACTTTGGAGCACTATAGTGTGGGCCACCAGACCCGCCTTTTTTGGGTGTCCCACACAGGTGCATTAGTGATTTTTTGTGGTGCCTCCATGTCTAAAAACTGACAGCCAAAGGTGAATACTAAACATATTATTGGTCAGAAATAATGCATTCATCTTTAACTTCCGCCCAAACACACACTTGTACCCCACTTCCAAGCAATTTAGCCTGTTTTTATTTTTCATAGAGAATTTCAGTGTGATAAATAGACCTTTTGTTTGATTCTCATAGGGGAGGGAAGACTGGGAGGAGAACACCCCAGGGAGCACAGGAACCCCACAGCTTCACAACAACCCCAAACTCCCAAAGACCCACAACCGAAGGATGTTGAGGAAGTTGAGGTGGAGGAAGGAGAAGTGCAGGAAGGAGAGGTGGATGATGTTGTGGAACTGGTCACCACAACAGGTCAGTATCTGACACCACAGCTTCAGGTAAGAGATGTAGGCCTGCAGAGTTATAATACCTTTTAATTTTGTTTTTAGGGGATGTAAATGTTGTGGTGAAGGATAGTACACGTTTCTCTGCTGACAGTGCCCTCCGAATAATACAGCAAGTGATGGAATGTAGCACGGAACTGGACAGAATAAAACAAATAATTCATGTGATGGATCAAACATTTAAAGACATTCTAGATGTTTTGGGGAGAATCGAATAAGTCAACCAAACCCCCATTTTTTTCTCAGGAATGACTGTTCATCAACCTTTTATACTGTTTTTGACAATGCAACCAGCCAAAAATTGAATATGCACACAGTGTGTCAACATGTGCCATCTGCCATCAGGGGATATCCATGTACGTCTTTTGGGGGTGCAACCCCTTCCTCGTATCTAAAGTAGGTGAACTGAGGAAGGGGTTGCACCCCCAAAACACGTCCATTGATCACCTGTGATGGCAGATAGCACATGTTGACAATAGGGATCAGGAGTCTAAAATCCCTAGTGGAAAATAATACAAAATGTGTGCATATTCAATTTTTGGCTGGGCAAGGGGTGGCAAGACCCCATATTAGGACGGGCACATAGAGACATAGTTTGTGTAAGTGAATGTGTCAGATTGCTCAGAGGTATCCAATGTTGTAATTTTTGGAATGCAACTGTTGTTTTTGTATTTTCCTAAGAAAAGAATTGGCGGTTTGTGGCCAGGACAAAAAAATAAAAAAAATAAAAAGGAAACATGTGTGTGAATGTGCACAGAGTAAAATGTTTGAACAGAAACAACGTGTAGCTTCTTTTTTCAATACGCTCTAACCTTATTTGTGTTTTTTTTAAGGTTACATAGTGAAATGGTTGTTATTTACTAAAGGAAAATACACTTGGCACTACAAATGCACTAAGACAAACTAGGAGACAGGAAACAAACCAAAGTTAAAATTTGAAATCAGAATTTTATTTAGCTCATTCTCCAGGAATCTTTAGCCATAGCCTGGCATAGGAATTGCCCCCCTACCCGTAAAATATTGCATATATTTGTCCCGAACCTCACGGGCATTTTGGGGGGGCAAGCCAGGACGGGCAGATTCCAGGCCCGGCAGGGGATTAGCAGGTGAAAGTCCAGCCTCAGGCAATTCTGAGGCCATATATGAATTGGATTTTCTGCTGAGAAAATTGTGTAGCACACAGCAGCATAAAACTACATAGTTTATTTTGTAGTCCGCCAAGTGTATGGAAGTCATAAAAATGCGGAACCGGCTGGCCATTATGCCAAAGGCATTTTCAACGACTCTTCGGCCCCTGGCCAGCCGGTAATTGAACACCCTCTTCTCTGGGGTCAGGGTCCTGTGAGGAAATGGCCTCATAAGATGCGGTCCGAGTCCAAAGGCTTCATCAGCCAAGAAAACAAAGGGGAGTCCTTCAATATTCCCTGCATCCGGTGGCAATGCAAGGTCGTCACTCTGGAGACGGAGGGCAAACTCCGTCTGGATGAAGGATCCCCCATCGGACATCCGGCCATTCTTCCCTACATCAACATAGAGGAATTCATACCGTGCTGACACCACCGCCATCAGCACAATGCTATGAAACCCCTTGTAGTTGAAGTAGTAGGACCCAGAACGGGGTGGCGGCACGATGCGGACGTGCTTCCCGTCTATGGCACCACCGCAGTTGGGGAAGTCCCACCGTGTGGCAAACTCCGATGCCACAGTCTGCCATTCCTGTGGCGTGGAAGGAAGCTGGGGAGTCAAACAATATGAAAGAAAATTAGAATTTAAAAATATTACATTACAAGGAGATTATAATAAAAAACATTAGAGGCCAACATCAATCAAATTCTACGTTTATTAAGGTGTTTTAAATAAGTATAATGGAAGGCTCATGTTTCATATTCATCACCCCCTCTGATGGTCCATTAATACATTATTTTGGGGGGGGGGTAGATGTGTTTGGCCACAGGATAGCAGTGCAGTGGCGGTGCGTCCAGGGTGGGCGCTGGAGCACTGCCCCCTCTCTCCTGTGCCCGTCACTCAGAACAATACATAGGTTCATGCCTTGCATTAACCTATGTATTGTCAATGCCGCCCACTATTCAGGTGGATGGCCCCCTGCTAAGCGACCAACATATGAATAACTGCGGCATTTATGGGGTGAAAATTGTATATCAGAAACAGGGAGGCAAATAGGCTTGCACATTACAGCCTGAGGGATGTAATTGGCTTCATAAAAGTTAAATAGGGGACGCAGGGGGGGGGAAGCATTCCTTGGGTAAACACTGACAGGCTGCTCTGCCAATCATGTTCACCAAGTCTGTTTAATGGTAACATGATTGGCTGATGCAACATCAAGGGAAGGAGAAGACATCAAGGACAGAAGAAGGATGGTGCTGACCACAAGAAGGTATGTGCAGGGCTGGGGGGAAACTGGCTGCATTGGAGGGAACAAAATGGCTGCATTGGAGGGAACAAAATGGCTGCATTGGAGGGAACAAAATGGCTGCATTGGAGGGGACAAAATGGCTGCATTGGAGGGGACAAAATGGCTGCATTGGAGGGGACAAAATGGCTGCATTGGAGGGGACAACTGGGGGCGTTTAATAGGCACCTTTGCAAAAATGGAGGAAGTTTATTTCCTAAATTGGGGTTGGACCCCCAAACATTTGTTGCAACAGGCGCCCCTGCTGGAAAGGTTAGTGAAGGGAAATATGCATGGAGGAGAAAAAAGGGGCGATCTAAAGCTTCCAGCATGCATATGAGGACAAAGGGGACATTCTCAGCATATTACAATCATGGTAATTAGGGAAGGATGAAAGAAATACAATACATTAGCATACATGAAATACATAAAATGTGATGTTAAAGGAGAAAACTTACCCTAATATAGTCCTCCTGCAGGACTTGGATGATGGCAGAACAGGTGTCTGGGATTATGAGGCCCAGAGCCTGGGGGGAGATGCCTGTCGTGAACTTCAAGTCCTGAAGACTTCTCCCTGTCGCCAGATAACGTAACGTGGCGATGAGCCTCTGCTCAGCACTGATGGCTTCCCGTATAACGGTGTCCTGCCTGGTAATATAGGGGGACACCAAAGCCAACAGTTCCTGAAAAACGGGGTCAGACATCCGCAGAAAATTCCTGTAGTCCTCAGGATTATTCTCGACTATCTCCCGCAGCAGAGGCATGTGGCAGAATTGGTCCCGCTGGAGCAACCAATTCTTGGTCCATGAACTCCTCCTTACACCATTCATGGACTGGTCTTGGTCCAAAACAAGCAGACCAACACCAAGCGCACGCACAGCACGAACTCGACGACGAGAACGTCCAGGCGACATGGCTAGGAAACGGTCGTCTTATCAGAACGTACAGAACAGAACGCACTCTAGAACAGCAAGGCCTATGAATAACGAACTGAAAATCAGAAACGAACGGGCAAGAACGCACTGTAAAACAGATACGACCTGCCTAGACGCCCTGAAAGTCAAAATACGAACCCACAAGCACAAACTGAACCTCAGAAAACGAACTGAAAAGCACGAAGACTGAAAAGCGCGAATCGTCTCTTCCCAAACTTTTACTTCACACGCGGTAACACGAGATCAGCAAAAGCAGCCCAAGGGGTGGCGCCAAGAAAATCGATCTTCCCCTTTATAGTGCCGTCGTACGTGCTGGACGTGAGCGCGGAGAACAACGAGGAAATTGGGAAATGTCAATGTGTACGCATGGAAAGCTCGACGAGAAACTCGTCAAGGTTAACAAGAATCTCATCGAAAAAAACAACGTGTTTTTAACGACGAGAAACTCGGTCGTGTGTACGAGGCTCGAGAGTCCTGTGTCCATTTCAAACACATTTCTACTAAGCCAGGGGCTCTCACCCTCACATATCCCCCCCCCTATGTTTCAATCCGGAGGGAGGACCACCAGCACACGTCATCAGGGTTGGGACACCTCTGTGCCGGCTGTCAGCCGCGTAGGCCCAACCCTTTTTTCGGGTGCGCTTCCAGCCAAGTCCTTCCTTAACTCTCCATAGGATCCTACTCGTTTTTATTCTACGCTTTCTCCCTCTTCTGGGGTTCCTGGGCTTATTTGCTTTTCTCTGGGGAACTCTGCCTTCCCTAATACCCTCACTTTCTTGATATAGGGGACCTGTTCCTAAAACTTTGCCTGATGGGGAACCACCTTTTCCTTCACTGATACCAGTTTTTCCCATCACAACAGGTTTTTTTGGTTTAACAACTTTTCTGAGGTTTCCCACGGCAATTAAACCCTTGTTATCAGTACCAACCAGTGACAGACCACAAATTCTGATGTTGCCACTTCCAATACCATCAGTGCTTCCCCTCACAGTGTCTCCGGGTACTTTTACTTTGTACCTTTGTGCGAATGACATGAAAAATCTCTGCTACTGCCACGTCTATTTCAGTCCCTTCCTTCACGTGAGGTCTAGTGGGTGAGGCAGTGTCCGTGCCCTCTACTGACGACTGCTCAGCCGCACTTTGGACCGCACCAGCAGAACTTTTCCTAGTCACCGCATCAGGCGGAGAGACCTCTGATGTTTTCAAACGTTCTCCTGAGCGCCTTCCATCCAAACCGGTAACTGGAAGCACCCTCTCAGAGAACCTTGAGACCATTTGCCACACTGCTAATAAATATGGTACCAACCAGTTCCTCTCGTGATTAACATCAAGCAAA
The DNA here is from genome assembly GCA_029206835.1 of Rana muscosa. Taxonomy (NCBI): domain Eukaryota; kingdom Metazoa; phylum Chordata; class Amphibia; order Anura; family Ranidae; genus Rana; species Rana muscosa. The sequence goes on along the minus strand of CM055118.1, from coordinate 979,131,445 downwards.
GCTTGTACTACTTGGCTCCACCTACTGGTACTACGCAGTACCACCTTGTCAGACCACAGTGGAGACACCCAGGTGTACAGCAAATGTGTTTTTTGGACTTCAAGAATTTTCAACAACACATTTGTCATCTTAATGCGATCCACATCTACAGACAAGACCTTTCTAGGGACTTTTCCATTATAAATGACGTGGAGGGGCTCATCCACTGAAGCTGGAAAGGTAGGGACATTTACAGTGACCTCCACTTCACTGGCGTTCCGCTCATTGTGGCCCACGACCGGTTACCAAGTCGCTTAAGTGGCCCTCGCTCTTTAAAAGGTTGGGCACCCCTGGTTTAAATCAACTGTTTTCAATGTTGATTCATCAGGTTATTATTCAGGCTTGTGGTTTAAAGAGAGGGTTTCCCCCTGTTTCTTTTGGGGTGCACTCTACCAGGACAGTAAGCGCTTCATGCGCGGTGCATTACCAAGCCTTTATGACTTGCAGGGCCGCAACTTGGTCGCCGGTGCATACGTTCACTTATTTATTTCAGGTGAATGTAAGACGGCAAGAGGATGCCGCTTTTTGGCACAGTGTGCTGCAGGCAGCAGTATAGCAGACATGGGAGTAAGTCACACATGTGCAAGTCACAAGCAAGTCTCAAGTCTTAACCTTCAAGTCTCAAGCAAGTCCCAAGTTACTGTGGCGAAAAGCAAGCAAGTCAAGTCGAGTCCCTGCTAGAAGTCCCTGACTACGCTTCTCTTGAATCCCAACCTGCAACTATCTGTTACCGACTTTTGGCTCGTCCCCAACTACACTTCTGCTTGATCCCTACCTGTATTATTTGCTTCCGGACCCCGGCTTGCTCACCTCCTGGTAGGGCTAACCTGAGGACCGCGACCTGGCACTGACATGCAGCAAAGCCCATCTCCACCATTAGGAGCCCTGGTGAATACCGGTCAGTGCTTAGACCCCACACCTCAGGTGAACCCGTGTCATCAGCCAGGGTGACCTGTGTGAATACCTGCTCTGCTGCTATTGCTACTGGCCTCTGAGCCTGACTCCAGACCGTGACAGAAGTATTGCTAGTCACAAGGGGGAACCCCTTGGATTGCTGGATTGGAGGGCATGTTTTGAAGCCTGCTGATGGGCCCTGTAGGGGCTAGGTTGACGTTTCGTGCACTTCTTCAGAACAATTTGGCGCTGGCTAAAGTCTAACTTTAAATAGGAAGCAATGTCCGAAGGGCGTGGCCAAGACCGGAATGTGAGAGGACGCACTTCTCACAGCTCCTGCTCGATCCGCATATTGATCCTTCCCCGGCAGCTACAAATTTGCTTTTTTCGGCTACCCAGCTGGCTACCGACCTGCAGCACCTTCCGGACCAACCACCGGCCCTCTGTACCCGGGGAAAGACCCGCCGAGGCCCGCTGGAGATGACGGGACCGCATGCCCAAGATGGCGCCGCAGCGTCGGCCTGGTCACAGCGCACTTCGCGGACAGCAGATAAGCTCAAAGGAGAGAGCAGCAAGAAGACCCTAAAGTCTCAGGGTAAGGGACAGCTCCGGGACATGTTATACTACACGCAAAAGTTGCAGGGCCAGGGGGCCGCGCTAGATGTGGAGGAGATACAGAGGGCAGAGGAGATGGAGCTGTTTGCACAGGGGGACGGGGGCCAGGACACAGACAGCAGCACAGGCCTCAGCCATAAGGATGCAGCACATCCACCCTCCCCCCCCCTACTGTAGACGATGAGGAGCCCTTAGAGCAGCCTACACTAGCAACTATTTTAAAAGCCGTTCAGCTGTGCACAGCATCTGTGAATGACATGAAAATGCAACTTGGGGGCATGAGAGAAGAGGTCTCGTTTATGAGGCAGGATCTGCAGAAGTTAAGAGACAGGGCGGCTGCAGTGGAGTGCAGAGTAAGCGACATTGAAGATAAATTACCCCCCTTAGCGCGGGAGGCCAGGGTCGCTCATCGGTTGGCACAAGATACATATAACAGAGCTGAGGACACCGAAAATCGCTTACGCAGGAACAATGTACGCATTGTTGGTCTGCCTGAAAAGTCGGAGGGCAGAGACCCCACTACCTTTGTGGAAGCCTGGCTTGTTGAACTCTTTGGCAGAGATTCTTTCTCCCCATTCTACACAGTGGAAAGGGCCCACAGAGTACCAGGCAGGCCCCCCCCGTAGGGGGCTCCCACCAGATCCATGCTGGCCAAGCTGCTACACTACAGAGATAGAGAGGCAATCCTTAAATGTGCACGAGAAAAGGCGAACGTCAAATTCAATGGTGTACGTGTATCTTTCTACCCAGACTTCTCGGTTGAAGTCTAGAAGGCCAGAGTAAAATTCGGAGAGGTGAAGAAACGTTTGAGGGCTCTGCAACTACCATATGCCATGCTGTACCCAGCAAAACTGAGGGTGACTGCCGACGGTCAAGCACAGTTTTTTGAATCGGCCAGGGAAGCGACAGCCTGGCTTGACCATAAGGAACAGGCCCTGCGTCGTCATCGTCAAGCTGAAGCTGATGGCGACTGAACAGGCACGGGTGTCAGGATCCGCAAGGCAGGAACACTACATGGCTGCACTGAAATGCTACAACAACATTATATTAAAAAAAAATAGAAAATTTGCAGGACTAGCTGGATGAATCTTGTTATGATAGCTAAAATGAGCACCCAAGTGCTCTCCCACTTTTCTCCTAGTTGCCGGGGAACAATGTTACCATGTTATAAAGCGAGGAAGAGAACTGTGACTTTTTGAAATGCAAACACCCTCTCGTATGTCGCCAGAGGGAGAGTTTATCCCGGCCGGGATACAGCAGAAACGGAATGTTGCTCAACCATCTGGTAATACAGCTATGAGAAGGTTGGCCATGTTGGCGAAGATTGAAATGAAACGTACCAGGCTTGAGACCGCGAGATACGTTTATAGCTTGGGAAACACCCACGGGTCTCGGGTACACCGAGCACAGTTAAAAGTTTTGATTCTAGGCCCAGTTGGGCTGGTATGCAGGTTACAGCATACTCCTGTTTGCAGTTCAAGTGCATTTTCTGAGATGACCCTCCCTTGCCCTGTTGACGCAGCAGACTCTCACTGTCCCATTTTAATTGCCTTTGGCGTTTGGCCACAAGATGAGGGGCCCAAGGGCCCGGAGAAGATACCACCTTCCCCCCCATGATGGCTACTGCAGCTGTAATTTCGTAGAATATTAGGGGCATGAACTCCCCCCTGAAACGCACAATGATATTTACATGTTTAAAAAAGTTTTTCCCTGCCGTGATATGTTTTACAGGAGACGCACTTTACGAGCGCCACAAGAGGGTGCCTGAAGTATCCATGGATAGGCTGGGCGTACCACTCAACCCACACCTCCTTTTCTCGGGGAGTGAGTGTAGTGGTGCACAGATCCCTTGACTTCCAGGAATATGCTTCAAAAATAGACACTGAGGGACGTTTTGTTTTTCTACACTGTCGTATTGGTATATTGCAATGTATATTGGCTTGTGTATACATTCCCCCGCCGTTTGATGTTCGGGTGCTTCGGCTTCTCCTGGAATTTATGGGGGGGAGGCCAGAGCTCCCGCTGCTGATAGTGGGGGACTTCAATAGCTGGCTGAGTGCTGCCCTGGACAAACACCCAGTACCGGGATCGTGCAATCCCCTTACAGTGACCCCTCTGGCTAGATTGCTGCAGGAGGTGGGCTGGGTGGATGTCTGGCGGCGGCGGAATCCGTATAGTAAACAGTTTTCATGTTTTTCAAAGTCTCACGGGTCACTATCTAGGATAGACTTGGCGGTGGGGAACGGTGCCATGCTCCCCTCGGTGGCGGATGTGTCATATAAGCCTAGATGTGTATCTGATCACTCTTGTATGGTGGTAGAACTAACTGTTGAACATCTGTCCTCGCTCCCCAGAGCTCCATGGAAGTTCAATGCCTTTTGGCTCCATCTGCTCACTGCTCCAGAGGAGGTGGAAGGGAGAGTATCTCGCTTCTGCACCCCGCAGCCGGATTCGGCATCCGTGCTCCTTGAATGGGAAGTATTTAAATCCTCTCTGAGGAAAATGCTCAGTAAAGAGGTTACAAAGGTTAAGAGACGGTCCGAGTCGCTCAGGGAAGCTCTGGAGCGGCAGGTACACTTTCTGGAGACAAACTATGTGCAGGACCCCACTGAGGCCGCAAGGGGGGCTTGGCAGGCTGCTCAGTCTGCCTACGACCATTTGCTGGCCTCATCGGCGGAAAAGAAGTGGTTCTTTTCTAAGACTGCTTTCTTTGAGGAAGGAGAAGTGACGGGGCGTCTCCTGGCTAGAATAGCTAACTCTGAGCAGAGAGCTCCGGTGATAGGATCTATAAGAACAACAGGAGGCCAACTGGTACATGCCTCAGATTTGGTGATTCAGACTTTGGCAGAGTACTATTAGAACCTATATCGCCCTTCCTCGACCCATGGGGTAGAGGAAATGGTGAACTACTTAGATGAAATACTATTTCCTACACTTACGGAAGCGCAGAGAGCAGCGTTAGATGCCCCTCTTACATTGGAGGAGCTACAGATTGCAGTGGCTGAATTCCCTAACTGTAAGGCCCCGGGAGGGGACGGGATTCCTATGGAAATCTATAAGCATTATTCTGAGGTGCTACTTCCCAAACTACTAGCAGTATTTAATGCAGCCAGAGAAATGGGTACACTGCCCACGTCCATGTCGGAGGCCCACATTGTTTTAATTTTAAAACCTGACAAGGATCCAGTAGATCCGGCCTCGTATAGGCCGATCTCCCTGCTTCAGTCTGACATAAAGATACTTGCAAAGGTGTTGGCTCTCAGACTGAATGCCGTGGTTACGTCAATTGTCCATGCGGATCAGGCGGGCTTTATGCCAAACAAGTCGACGGCAATAAACATAAGGAGGCTCTTCCTTAACATGCAATCACAGGCTGACAATGTAGGCAAGAGGGCTCTCTTGTCACTAGATGCTATGAAGGCGTTTGATAGTGTGGAGTGGGGATACCTCTGGGAGACGCTAAGACGATTTGGCTTCGGAGACGGCTATTTCTTTCTCGTACATCACGGGACACAGAGCGACATAGTCATTACTAATGGGTTATATAGATACCGTCAGGTGCTGGCACTGGCAACTTCCAAAACCGGAAGTACCCTCCCCTATATAAGCCCCTCCCATCCGGGAGCACCTCAGTTTTTTGCCAGTGTCTAAGGTGTTGGCCAAGAAGAAACATGTGTTTTTCACTGAGCTTGCGTACAGGTTCTTTTGGGCCTCAGTAAGCTATTCCGGATCCGACCAAAAAAGCTTCATAGCTAAACGGTCGGTACCCGGGCCTTGCAGAGAAGAGCAAGGTTTTGCCTGTAATGCTTCTCTTAGGAGAGCTGGACCCTGGGATCCAGAGCTCTGGTCATACCCACGACCAAGATGTTTTCTGTGCAGGGTGCTATACAGGTCCAGGGGAGTGGAATCCTTGGGAACCCGGTCCCTGAAGGTTTGATTACAATGCCTGCCGTGATAGGTGAAGTTTGGGCTTTTGTGGACCAAACAAAGTCCTGCGGCGGGGAACAGGTAAGTGGGGGCCCCCAGGAACTTGGTTCTATTGGGGGACCCCCAAGCCTAATTTGTCTTTCTGTCTGTTACCTAATTAAAGGCATACAGCAAGCGGTTGATACAGGCATCCCCTAGAAAGGCACATTAGTAGACACCAACTGTTTCTTATAGCAGCATTTATGCTAGACTATTATCAGTAACTGGTGTATTTCGGCTGGAATACCTCAGCTTGTGGCTTAGGAATATGCCGTCTAAAAACTCCGGGACTAGAAATTCCAGGAGGAATAGGGGGTCTCCATCGGGCTCTGAGGATCTTGGGCATGCTTTGGCTGCACCAGTCTCCCCTGAAGAATCAGAGGTTAGTGACCGTAGAGCACCCTCAGGAGTACCTGGTACTGTGGCTGTCCTCAGTTCACCTGCTCCTGTGTATGTAACAGAGTAGGTTTTTTCCTCAGCTCTGGGAGGGCTGGAAGAGAGATTGTCAGCATTGATCGCTGCTTCCATGTCACAGGAGAAAAGCGCTCGATCTCCGTCTCCCCCCTCAGAGTGCCTGTTAACAGAGCAACAGTCCCATACAGAGGTCGACCTACCTGAGGGGGATCAGGATGAGGTCGATTCGGTTGCAGAGGAATCAACAGTGGAAGAGCCGTTCTCAGCATCACATGCTGAAAGGTTATGGGTTCAGTCCCTGACTAATATGGTCCGATCAGCATTTAAAATGCCACTTGCGGAGCCATCCTCCACTTCTGTCTCCTCGTTGGGGTCGCTAAAAGCTCCCCAGACTGTTTGTTCCTTTCCGATCCATCCTTTACTGGAGGGGCTCATTTACCAGGATTGGGAGCATCCTGACAAAATATTTACTCCCCCCAAGAGATTTCCGGTGGTCTATCCCATGGAGGATAAGTTCATCAGAAAATGGAGGGTCCCTACAGTGGACGCAGCCATCTCTTGTGTGAATAAATCACTGACATGTCCGGTGGAAAATGTCCAAATGTTCAAGGACCCAATAGATAAAAAATTGGAGTCCTTATTAAAATCTGCTTTTTCTACAGCAGGATTGGTGACACAACCAGCAGTGGCAGCTATCGGGGTCTGCCAAGCGGTGAAGGATCAGTTGAAACAGGTCTTAAGGGACTTGCCGGATCAGCAGGCTCTTGCCCTAGCTGATCTACCTAGAGCCTTATGCTTTGCGGTGGACGCTATAAAGGATTCAATCCATCAGGCCTCCCGCCTTACGCTGTCTGTAGTACATATGCGCAGGCTTCTATGGCTCAAAAACTGGTCTGCTGAAGCTCCCTGTAAAAAATTGCTGGTTAGCTTCCCATTTCATGGGGAGCGCTTATTCGGGGAAGACCTGGACAAGTATATCCAGAGAATTTCCAGCGGTAAAAGTACACTTTTGCCGGTTAAAAATAGAGTTAGAGGTCCCTCTTTTAAGAGGCCGGCTTCTCCAGTCCCTAGGACATCGGCTGTGAAACAGTTCCGACGGCCTCCTCGGTCAAATCCCGGAGGTAGAAATCAGGGACAGTTGCAGGGTAACAAAAAGCCCTGGAGCAGGAGAGGTACAAAACCTCCCCCAAAGTCAAATGCATGAAGGGTTGCCCCCACCCAATCGGGTGGGGGGAAGACTTCAGTTGTTCACAGAGACCTGGCGGGACACGATCCGAGACAGATGGGTGCTCTCCGCAGTAAATCTGGGATACAAATTGGAATTAAAAAACTCCCCTTCTTCCCGCTTTATAAGGTCAAACGTGCCAAGGGATCCCCAGAAGAGAGGATCCCTCCTGTTGGCACTAGAACAATTATTGCTTCAAGCAGTAATTATAGAGGTTCCCCTGGAAGAGTGGGGGTTCGGGTTTTACTCAAACCTCTTTACAGTTCCGAAGCCAAACGGGGACGTGAGGCCCATACTAAATCTAAAAGGGCTAAACAAATTCCTGCATATCAGGACTTTCCGGATGGAGTCGATCCGATCGGTAGCCACTGCCCTACAAGGGGAGGAATGGTTAGCCTCGATCGACATCAAGGATGCTTATTTGCACATTCCCATCTTTCCAGCCCACCAAAAATTTCTACGCTTTGCGGTAGAAGGCCGCCATTTTCAGTTCAGAGCCTTACCCTTCGGTCTGGCCACAGCACCAAGAGTGTTCACAAAAATTTTGGCCCCATTATTGGCCAATCTAAGAACACGAGTTGTAACGATAATGGCATATCTAGACGACTTGTTGCTGATAGACCACTCAGTGGAAAAACTAGAAGTGGTTGTTCACGAGACAATCAAGTATCTGGAATATCACGGTTGGATTATCAACCAAGACAAGTCAGCCCTAAAGCCAGTCAAAAGTCTGGAATACTTGGGGCTAAGGCTGGATTCAGACCAGAGAAAAATTTTCTTGCCTCAAGAAAAGGGGTCGTCTTTGAGAGATTTGATCCACTTAGTGGGCTCAAAAAGACAGCCATCCATACGCCTGTGCATGAGGCTGCTGGGAAAGATGGTGGCATCATTCGAAGCAGTACCCTACGGTCAATTCCATTCAAGGAAGTTGCAAAGGGCCATACTGTCAGCCTGGAACAAAAAAGTTCAGGCTCTGGACTTACCAATGTCCTTGTCCCCTTCCGTTCGCAGGAGCCTCCGCTGGTGGTTGGTTCCCCAGAATCTGGAAAGAGGGAAATCCTTCAGTCCGATTTCCTGGAAGGTGGTCACTACAGATGCCAGCCTTGTAGGCTGGGGAGCAGTACTGGAGCAATGGTCTCTCCAGGGCAGATGGTCGGATACAGAAAAGGCCCTGCCCATCAATCTCTTAGAGATACGAGCAGCCCGGTATGCCCTAGTAGCATGGACATCCAAACTCCAAGGGTCCCCTGTCAGAGTTCAGTCAGACAATGCCACAGCAGTGGCATATATCAATCGTCAGGGGGGCACCAGGAGTCGTGCAGCCCAAAGGGAGGTAAATTACATCCTGAGATGGGCAGAAAGATATGTCCCAGCCATATCTGCGGTATTCATTCCAGGGGTGGAGAATTGGAAGGCGGACTTTCTAAGTCGCCAACAATTATGCCCAGGGGAATGGTCCCTTCATCCCGAGGTTTTCCGGACAATATGTCAGCGGTGGGGAACACCGGATGTAGATCTGCTAGCATCCAGATTCAACGCAAAGGTGGACAGGTTTGTCTCTTGGACAAGGGATCCCCTAGCTTGCGGCTCGGATGCCCTAGTGTTCCCTTGGGATCAGTTCAAGCTGATATATGCATTCCCACCGCCACAATTGTTACCTCGATTACTCCGCAGAATCAGGGTAGAAAAGAAACCAGTGATTCTGGTGGCTCCAGCGTGGCCCCGAAGAGCATGGTACGCGGAGATTGTAAAAATGTCTGTGGGGAGTCCTTGGACCCTCCCACATCGTCCGGACCTGCTTTCGCAGGGACCGATATACCACCCTTCCTTACCAGCCCTAGGTTTGACGGCCTGGCTATTGAAGCCCACATTCTAAAAAAGAGAGGGCTCTCTAATGCTGTGGTGTCTACCATGATCAATGCCAGGAAACCGGTATCCAGGCAGATCTACTATAGAATCTGGAAGGCGTACATCGCCTGGTGTGAGGCCAGGAAATGGCATCCACGTAAATACGTAATAGGTAGGATTCTGGACTTCCTACAATGGGCTGTAGATAGGAAGCTTGCCTTGAGTACTATCAAGGGTCAGATTTCGGCCTTGTCAATATTTTTTCAAAGGCCCTTGGCTTCGCATTCACTAGTCAAAGCCTTTATACAAGGAGTGATGCGTATTAGTCCTCCGGTTAATATTCCCATATGTCCATGGGATCTAAACTTGGTTCTGTCGGTTCTACAGAAACAACCATTTGAACCATTACAGCATATTTCCTTGGTGCTTCTCACCAGGAAATTGATTTTTCTAGTAGCCATTTGTTCGGCTAAAAGAGTATCGGAATTAGCAGCTATGTCCTGTAAGGAGCCATATCTGGTTATCCATAAGGACAGAGTAGTGTTACGTCCTCATCCAGCCTTTCTTCCTAAGGTGGTATCGAGTTTTCATTTGAACCAAGATGTGGTTCTTCCTTCTTTTTTCCCCAAACCTACTTCGGTAGAGGAAAAGTTATTGCATTCTTTGGATGTAGTAAGAGCAGTTAAAGCTTATCTAAAAGCCACTGCTCAGATTCGCAGAACAGATACTTTGTTTATTCTGCCGGAAGGCCCCAGAAAGGGTCAGGCAGCGTCAAAATCTACTTTAGCCAAGTGGATTCGACAGGTCATAATACAAGCCTATGGCTTGAGAAGTAGACCGCCTCCGTTCAAAGTTAGGGCGCACTCCACGAGAGCAGTTGGAACTTCATGGGCAGTGCATCACCAGGCCTCCCTGGCTCAAATCTGTAAGGCCGCAACATGGTCTTCGGTACACACGTTTACTAGGTTCTACCAGGTGGACGTTAGAAGTCAGGAGGATGTCGCCTTTGGGCGCAGTGTGTTGCAGGCCGCAAAAGATCCTCATGTCTGATAGCGCTCAGCTTATATATGGTGTATCCCCCCCCTCATTTGGCATTGCTTTAGGACATCCCATTAGTAATGACTATGTCGCTCTGTGTCCCGTGATGTACGAGAAAGAAAATAGGATTTTTATAACAGCTTACCTGTGTGACAGCAGGAAGGTAAAGTCACCTGGTTGCATCCAGGGGGGTAGATATATTTCGCCCAGATTCAGGCTTTACGCCGACTTATACAACTAGGTGGAGAGTTGTATAAGCCCAGCTAAGGCTAGTGGGCTCATGGATGACTCATATGTCTAGGGAGAGTGTGGGGCGTCGTGCAGACAGGGAGTTGATGAGACCAGCTGAAGCTTGTCAGCTCATTTAGGCCTCTATAAGAACTCCCAGCTTCATTAGATGTTAGCTCATGCCTGGAACCAGACCTGTGTGGACTGTCTAGGGAGAGTGAACCCCTGTGCGGTGAGACAAAGCCTGTGTGGCTATTTGCTTGGACATTTAAAACCAGGGACTTAGGGACTAGGACAGCACTAGGCTGATCCCAGTTGTTAGTTAGGAAACCTGTATGTTTAGTCAGAGGTCAAGTTGACCAGGATTTATTTTGTTTATGTTTCTTTTGGCTTTGCTGTGTTTTGTCACTGTAAATAGAAAATAAACCGCACCTTTTTTTGATTTTGAAAACCACAACCTCCGTTTGCTGGGCCTGTTTTTGTGTGGGGAGCCCATCCCGGGGATCACACACACCCGCTGCCGAGCTAACCCCCCCACACCTGTAAAATCCTTTTCTTGGAGTACATCACGGGACACAGAGCTCCCGCCCCTCTTTAGGGACACTTATTGCTTTGCTACAAAACTGAGGTGCTCCCGGATGGGAGGGGCTTATATAGGGGAGGGTACTTCCGGTTTTGGAAGTTGCCAGTGCCAGCACCTGACAGTATCTATATAACCCATTAGTAATGACTATGTCGCTCTGTGTCCCGTGATGTACTCCAAGAAAAGGATTTTACAGGTAAGCTGTTATAAAAATCCTATTATCTCCTGGGTGAGGTTGATGTATCATTGCCCAAAGGCATTCATTCGGGAGGCTGGCAGGCTCTCCTTGCCTTTTGAACTGGGCCGTGGCACGCGGCGGGGGTGCCCTTTGTCCCCCCTGATGTTTGCCCTGGCTATAGAGCCACTGGCTATTAGAATTAGAGACCACCGGGGCATCACCGGCTTCTGCTATGGCAACAGACAGGAGAAGGTGTTGCTCTATGCGGATGATACTATGGTCCTGTTGGGGGATACGGAGCAGTCTCTGCGCAATACGATGGAGGCAGTGGTCCGATTTGGTGAGTTCTCGGGACTTAGGATTAACTGGTCCAGGTCTGCACTTATGCCCTTAGATGAACCTCCACCTCAGCAGGACACACGGGTGGGAGGGATACCTCTTGCTCTTTCCTTTAAGTATCTGGGGATCCAGGTGACCCCACAGATTAGAGACTATGGCATACTTAACATAGCTCCACTGCTAACTAGATTCCGCCAAAGGGTTAAGACTTGGAACTCCCTATGTATGTCAGCTGCTGGCAAAGTAAATCTCATAAAAATGATTCTCATGCCCCAACTGCTATACATGCTACACAATTCCCCGGTGATGATCCCACTCAAGACCTTTAGAATTATCAATACTATATTTAGAGAATTAATATGGAAATCTCGCTCCCCCAGAATAAAACTAGAGCATTTACAACGCTCCAGGGAGGATGGCGGATTAGCTCTGCCGAATCCCTGGCTGTATTATCTAGCATCACAACTGCAGCATCTAATAGGTACCATGGCCCCGGAGGGTGAGCAGGGGGACAGAGTCCCAAGCGCCTCGGAGAACATAATGCTCCACGCCGTGGGGGGTAATTCCATTCCTACCGCGCTGGAAGCATTGGCCTTTGCAAAGCCCCAGAAACGATTTCCTACGTACAGCCTCATACAAAAAGTGTGGAATAAGACCAAGTACCTTCAGGGGGCGACAGGTTTTAGTGAATATAGCCCTATATGGGCAAATGAGTCCTATCCTGAACTGGCTAAGTTACAGCATGGGAGGAGGTGGCAGAGGAGTGGCGTGTTCTACCTGACGCAGATAATTAGCAATGGTAAACTTTTGCCCTTTGATACCCTGAGAGAGAGATATCAGCTGCCAGCGCACATGTACTTCTACTACTTGCAACTTAAGCATGCATTCGGGATCCAATCAAGGGTCTCGGAGTGGCGGATGGATGACATGCCCCTCCTCTCCCAGCTCAAAGCAGCAGAAGTCTCTAAGGGCTTCATCTCGCAGAGCTACACAACTCTACTGAACAAATTCGTAGCGGGGCATCCTCTGACTGCTCGAAGTAAGTGGGAACTAGATGTAGGGCCTCTGGACGGTGAGCAATGGGAGGAGGTGCTGCAGTCAGTGGCCATTTGCTCACTGAATGTGACATAAAGACTTACACAATTATATACCATACTGAAAGTTTACTATACACCTCATAGGCTACATAAAATGGGTATACTGTCTGACCCTAGTTGCACTAGATGCAAAAGAGACCATGGAGACTTGATACACATGCTATGGCGGTGTCCCAAACTCCACGTGTATTGGAGGGGGGTGATTGACACCCTGAACGCGGTGTTCCGGGTGTCGGTCCCGTGTGACCCCAGATACTGCATTCTGAACCTGTTGGATGAAATGGAATGGGAACCTCACGTAAGGGAGGCCCTCTCCAGGGCCCTGTTTATGGCACGTAAACTGATAATGTTGCATTGGAAGTCTGAGTTGCCACCTACTCACACTGAATGGGTTACCAAATTAGGAGATACTCTCCGAATGGAAAAAATTATATATCAACATAGAGGCTGTTCGCAGAAATTTGAGAAGCTCTGGGGACCGTGGTTAGATACTCCGGGCTTGGCACCGGACGATATGGTCATGGACAGGCTATTAGGTATAATCTGATATTGGGAATATTGCTAAAGAAGTGTTACATCCTGTGAGATGAAAATGTACTCCGTAGTTGACTGAAATTCTGAATAAGACTACAGAAATGTGCTCATGGTATTGAGGGGGGAGAAGGCAGTTGGTTAGGAGGGAAGAGGCGGGTCGGGGACAGGAGAATATAACAATGTTTGTATAACTATATGCTGAGAGGGTGAGATGGAGGAGTAGGGGCTTTCCATTGTAAATGATGCATTTGAATGTGGTCACTTGAACTGTATGTGTTTTTCCTTCAAAATAAAGTTCCTTTTTTTGGATAAAAAAAAAAAAAGGAAGCAATGTCCAATGAAATCAGCCTGCGCCAAACAGCTATTTTATGCCATCATGTGGTCAAATTAAGTAATGCAGTCATTTAAAAGAGAAGGTGCCTATATATGCTCAAAGGGTCATTTTTAGTATGGAAATAGCAGGAAACCTTTTCCCAATTAACTTTACATAAAACCAAGAGCATAATAGTCATTTTAATACATTTATATATATATACACACGTCTCTTCACATGGTGGGCTAATCCCTAATAAATTATTTTGGTTTCGACCCTCAAATCGAGGGGGGTCCGATTTACAATCCCAGGTCATCCCAGTAGGGAAGGGATGGGAGGTGTGGGAAATAGGGGGGGGTGGGAGATGGGAAGGGGGGAAAGGTAGGGGAGCAGGAGAAGGGGGGAGAGGGGGGGGGAAACTCATCCCCGGGTATGGAGGCCATTCCCATGTAAAGAGACGCAGTTCGAAAAACATAACAATTATGTAAAGCACCAATATTGGTCATGATAGAGAGATGTATGAGAGCACCACCCATTTGAAAACAAAGCCTAAGAGGGAGGGGATCCAGATTCAAAGAAGACCCTAGAATGGTCAGACGATCAAGGCAAAAAAAGATAAAAGAATCCTAGAATCCACTCTCACCAGGGGAATATATTAATTAATGAAGTTCCAGCCGATTCGTCAGAGTAGTGGACGGGATACCTGCCCTATGTAGCAGAGACCAATGTAGATACAAAGGATGTGGAGGGGACAAGAAAGTCCCCAGAAAGGAAAAGGGGAAGGGTCAACAACGGCTTGTAGTACAAGGAAATATGATAGGCTTTATTTGAATATGGGGGGTGAATGCATACACTAAAATTGAAGTATAGGCAAGGAGGACAATTATGGCTCAGGGGGACTAAGTCCACGCCCCACACTATATAAGGCTGTCTGCACGTCGGCCCTGTGTAGTGTGTTGCTGGCGTGGACCGAGAGAGAGTGTCATTTAGATTGAGCAGGCAGGCAGGTTATTCAGTTAGCTGCAGTGTATTTAGTATATATATATATAATTGTGCAGAAAGAAAAAAAGCCCTAAGGCTAACGCTGCGCTATATGATAAGATAAGTAAAAATGTGTTTGTTTAAATAAACATTTCAATAATAGCTGCTAGCACTATAAGTTCAATACAGAAAACTTATAAGGTAAACAAGAAAAAAAGGGAATGGGAGTGCAGCGCTAAAAAAACACCAATTAAAAAATTAAAAATAGGTGATTAATTATGCAAAAAATATATATGAATTATATGCAATAAATTGATGTTTGAAACCAAAACTTTAAAAAACTTTGAAAGAGGAAGAGGAAAACTAATGCAGTCTCCAAATGAATAAATATACAATTAGTGACAAGTGACATAAAAATGTAAGTAAAAAAGGAGAATAAAGTCCCAAGCAAAAAATAGTAGTAAAAATTCCAAAAAAAGTGTCCACAGTGAAAGTAGAAATGAATCAATCTTCCCAAGGAAACTTCAGGTGTATCACCCTTGTGATAAAAGATCTGCTTACCAGAATGTCGTGACTGTAAAACAGTCTCTCCCAGCACAGGGAATAGGTTTCCCCAAGACCTCAGAGTCTTCACAGCAGTACTGCAGATAACAGTGGTCCTCATACACTCATGTGGAAAAAAAAGGATATGCCCATAGTGTAATATGCAAAACCAATACTTTAATGAAAAAAGGGAATGCACTTACAATGTGGTAGAAAGATTACAGCGGTAACGGTGGTGGATCGAAGCGGCGTCTCAATAGATCCTGTATGTGTGTGTTCCTATGGCGTCCGCGGCACCTCCTCTCGGTAAGGAATTGCGTAATGACGTCAGCGGCCCCCTACGCACGTTTCGTCGCAAGTAGGACGTCGTCTGGGGATTGGCCACCGTTACCGCTGTAATCTTTCTACCACATTGTAAGTGCATTCCCTTTTTTCATTAAAGTATTGGTTTTGCATATTACACTATGGGCATATCCTTTTTTTTCCACATGAGTGTATGAGGACCACTGTTATCTGCAGTACTGCTGTGAAGACTCTGAGGTCTTGGGGAAACCTATTCCCTGTGCTGGGAGAGACTGTTTTACAGTCACGACATTCTGGTAAGCAGATCTTTTATCACAAGGGTGATACACCTGAAGTTTCCTTGGGAAGATTGATTCATTTCTACTTTCACTGTGGACACACTTTTTGGAATTTTTACTACTATTTTTTGCTTGGGACTTTATTCTCCTTTTTTACTTACATTTTTATGTCACTTGTCACTAATTGTATATTTATTCATTTGGAGACTCTGCATTAGTTTTCCTCTTTCAAAGTTTTTTAAAGTTTTGGTTTCAAACATCAATTTATTGCATATAATTCATATATATTTTTTGCATAATTAATCACCTATTTTTAATTTTTTAATTGGTGTTTTTTTAGCGCTGCACTCCCATTCCCTTTTTTTCATATATATATATATATACATCCAGGCTTGTGTGTGTATATGTGTGTGTATATATATATATATATATATATATATATATATATATATATATATATGTATATATGTAGCGGGGTCTCCTTTAAGGCCCGGGACTACGTTACCCAGAACCCCGTTCGGCACCCAGGGTGCATTCAGCCACCGCAGAGACTCATGGGAGGGGCTATATAAGAAGAGGGCGAGGCTGAGCTCGGCCTCTTTGGACACCGCGCTGCAATCAACAGGTCTTCCTGTGCGGATCTGCTGCAGTGCAGGGCCTGAAGCCAGGGTCTTGCACAACTTCCAGAGAGCCTTCTACCCTACTGCGGAATGTTGTGGAGATTTTTATGGAGATGTATTTAATATGTATTGTTATAGTGTCACCCAGTGTTAGTACTTCCGCAACCCGCTCTAAAAGAGCTGATTGGGGTAGTCTGAGGCTGGTTGAATCCCGTCTGATAGGGGAAAACGTCTTGAGGTTGGAGTGTGATGTTTGCAGGGTGCGGATATGTCCACCGACGGGGGCCCTCTGTGCATTAGCACGGACGATCGTTGAGGAGGGGATGTCCTCGCTCTGCAACAACATCATTGGTTATGAGCAGATGCGTGCTCTTGTCTCTGCTGTGTCTGATCAACATTGGTTGGGATTCGTAGTGCGCGTCTGCAGATAGCCTCCCTCCCCCATTCAATAATAGTATAATCTTAATATTCGTTATTCTATGGAATAGCGCAGAATAAGAATTCCTATCAACGGTAACTTTAGCCATCATACGTTATTGTATTCATTGTATGTATTATTGTATTGAATCCTTTAAACTATATTTCTTGAGTGGGATTCATGTATGGCATCTCCTGTTGGAAGGGATGTCCTTGTCATTTTCCCTGTGTGAAGGTCACATGCTGTGACCTCACTTCCTGTTGGTAACTTCTTTAGTGAGGATCACATGCTGTGACATCACTTCCTGTTGGGATTTTAATCCTGTGGGGATTTCAATAAAAGGAGAGACACACAGCTCCAGACACGCTATGCTGGTATGCTGAGATGAGAACATAGCCTTTGTGGTGCTGCCTTCTTGGGATGAATGGGAATGAACGGTGAGTGGATCTTAGCAAACTTAACTTAAAGATAGCATTATTGCAAAAAGATGAATCTAAAGTGTGTGCTTAGATAGCACAGGAATTATGGGCTGTGTGCTCTGCAGAGAACCAATAATTCCACGACAGGAACCTGGGCGACACCTGACTTCGCTGACTACCTACATTAGTTGGATCGGAGACCCGACCGTTGCGGACGCTGTGTGTGTAGACACAGCAGGTGAAAGTCCCGGACTGGGATCGCATCCGGAGTGGTGAGCGAGCACCTGCTCAATCCTATAGGCTGTACTGTTAGGCCTAGAGACTGCCTTGGCCCATCGGCCTTTATTTACTGTTCCACTGGAGACTAGTGGCGGAACTGAGTTGAGTTAGTCTCCGGTGAAGTGTTCTTTACTGTCTACCCCTTTTGGATTACAAATACTGTTCCTGTTGTGCACCACTAGTCAAGTTGCATGCAAAGAAATCGTTCTACTAGAGACTGAGTTTAATCTGAGTCAGGCCTGACCAGGAGTTAGAACTTTTGTTGCTGCGCCATAAGGGCGCACAGATAGAGATAGCTGCACTAGAAGGGAAATAGCCTGCATTATCAGGGTGTACTGTATTTTCTGCTGCAGGTCTCTGCAGACTTATATGTGTTAACCTTGTGCCTTTTACCCAAAGTAAAGAAAACCCGTTATACTTCATCACTTGCTATCAGTGTGTTATCATTATGCAAAGAGGTTACCCTTACAATACCGGTAGATTGTGTGCATGTACTGTTAGATTGTGATACAAGTCAAATCCCTAGACTGACTGTGCCAGAGTGGGTCGAGTAGATTGCCGAGGGGTTGGTGATGCTGTGTTCAGGACCCGCAAACAAAATCCAGCGGCTCTCTTAACTGGGGGTAGGGCTACACACACATACATACACACATACATACATACATACATACATACTTACATATATATATATATATATATATATAATTTCTGAATCACAGTCCGCAAACAGACACTTTCTTAAAAGTCTGGCGGATGCCAGGTTTTATTTATAAGAGGTTTGCAGGTATAAACAAGCAAAAAAGTAAATAAATCCTTGCCGTCCGGCGCTAAACTAAACAAAATAGTATCCTCTCTATACAGTGCGGGGCTGGTCCCCATCACCCACAAAACATGCGATAAAGCTAACCTTTTCTTTTTGATCCACTCCAACAGAGCTCTCACTCAGGTTCCCTCCTGAGTCTCCAAAACCAGAGGCATCCTGTGCTCTCTTCCTGGATCTTTAAAGCCCAGCTGACTGTGGATTCTGGTGAACCCGAACAACTGGACCGGAACCCACCTGACCATAGAGGCTGGAAAAACCTGGGCCGGATTCTAGTTCAGTCTCTTACAATGGACCGAATGCGAGGTGAAATGTAGCGATTATCATGTATCTCACCTCGCATACCGTCACATATCCTCCCCCTCTGCTCAAGCCCCTGCGGCTGAGCACTTGACCCAGCCATACAGTGCACGCGGGAGAGGGCATCAGCATTATCCTGGAGTTTGCCCGGCCTGTGCTCAACCGTGAACTTAAAGGGCTGTAAAGCCAGGAACCACCTTGTCACACGGGCATTTTTTTCCCTGTTGTCACACATCCACTTCAGGGGAGCATGGTCAGTGACCAGCCTAAATGACCTCCCGAGTAGATAATACCTCAGGGAGTCTAAGGCCCATTTAATGGCAAGACACTCCTTCTCCACGATGGCATAGTTCCTTTCGTGTTTGTTCAGCTTCCGGCTCAGGTATACAACTGGGTGCTCCTCACCATTACTGACCTGCGACAGTACGGCCCCTAGGCCCACCTCAGAGGCGTCTGTCTGTACGACAAACTCCTTTGTGCACTACCGGTGCTGGTGACCCCGAATTTCACAAAGGGCCTGTTTTAATTTTTGAAGCGCCTTCTCTGCCTCAGGGTTCCATTTGACCATGACCGACCCTCTGCCCTTCGTCAGGTCAGTCAGAGGGACGGCAATGGTAGCAAAGTCAGGTATAAACCGTCGGTAATACCCCGTAATGCCTAGGAAGGCCAGAAACTTGTTTCTTGTTTACGGGTTGGGGCCACTTTTGAATTGCCTCAATCTTATTGGTCTGAGGCTTGACAAGTCCCCGGCCAATAACGTAGCCAAGTTACTTGGCCTCCTCTAAGTCTATGGCACACTTCTTTGGGTTAGCCGTGAGGCCTGCTTTCCTAAGGGAATCTACCACCGCCTGTACCCGGGGCAGGTGCGATTCCCAATCTGGGCTGTGGATGACCACATCGTCCAAATAAGCAGCCGCATACGGGCGATGTGGTCTCAAAGTTTTGCCCATCATTCGTTGGAATGATGCAGGGGCCCCATGCAGACCAAAAGGCATCCGCTTGTACTGAAACGAGCCCTCAGGAGTGGAAAAGGCAGTCTTCTCCTTGGCCGATTCAGATAGCGGTATTTGCCTATAGCCTTTAGTCAGGTCTAGGGTCCTTATATAGCGAGCCTGTCCCAACCTGTCCACAAGTTCGTCGACCCGGGGCATCGGGTATGCATCAAACTTGGATATACTGTTACGTTTTCGAAAGTCAGTACAAAACCTGATAGTGCCATCAGGTTTTTGGAGCAGCACTATGGGGCTCGACCACTCACTGTGGGACTCTTCTATCACATCCAACTCCAACATGTTTTTAATTTCTTTCGCGACTGCCTCTGGGATTCTATACGGCTTCACATTTACCCGAACCCCTGGTTCCGTCACTATGTCATGTTGGATCACATTGGTCAGTCCGGGTAAGGGGGAGAAAAAGTTTCTATTTTTATGCACGAACACCCTAACGTCACTTTGTTGTGCCACGGACAGGGTATCCGTGATGGGAACGTCAAGTGTCACGGATACCCGGTCGGTTGGAGGCGGGGACGTGGCCAGGTAAGTCTCTCGGTCCTTCCAGGGTTTTAAGAGATTCACATGGTAAATTTGGTGTGGTTTCCTTTTCCCTGGCTGGTAGACTTTGTAGTTTACCTCCCCCACCCTTTCGACAACCTCGAAGGGACCCTTCCACTTCGCTAAAAACTTACTTTCCACCGTGGGGACCAATACCAACACTCTGTCCCCAGGGCTGAAAGTACGGACCCTGGCACTTCGGTCATAGACCCTCCTTTGGGCCTCCTGGGCTCGCTCCATATGTTCTCGCACCAGGGGTAGGACAGCTGCGGTTTGATCCTGCATCAAGGAGACATGCTCTATGATGCTTTTATATGGGGTTGCCTCACCTTCCCATGTTTCCTTGGCTACATCTAGCAGCCCCCTGGGATGCCTACCATATAAGAGTTCAAAGGGGGAATCGCCTGTGGACGCCTGCGGAACCCCACGTATTGCAAACATGAGATATGGCAGCAAAAAATCCCAGTTTCTCGCATCTTTGTCGACCACCTTTTTCAGCATACTTTTCAAAGTTTTATTAAATCTTTCGACCAGACCATCCGTTTGGGGGTGGTAGACAGAGGTACGGAGATGGGAGATTTTGTATAACTTACAAAGCTCCTTGGTAACCTTGGACATAAAGGGGGTGCCCTGATCGGTTAAGATCTCTTTTGGGATCCCCAGTCGACTAAAGACATGGACCAATTCCTTGGCGATAGCCTTAGCAGAGGTATTGCGCAAGGGTATGGCCTCAGAATATGCTGGTGACCGTGGGCAGATTTCACAACCGGCCCCACCAGGTCCATGCCAATCCTCTCAAGGGGACCTTGATTATTGGCAGAGGAACAAGGGGGCTGTGAAAATGGGGTGACGGTGCCGACATTTGGCACTCGGGGCACGATTAGCAGTACTCCTTGACATCTGCATGCAAGCCGGGCCTGAAAAATCTCTGGACGATTCTCTCCCTGGTTTATTCAACACCGAGATGCCCCCCATTACATGACCATAGGCCAGGTCTAGCACCACCCTGCGGAAGGGTTTGTGGACTAGTAGCTGTTCTACCTCGTCCTCTCCATGTTTTATCACTCGATACAATAAATTGTTTTTAATTGCCATGTAAGGGAAAGACACCACCCAATTAGGATCCACCGGTTCCCCATCCAACATCTTAACGTTTTCCCTGGCTCTCATGAGGGTGGCCTCTCGTAGTTGCTCGGTACAGAAATCCTCTCTCCTGACCTCTAAATCGTGTACCACATTTTGGCTACTCTCAATGTCAGGGTCAGAGGGGTTCTCCTGTTCGTTACCCTCAGGCTGGGAGCTAGCTTCCAGGTCCTCCGGCTCCCCAGCCATGACAGGGAAAGGAAGAGGGTCTCCGGCTTCCTCGATCACACCAACAGCATCCCCTTCCCTTTGGCAAAGGGGTCTGGTGAGAGATCTCGTGCTTCCCCAGCAGGGGGAGATCTATCTACCAGCCTCCCCTTGTTTTCCCATAATTTCCAGAGATGGGGAAAATCTTTTCCCACTAAAGCTTCGTGAAGCAGTGAAGGTACCACCCCCACTGAATGTGTTACACTGTCCCAGGGGGTATCAACCTCAACCACTGCTGTCTGGTAGTTTTGAGTGTCCCCATGGATGCAAATTACTCCCATAGTACTGGGGTGTAGTTTTGTGGGGTTCACACAATCACTCCTGACTAGGGTCACCACACTACCAGAGTCTAGCAGGACCATCAGTGGCTTTCCATCCACTGAAATAACACACATCTGTCTTTCAATGCGACTCTGACGTGATGCAGTACATGCGACCTGTGCAAATAAAGAAATGCGTCTTTTCATATGAGCATAATCGCATTGCATAGGTTCATAATTTATAGGACATTTAATCGCATTGCATAGGTTCATCATTTATAGGACAGATGTTTTCGTTGCCATGCCCTAAGGCATGGCAACGAAAACATCTTATATGCTCAACCCCCAGTCCTCTCAACGGTCCCAAAGACCTTCCTGGCTGCTTTGGCCAGTCTCCAGGTCTAGGAACCACAGTCTCATCAGTTTGAGCAACAGTCTTCTCAAATCTCCCCAAGCTCTTGGACCCCGGAACAGTCTTACCAGAACCGCCGGGAGATCTTGCACCCCTAGACACACCGAAGTGGGGCGTAGATGGATTCACCAAGTCCTCAGTAGCACTGTACCTCTCCACTAGGTCGACCAGTTGGGCTGCAGTTTTGGGGTCGCCCTGTCCGACCCACTTCCTCAGAGCAGCAGGGTGCGCACGCAGATACCGGTCCATTACCACACACTCTACGATCTGCCGGCCTGTCAAGGTCTTTGGCTGCAACCTCTTCTTGGTGAGGTGGACCAGGTCAAACATTTGCGAACGGGGTGGCTTGTTGCTGGAGAAGGACCACTGATGCACCCGCTGGGCCAGGATTGCCATGGTGACACCCAAGCGTGCGAGTATCTCCGTCTTTAGAGTCTCATAGTCCTGGGCCTTATCGGGTTCTAGGTCAAAATAGGCTTTTTGGGGTTCTCCTGTTAGAAATGGGGCCAAGAGACCTGCCCACTGCTCTTTTAGCCATCCTTCGCGGACAGCAACTCTCTCAAAAGTTGCAAGGTATGCCTCAACATCATCAGAAGATGTCATCTTTTGTAGGTGGTAGGATGCACGTATCAACTTTGCTTCCACTGGCGCAGGAGGTGCGGACCCCTTTTTTAGTTCTAGCAGAGCCTCTGCGAACTGCTGATTCATCTCCTGCTGGCCCGCCTGTTGAACTGCAGCGGCCTCCCGTTGTGCTGCAGCGGCCTCTGCGACTTGGCGGTTGGTTTCCCGCTGAGCTGCATTGGCCTGTAGCAGGGCCTTTAACATTTCCTCCATCTTCAGAAAGTGCCCGCTGAATCCACCACGTGTGGGAGATTAGCTTGCGGGGATCAACTTTCTGAATCACAGTCCGCAAACAGGTACTTTCTTAAAAGTCTGGCGGATGCCAGGTTTTATTTATAAGAGGTTTGCAGGTATAAACAAACAAAACAGTAAATAAATCCTTGCCATCCGGCACTAAACTAAACAAAATAGTATCCTCTATATACAGTGCGGGGCTGGTCCCCGTCACCCACAAAACATGCGATAAAGCAAACCTTTTCTTTTTGATCCACTCCAACAGGTTCCCTCCTGAATCTCCAAAACCAGAGCCATCCTGTGCTCTCTTCCTGGATCTTTAAAGCCCAGCTGACTGTGGATTCTAGTGAACCCGAACAACTGGACCGGAACCCAGCCGACCATAGAGGCTGGAAAAACCTGGGCCGGATTCTAGTTTAGTCCCTTACAATAGACCAAATGTGAGGTGAAATGTAGCGATTATCATGTATCTCACCTCGCATACCGTCACTATATATATATATATATATATATATATATATATATAATATATATACACACACACACACACACACACTGTATTCAGTGTAGCTATATCTGACTGCAGGCCGTCCCTGGTGTACTGTTTCTAATATACTTCAGGTAGGCAGGTGATTCACTTAGCTGTAGTGCATTTAATATATATATATATATTATATATCGAAATTCGTCCGAATTTAGCAACTTTCGGACATTCGGAAGCATTCGAATTTCCGAACAAAGCAATTACGAATAAAACCGAATCTGAAATAAATTATATCGCAAATAGCAAATGCCCGAATGTCTTCGGCATAATTCGTTATGAAAAAAGTTACGAATGTACGAATCCATTCGAAGCACAATAACACTCTGCTCTGCTCTCTGCTTCTCCCTCACCGTGCTGAACTCCCTCTCAAAATGGTGTACAGGGGCGGAGGCTATAGCCGCATGTAAAAAGCGAAAGTAAAATACGAGATTTCGAATCGTTACAAATAACCGCTATGTATTTAGAAAAGTACAAATACATTCGAAGCACATTAGGCAGAATAGGCAGCGTTTTTGTGAGAGAGACACGGAAAATTACGAATCAACAAACCCAAAAAAAGTTACGAAAGTTGGAGTTGTGTCCAAAATCAACGAAAAACAATGTACTCTACCGAAAGTACGAATTATAAATCAACTAAAAATAAGGCTTACATTAATACGAATCATTCCGATTCAACGAAAAATGTCGCTTGAGAAAATACGAATTAGTCCGAACACCAAAAATCCTGTCTAGCAAAATTACGAACGATTACGAATCAACAGGACCGAAAAGAAACGAACCGAAACAAAACGAATTTCTACCGTTGTGCACAAGAAACAAACCGAAACTAAACTAATTTTTCCGTTGTGCACAAGTCTAATATATATATATATATATATATACACACACACAGTCTTGTGTGTGTGTGTGTGTGTGTGTATATGTATATTGTGACAGCAGGAAGGTAAAGTCACCTGGTTGCATCCAGGGGGGTAGATATATTTCGCCCAGATTCAGGCTTTACGCCGACTTATACAACTAGGTGGAGAGTTTTATAAGCCCAGCTGAGGCAAGTGGGCTCATGGATGACTCATACCTCTAGGGAGAGTGTGGGGCGTCGTGCAGACAGGGAGTTGATGAGACCAGCTGAAGCTTGTCAGCTCATTTAGGCCTCTATAAGAACTCCCAGCTTCATTAGATGTTAGCTCATGCCTGGAACCAGACCTGTGTGGACTGTCTAGGGAGAGTGAACCCCTGTGCGGTGAGACAAAGCCTGTGTGGCTATTTGCTTGGACATTTAAAACCAGGGACTTAGGGACTAGGACAGCACTAGGCTGATCCCAGTTGTTAGTTAGGAAACCTGTATGTTTAGTCAGAGGTCAAGTTGACCAGGATTTATTTTGTTTATGTTTCTTTTGCTTTGCTGTGTTTTGTCACTGTAAATAGAAAATAAACCGCACCTTTTTGATTTTGAAAACCACAACCTCCGTTTGCTGGGCCTGTTTTTGTGTGGGGAGCCCATCTCGGGGGTCACACACACCCGCTGCCGAGCTAACCCCCTCACAGTTGGTGGAGAATGCGGGCAGTTTTTTTTTAAGCCAGCATGGAGGAGATACTGAAGCAGCTGGCTCTAGCAAATGCCAATCAACAGCAGACAAATGCAGGTTTGCAAAAGAGCCTTGCAGCTCAACAACAGAACTTCGCAGCCCAGCAGCAAGCTCATCAACAGAGCCTTGCAGCCCAGCAGCAGACAAACGCAACTTTGCAACAGAGTCTGGAGGCTCAGCAACAAGCCCAGCAGCAATCTGAGGCCCGCTTCATAGACCTGTTGCAGAAGCAAGAGCAGAGACTACAACAACAGATGGAAGCAGCAATGCAGCAACGTCCGCAGACCAGTGAGGAAAGCCGTCCCACTAATACCGCGTCCTTTGGGGTGAGTCGTTTATTGACAAAAATGACTGGAGAGGATGATCCAGAGGTATTTTTGACCACATTTGAAAGGACCGCTGAAAGAGAAAAGTGGCCTGAGGAGCAGTGGGCTGGACTGGTGGCTCCTCTGTTAACTGGTGAATCGCAGAAAGCTTACTATGACCTAGAGCCTAACCAAGCAAAAGACTATGCGATGCTAAAAGCTGAAATATTGGCAAGGCTGGGTGTCACCCAGGCTGTCCGGGCTCAGCGTGTGCATAACTGGACTTTCCAGCTTGGAAAACCCCCCAGGTCTCAAATGTATGATCTCATTCACCTGAGCAGAAAGTGGCTACAGCCAGAGACTTTGTCCGCACCAAAGATTGTGGAACGTGTTGTAATGGATCGGTTTTTGAGAGCTCTTCCTACTGCCATCCAAAAGTGGGTAAGCCATGGAGACCCAGAGACGGCCGATGGTCTTGTGGATCGTGTGGAGAAATACTTGGCTACAGAGAACCTGACGGCCTCTTCCAGAGACACTCGGACTTTCCACCCTAAGACCAGACCATCCCCAGGGGCGGATAAGAGGATTCCAAGGGGTGAGGGTGGAGAGAGTGAGAGGGTGGGAGCTCTACCCCAAGTTTGGCGAGAACAGCCTGGGAAATCAGCGGCTCAAGAGGCCGCAAGAAGGATCGTTTTCTACCGCTGCCGGCAAGCGGGACATATTGCAGCCAATTGCCCGGTTGTGGAGGAACCCATGCAGTGTGACTTTCTGACGGGCAGACGTCAGTCGCTGTGTGCGACAGTCGCATGCACTGCCATTCGAGGAACTGAGAAACATTTATGCAAAATGTGTGTTAATGGTAGAAATGTTGTGGTATTGCTGGATTCAGGTAGCCTTGTGACCCTGATAAAGGCTGAGTTAGTTAAAACAGAGGTCTCTGGGAATAGCAAGGTAGCTGTTATTTGTGTGCATGGGGACACCCGAGAGTATCCAGTGACTACAGTGTGTTTCGAGACCCCCAAAGGTACCCTCTCTCATCCAGTGGGCTTAGTATCTCAGTTACCGCATGACGCCATTGTGGGAAGGGATTTTCCGAAGTTCTGGGAACTGTGGGATGATCCTGAGCCCCCCACTGGTGCCCCTATGTACCAGGAATGTGATAGCCAGAACTCCCCTGAGAGTGGTGAGGACTCTCCGGAATTTCCCTTATCAGTATTGGCAGGGGAGACTCAAGAAACTGGAGAGGAGCCCACCTCCTCAGACGAAAACCTACCGTCTGTGGAGTTTTCTGATCTTGAGGTTCACAGGGAAAACTTTGCCACAGAACAGTTGAAAGACCCCGCCCTAATAAAGGCACGGGAAAACGTAGTGAAAATAGATGGCGAGTTAGTGAACCCAGATAATACCTGCACTTACCCATACTTCAGCGTAGAGAAGGACCTACTGTATCGGGTGGCAAAAAGGGCAGAAGAAACCGTTGAGCAGCTTGTGGTGCCCAAACCTTACAGGAAGTTGGTGTTGGAGTTGGCCCATGGGCACATTCTTGGAGGTCATCTGGGGACAGAGAAAACCCGAGAGAGGGTATTACAGAGATTCTATTGGCCGGGGGTGATGAAGGACATAGAAAATTATTGTTCCTCCTGCCCTGTGTGTCAGAGGTCGGCCCCGATGCCACATTTCCGTAGCCCGCTGGTCCCTCTACCCATCATTGAGGTCCCGTTTGAGAGGATCGCCATGGATTTGGTAGGTCCTATAATCAAGTCCGCTAGGGGGCACCAGTACATATTAGTTATAATGGACTATGCCACCCGTTATCCAGAAGCGATCCCTCTCCGAAATACCTCGGCCAAAACCATAGCCAAAGAGCTATCTCTTGTGTTTAGCCGGGTGGGTATTTGTAAAGAACTGCTTACGGACCAAGGCACACCCTTTATGTCCCGGGTTATGAAGGAGCTGTGTAAATTGTTCAAAGTGACGCAATTACGTACATCTGTGTATCACCCCCAAACCGATGGGCTGGTTGAAAGGTTCAACAAAACCCTAAAACAAATGTTGAAGAAAGTGGTGGATAGAGATGGAAAGGATTGGGACTGTCTACTTCCTTATCTGATGTTTGCTATTAGGGAGGTGCCCCAATCCTCTACGGGATTCTCCCCCTTTGAGTTACTGTATGGGAGACACCCAAGAGGGCTGTTGGATATTGCCAAGGAAACTTGGGAAAGTGAGAGTTCTCCCCACAGGAGTGTGATTGAGCATGTCGCCCTGATGCAAGACCGAATTGCACAGGTAATGCCCATCGTGAAGGAACATTTGGCCCAAGCGCAGTTAGCACAGCAGAGAGTGTACAACCGTGGAGCCAAGACCCGTACCTTTTCCCCGGGGGATAGGATACTGGTACTTGTCCCTACGGTTGAAAGTAAATTCCTTGCCAAATGGCAAGGCCCCTACGAGATAATGGAAAAAGTGAGCGAAGTGAATTACAAGGTCAGACAACCAGGAAGGCGAAAGCCCGAACAGATCTATCACGTTAATCTGTTGAAAGCCTGGAGGGATAGAGAGTCCCTAGTCGCAGACACTTGGTCACCAGCTCAAACTGGTTGCGTGATTCCGGAGGTTGGAATAGCAGCCACCTTGTCACAACCCCAACAACAGGAGGTTAAGGAGTTTGTGCTTCGCAACAAGGAGGTATTCTCTGAGCTGCCGGGACAAACATCTGGGGTAGAGCATGACATCATTACCCCGCCCGGTGAAAGGGTGAAGTTAAAACCCTATCGGATCCCAGAGGCCCGACGGGAGGCAATACGGGAGGAAGTACAGAAAATGCTGAACTTAGGGGTGATAGAGGAGTCCCAAAGTGATTGGTCTAGTCCCATTGTGTTGGTGCCTAAACCGGATGGGAGCTGGCGATTTTGTAACGATTTTCGACAGTTGAACAAAGTTACAAAATTTGACACCTACCCCATGCCACGTATAGATGAGTTGATCGACCGGCTGGGAACAGCCCGATACATGACGACTCTTGACCTCACAAAAGGGTATTGGCAAATCCCCCTGGCCAAGTCGGCCAAAGAGAAAACCGCATTTGTAACCCCAGACGGGGCGTTCCAATATAAAAGAATGCCGTTCGGGTTGCAGAATGCGCCGGCCACATTCCAGCGGAAAATGGACCAGATGCTGAGGCCCCATCGGAAGTATGCTGCGGCTTACCTGGATGACATAATTGTCCATAGCACAGATTGGGCCTCACATCTGCCAAAAGTGCAAGCAGTCCTGGACTCTGTTCGGGAAGCGGGGTTTACGGCTAACCCCAAGAAGTGTACCATTGGGCAGGAGGAGGCCAAATATCTTGGGTACACCATTGGGAGGGGAGTAATAAAACCCCAACTCAACAAAGTCGAGGCCATCCAGAGTTGGCCACGTCCCAACAGCAAGAAGCAGGTACGAGCCTTTCTGGGAATCGCTGGGTATTATCGGCGATTCATTCCCCACTTTGCTTCTAAGGCTGTGCCCCTAACCAACCTGACGAAGGGGAAAGGGTCGGTCATGATTAAATGGACCCCCGAGGCTGAGGCAGCATTCCAATTCTTGAAACAAGCCTTATGTAGCCAGCCAGTGTTGTACTCACCCGACTTCTCTAAAGACTTTGTCGTACAAAGTGATGCGTCAGATGTGGGGTTAGGAGCAGTATTGTCCCAGGTCTGGAACGGGGAAGAGCACCCAGTCATTTACCTCAGCAGGAAGTTGAAGTCCCATGAGGTAAATTACGCCACCGTTGAAAAGGAGTGTTTAGCGGTGAAGTGGGCTCTAGATTCCCTTCGGTACTACCTGCTAGGTAGGCACTTTGATATGGTTACGGATCACGCTCCGTTAAAGTGGATGGCTCAAAACAAGGAAACAAATAGAAGAGTGAATAGGTGGTTCCTGGCCCTCCAGGAATTCAACTTCACAGTAAAGCATCGCCCTGGCGTTCAAATGGGGAATGTGGATGCTTTGTCTCGAGTACATGAATGCCTGATTGCTGGTGTTCCAACCCCGAGGTTAAAACAAGAGGGGGGGGTATGTGACAGCAGGAAGGTAAAGTCACCTGGTTGCATCCAGGGGGGTAGATATATTTCGCCCAGATTCAGGCTTTACGCCGACTTATACAACTAGGTGGAGAGTTGTATAAGCCCAGCTGAGGCTAGTGGGCTCATGGATGACTCATACCTCTAGGGAGAGTGTGGGGCGTCGTGTAGACAGGGAGTTGATGAGACCAGCTGAAGCTTGTCAGCTCATTTAGGCCTCTATAAGAACTCCCAGCTTCATTAGATGTTAGCTCATGCCTGGAACCAGACCTGTGTGGACTGTCTAGGGAGAGTGAACCCCTGTGCGGTGAGACAAAGCCTGTGTGGCTATTTGCTTGGACATTTAAAACCAGGGACTTAGGGACTAGGACAGCACTAGGCTGATCCCAGTTGTTAGTTAGGAAACCTGTATGTTTAGTCAGAGGTCAAGTTGACCAGGATTTATTTTGTTTATGTTTCTTTTGCTTTGCTGTGTTTTGTCACTGTAAATAGAAAATAAACCGCACCTTTTTGATTTTGAAAACCACAACCTCCGTTTGCTGGGCCTGTTTTTGTGTGGGGAGCCCATCTCGGGGGTCACACACACCCGCTGCCGAGCTAACCCCCTCACAATATGTATGTATATATAATATATATATTGTGACAGCAGGAAGGTAAAGTCACCTGGTTGCATCCAGGGGGGTAGATATATTTCACCCAGATTCAGGCTTTACGCCGACTTATACAACTAGGTGGAGAGTTGTATAAGCCCAGCTGAGTCTAGTGGGCTCATGGATGACTCATACCTCTAGGGAGAGTGTGGGGCGTCGTGCAGACAGGGAGTTGATGAGACCAGCTGAAGCTTGTCAGCTCATTTAGGCCTCTATAAGAACTCCCAGCTTCATTAGATGTTAGCTCATGCCTGGACCCAGACCTGTGTGGACTGTCTAGGGAGAGTGAACCCCTGTGCGGTGAGACAAAGCCTGTGTGGCTATTTGCTTGGACATTTAAAACCAGGGACTTAGGGACTAGGACAGCACTAGGCTGATCCCAGTTGTTAGTTAGGAAACCTGTATGTTTAGTCAGAGGTCAAGTTGACCAGGATTTATTTTGTTTATGTTTCTTTTGCTTTGCTGTGTTTTGTCACTGTAAATAGAAAATAAACTGCACCTTTTTGATTTTGAAAACCACAACCTCCGTTTGCTGGGCCTGTTTTTGTGTGGGGAGCCCATCTCGGGGGTCACACACACCCGCTGCCGAGCTAACCCCCTCACAATATATATATATATAATATATATATATATATATATATATATATATATATATATTGTGACAGCAGGAAGGTAAAGTCACCTGGTTGCATCCAGGGGGGTAGATATATTTCGCCCAGATTCAGGCTTTACGCCGACTTATACAACTAGGTGGAGAGTTGTATAAGCCCAGCTAAGGCTAGTGGGCTCATGGATGACTCATACCTCTAGGGAGAGTGCTGGGCGTCGTGCAGACAGGGAGTTGATGAGACCAGCTGAAGCTTGTCAGCTCATTTAGGCCTCTATAAGAACTCCCAGCTTCATTAGATGTTAGCTCATGCCTGGAACCAGACCTGTGTGGACTGTCTAGGGAGAGTGAACCCCTGTGCGGTGAGACAAAGCCTGTGTGGCTATTTGCTTGGACATTTAAAACCAGGGACTTAGGGACTAGGACAGCACTAGGCTGATCCCAGTTGTTAGTTAGGAAACCTGTATGTTTAGTCAGAGGTCAAGTTGACCAGGATTTATTTTGTTTATGTTTCTTTTGCTTTGCTGTGTTTTGTCACTGTAAATAGAAAATAAACCGCACCTTTTTGATTTTGAAAACCACAACCTCCGTTTGCTGGGCCTGTTTTGTGTGGGGAGCCCATCCCGGGGGTCACACACACCCGCTGCCGAGCTAACCCCCTCACAGTTGGTGGAGAACCAGTGGCAGTTTTTTTTAAGCCAGCATGGAGGAGATACTGAAACAGCTGGCTCTAGCAAATGCCAATCAACAGCAGACAAATGCAGGTTTGCAAAGGAGCCTTGCAGCCCAGCAGCAAGCTCATCAACAGAGCCTTGCAGCCCAGCAGCAAGCTCACCAACAGAGTCTGGAAGCTCAGCAACAAGCCCAGCAGCAATCTGAGGCCCGCTTCATAGACCTGTTACAGAAGCAAGAGCAGAGACTACAACAAATGGAAGCAGTAATGCAGCAACGTCCGCAGACCAGTGAGGAAAGCCGTCCCACTAATACCGCGTCCTTTGGGGTGAGTCGTTTATTGACAAAAATGACTGGAGAGGATGATCCAGAGGTATTTTTGACCACATTTGAAAGGACCGCTGAAAGAGAAAAGTGGCCTGAGGAGCAGTGGGCTGGACTGGTGGCTCCTCTGTTAACTGGTGAATCGCAGAAAGCTTACTATGACCTAGAGCCTAACCAAGCAAAAGACTATGTGATGCTAAAAGCTGAAATTTTGGCAAGGCTGGGTGTCACCCAGGCTGTCCGGGCTCAGCGTGTGCATAACTGGACTTTCCAGCTTGGAAAACCCCCCAGGTCTCAAATGTATGATCTCATTCACCTGAGCAGAAAGTGGCTACAGCCAGAGACTTTGTCCGCACCAAAGATTGTGGAACGTGTTGTAATGGATCGGTTTTTGAGAGCTCTTCCTACTGCCATCCAAAAGTGGGTAAGCCATGGAGACCCAGAGACGGCCGATGGTCTTGTGGATCGTGTGGAGAAATACTTGGCTACAGAGAACCTGACGGCCTCTTCCAGAGACACTCGGACTTTCCACCCTAAGACCAGACCATCCCCAGGGGCGGATAAGAGGATTCCAAGGGGTGAGGGTGGAGAGAGTGAGAGGGTGGGAGCTCTACCCCAAGTTTGGCGAGAACAGCCTGGGAAATCAGTGGCTCAAGAGGCGGCAAGAAGGATCGTTTGCTACCGCTGCCGGCAAGCGGGACATATTGCAGCCAATTGCCCGGTTGTGGAGGAACCCATGCAGTGTGACTTTCTGACGGGCAGACGTCAGTCGCTGTGTGCGACAGTCGCATGCACTGCCATTCGAGGAACTGAGAAACATTTATGTAAAATGTGTGTTAATGGTAGAAATGTTGTGGTATTGCTGGATTCAGGTAGCCTTGTGACCCTGATAAAGGCTGAATTATTTAAAACAGAGGTCTCTGGGAATAGCAAGGTAGCTGTTATTTGTGTGCATGGGGACACCCGAGAGTATCCAGTGACTACAGTGTGTTTCGAGACCCCCAAAGGTACCCTCTCTCATCCAGTGGGGTTAGTATCTCAATTACCGCATGATGCCATTGTGGGAAGGGATTTTCCGAAGTTCTGGGAACTGTGGGATGATCCTGAGCCCCCCACTGGTGCCCCTATGTAACAGGAATGTGATAGCCAGAACTCCTCTGAGAGTGGTGAGGACTCTCCAGAATTTCCCTTGTCAGTATTGGCAGGGGAGACTCAAGAAACTGGAGAGGAGCCCACCTCCTCAGACGAAAACCTACCGTCTGTGGAGTTTTCTGATCTGGAGGTTCACAGGGAAAATTTTGCCACAGAACAGTTAAAAGACCCCGCCCTAATAAAGGCACGGGAAAACGTAGTGGAAATAGATGGCGAGTTAGTGAACCCAGATAATACCTGCACTTACCCATACTTCAGCGTAGAGAAGGACCTACTGTATCGGGTGGCAAAAAGGGCAGAAGAAACCGTTGAGCAGCTTGTGGTGCCCAAACCTTACAGGAAGTTGGTGTTGGAGTTGGCCCATGGGCACATTCTTGGAGGTCATCTGGGGACAGAGAAAACCCGAGAGAGGGTATTACAGAGATTCTATTGGCCTGGGGTGATGAAGGACATAGAAAATTATTGTTCCTCCTGCCCTGTGTGTCAGAGGTCGGCCCCGATGCCACATTTCCGTAGCCCGCTGGTCCCTCTACCCATCATTGAGGTCCCGTTTGAGAGAATCGCAATGGATTTGGTAGGTCCTATAATCAAGTCCGCTAGGGGGCACCAGTACATATTGGTTATAATGGACTATGCCACCCGTTATCCAGAAGCGATCCCTCTCAGAAATACCTCGGCCAAAACCATAGCCAAAGAGCTATCTCTTGTTTTTAGCCGGGTGGGTATTTGTAAAGAACTGCTTACGGACCAAGGTACACCCTTTATGTCCCGGGTTATGAAAGAGCTGTGTAAATTGTTCAAAGTGATGCAATTGCGTACATCTGTGTATCACCCCCAAACCGATGGGCTGGTTGAAAGATTCAACAAAACCCTAAAACAAATGTTGAAGAAAGTGGTGGATAGAGATGGAAAGGATTGGGACTGTCTACTTCCTTATTTGATGTTTGCTATTAGGGAGGTGCCCCAATCCTCTACGGGATTCTCCCCCTTTGAGTTACTGTATGGGAGACACCCAAGAGGGCTGTTGGATATTGCCAAGGAAACTTGGGAAAGTGAGAGTTCTCCCCACAGGAGTGTGATTGAGCATGTCGCCCTGATGCAAGACCGAATTGCACAGGTAATGCCCATCGTGAAGGAACATTTGGCCCAAGCGCAGTTAGCACAGCAGAGAGTGTACAACCGTGGAGCCAAGACCCGTACCTTTTCCCCGGGGGATAGGATACTGGTACTTGTCCCTACGGTTGAAAGTAAATTCCTTGCCAAATGGCAAGGCCCCTATGAGATAATGGAAAAAGTGAGCGAAGTGAATTACAAGGTCAGACAACCAGGAAGGCGAAAGCCCGAACAGATCTATCACGTTAATCTGTTGAAAGCCTGGAGGGATAGAGAGTCCCTAGTCGCAGACACTTGGTCACCAGCTCAAACTGGTTGCGTGATTCCTGAGGTTGGAATAGCAGCCACCTTGTCACAACCCCAACAACAGGAGGTTAAGGAGTTTGTGCTTCGCAACAAGGAGGTATTCTCTGAGCTGCCGGGACAAACATCTGGGGTAGAGCATGACATCATTACCCCGCCCGGTGAAAGGGTGAAGTTAAAACCCTATCGGATCCCAGAGGCCCGACGGGAGGCAATACGGGAGGAAGTACAGAAAATGCTGAACTTAGGGATGATAGAGGAGTCCCAAAGTGATTGGTCTAGTCCCATTGTGTTGGTGCCTAAACCGGATGGGAGCTGGCGATTTTGTAACGATTTTCGTCAGTTGAACAAAGTTACAAAATTTGACACCTACCCCATGCCACGTATAGATGAGTTGATCGACCGGCTGGGAACAGCCCGATACATGACGACTCTTGACCTCACAAAAGGGTATTGGCAAATCCCCCTGGCCAAGTCGGCCAAAGAGAAAACCGCATTTGTAACCCCAGACGGGGCGTTCCAATATAAAAGAATGCCGTTCGGGTTACAGAATGCGCCGGCCACATTCCAGCGGAAAATGGACCAGATGCTGAGGCCCCATCGGAAGTATGCTGCGGCTTACCTGGATGACGTAATTGTCCATAGCACAGATTGGGCCTCACATCTGCCAAAAGTGCAAGCAGTCCTGGACTCTGTTCGGGAAGCGGGGTTTACGGCTAACCCCAAGAAGTGGACCATTGGGCAGGAGGAGGCCAAATATCTTGGGTACACCATTGGGAGGGGAGTAATAAAACCCCAACTCAACAAAGTCGAGGCCATCCAGAGTTGGCCACTTCCAACAGCAAGAAGCAGATACGAGCCTTTCTGGGAATCGCTGGGTATTATCGGCGATTCATTCCCCACTTTGCTTCTAAGGCTGTGCCCCTAACCAACCTGACGAAGGGGAAAGGGTCGGTCATGATTAAATGGACCCCCGAGGCTGAGGCAGCATTCCAATTCTTGAAACAAGCCTTATGTAGCCAGCCAGTGTTGTACTCACCCGACTTCTCTAAAGACTTTGTCGTACAAAGTGATGCGTCAGATGTGGGGTTAGGAGCAGTATTGTCCCAGGTCTGGAACGGGGAAGAGCACCCAGTCATTTACCTCAGCAGGAAGTTGAAGTCCCATGAGGTAAATTACGCCACCGTTGAAAAGGAGTGTTTAGCGGTGAAGTGGGCTCTAGATTCCCTTCGGTACTACCTGCTAGGTAGGCACTTTGACATGGTTACGGATCACGCTCCGTTAAAGTGGATGGCTCAAAACAAGGAAACAAATAGAAGAGTGAATAGGTGGTTCCTGGCCCTCCAGGAATTCAACTTCACAGTAAAGCATCGCCCTGGCGTTCAAATGGGGAATGTGGATGCCTTGTCTCGAGTACATGAATGCCTGATTGCTGGTGTTCCAACCCCGAGGTTAAAACAAGAGGGGGGGGGTATGTGACAGCAGGAAGGTAAAGTCACCTGGTTGCATCCAGGGGGGTAGATATATTTCGCCCAGATTCAGGCTTTACGCCGACTTATACAACTAGGTGGAGAGTTGTATAAGCCCAGCTAAGGCTAGTGGGCTCATGGATGACTCATACCTCTAGGGAGAGTGCTGGGCGTCGTGCAGACAGGGAGTTGATGAGACCAGCTGAAGCTTGTCAGCTCATTTAGGCCTCTATAAGAACTCCCAGCTTCATTAGATGTTAGCTCATGCCTGGAACCAGACCTGTGTGGACTGTCTAGGGAGAGTGAACCCCTGTGCGGTGAGACAAAGCCTGTGTGGCTATTTGCTTGGACATTTAAAACCAGGGACTTAGGGACTAGGACAGCACTAGGCTGATCCCAGTTGTTAGTTAGGAAACCTGTATGTTTAGTCAGAGGTCAAGTTGACCAGGATTTATTTTGTTTATGTTTCTTTTGCTTTGCTGTGTTTTGTCACTGTAAATAGAAAATAAACCGCACCTTTTTGATTTTGAAAACCACAACCTCCGTTTGCTGGGCCTGTTTTGTGTGGGGAGCCCATCCCGGGGGTCACACACACCCGCTGCCGAGCTAACCCCCTCACAATATATATATATATATATATATATATATATATATATATATATATATATATATCCACTGTATCCAGTGTAGCTAGATCTGACTGCAGGCCGTTCCTGGTGTACTGTTTCTAATATACTTCAGGCAGGTGATTTAGTGAGCTGCAGTGCATTTAATATATATTGTACAGGACACCAAGGTTGGGTCCTGGACGGGTGCTATATACAGTAGCACCAATATTTGGGTTGTGGTCCCTTTAAGGAGTTGTGATGGTGTTCAGGAGGTCACCCAGAGTGGGTGAGGAATTCCCGGCAAAATAAGTAGTCCAGAGAGGACTGGCTCGCAGTCCTCTTTGTCTTGATAGAGAGTTATTTGGGGCCTGGAATTTCGGAGGCTCTAATGTGATATTCGGGTGGGATAGAGCCTCCACTCCTGACCACTGGGAGTCAGTACACAGGGGGTTAAAGGCTTCCAGGAAACAGGTCATAAAACAGGAAGTGGTGCTAGAGGTGGTGTGAAAGGAGTATGGGGATTGTACCTGTGAAGATGAGCTGTGTGTCTGCTGGGAGCTGTTAAGGATTCAGCAAGGGCTCTGGAAGTTCTGGGGCGATATATATATCTATCCACTGTATCCAGTGTAGCTAGATCTGACTGCAGGCCGTTTCTGGTGTACCTTTTCTAATATACTTTCAGGCAGGCAGGTGATTCAGTGATCTGCAGTGCATTAATTATATATACAGTCTCCTACATATATATATGCACTGTATCCAGTCTAGCCAAGCCTATATGTGACTGCAGGCCATTCCTGGTGTACTTTTTCAAATATACGTCAGGCAGGCAGGTGATTCAGTGAGCTGCAGTGCATTAAATATATATACAGTCTCCTACATATATATATAGCCACTGAATCCAGTCTGGCCAAGCCTATATCTGACTGCAGGCCATTCCTGGTGTACTTTTTCTAATATACTTTCAGGCAAGCAGGTGATTCAGTGAGCTGCAGTGCATTAAATATATATACAGTCTCCTACATATATATATCCACTGCATCCAGTCTAGCCAAGCCTATATCTGACTGCAGGCAATTCCTGGTGTACTTTTTTTCTAATATACTTTGAGGCAGGGAGGTGATTCAGTGAGCTGCAGTGCATTCAATATATTGTGAGGGGGTTAGCTCGGCAGCGGGTGTGTGTGACCCCTGGGATGGGCTCCCCACACAAAAACAGGCCCAGCAAACGGAGGTTGTGGTTTTCAAAATCAAAAAAAAGGTGCGGTTTATTTTCTATTTACAGTGACAAAACACAGCAAAGCCAAAAGAAACATATAAACAAAATAAATCCTGGTCAACTTGACCTCTGACTAAACATACAGGTTTCCTAACTAACAACTGGGATCAGCCTAGTGCTGTCCTAGTCCCTAAGTCCCTGGTTTTAAATGTCCAAGCAAATAGCCACACAGGCTTTTTTCTCACCGCACAGGGGTTCACTCTCCCTAGACAGTCCACACAGGTCTGGTTCCAGGCATGAGCTAACATCTAATGAAGCTGGGAGTTCTTATAGAGGCCTAAATGAGCTGACAAGCTTCAGCTGGCCTCATCAACTCCCTGTCTGTACGACGCCCCACACTCTCCCTAGAGGTATGAGTCATCCATGAGCCTACTAGCCTCAGCTGGGCTTATACAACTCTCCACCCTAGTTGTATAAGTCAGCATAAAGCCTGAATCTGGGAGAAATATATCTACCCCCCTGGATGCAACCAGGTGACTTTACCTTCCTGCTGTCACATACCCCCCCCTCTTGTTTTAACCTCGGGGTTGGAACACCAGCAATCAGGCATTCATGTACTCGAGACAAAGCATCCACATTCCCCATTTGAACGCCAGGGCGATGCTTTACTGTGAAGTTGAATTCCTGGAGGGCCAGGAACCACCTATTCACTCTTCTATTTGTTTCCTTGTTTTGAGCCATCCACTTTAACGGAGCGTGATCCGTAACCATGTCAAAGTGCCTACCTAGCAGGTAGTACCGAAGGGAATCTAGAGCCCACTTCACCGCTAAACACTCCTTTTCAACGGTGGCGTAATTTACCTCATGGGACTTCAACTTCCTGCTGAGGTAAATGACTGGGTGCTCTTCCCCGTTCCAGACCTGGGACAATACTGCTCCTAACCCCACATCTGACGCATCACTTTGTACGACAAAGTCTTTAGAGAAGTCGGGTGAGTACAACACTGGCTGGCTACATAAGGCTTGTTTCAAGAATTGGAATGCTGCCTCAGCCTCGGGGGTCCATTTAATCATGACCGACCCTTTCCCCTTCGTCAGGTTGGTTAGGGGCACAGCCTTAGAGGCAAAGTGGGGAATGAATCGCCGATAATACCCAGCGATTCCCAGAAAGGCTCGTACCTGCTTCTTGCTGTTGGGACGTGGCCAACTCTGGATGGCCTCGACTTTGTTGAGTTGGGGTTTTATTACTCCCCTCCCAATGGTGTACCCAAGATATTTGGCCTCCTCCTGCCCAATGGTACACTTCTTGGGGTTAGCCGTAAACCCCGCTTCCCGAACAGAGTCCAGGACTGCTTGCACTTTTGGCAGATGTGAGGCCCAATCTGTGCTATGGACAATTACGTCATCCAGGTAAGCCGCAGCATACTTCCGATGGGGCCTCAGCATCTGGTCCATTTTCCGCTGGAACGTGGCCGGCGCATTCTGTAACCCGAACGGCATTCTTTTATATTGGAACGCCCCGTCTGGGGTTACAAATGCGGTTTTCTCTTTGGCCAATTTGGCCAGGGGGATTTGCCAATACCCTTTTGTGAGGTCAAGAGTCGTCATGTATCGGGCTGTTCCCAGCCGGTCGATCAACTCATCTATACGTGGCATGGGGTAGGTGTCAAATTTTGTAACTTTGTTCAACTGACGAAAATCGTTACAAAATCGCCAGCTCCCATCCGGTTTAGGCACCAACACAATGGGACTAGACCAATCACTTTGGGACTCCTCTATCACCCCTAAGTTCAGCATTTTCTGTACTTCCTCCCGTATTGCCTCCCGTCGGGCCTCTGGGATCCGATAGGGTTTTAACTTCACCCTTTCACCGGGCGGGGTAATGATGTCATGCTCTACCCCAGATGTTTGTCCCGGCAGCTCAGAGAATACCTCCTTGTTGCGAAGCATAAACTCCTTAACCTCCTGTTGTTGGGGTTGTGACAAGGTGGCTGCTATTCCAACCTCAGGAATCACGCAACCAGTTTGAGCTGGTGACCAAGTGTCTGCGACTAGGGACTCTCTATCCCTCCAGGCTTTCAACAGATTAACGTGATAGATCTGTTCGGGCTTTCGCCTTCCTGGTTGTCTGACCTTGTAATTCACTTCACTCACTTTTTCCATTATCTCGTAGGGGCCTTGCCATTTGGCAAGGAATTTACTTTCAACCGTAGGGACAAGTACCAGTATCCTATCCCCCGGGGAAAAGGTACGGGTCTTGGCTCCACGGTTGTACACTCTCTGCTGTGCTAACTGCGCTTGGGCCAAATGTTCCTTCACGATGGGCATTACCTGTGCAATTCGGTCTTGCATCAGG
Source organism: Rana muscosa (assembly GCA_029206835.1). Lineage (NCBI taxonomy): Eukaryota > Metazoa > Chordata > Amphibia > Anura > Ranidae > Rana > Rana muscosa. Next base: position 979,091,778 of record CM055118.1, on the reverse strand, counting down.
GCGACATGCTCAATCACACTCCTGTGGGGAGAACTCTCACTTTCCCAAGTTTCCTTGGCAATATCCAACAGCCCTCTTGGGTGTCTCCCATACAGTAACTCAAAGGGGGAGAATCCCGTAGAGGATTGGGGCACCTCCCTAATAGCAAACATCAGATAAGGAAGTAGACAGTCCCAATCCTTTCCATCTCTATCCACCACTTTCTTCAACATTTGCTTTAGGGTTTTGTTGAATCTTTCAACCAGCCCATCGGTTTGGGGGTGATACACAGATGTACGTAATTGCGTCACTTTGAACAATTTACACAGCTCCTTCATAACCCGGGACATAAAGGGTGTACCTTGGTCCGTAAGCAGTTCTCTACAAATACCCACCCGGCTAAACACAAGAGATAGCTCTTTGGCTATGGTTTTGGCCGAGGTATTTCGGAGAGGGATCGCTTCTGGATAACGGGTGGCATAGTCCATTATAACTAATATGTACTGGTGCCCCCTAGCGGACTTGATTATAGGACCTACCAAATCCATGGCGATCCTCTCAAACGGGACCTCAATGATGGGTAGAGGGACCAGCGGGCTACGGAAATGTGGCATCGGGGCCGACCTCTGACACACAGGGCAGGAGGAACAATAATTTTCTATGTCCTTTATCACCCCCGGCCAATAGAATCTCTGTAATACCCTCTCTCGGGTTTTCTCTGTCCCCAGATGACCTCCAAGAATGTGCCCATGGGCCAACTCCAACACCAACTTCCTGTAAGGTTTGGGCACCACAAGCTGCTCAACGGTTTCTTCTGCCCTTTTTGCCACCCGATACAGTAGGTCCTTCTCTACGCTGAAGTATGGGTAAGTGCAGGTATTATCTGGGTTCACTAACTCGCCATCTATTTTCACTACGTTTTCGCGTGCCTTTATTAGGGCGGGGTCTTTCAACTGTTCTGTGGCAAAGTTTTCCCTGTGAACCTCAAGATCAGAAAACTCCACAGACGGTAGGTTTTCGTCTGAGGAGGTGGGCTCCTCTCCAGTTTCTTGAGTCTCCCCTGCCAATACTGATAAGGGAAATTCCGGAGAGTCCTCACCACTCTCAGGGGAGTTCTGGCTATCACATTCCTGGTACATAGGGGCACCAGTGGGGGGCTCAGGATCATCCCACAGTTCCCAGAACTTCGGAAAATCCCTTCCCACAATGGCGTCATACGGTAACTGAGATACTAAGCCCACTGGATGAGAGAGGGTACCTTTGGGGGTCTCGAAACACACTGTAGTCACTGGATACTCTCGGGTGTCCCCATGCACACAAATAACAGCTACCTTGCTATTCCCAGAGACCTCTGTTTTAACTAACTCAGCCTTTATCAGGGTCACAAGGCTACCTGAATCCAGCAATACCACAACATTTCTACCATTAACACACATTTTGCATAAATGTTTCTCAATTCCTCGAATGGCAGTGCATGCGACTGTCGCACACAGCGACTGATGTCTGCCCGTCAGAAAGTCACACTGCATGGGTTCCTCCACAACCGGGCAATTGGCTGCAATATGTCCCGCTTGCCGGCAGCGGTAGCAAACAATCCTTTTGGCTGCCTCTTGAGCCCCTGACTTCCCAGGCTGTTCTCGCCAAACTTTGGGTAGAGCTCCCACCCTCTCACTCTCTCCACCCTCACCCCTTGGAATCCTCTTATCCGCCCCTGGGGATGGTCTGGTCTTAGGGTGGAAAGTCCGAGTGTCTCTGGAAGAGGCCGTCAGGTTCTCTGTAGCCAAGTATTTCTCCACACGATCCACAAGACCATTGGCCGTCTCTGGGTCTCCATGGCTTACCCAGTTTTGGATGGCAGTAGGAAGAGCTCTCAAAAACCGATCCATTACAACACGTTCCACAATCTTTGGTGCGGACAAAGTCTCTGGCTGTAGCCACTTTCTGCTCAGGTGAATGAGATCATACATTTGAGACCTGGGGGGTTTTCCAAGCTGGAAAGTCCAGTTATGCACACGCTGAGCCCGGACAGCCTGGGTGACACCCAGCCTTGCCAATATCTCAGCTTTTAGCATCACATAGTCTTTTGCTTGGTCAGGCTCTAGGTCATAGTAAGCCTTCTGCGATTCACCAGTTAACAGAGGAGCCACCAGTCCAGCCCACTGCTCCTCAGGCCACTTTTCTCTTTCAGCAGTCCTTTCAAATGTGGTCAAAAATACCTCTGGATCATCCTCTCCAGTCATTTTTGTCAATAAACGACTCACCCCAAAGGACGCGGTATTAGTGGGACGGCTTTCCTCACTGGTCTGCGGACGTTGCTGCATTACTGCTTCCATTTGTTGTAGTCTCTGCTCTTGCTTCTGTAACAGGTCTATGAAGCGGGCCTCAGATTGCTGCTGGGCTTGTTGCTGAGCTTCCAGACTCTGTTGGTGAGCTTGCTGCTGGGCTGCAAAGTTCTGTTGTTGAGCTGCAAGGCTCTTTTGCAAACCTGCATTTGTCTGCTGTTGATTGGCATTTGCTAGAGCCAGCTGCTTCAGTATCTCCTCCATGCTGGCTTAAAAAAAACTGCCACTGGTTCTCCACCAACTGTGAGGGGGTTAGCTCGGCAGCGGGTGTGTGTGACCCCTGGGATGGGCTCCCCACACAAAAACAGGCCCAGCAAACGGAGGTTGTGGTTTTCAAAATCAAAAAAAAGGTGCGGTTTATTTTCTATTTACAGTGACAAAACACAGCAAAGCCAAAAGAAACATATAAACAAAATAAATCCTGGTCAACTTGACCTCTGACTAAACATACAGGTTTCCTAACTAACAACTGGGATCAGCCTAGTGCTGTCCTAGTCCCTAAGTCCCTGGTTTTAAATGTCCAAGCAAATAGCCACACAGGCTTTTTTCTCACCGCACAGGGGTTCACTCTCCCTAGACAGTCCACACAGGTCTGGTTCCAGGCATGAGCTAACATCTAATGAAGCTGGGAGTTCTTATAGAGGCCTAAATGAGCTGACAAGCTTCAGCTGGCCTCATCAACTCCCTGTCTGTACGACGCCCCACACTCTCCCTAGAGGTATGAGTCATCCATGAGCCTACTAGCCTCAGCTGGGCTTATACAACTCTCCACCCTAGTTGTATAAGTCAGCATAAAGCCTGAATCTGGGAGAAATATATCTACCCCCCTGGATGCAACCAGGTGACTTTACCTTCCTGCTGTCACAATATATACAGTCTAATCTCCCTATATGCAGAAGACACACTTATTATCTTATCTAGGGGACACAGCCGCATCGTTGCAAACAGTGATGGGGATTATAGGAGATTTCGGAGGTTTCTCAGGCTTTATCATAAATTGGTCTAAATCAACAATAATGCCCATAGACCCGTTGATGGAACCACTGCCAGCTGGTGCGGAGCAGATTGCCATAACTAAAAGCTTTGGATATTTGGGAGTAGAGGTATCCCCGGATCCAGTGGATTACCTTCAGTTGAACCTGGGCCCACTGCTGGAAAGGCAGAAAGGGAAATGTAATAGCTGGTGTAAGCTCTCTCTGTCAGTGGTGGGATGGGCAGACTTAATAAAAATGGTATGGGCCCCACAGTTATTATACGTTTTTCATAACTCCCCTATGTGGATTCCGAATACCCCACCCTAAAATGTATTTTTTGGCCTCACAGTTTCATCAGTTGGCGTGATGGGGACGGGAAGAAAGAGAGGATCCTATATGTAATCTGGTGATTACGTCGGCCCCTACATTAAAGGCAGCCTCCCACTTGGAGATGGACTTGCCTAGTATACCACACTCTGCACCCACGGGTATTCTCCTTAAAAAGGTTTGGGGGGAGATTCGGAAGACCTTGAGGTTAAGGGGTCCACTGCCCTTTACCCCAATATGGCATAACCCTAGATACCCAGAGCTACAGGACTTAGAGGGTTTCACTCCCTGGAAAGAGAGGGGGATTTGTTTTTTTTCGCAGCTGTATGAGGGAGAGGTGTTAAAAACATATGAACAGATGTGTCAGGAATTTCAGTTAGCCCCAAGGGGCTTCTATCAATACCTTCAGCTTCGGTACGCTCTGCAGGCACAGCAAATGACACACTCTTTAGTAGTATCATCGCCACGTCTGCTGATGGAAGTCCTCCAGGCGGTAACCCAGAGAAGACTAATATCGAAAACCTATGCGGAACTACTATCCTCGGTTCAGGACCATGCCTCTCTTAGATGTCGTAGTAAATGGGCAGAAGACATCAGGGATATAGACGGGGACCAGTGGGATATGGCTTTAGATTCCATTCCGGCGGTATCTGTATCTGCGTCCCATAAATTGTCACAACTATTTATCTTGCACAGGGCTTATAGAACACCAGTACAGCTTTACAGGTGGGGAGGAAGGGACTCCCCCCTGTGCCCAAAGTGCAAAGTACAGCAGGGGGACTTTATACACCTAATTTGGAGGTGCCCAAAGCTTCATCGATACTGGGAGGAGGTCTCTCAGTGCATCACAAGAGTGGCCCAGGTACCTGTACCATTGGACCCTCTAGTGTACCTGCTTGGGGCGATCATCGCTGAAAAGTTCCCGCAAGGAAGGTATTATATGATAACTAGACTGATGTACTTAGCTAGAAAGCTCATAGCGCGATATTGGATGGCAGCCACGGCTTCCACAGGGAAACAGTGGATTACTTATGTTAATACCTTGCTTTTCAGAGAACGGCTCGCCTATAGTCGCAGGAAGGCAGTGGACAAATTCAACCTTATATGGCAACCATGGTCAGGGGATCCCAACCTTGGCCCACTACAACTGATAAAGGATAGACTCCTTGTGTAGAGATCTATTGGGGTGGCTGGCGGAGGGGGGGGGTGTGGAGTGGGCAGTGCCGGCCCAAGACATTGTGCTGCCTGGTACCAAGAATGAAATGCTTCCCCCCCCCCAAAAGAAAATCACGCCCACCAAATACCCCACATTCATTATTTTATATCATGATAACTAAAGTAGACCTGTCATTGCTCTATACATGTAAAGGAGTATAAGGAGGACCTATCATGGCTCTATACATTGTGAGGGGGTTAGCTCGGCAGCGGGTGTGTGTGACCCCCGGGATGGGCTCCCCACACAAAACAGGCCCAGCAAACGGAGGTTGTGGTTTTCAAAATCAAAAAGGTGCGGTTTATTTTCTATTTACAGTGACAAAACACAGCAAAGCAAAAGAAACATAAACAAAATAAATCCTGGTCAACTTGACCTCTGACTAAACATACAGGTTTCCTAACTAACAACTGGGATCAGCCTAGTGCTGTCCTAGTCCCTAAGTCCCTGGTTTTAAATGTCCAAGCAAATAGCCACACAGGCTTTGTCTCACCGCACAGGGGTTCACTCTCCCTAGACAGTCCACACAGGTCTGGTTCCAGGCATGAGCTAACATCTAATGAAGCTGGGAGTTCTTATAGAGGCCTAAATGAGCTGACAAGCTTCAGCTGGTCTCATCAACTCCCTGTCTGCACGACGCCCCACACTTTCCCTAGAGGTATGAGTCATCCATGAGCCCACTAGCCTTATACAACTCTCCACCTAGTTGTATAAGTCGGCGTAAAGCCTGAATCTGGGCGAAATATATCTACCCCCCTGGATGCAACCAGGTGACTTTACCTTCCTGCTGTCACATACCCCCCCCTCTTGTTTTAACCTCGGGGTTGGAACACCAGCAATCAGGCATTCATGTACTCGAGACAAAGCATCCACATTCCCCATTTGAACGCCAGGGCGATGCTTTACTGTGAAGTTGAATTCCTGGAGGGCCAGGAACCACCTATTCACTCTTCTATTTGTTTCCTTGTTTTGAGCCATCCACTTTAACGGAGCGTGATCCGTAACCATGTCAAAGTGCCTACCTAGCAGGTAGTACCGAAGGGAATCTAGAGCCCACTTCACCGCTAAACACTCCTTTTCAACGGTGGTGTAATTTACCTCATGGGACTTCAACTTCCTGCTGAGGTAAATGACTGGGTGCTCTTCCCCGTTCCAGACCTGGGACAATACTGCTCCTAACCCCACATCTGACGCATCACTTTGTACGACAAAGTCTTTAGAGAAGTCGGGTGAGTACAACACTGGCTGGCTACATAAGGCTTGTTTCAAGAATTGGAATGCTGCCTCAGCCTCGGGGGTCCATTTAATCATGACCGACCCTTTCCCCTTCGTCAGGTTGGTTAGGGGCACAGCCTTAGAAGCAAAGTGGGGAATGAATCGCCGATAATACCCAGCGATTCCCAGAAAGGCTCGTACCTGCTTCTTGCTGTTGGGACGTGGCCAACTCTGGATGGCCTCGACTTTGTTGAGTTGGGGTTTTATTACTCCCCTCCCAATGGTGTACCCAAGATATTTGGCCTCCTCCTGCCCAATGGTACACTTCTTGGGGTTAGCCGTAAACCCCGCTTCCCGAACAGAGTCCAGGACTGCTTGCACTTTTGGCAGATGTGAGGCCCAATCTGTGCTATGGACAATTACGTCATCCAGGTAAGCCGCAGCATACTTCCGATGGGGCCTCAGCATCTGGTCCATTTTCCGCTGGAATGTGGCCGGCGCATTCTGTAACCCGAACGGCATTCTTTTATATTGGAACGCCCCGTCTGGGGTTACAAATGCGGTTTTCTCTTTGGCCGACTTGGCCAGGGGGATTTGCCAATACCCTTTTGTGAGGTCAAGAGTCGTCATGTATCGGGCTGTTCCCAGCCGGTCGATCAACTCATCTATACGTGGCATGGGGTAGGTGTCAAATTTTGTAACTTTGTTCAACTGACGAAAATCGTTACAAAATCGCCAGCTCCCATCCGGTTTAGGCACCAACACGATGGGACTAGCCCAATCACTTTGGGACTCCTCTATCACCCCTAAGTTCAGCATTTTCTGTACTTCCTCCCGTATTGCCTCCCGTCGGGCCTCTGGGATCCGATAGGGTTTTAACTTCACCCTTTCACCGGGCGGGGTAATGATGTCATGCTCTACCCCAGATGTTTGTCCCGGCAGCTCAGAGAATACCTCCTTGTTGCGAAGCACAAACTCCTTAACCTCCTGTTGTTGGGGTTGTGACAAGGTGGCTGCTATTCCAACCTCAGGAATCATGCAACCAGTTTGAGCTGGTGACCAAGTGTCTGCGACTAGGGACTCTCTATCCCTCCAGGCTTTCAACAGATTAACGTGATAGATCTGTTCGGGCTTTCGCCTTCCTGGTTGTCTGACCTTGTAATTCACTTCGCTCACTTTTTCCATTATCTCGTAGGGGCCTTGCCATTTGGCAAGGAATTTACTTTCAACCGTAGGGACAAGTACCAGTATCCTATCCCCCGGGGAAAAGGTACGGGTCTTGGCTCCACGGTTGTACACTCTCTGCTGTGCTAACTGCGCTTGGGCCAAATGTTCCTTCACGATGGGCATTACCTGTGCAATTCGGTCTTGCATCAGGGCGACATGCTCAATCACACTCCTGTGGGGAGAACTCTCACTTTCCCAAGTTTCCTTGGCAATATCCAACAGCCCTCTTGGGTGTCTCCCATACAGTAACTCAAAGGGGGAGAATCCCGTAGAGGATTGGGGCACCTCCCTAATAGCAAACATCAGATAAGGAAGTAGACAGTCCCAATCCTTTCCATCTCTATCCACCACTTTCTTCAACATTTGTTTTAGGGTTTTGTTGAATCTTTCAACCAGCCCATCGGTTTGGGGGTGATACACAGATGTACGTAATTGCGTCACTTTGAATAATTTACACAGCTCCTTCATAACCCGGGACATAAAGGGTGTACCTTGGTCCGTAAGCAGTTCTTTACAAATACCCACCCGGCTAAACACAAGAGATAGCTCTTTGGCTATGGTTTTGGCCGAGGTATTTCGGAGAGGGATCGCTTCTGGATAACGGGTGGCATAGTCCATTATAACTAATATGTACTGGTGCCCCCTAGCGGACTTGATTATAGGACCTACCAAATCCATGGCGATCCTCTCAAACGGGACCTCAATGATGGGTAGAGGGACCAGCGGGCTACGGAAATGTGGCATCGGGGCCGACCTCTGACACACAGGGCAGGAGGAACAATAATTTTCTACGTCCTTCATCACCCCCGGCCAATAGAATCTCTGTAATACCCTCTCTCGGGTTTTCTCTGTCCCCAGATGACCTCCAAGAATGTGCCCATGGGCCAACTCCAACACCAACTTCCTGTAAGGTTTGGGCACCACAAGCTGCTCAACGGTTTCTTCTGCCCTTTTTGCCACCCGATACAGTAGGTCCTTCTCTACGCTGAAGTATGGGTAAGTGCAGGTATTATCTGGGTTCACTAACTCGCCATCTATTTTCACTACGTTTTCCCGTGCCTTTATTAGGGCGGGATCTTTCAACTGTTCTGTGGCAAAGTTTTCCCTGTGAACCTCAAGATCAGAAAACTCCACAGACGGTAGGTTTTCGTCTGAGGAGGTGGGCTCCTCTCCAGTTTCTTGAGTCTCCCCTGCCAATACTGATAAGGGAAATTCCGGAGAGTCCTCACCACTCTCAGGGGAGTTCTGGCTATCACATTCCTGGTACATAGGGGCACCAGTGGGGGGCTCAGGATCATCCCACAGTTCCCAGAACTTCGGAAAATCCCTTCCCACAATGGCGTCATGCGGTAACTGAGATACTAAGCCCACTGGATGAGAGAGGGTACCTTTGGGGGTCTCGAAACACACTGTAGTCACTGGATACTCTCGGGTGTCCCCATGCACACAAATAACAGCTACCTTGCTATTCCCAGAAACCTCTGTTTTAACTAACTCAGCCTTTATCAGGGTCACAAGGCTACCTGAATCCAGCAATACCACAACATTTCTACCATTAACACACATTTTGCATAAATGTTTCTCAGTTCCTCGAATGGCAGTGCATGCGACTGTCGCACACAGCGACTGACGTCTGCCCGTCAGAAAGTCACACTGCATGGGTTCCTCCACAACCGGGCAATTGGCTGCAATATGTCCCGCTTGCCGGCAGCGATAGCAAACGATCCTTCTTGCCGCCTCTTGAGCCGCTGATTTCCCAGGCTGTTCTCGCCAAACTTGGGGTAGAGCTCCCACCCTCTCACTCTCTCCACCCTCACCCCTTGGAATCCTCTTATCCGCCCCTGGGGATCGTCTGGTCTTAGGGTGGAAAGTCCGAGTGTCTCTGGAAGAGGCCGTCAGGTTCTCTGTAGCCAAGTATTTCTCCACACGATCCACAAGACCATCGGCCGTCTCTGGGTCTCCATGGCTTACCCACTTTTGGATGGCAGTAGGAAGAGCTCTCAAAAACCGATCCATTACAACACGTTCCACAATCTTTGGTGCGGACAAAGTCTCTGGCTGTAGCCACTTTCTGCTCAGGTGAATGAGATCATACATTTGAGACCTGGGGGGGTTTCCAAGCTGGAAAGTCCAGTTATGCACACGCTGAGCCCGGACAGCCTGGGTGACACCCAGCCTTGCCAATATTTCAGCTTTTAGCATCGCATAGTCTTTTGCTTGGTTAGGCTCTAGGTCATAGTAAGCTTTCTGCGATTCACCAGTTAACAGAGGAGCCACCAGTCCAGCCCACTGCTCCTCAGGCCACTTTTCTCTTTCAGCGGTCCTTTCAAATGTGGTCAAAAATACCTCTGGATCATCCTCTCCAGTCATTTTTGTCAATAAACGACTCACCCCAAAGGACGCGGTATTAGTGGGACGGCTTTCCTCACTGGTCTGCGGACGTTGCTGCATTACTGCTTCCATCTGTTGTTGTAGTCTCTGCTCTTGCTTCTGCAACAGGTCTATGAAGCGGGCCTCAGATTGCTGCTGGGCTCGTTGCTGAGCCTCCAGACTCTGTTGCAAAGTTGCGTTTGTCTGCTGCTGGGCTGCAAGGCTCTGTTGATGAGCTTGCTGCTGGGCTGCGAAGTTCTGTTGTTGAGCTGCAAGGCTCTGTTGATGAGCTGCAAGGCTCTTTTGCAAACCTGCATTTGTCTGCTGTTGATTGGCATTTGCTAGAGCCAGCTGCTTCAGTATCTCCTCCATGCTGGCTTAAAAAAAAACTGCCCGCGTTCTCCACCAACTGTGAGGGGGTTAGCTCGGCAGCGGGTGTGTGTGACCCCCGGGATGGGCTCCCCACACAAAACAGGCCCAGCAAATGGAGGTTGTGGTTTTCAAAATCAAAAAGGTGCGGTTTATTTTCTATTTACAGTGACAAAACACAGCAAAGCAAAAGAAACATAAACAAAATAAATCCTGGTCAACTTGACCTCTGACTAAACATACAGGTTTCCTAACTAACAACTGGGATCAGCCTAGTGCTGTCCTAGTCCCTAAGTCCCTGGTTTTAAATGTCCAAGCAAATAGCCACACAGGCTTTGTCTCACCGCACAGGGGTTCACTCTCCCTAGACAGTCCACACAGGTCTGGTTCCAGGCATGAGCTAACATCTAATGAAGCTGGGAGTTCTTATAGAGGCCTAAATGAGCTGACAAGCTTCAGCTGGTCTCATCAACTCCCTGTCTGCACGACGCCCCACACTTTCCCTAGAGGTATGAGTCATCCATGAGCCCACTAGCCTTATACAACTCTCCACCTAGTTGTATAAGTCGGCGTAAAGCCTGAATCTGGGCGAAATATATCTACCCCCTGGATGCAACCAGGTGACTTTACCTTCCTGCTGTCACAACATGTATATAGGAGTATAAAGAGGACCTGTCATGGTTGTTTACATGTATGAAGGAGTATAAAGAGGACCTGTCATCGCTCTATACATGTATATAGGAGTATAAAAGGACCTGTCAGGGCTCTATACATGTATATATGAGTATAAAGAGGACCTGCCATGTCTCTATACATGTATATAGGAGTATAAAAGGACCTGTCAGGGCTCTATACATGTATATAGGAGTATAAAGAGGACCTGTCATGGCACTATACATGTATGTAGGAGTATAAAGAGGACCTGTCATGGCTCTATACCAGGGCTCGACAAACCCCGGGTGCCAGGTCGCCATTGCGACTAGAATTAGCGACCTGGCGCCTGTGTCTCCGTGCCCCCCCCTCCGCGCCGGCCGGTAATTGAGGCCGCGGCTTTGCGGCCTTCTGCAGGCCTATGCTTCCTTCTGTGATCTAGCGCCATCTTGTGGTGGCCGTTGGTATGACAAGACAACAGCAATGCTAATGGAGTTTCCATGTCTATTTTCACTGCCATCTCCTTCCCTCTAATTAGAACCCCCGAACATTATATATATATTTTATTCTAACACCCTAGAGAATAAAATGGCAGTTGTTGCAATACTTTCTGTCACACCGTATTTGCGCAGCGGTCTTACAAGCGCACTTTTTTGGGAAAAAATACACTTTTTTTAAATAAAAAAATAAGACAACAGTAAAGTTAGCCCAATTTTTTTTTATATTGTGAAAGATAATGTTACGCCGAGTAAATTGATACCCAACATGTCACGCTTCAAAATTGCGTCCGCTCGTGGAATGGTGACTAACTTTTACCCTTTAAAATCTCCATAGGCGACGTTTACAAAATTCTACAGGTTGCATGTTTTGAGTTACAGAGGAGGTCTAGGACTAGAATTATTGCTCTCAATCTACCGATCGCGGCGATACCTCACATGTGTGGTTTGAACACCGCTTTCACATGCGGGCGCTACTCACGTATGCGTTCGCTTCTGCGCGCGAGCTCCGCGGGACAGGGCGCACTCCTAACTTTTTTAGCTGGCTTCTAGATTCCAAGCAAATTTGTCAAGCCCTGCTCTATACATGTATGTAGGAGTATAAAGAGGACCTGTCATGGCTCTATACATGTATGTAGGAGTTCAAAAAGAACCTGTGCGTGGCTGGTGGCCGCGATGTCAGCCGGCCACACGCAATCGCTCCAGAGAGCCAGAACGGGGATCTGTCAATGTAAACAGACAGATCCCCATTCTGACAGGGGAGACGAGAGAGATATGCTGTTCCTAGTGATTAGGAACAGAGAACTCTCTCCTCCTCCAGTCAGTCCCATCCCCCCCAGTTAGAAACACCCCCCAGGGAACACATTTAACCCCTTTCCTGCCAGTGACATTTACACAGTAATAAGTGCATTTTTATAGGACAGATCGCTGTATAAATGTTACTGGTCCCAAAAAGTGTCAAGTGTCCAATCTGTCCACCGCAATGTCACAGTCTCGCTAAAAATCGCAGATCACCGCCATTACTAGTAAAAATAATAATAATAATAATAAAAATGGCATAAATCTATCCTCTATTTTGTAGACGCTATAACTTTCGCGCAAACTAATCAATATACAGTACACATTGCGTTTTTTTTACCAAACATATGTAGAAGAATACATATCGTTTCTTTTTTTGGATATTTATTATAGCAAAAAGTAAAAAAAATTTTTTTTTTTCAAAATTGTCGATATTTTTGTTTATAGCACAAAAAATAAAAACAGCAGAAGTGATCAAATACCACCAAAAGAAATCTCTATTTGTGGGGAAAAAAGGACGTAAATTTTGTTTAGGTAGAACATCACACGACCGCGCAATTGTCAGTTAAATCAATGCAGTGCCTAATCACAAAAAAATGATTAAAGTGCATTATTTCTATTATTACATTGTTATATAAAATAAAATAGTTCAACTCACCATAATGCAGAATCAGTGGGAGCCCCGAGTGTGTCACTTGCCGTGTCACCTGCCACCAGATGCAGATTGTCACTTGCCACATGTTTCGGATTGTCACTTGCCATGATGCCACACATTGCAGATTGGCACGGGCACAGCGTGGCTCCCTCTCTGATGGCACGGGCACAGCGTGGCTCCCTCTCTAATGGCACAGGCACAGCGTGGCTCCCTCTCTGATGACGCGGGCACAGCGTGGCTCCCTCTCTGATGATGCGGGCACAGCGTGGCTCCCTCTCTGATGATGCGGGCACAGCGTGGCTCCCTCTCTGATGATGCGGGCACAGCGTGGCTCCCTCTCTGATGACACGGGCACAGCGTGGCTCCCTCTCTGATGACACGGGCACAGCGTGGCTCCCTCTCTGATGACACAGGCACAGTGTGGCTCCCTCTCTGATGACACGGGCACAGCGTGGCTCCCTCTCTGATGACACGGGCACAGCGTGGCTCCCTCTCTGATGGCGCGGGCACAGCGTAGCTTCCTCTCTGTTGGTACGGGCACAGCGTGGCTCCCTCTCTGATGACGCGGGCACAGCGTGGCTCCCTCTCTGATGACGCGGGCACAGCGTGGCTCCCTCTCTGATGACGCGGGCACAGCGTGGCTCCCTCTCTGATGACGTGGGCACAGCGTGGCTCCCTCTCTGTTGGTACGGGCACAGCATGGCTCCCTCTCTGATGACGCGGGCACAGCGTGGCTCCCTCTCTGATGACGCGGGCACAGCGTGGCTCCCTCTCTGATGACGCGGGCACAGCGTGGCTCCCTCTCTGATTACGCGGGCACAGCGTGGCTCCCTCTCTGATGGCGCGGGCACAGCGTGGCTCCCTCTCTGATGGCGCGGGCACAGCGTGGCTCTCTCTCTGATGACGCGGGCACAGCGTGGCTTCCTCTCTGATTGTAATGGTACAGTGTGGCTCCCTCTCTGGCTTCCCTCAGCACAGTCCTCTATTTTCCCTGTGTCCTGTAGCAATCACTCCATCAGTTTCTTCCTGGGTTCCAGACTCTCTCTCCCAGCAGAGTGCATGCTGGGGGCTGAAGTCTGCTGCTGGCTTTGCACAACAATGGGGCAGTCAATCTTCTGGGACTGCATGTCCCATGATGCTCCACTAGACTCTAGTCTCTTTTGATTGGCCACAGCGCAGCCAATCGGGAGGGAAACAGACTGGGCAAAGAACTAAGCGGCAAACCAGGTGAGAGCCGCTCTCTCTCCACTGCTGACAGGAGAAAGGAGGGGGCGAGCGGGGGAGATATACTGACGTCCCGCAGCTCGCCTCTCTCCCTTATCACTGCTTCCTTCGATATAGCGGGGGAGCGGCCGGCACTTGACAGATTCATTTTGGCCGGCCGTGCCCGCTCCCTTGGCACGCTGGGGCCCCTTACAGGATTACTAATACTGTCTGTATTCCCCTGATGGCGGCCGGCAATTTGCCGCCCCCCTGAAAGTGCCGCCTGGGACCGAGGTACCATCGGGTCCCATGGTAGGGCCGGCCCTGGGAGTGGGAAATAATAGCTTGAATGTGTTAATGACCATGCACTAACCATGAGAGAGTTTGTGGGTAGGAGAGACGATCTAGGCTGTTTGGACTTAAAGGGTTGGGTGGGTGGGGGTAGTAGTTTTGAGGAAGGGGGGTGGGTAAAAGCAAAAGTAAAAATAAAAATGTTATTGTTGAACCGTAAATTAATAAGGTTCTTATTATATGGACATATCTTATTATGTTTTTTTCTATATACTTTTATGTAAGATTAAATGCACTAATCACGTGTATCAACTGAGTAACCGAATAATAAAAAGATTAGGATTTAAAAAAAAATATATATATATATATATATATATATACACACACACACACACACACACACACACACACAGTCTCCTAGATATATATATATCCACTGCATCCAGTCTAGCCAAGCCTATATCTGACTGCAGGCCATTCCTGGTGTACTTTTACGAATATACTTCAGGCAGGCAGGTGATTCAGTGAGCTGCAGTGCATTAAATATATATACAGTCTCCTACATATATGTATCCACTGCATCCAGTCTAGCCAAGCCTATATCTGACTGCAGGCCATGTACTTTTTAAAATATACTTCAGGCAGGCAAGTGATTCAGTGAGCTGCAGTGCATTAAATATATATACAGTCTCCTAGATATATATATCCACTGCATCCAGTCTAGCCAAGCCTATATCTGACTGCAGGCCATTCCTGGTGTACTTTTTCTAATAAACTTCAGGCGGTGTTTTGCTAATCAAAATTTACAGCATGTACGGAAGGCCACCAAGGAGAGGCAGATGCTCACAGGCCACTAAAAGAGGGCCAGCAGGCTCTGTGTCTTTAGCCAACAGTGCTGGTCGTGGACACGGTGCATCCTCAGCACGTGGCCCTGGGGCACGCTTGTCCTTTTTTTCTGCATCTGGCCGTGTTATTGAGCCACAACATGCAGAAGAGTTGGTGGAGTGGATAACAAAGCTGCCCTCATCCTCCTCATCCTCTGTCATCCAGGCTCAGAGTAGTTTGCCTGCCAATGCAGCTGCCAAAGCGGCCTATTCCATCGGCTCCATGTCATCAGTCACTCCTTCCCTAGCCCCACCATCATGCACGGAGGAGTCCCCCGAACTGTTCGACCACAGTGTCGGGTACATGATGCAGGAGGATGCGCAGCGTTATGAAGGCTCCGATGATGGTACCCAGATTGAGGAAGGGAGTAACATGAGCCCAGGGGCGGATCCAGGGGGGGCAACGGGTCAATTGCCCCCCCGAGAAAATAGTGAGCAGGCTGTGCTGATGCCGATCCCCATCAGCCATTGCTGACAGGCTCTGTGAAGGGACACAGGCAGAGCTGCAGCTGCTGGGGATTCTACCCCTCCTTCTCCTCCTTGAGCCGAGCAGCTGGCAATGCCTGCTCCTATTGGCTACATTCAGGGCCAATGGCTGGGAAACTATCAAGAGAGGATCGTGGGACATGTAGTTCAGGATACCAGTAAGCCCAGGATGATTCCCTGAGAGTGCACTGCAGCCCCTAACATGCCAAGCGGTAGGAGGAGGGGGAAGAGGAAGAGGAAATAGGGGAGAGAGGACATTGAGAGAAGAGGGACCATGAGCCTGTTGGGTGGAGGGAGCCACTGATTCTACTATATATCCCCCAAGGTAAGAACTTACTTCCAGGTGGGGGATGAGGGGGGGCAGGGATGCAGGCTTCCATAGAGGTACAGGACCTTATCACTGGCTGCTCCTACCCTGTCCTCGCCTCCACCTGGCTGCATCCACCCTGTCCTCCGCTCCACCTGACTGAATCCACCCTGTCCTCCCCTTCACCTGACTGGTAAGGGATACGTGATATTCAATGGGGGAAGAAAAAAAAACTTCCAATAGTGTAGACGTTCCTCTAAATGTTTATTAGTAAAAAAGTATACAGAATATATAGCAATGGGACCAAGTCCTCTATTGATAAAATGATACAAATGGTAAAAACAACGTTCCTTGCAAGGATAAAAAGCTCCGTGGTGTGTCAATCAAAAGTCAGTTTCGCGCATGCACAGTACATGTGCGTGACGCCATCAGGGGCTGACGTCAGTTGTGACAAAACGGTCGACCTCCCATGCAGTCCGTTGGCAACAGTACTTAAAAGACCCACATCAAAGAACAAGGCAGACCTCTCCTTGCTCCTCATCAGCTGGGATCTCCAACCCCACTATACCTTCAGTCCACTCAGAAACCTGCACTGAGAGGAATGAAGGTGTAGAATTAGGTGTGCCAAGTACTTACTGGCAATCTGCTATTGCTACACCAACATCCGATTGTAGCAGGCAAATTTCCCTACCCCAGTTGCTAAACCGTCGAAAGAAATTCGGTCCCAGCCATCTACATGCTCAGCGGCTGAATGCTAGCTTGGCTAATTTGCTAGCACTGCAACTGCTGCCTTTTCAGCTGGTAGACTCTGCCCCCTTTTGTGAATTTGTGGAATGTGCAGTACCTCAGTGGCAGGTTCCCAAACGCCATTCCTTTTTAACAGAAGGCCATTCCAGGTCTCTACCGGCATGTGGAAGGAAATGTCTTGGCCTCGTTGGACAGGGCGGTCAGCAGTAAGGTGCACATTACCGCTGACTCATGGTCCAGCAGGCATGGACAGGGACATTACCTTTCTTTCACGGCGCACTGGTTAACTCTGCTGGCAGCTGGGAATGATGCAGGACAGGGTGCAGTATTGTTGGAGCTTGTTCCGCCACCACGCCTCCAAAATGCTAGTAGTGGTGATTCTGCCACAGCTCTCTCCTCCACCCCCTCCTCTTCTTCTTCCTCTATGGCCTCTTCCTCTGCAGATTTGTCCTCTGAACCAGCGGTGCTCCGTAGGCATTCAAGGGGCTACGCAAGCATTCAGGCAAAAAGATGCCATGCGGTGCTTGAGTTGGTCTGCTTAGGGGACAGGAGCCACACTGGGGCAGAGATTCTGTCAGCTCTGCAGGGGCAGTCTCAGAGGTGGTTGACGCCAGGCCAGCTTCAGCCAGGAATGGTTGTATGCGACAATGGCACCAACCACCTCTCCGCCCTCCGAAAGGGACACTTGACCCATGTTCCCTATTTGGCTCACGTCCTGAATTTGGTGGTGCAGCAGTTCTTGTGCAGGTACCCGGGCTTACAGGATCTCCTGAGGCAGGCCAGGAAAGTCTGTGGTCATTTCCGCCGGTCATATAATGCCAGTGCTCGGCTGGCTGACCTTCAAAAAGAATGCAACCTTACCAAGAACCGCCTTATTTGTGACATGCCCACCAGGCGGAACTCAACATTGGCAATGCTGCAGTTGCTGCACACGCAGCAGAGGGCCATCAATGAGTACCTGTGTGAGTATGGCAGCAGGACTGGGTCAGGAGAGCTTGGCTTTTTTTCGCCACGCCTGTGGCTACTGATCAAGGATGCATGCACTGTCCTGTCACCATTTGAGGAGACCACGAGGATCGTGAGCAGTGACAGTGCATGCATCAGTGATACTGTCCCTCTTGTCTTCCTGTTGGAGTACACGCTTTGTGGAATAATGGACAGGGCACTTGAGTCAGAACAGCGGGAGGAAGAGGAGGACTTCCTTACCTCTCAAGGCCCCCTTTATCCAGATAGTATCCCTGTGGGCCCGCCGATCACACAGGAAGAGGAGGAGGAGGAGGAGGATTGTGTCAGCATGGAAGTTGAGCATAGCACTGCATCAGCAGCAGTCTTCAAGGGATCGTTTTCAGTCCCCAGAAACCCATGTATGTGGCTGGGAGGAGGTGGCTGTGGATCATGTGATCCTTAGTGACCCAGAGGACTCCGGATCGAATGCCTCAGCAAACCTATGCTGCTTGGATTCCCTGATCCTACAATGCCTGTGAAAGGACCCTAGTATTCGTGGTATCAAGGAGAGGGATCATTACTAGCTGGCAACCCTTCTTGATCCACGTTACAAGGGTAAGGTTGCAGAACTTATCCAGCCTTCTCAGAGGGAGATCTTGTAGAAAGGTTTGTGCAATGCGTTTCCAGAGCCTGGGAGGTTACAATTTCCTGGTGCTGGACAACGTGTTGCTGAGGCTTCGTTCAGTCACACAAAGAGCGGTGGAGAAGGTGGCCGTCTGACCGATACCTTCTGACAATTCTTCAGTCCGCAGCCCCAAGGTCTGATCGGTTCCAGCAACCAATCGCCAGCGTCTGAATTACACTTGGAGACCTTTCCTACAGAAAATCCACTGGGTTACTGGGTTTTGAGGATGGACCACTGGCCAGAGCTTGCACAATTGAGCTACTGGCCTGTCCTGCATCCAGCGTTCTTTCTGCACGCACATTAAGTGCTGCTGGAGGCTTTGTAACCGATCATGGAGTGCGCCTGTCCACAGACTCTGTTGGTGGGCTCGCCTTCATAAAAATGAATCAGTCTTGGATCACCAGCTACCAAGCACCGGATGCTGATGTAACCGGTTAATTTTTCTATGGATATAGGATCCCTTGAAGACTGCCTATGCTGAGTGACTATCCTATTATGCTGAGTGACTATAATAATCCTCCTCAATGTTCATGTTGATAGCTTCTACGAATATTTTTGTTTCAGGGCACCACCACCACTGCCTAAGGCCCAATTTTTCTGCCCCTGTTTAACCACTTGCCGCTATACGTTGACAGAATAGCACAGGCAGGCAAATAGGCGTATATATACGTCCCTGCCTCCCAGCGGGTGGGGGGCTCGATCGCTCGCTCGATCGCTCCTGGCGAATCAGCTTCTTCCTCTGCTTCTGTAAATGTAAAAAGAAGCAGAGGAAGGGATGTCACTCTCCTCGCGGTGGTCTTTTCGTCCAGCGCCGAGGAGAGAAGACATCTCAGAGTAATTGCACAACACTACACTGACACCAGGACACGTAGGCACACAAAACACCCCCCAGTCACCCCCCATAACCCCCCAGATCACCCCTGCACCCCCAGTCACAGTGTCACCGTATGCTGTGTTCATTTTTTTACTGATCACAGCATTTGGTGTCATTTGTGACTGTAAAAAGTGTCAGGGCAGTTAGTGTTAGGCCCCTTTAGGTGCAGGGTACCCCCCTAACCCCCCCAATAAAGGTTTAACCCCTTGATCGCCCCCCCAGGCAACCCTTTTACCCCCTGTCGCCAGTGTCACTAAGCGATCTGTTTTCTGATCGCCGTATTAGTGTCGCGGGTCATGCTAGTTAGCCTGTTAGTTATTTAGGTTCACGTCAGGTTTTTATAGTGCCAGGTACCACCATATACTACCTAATAAAGGTTTTAACCCCCTGATTTCCCCTTATTTAACCCTTTCACCAGTAATCACTGTATAAGTGTTACGGGTGACGCTGGTTAGTTAGTTTGCTTTTTATAGTGTCAGGGCACCCACCGTTTATTACCCAATAAAGGTTTAACCCCCCTGATCGCCCGGCGGGTGAAATCAGTCAGGTTTTAGGGTCTGCGTCGCCCCAGGCAGTGCCAGTAGCGCTAACACCCACGCACGCAGCATACACCTCCCTTAGTGGTATAGTATCTGAACAGATCAATATCTGATCTAATCAGATCTATACTAGCGTCCCCAGCAGTTTAGGGTTCCCAAAAACGCAGTGTTAGCGGGATCAGCCCAGGTACCTGCTAGCACCTGCGTTTTGCCCCTCAGCCCAGCCCACCCAAGTGCAGTATCGATTGATCACTGTCACTTACAAAACACTAAACACATAACTGCAGCGTTTGCAGAGTCAGGCCTGATCCCTGCAATTGCTAACAGTTTTTTTGGTGGCTTTTGACTCGGTTTGACAGCCTAGGTACTTTTTTACCTGTGAATCTCACTAGTTATACCAGTAAATTTAGAGTCCAAAATGGCAAATCAAAGGTACACTAGTGAAGAGGCCTACACGTTTCTGAGCATGACAGATAGTGAAGAGGAGGTCACTCATCTGTCAGATTCAGGCTCAGAATACAATCCTGTAGACGACAGCGGCTGCATGACAGATAGCACTGACGACGAAGTTGAGGTCCCTGCCAAGGTCAGGCGTACCCGACTCCATTCTTCTGCTGTTGTTGAGGTGCAAGAACCGCAGGGCTCTCGTATGGAGCAGAGAAGCACTAGTGCCGCTCATCCTTCTGGTGAACTGGCAAGCACCAGTGGCCTAGTACACCCTGGTCGTACATCCAGCACTGCAGTATCATGTGGTGACGTGGCGAGTCCCATAAGTGCAGTTCAAGCTGGCGAGGTGGCAAGCACAAGTAGTGTCCCGCTGCCACCAAGAAGAAGACAAAGACAGGCCCGTCATAGTGTCCTTCCTGCAGAATTCGCCAATCCTGATTGGGTGCCCACCACTTCTGCACTCCAGTACCCGTACTTCCCCCATTCACTGGCCAACCCGGAATTCAGGTGGAAATAGTTGATTTTACGGCACTTGATTTTTATTCGCTGTTTTTCACGGAAGATCTCTATAGATCTATTGTGGACCAAACAAAATTGTATGCTGGTCAATACATCGCCGCTAATCCCCAGTCCTCCCTTGTCAGAGAATGGAAACCAATTACAATTTCCTAATTTAAGACCTTTCTGGGCCTTTCCCTCGACATGGGCATAGTTAAATTGAGTGAGCTGTGGTTATATTGGTCCATTGACCCAGTTTACCATGTGCCCGTGTTCTCTGCCTCCATGGCCAGGGCACAATACGAGCAGATCTTGCGGTTTATGCATTTCAACAACAATGAACTTTGACGTCCTCGTGGAGACCCTGAATTCGATTGGCTCTACAAAATTTGGCCCCTCATAAACCACTTCAACAAACGTTTTGCAGCCTTGTATACTCCCCATAAAGTTGTCTGCGTTGACGAGTCCCTGATTAAATTTTCTGGCCGCTTGTCTTTCAAACAGTACCTTCCCAGCAAGCGTGCCAGATATGGGGTCAAGATGTGACAGGGCCACAGGCTATACATATAGTTTTATGGTTTATGAGGTAAAAGATAATCACGTAGAGCCGGAGAACTGCCCAGATTACATAGGGAGCGCTGGCAAGATAGTGTGAAACTTGGTGTCACCCTTATTCGGAAAGGGGTACAATTTGTATGTGGACAATTATTACACGAGCGTGACACTTTTTAGTCACGTGTTTGATCAGCAAATTGGCGCATGTGGTACCGTGCGACCTAATCGCCGGGGCTTACCCCAGAGGCTTGTAGATTCCCATCTTAGGCTGGGGGAGAGAGCCTGCTCAAGGTGTGATAATTTGCTCGCTGTGAAATGGAGGGATAATAAGAATGTTTTCGCTCTTTCCTCCCTTCACGCAGACACGACAGTCCAAATTCGTACGGCGACTGGTGTTGCGGAGAAACCCCTCTGTGTCCACGAATATAACCAAAATATGGGAGGGGTGGACCTCAACAACCAGTTGTTGGCACCGTACCTAGTTGCCCATAAGGCCAGACGCTGGTACAAAAAAGTGTCTGTATATTTATTTTAATTGGCTTTGCTGAATGCTTTTGTGCTATACAGAGCTTCAGGACGGACTGGATCTTTCCAATAAATTCCAGGGAGATATTGTCCAAGCCCTCCTGTATCCAGGCGGTGCTGCACCTCACCATCCCCAACCAAATTTAGTAAGCCGGCTGCATGAGAGGCATTTTCCGTATGTCCTCCCTAGTACCCCTACCCAAGGAGCCCCCCAAAGAAAATTTAGGAGTGACACCTGCTATTATTGTCCACGCTGTCCTGACAATCCTGGTCTTTGCATTGGTGAATGTTTTGAACGCTACCACACACTAGTGCAGTTTTAGCGTAGGGTACAGCATTTCACAGACTAGGACACACTTACACAGGGTCTCCCAAGATGCCATCGCATTTTGAGAGACCCAAACCTGGAACCGAACAGTTACAAAAAATAAATAAAAAATAGTTGTCGTTTTATTGTTCTCTCCCTATCTATTCTCTCTCTATTGTTCTGCTCTTTTTTACTGTATTTTTTACTGTATTCTATTCTGCTTGCTTGCTTGCTTGCTTTTCAGGTATGTCATTTTTTTTATACTTTACTGTGTTTTATTGTTAACCATTTTTTTGCTTTCTGGTATGCCATTCAGCTGCAGCGCGGATTTATTTATCTTGACAGCAACAGCGTTTGCTCCCACGATACATAAAGCCGTGACTCAAGCGCTGTAGGAAGTGATTTCACCACCACAGTTAAAAAAAAGAGCATATATGCCGAAGCATGGGGGCAGCAGGGGCGAAGGAGCAATTTGCTCCTAATCCCGCGTACACACGGTCGAAATTCAGACGGAGGTTTGCCCGTTGAAAAGTCTGACCGTGTGTGCGTGGCATAACTTGTGCGGGAGGATGCCCCCATGGTTCGGCATATATAAATGGTGCATGTATGCCCATCATTAGAAGTGGGTGGATGAAGAGAGGTATTCTAATGGTGGGCATACCCACCGATCAACCTTTTTTTTTCGTTCAGCCAACAGGCTGCATGAAAAAAAAGATTACAATATATGCCCAACAAGGACCAGCAACGTACTTGTCAGGGCCCGGACTGGTGGCTAGTGAGGACACAGGAGGTGGATCCTCTGTGCCAGAGAGGCGAAGGCACGGGTCGCACTGGAGGACCGGTTCTAAGCAGCTACCGGTTTTCACCAGAGCCCGCCGCAAGGCGGATGGACTTGCTGCGGCGGTAGCAACCAGGTCGTGTCCCCCAGTAGCGGCTCGACTTCTCTGGCAGCTGAGATAGGCACGGTACACAGGGACTAGGCAGAGGCAAGGTCAGACGTAGCGGAAGGTCAGGGCAGGCGGCAATGGTATCGTAGTCAGGGGCAACGGCAGAAGGTCAGATACACTGGCAAGGCAACTACAAAACGCTTTCACAGGGCACTAAGGCAACAAGATCCGGCAAGGACAGGAAGGGGGAGTGGGTTTTTAAGTGTTTTGGGTGTGTACACAGTAATTGGACCAGGCACCAATCAATGGTGCACTGGCCCTTTAAATTTAAGAAGACCGGCGCACGCGCGCCCTGGAGAGCAGCGGGACCGCGCGCGCCGGGACGGAGCAGGAGGAGGAGGCCGGTGAGCAGGATGGGATGCGATCTGCGGGCGGACAGGTGCCGCCGCATGGATCGCACCCCCGCCAGCATCAGAGCAGCGCTCACGGTCAGAGGGGCCGACCGTAGCGCTGCAGGGGGACAGACGCCGCGGACGCTCCGGGATGGATATGACACCCGGAGCGCTCGGCGTTACAGTACCCCCCCTTAGGTCTCCCCCCTCTTCTTGGAACCCAAGAATCTACGGATGAGCTCTTTATCTAAAATGTTGGCCTCAGGTTCCCAGGATCTTTCCTCAGGACCACAGTTCTCCCAATCAACTAAAAAACATATTTTACCTTGGATGACCTTGGAGGCGAGGATCTCTTTCACCGAGAAGACATCAGAAGAACCAGAGACAGGAGCAGGAGCAGTGACCTTAGGGGAAAATCGGTTAGGAATGAGGGGTTTAAGAAGAGACACATGAAAAGAGTTGGGAATACGAAGAGAAGGAGGAAGGTGGAGTTTGTAAGAAACAGAATTGATTTGGTTTTTGATTTTAAATGGCCCGAGGTAACGAGGGCCCAGCTTGTAGCTAGGTACCCGAAACCGAACATATTTGGAGGAGAGCCACACTTTGTCACCAGGGGCATAGACAGGAGGGATTCTTCTTTTTTTATCTGCATGTCTCTTCATGCGGGCAGAGGCCAGTGAGAGCGACTTTTGAGTCTCTTTCCAGATAGAGGCAAAGTCCTGAGTTAATTCATCCACGGCCGGAACTCCAGAAGACGTGGGAATGGGGAGGGGGGGCAATGGGTGACGGCCGTAGACCACAAAGAAAGGCGACTTGGAGGAAGATTCAGAGTTCTTGAAATTGTATGAGAATTCTGCCCAGGGCAATAGGTCGACCCAATCGTCTTGACGGGCGGAGACAAAATGTCGTAGGTAGTCGCCAAGGACCTGGTTAACTCTCTCCACCTGTCCATTGGACTGCGGGTGATAAGCGGAAGAAAAATTAAACTTAATCTTTAGTTGAGTACAGAGAGCTCTCCAAAATTTTGAGATGAATTGAACGCCTCTATCCGAGACGATATGTGAGGGCAGCCCATGGAGGCAGAAAATTTGAAGAAAAAAATGCTTCACCAACTGAGGTGCAGTAGGCAGACCAGGAAGCGGGACAAAATGAGCCATTTTAGAAAAGCGGTCAACGACCACCCAGATGACAGTGTTACTACGAGACAAAGGGAGGTCCGTGATGAAATCCATGGCGATGTGGGACCATGGTTGTTCAGGCACAGGTAGGGGAAGAAGACCTGCAGGCTTCTGGCGAGGAGTCTTGTCACGTGCACAGATAGTGCAGGCCCGTACAAAGTCAGTCACATCTTTCTCCTGGGTAGGCCACCAATAGTGTCTGGCAATCAATTGTATGGATTTTTTGATCCCAGCGTGACCGGCTAGATGGGAGGAATGGCCCCACTTGAGTATCTGAAGCCGAAGGCGTGGAGGAACGAAAGTCTTTCCTGGAGGAATTGGCATGAGAGAAGCGGGAGCAGAGGAAATCAGACACTCAGGGGGTACGATGTGTTGAGGAGGAGTCCCGGTTTCGTAGGTATCGGAGAGACGGGACAAGGCATCAGCCCTGACATTTTTGTCTGCGGGACGAAAATGGATCTGGAAGTTGAAGCGGGCAAAGAACAATGACCACCTGGCCTGGCGAGGATTTAGGCGCTGAGCGGACTGAAGGTAGGACAAATTTTTATGGTCAGTGTAGATGGAGATAGGGTGAAGGGATCCTTCCAGGAGATGTCTCCCCTCTTCTAATGCCAACTTGATGGCCAACAGTTCACGGTCACCTATGGAATAGTTTTTTTCCGGAGGGGAGTAAGTTTTAGAGAAAAAACCACAAGTGACGTTTTTCCCTTTAGCGTTTTTTTGAAGAAGCACAGCTCCGGCTCCTACCGAGGAGGCGTCAACTTCAAGGAAGAACGGCTTTAGAGGATCTGGCCGAGACAGGACAAGTGCAGAGGAGAAGGCGGTCTTAAGGCGAGTAAAGGCTTCCTCCGCTTGAGGCGGCCAGGACCTAGGATTCACGTCTTTTTTGGTCAGTGCCCCTATAGGAGCAACGATGGTGGAGAAGTGGGGTATGAACTGACGATAGTAGTTGGCGAATCCAAGGAAGCGTTGGATAGCACGAAGTCCAGAGGGGCGTGGCCAACCCAAGACTGCGGAGAGTTTGTCAGGGTCCATTTGAAGACCTTGTCCAGAGACCAGATAACCTAGGAAAGGAAGACTGCTGCGCTCAAAAAGACATTTTTCAAATTTAGCGTAAAGATGATTTATGCGGAGGCGCTGGAGCACTTGACGGACATGGAGCCGATGTTCCTCAAGGTTGGCAGAGAAGATTAGGATGTCATCAAGATAGACAACCACACAGGTATACAGTAGGTCCCGGAAGATTTCGTTGACAAAATCTTGAAAGACTGCAGGGGCGTTGCAAAGTCCGAACGGCATGACGAGATATTCAAAGTGACCATCTCTGGTGTTAAATGCGGTTTTCCATTCATCTCCTTTACGGATTCTGATGAGGTTTTAAGCGCCCCTGTGGTCTAATTTAGAAAAAACTTTTGCTCCGCGCAGACGGTCAAAGAGCTCCGAGATGAGAGGCAGAGGGTAGCGGTTTTTAATAGTGATTTTATTGAGACCACGATAGTCTATGCAAGGGCGTAGAGATCCGTCCTTCTTGGCCACGAAGAAGAACCCCGCTCTGGCTGGAGAAGATAATTTCCTAATAAAACCTCTCTTGAGGTTCTCCTGAATGTATTCAGTCATGGCCTTGGTTTCAGGAGAGGAGAGAGGGTAAATTCTGCCACGGGGTGGTGTAGTACCTGGGAGCAGGTCAATGGGGCAGTCGTAGGGTCTATGTGGTGGTAAGACCTCCGCCTGTTTTTTGCAAAAGACATCAGAAAAGTCCCGATAGGCCTTTGGAAGGCCAGGCAAAGGAGTAGTGATGGGAACTTGACAGGTCGGTACAGACTTAAGGCAATGCTTGTGACAGGAGTCACCCCAGGATTTGATGTCCCCAGTGGTCCAGTCGAGGGTAGGAGTGTGACGCTGGAGCCAGGGTAGGCCAAGAAGGATGTCAGAAGTACAGTTCGGCAAAACAAAGAATTCAATCTTTTCTTGGTGAAGAACACCAACGGACATGAGCAGGGGTTCGGTGCGGTAACGCACAGTACAATCCAAATTCTCTCCATTTACAGAGAAAATGAAGAAGGGTTTGATGAGACGGGTAACAGGAATGTTGAACCTGTTGATGAAAGAGGCTTCAATAAAGTTTCCTGCAGAACCAGAGTCCAGGAAGGCCACCGCAGGGAAGAGGGAGCCAGCAGAAGGAGAAATCCGCACAGGAATAGTCAGACGTGGAGAGGAAGAATTCACACCTAGTAACGCCTCTCCCACGTTCACTAGGTGCGGGCGTTTCCCTGACGCGGAGGACGAATAGGGCAGTCCTTTAGAAAGTGTTCAGAGCTCGCACAATAAAGGCATAAGTTCTCGTTCCTACGGCGAGACCTCTCTTGTAGAGTCAGGCGAGACCGGTCCACTTGCATGGCCTCCTCGGCGGGAGGCACGGTAACAGGATGCATTGGATTCAGAAAGAGAGGAGCCAGGCGCGGATAACGCCTGGTGCGAACGAGATCTTTCTCCTGGCGAAGCTCTTGGCGTCTTTCGACGTAGCGCATATCGATGCGGGTAGCTAAATGGATGAGTTCCGTCAAGGAAGAGGGTATCTCTCGTGCGGCCAGACAATCCTTGATGTGGCCGGATAAACCCTTCTTGAAGGTCGCGCAGAGAGTAGTGATGAGCCGAACACCCCCGGGTTCGGTTCGCACCAGAACCTGCGAACGGACCGAAAGTTCGCACGAACATTAGAACCCTATTAAATACAATGGATGCGAACGTTCAAATTCTAAAGTGCTAATTATAACGACTATTATCCATGTTATTGTCCTAAACAGAGTTTGGGAACCCGGGTTCTGCACCAGGGGACATGTATCAATGCAAAAAGAAGTTTTAAAAACGGCCGTTTTTCGGGAGCAGTCATTTTAATGATGCATAAAGTGAAAAAAAAAAGTCAAATATTCCTTTAAATATTGTACCTGGGGGGTGTCTAAAGTATGCCTGTGAAGTGCCACGTGTTTCCCGTGTTTAGAACTGTCCCTGCACAAAATTACAATTCTAAAGGAAAAAAAAGCCATTTAAAACTGCTTGCGGCTTTAATGTAATGTCTGGTCCCGGTAATATGGATGAAAATCTTTAAGAAAAATGGCATAGCTACCCCATCACCCCCCCCCCTACCCCAGCCCATTACCAGCCCCTTTGGGTCTTGTATGGATATTAAGGGGAACCCCGCACACAAAATAAAAAAGGCCCTATATACTCTGAACAGCCGTATACAGGCGGTGCATACAAGACAGGGACTGTAGGTTTGTTCTTATGTAGAATCTGTTTGTCATTTTGAACAGCTACATTGTTTAAGTGTAGCTCCAGCCCAAATACCTATTTTTAAGCTTTTTGGAAAACATAGGGAAGGGTTATCACCCCTGTAACATTTGTTTTGCTGTCTGTGCCCCTGTTCAGAACATTTCACCTCACTTTGCGTCCCAATGACAACTGTTTTTGAAATGTGGTGTTTTTATTGAAACAAGGATTGGTGATAAAGCATCAGTAGAGAGGAGACACCTTTCTCCCATATTAATTCTTACAGGAGAGAATTTTCCTTCCAAGGGGTAGATTTCCTCTCACTTCCTGTTGTCTTCTTCTGTTTGCAAGTAGTAGTAGTTTGTAAGTTGGATGGTGGTGTTGACACAACACTGTAAGGCCTGACAGTTACTCTTGGTGGGTGCAGCAATGGGCCCTGCTGTGAATTATTAGATCAATAATTATAATTTCATGCCCCTGTTGAACAGGGGCTGAAAAATTGGGCCTTAGGCACTGGTGGCACAACACTGCAACCCCTCACAGATACTGTACTTGGAGCACAGCAATGAGGCCTGTTGCAAAGTATTGCATCAAAAATTGTAATTACACGCCCCTGTTAAACAGGGGCTGAAAAATTGGGCCTTAGCCACTGGTGGCGGCACCCATAAACCAAAATGATCTTCCAAGCTATCATCATTAATCGGATCATTGAGGAGGAGGAGGAGGATAGCCAGTCAACATAACAGCACAGGCACTCAGCATCAGTCTTGAAGGGATGTGACATTTTAAAATCAATTAGTCTGTTATATCAGCATCAGGTGTGTGGTAGCTGGTAGTGATCCAAGACTGGTTCATCTTGATGAAAGTCAGTCGATCAACCGAGTCGGTGGACAGGCGCACCCTGTGATCCGTGACAAATCCTCCAGCAGCACTGAATGTGCGTTCTGAAAGAACGCTGGATGCAGGACAGGCCAGTAGCTCAATTGCATACTGTGCAAGCTCTGGCCAGTGATCCATCCTCAAGACCCAGTAAGCCAGAGGATTTTCGGTGGGGAAGGTGTCCAAGTCTGACCTTGCCCCTAGGTATTCCTGCACCATGTATATCAGACGCTGGCGATGGTTGCTGGAACCGATCATACTTTGGGGCTGCGGACTAAAGAATTGTCTGAACGCATCGGTCAGACGGCCACCTTCCCCACCGCTCCTTCTTTGACTGCCCGAAGCCTCAGCAACTCGTTGTCCAGGACCAGGAGTTTGTAACCTCCCAGTCTCTGGGAACGCGTTGCACAGACCTTTCTGCAAGGCCTCCCGGAGTTGTCTCATCCTCTGCTCCCTCTGCGACGGTAACATAAGGTCCGCAACCTTACCCTTGTACCGTGGATCAAGGAGAGTGGCCAGCCAGTAATGGTCCCTCTCCTTGATCCGAAGAATACGAGGATCCTTCCGCAGACTTTGCAGGATCAGGGAGGCCATGCAGCGTAGGTTAGCTGAGGCATTCAGTCCGGAGTCCTCTGGGTCACTAAGGACGACATGATCCGCAGCCACCTCCTCCCAGCCACGTACAAGTCCACTGGTTTCTTGGGACTGTAAATCATCCCTAAAAGACTGCTGCTGATGATGCTGAGTGCCAGCCTCCACCTCCATGCTGACACAATCCTCCCTCCTCCTCCTCCTCCTCCTCCTCCTCCTCTTCCTGTGCGATGGGTGGGACAGAAGGAACACTGTCTGGGTAAAGGGGGCCTTGAGAGGCAAGGAAGTCCTCCTCTTCCTGCCTCTGTTCTGCCTCAAGTGCCCTGTCCATTATTCCACGCAGCGTGTGCTCCAACAGGTGGACAAGAGGTACAGTGTCACTGATGCATGCACTGTCACTGCTCACCATCCTCGTGGCCTCCTCAAATGGTGCCAGGACAGTGCATGCATCCCTGATCATGCCCCACTGGCGTGGTGAAAAAAACCCGAGCTCCCCTGACCCTGTCCTGGTGCCGTAGTCGCACAGGTACTCATTGATGGCCCTCTGCTGCGTGTGCAGCCGCTGCAGCATGGCCAACGTTGAGTTCCACCTGGTGGGCATGTCACATATAAGGCGGTTCTTGGGCAGGTTCAACTCCTTTTGCAGCTCAGCCAGGTGAGCACTGGCATTATAAGATCTGCGGAAATGCACACAGACTTTCCTGGCCTGCCTCAGGACATCCTGTAAGCCCGGGTACCTGCCCAAGAACCGCTGCACCACCAGGTTAAGGACGTGAGCCATACAGGGCACATGGGTCAGTTGTCCCTGTCGGAGGGCGGAGAGGAGGTTGGTGCCATTGTCGCAAACCACCATTCCTGGCTTAAGCTGGCGTGGCGTCAACCACCTCTCGGCCTGCCCCTGCAGAGCAGACAGGACCTCTGCCCCAGTGTGGCTCCTGTCCCCCAAACACACCAGCGCAAGCACGGCATGGCATCTTTTTGCCTGCGTACTTGCGTAGCCCCTTGAACGCCTACGGAGCACCGCTGGTTCCGAGGACAAACCACAGGAAGAGGCCATGGAGGAAGAAGAAGAGGAGGGGGTGGAGGAGAGAGGTGTGTCACAACCAGTAGTAGCATTTTGGAGGCGTGGCGGTGGAACAACCTCCAACACTACTGCACCTTGTCCTGCATCCTTCCCAGCTGCCAAAAGAGTGACCCAATGGGCCGTGAAAGAAAGGTAACGTCCCTGTCCATGCCTGCTGGACCATGAGTCAGCGGTAATATGCACCTTACCGCTGACCGCCCTGTCCAGCGAGGCCAAGACATTGCCTTCCACATGCCTGTAGAGAGCTGGAATCGCCTTCCGTGAGAAAAAGTGGCGTTTGGGAACCTGCCACTGAGCAACCGCACATTGCACAAACTCACGGAAGGGGGCCGAGTCTACCAACTGAAAAGGCAGCAGTTGAAGCGCTAGCAATTTAGCCAAGCTAGCATTCAACCGCTGGGCATGTGGATGGCTGGGAGTGAACTTCTTCCGACGGTCCAGCAGCTGGGGCAGGGAAATTTGCCTGCTAGAATCGGACGTCGGTGTACTGCTAGCAGAGTGGCCGCAAGTACTTGGCTGTGACACACCTAATTCTACACCTTCATTCCTCTCAGTGCAGGTTTCAGAGAGGACTGAAGGTATAGTGGGGTTGGAGATCCCAGCTGATGTGGTGCAAGGAGAGGTCCGCTTTGTTCTTTGGTGTGGGTCTTTAAGGTAGGCTTGCCAATGAGCTGCATGGCAGGTCAACATATGTCTGATCAAGCATGTGGTGCCCAAGCGGCTGATGTTTTGGCCACGCGATATACGCTTGAGACATATGTTGCAAACAGCAGCTGTGCGATCTGATGCACTCGCCTCAAAAAAGGCCCACACCAAAGAACTTTTTGAATGACGGGCAGAGGCAGCGCCCTGCACAGGCGGAGCTCTGCGGTGTGATTCCGTCGGTGTGCTGCCCATACGCTGGCCACCCAAGGGCATCCTGCCTCGTTGGAGATGTGCCTCCTCCTCATCCTCCTCCTCCTCCTCTCTCCTATTAGGCACCCACGTGGAGTCAGTGACCTCATCATCCCCTCTCTCCTCATCACTGGAGCCAATCTGGCAGTATGCTGCAGCTGCTGGAGCATGACTGCCAGATTGGTGTCCTTCTTGAGCATCCCCTCTCTCTGCTCTCACGCTACTGCCTTCCTCTAGCTGGGTATCATCATCAGATCCTTCGAAACGCTGGGCATCCTCCTGGAGCATGTACCCAACACTGTGCTCAAACAGTTCGGGGGACTCCTCAGGAGGAGGACATGGTGGGTCTAGGGAAGGAGTGACTAATGATGACATTGATACCAGAGAAGAGGACGCTTTGGCAGCTGCTTTGCCAGTACCCTGAGCCTGGGTGAGAGAGGATGAGGAGGATGAGGTGGGCTTGGTCATCCACTCTACCAAGTCTTCGGCATGATGTGGCTCAACATGTCCAGCTGCCGAAAAGGACAAGCGTGTCCCATGGCCATGTGCTGATGACAATGCACCGCGTCCACGACCAGCACTGTTGCCCCCAGACACAGAGCCTGCTTGCCCTCTTTTTTTGCCTCCTGACTGTCTGCCTCTCCTTGTTTGCCTTCCAGACATTTTAATGGATGGCCTGCAGGGAGATGGGAAAAACAGCAATAAGGGCTACCTTCAGGTGTATACTGTGCAGGAGGCTTAGCAACAAAGACACTGACACTGTCCCCTGCCTATCCTTCTCTGTCCCTAAACACAAGGATTTGCAATATGCTTCAGCAAGATTGGTTTAGCACAGAATAGCACACTGACAGTTTCCCTCACTGTCCTTTTCTGTCCCTACAAACAAGATTTAGCACAGAATAGCACACTGATAGTTTCCACGAGTGTCCTTCTCTGTCCCTAAACTCAAGGATTTCAAATATGGTTCAGCAAGATTGGTTTAGCACAGAATAGCACACTGATAGTTTCCCTCACTGTCCTTCTCTGTCCCTACAAACAAGATTTAGCACAGAATAGCACACTGATAGTTTCCATGAGTGTCCTTCTCTGTCCCTAAACTCAAGGATTTCAAATATGGTTCAGCAAGATTGGTTTAGCACAGAATAGCACACTGATAGTTTCCCTCACTGTCCTTCTCTGTCCCTACAAACAAGATATAGCACAGAATAGCACACTGATAGTTTCCCCGAGTGTCCTTCTCTGTCCCTAAACTCAAGGATTTCAAATATGGTTCAGCAAGATTGGTTTAGAACAGAATAGCACACTGACAGTTTCCCCGAGTGTCCTTCTCTGTCCCTAAACTCAAGGATTTCAAATATGGTTCAGCAAGATTGGTTTAGCACAGAATAGCACACTGATAGTTTCCCTCACTGTCCTTCTCTGTCCCTACAAACAAGATTTAGCACAGAATAGCACACTGATTAGTTTCCACGAGTGTCCTTCTCTGTCCCTAAACTCAAGGATTTCAAATATGGTTCAGCAAGATTGGTTTAGCACAGAATAGCACACTGATAGTTTCCCTCACTGTCCTTCTCTGTCCCTACAAACAAGATATAGCACAGAATAGCACACTGATAGTTTCCCCGAGTGTCCTTCTCTGTCCCTAAACTCAAGGATTTCAAATATGGTTCAGCAAGATTGGTTTAGCACAGAATAGCACACTGATAGTTTCCCTCACTGTCATTCTCTGTCCCTACAAACAAGATTTAGCACAGAATAGCACACTGATAGTTTCCACGAGTGTCCTTCTCTGTCCCTAAACTCAAGGATTTCAAATATGGTTCAGCAAGATTGGTTTAGCACAGAATAGCACACTGACACTTTCCCTCACTGTCCTTCTCTGTCCCTACAAACAAGATTTAGCACAGAATAGCACACTGACACTTTCCCTCACTGTCCTTCTCTGTCCCTACAAACAAGGTTTAGCACAGAATGACACACTGACACTCTCCCTACCTATCCTTCTCTGTCCCTAAACACAAGGAATCCAGGATTAGTAAAGAAAAAAAAATGACACTGTCCCTGCCTATGCTTCTCTTTCCCTGCTCCGGAACACACTACACAAGGCCGCCGCGCTGGCGGCCTTTTATAGTGTGGGGCGTGTACTAAAACCCCTCAGCAATAATTGACCACAGGCATCCTGCCTGTGGCCAATCATTGCTCTCCTCGCTGCCGGCGCTGTGATTGGCCAAGCATGCGGGGTCACAGTGCATGCTTGGCCAATCACAGCGCCTGGATGACACTGCTATGGCGTAGTGCAGGGTTCCCCAACCCCCGGTCCGCGGCCCACTGCCGGGCCGTGGCCTATTTGCAGATGGGCCGCGAAGGCTGCACTGTGTGAGGTGCGGCAGCGGGCAAGCAGAGAGATGACATCTCTCACCGCCCGCCCGGATCACGGCACTTCCGCCCACACAGCGGGGCTCCTACTGCGGTGAGGCGCGGGAGCAGAGAGATGAGATCATCTCTCGCCGCCCGCCTGGAAAGCGGCACTTCCGCCCACACAGCGGGGCTCCTATACTGCGGTGAGGCGCGGGAGCAGAGAGATGAGATCATCTCTCGGCGCCCGCCCATAACGCGGCACTTCCGCCCACACAGCGGGGCTGCTATACTGCAGCGAGGCGTGGGAGCAGAGAGATCATCTCTCACCGCCCGCTCCGCATTACCGCTGTTCTCCCTCACCTGCCTGTGCTGCCACCACGGCAGGTGACAAAAAAATCTACTGGCAGGTGGCAATCCACACCTGGTGGCAGGTGACATGGCAAGTAGCAATCCACACCTGGTGGCAGGTGACGTGGCAATCCACACCTGGTGGCAGGTGACGTGGCAATCCACACCTGGTGGCAGGCGACGTGGCAATCCGCACCTGGTGGCAGGCGACGTGGCAATCCGCACCTGGTGGCAGGCGACGTGGCAATCCGCACCTGGTGGCAGGCGACGTGGCAATCCGCACCTGGTGGCAGGCGACGTGGCAATCCGCACCTGGTGGCAGGCGACGTGGCAATCCGCACCTGGTGGCAGGTGTTGTGGCAAGCGACAATCCACATCTGGTGGCAGGCGAGGTGGCAAGCGACAATCCACATCTGGTGGCAGGCGACGTGGCAATCCACATCTGGTGGCAGGCGACGTGGCAATCCACACCTGGTGGCAGGCGACGTGGCAAGCAACAATCCACACCTGGTGGCAGGTGATGTGGCAAGCAACAATCCACACCTGGTGGCAGGTGATGTGGCAAGCAACAATCCACACCTGGTGGCAGGTGACGTCGCAAGCAACAATCCACACCTGGTGGAAGGCGACGTGGCAAGTGACAAACCGCATCTGGTGGCAGATTCTGCATTATGGTGAGTTTGAACTATTTCATTTTATATTACAATGCAATGACAGAAATAATGCGCTGCAATCATCCCAACACCATATCAGCCATTGTTCTGTGATGATTGAGGCGCTAACACTAGCCATTTCTTAGACAAACTGCCCGCGAAAAGCTACATAACCCAACCCCCCCCCCCCCCCCGGGCCTTGGCACGATTCTATTACACAACGCCGGTCCTCGGTGCCAAAAAGGTTGGGGACCACTGGCGTAGTGCATTGTGGGCCGTTCGCGTCACTCGAATTTGGCACGAACGGCCCAAATCGTTCGATCTTCGTCGAACGATCGAACAGCCGATGTTCGAGTCGAACGTATGTTCGACTCGAACACGAAGCGCATCCCTAGCAGAGAGCCTCATGATTCCAGGCTAACTCTGAGGCCAGTGTGCGGAACTGTATGGCATATTCACCCACAGAGGAGTTTCCTTGGACAAGGTTTAAGCAGGGCGGTTTCAGCGGATGAGGCTCGGGCTGGTTCCTCAAAAACGCTGCGAACCTCAGCAAAGAAGGACTGAACGGTGGCTGTAGCAGGGTCGTTGCGGTTCCAGAGTGGCGTGGCCCAGGCCAAGGCCTTTCCAGACAACAGAGAGACCACGAATGCCACTTTAGACCGTTCTGTGGTCATACATCATCTCAAGATGCAGGGAACATTGGGACAAGAATCCCCGGCACATCCTAGAATCCCCGTCAAATTTCTCCGGAAGAGACAGGCAAATTCTCGAGGTAGTAGCGGCAGCTCGGAGAGGGGAAGATGCTGGAGGCTGTGGCGGCAGAAGCTGCTGGACCATGGCGGTCAACTGCGACAGCTGCTGTCCTTGTTGGACGATCTGTTGCGACTGCTGGGCAACCACGGTAGTGAGGTCAGCGAGATTTGGCAGCGGTACCTCAGCGGGATCCATGGCCGGATCTACTGTCAGGGCCCGGACTGGTGGCTAGTGAGGACACAGGAGGTGGATCCTCTGTGCCAGAGAGGCGAAGGCACGGGTCGCACTGGAGGACCGGTTCTAAGCAGCTACCGGTTTTCACCAGAGCCCGCCGCAAAGCGGGATGGACTTGCTGCGGCGGTAGCAACCAGGTCGTGTCCCCCAGTAGCGGCTCGACTTCTCTGGCAGCTGAGATAGGCACGGCACACAGGGACTAGGCAGAGGCAAGGTCAGACGTAGCGGAAGGTCAGGGCAGGCGGCAATGGTTTCGTAGTCAGGGGCAACGGCAGAAGGTCAGATACACTGGCAAGGCAACTACAAAACGCTTTCACAGGGCACTAAGGCAACAAGATCCGGCAAGGACAGGAAGGGGGAGTGGGTTTTTAAGTGTTTTGGGTGTGTACACAGTAATTGGACCAGGCACCAATCAATGGTGCACTG
Organism: Rana muscosa; assembly: GCA_029206835.1. NCBI lineage: Eukaryota > Metazoa > Chordata > Amphibia > Anura > Ranidae > Rana > Rana muscosa. The sequence continues at coordinate 979,055,924 of CM055118.1, read as the reverse complement.
GCCCTTTAAATTTAAGAAGACCGGTGCGCGCGTCCCCTGGAGAGCAGCGGGACCGCGCGCGCCGGGACGGAGCAGGAGGAGGAGGCTGGTGAGCAGGATGGGATGCGATCCGCGGGCGGACAGGTGCCGCCTCATGGATCGCACCCCCGCCAGCATCAGAGCAGCGCTCACGGTCAGAGGGGCCGACCGGAGCGCTGCAGGGGGACAGACGCCGCGGACGCTCCGGGATGGATGGGACACCCGGAGCGCTCGGCGTTACAGTACTGGTATGTTGCAGGACTTTGGTTATATCAGAATGATGCCTGCAGGTTTAGGTATCATCTTGGTATCATTCTTTTCAGCCAGCGGTCAGCTTTCATGTAAAAGCAATCCTAGCGGCTAATTAGCCTCTAGACTGCTTTTACAAGCAGTGGGAGGGAATGTCGTCCCCCCCCCCCACCGTCTTCCATGGTTTTCTCTGGCTCTCCTGTCCCAACAGGGAACCTGAGAATGCAGCCATTGTTTCCGCCAGCTGACCATAGAGCTGATAAGAGATCAGAACAGCTCCAATCATCTCTATGGCCTAAGAAACCGGAAGCTACAAGCATTTCATGACTTATATTTCACCGGATAAAAACAGCGCCATTGGGAAATTGGGAAAGCATTTTATCACACCGATCTTGGTTTGGTCAGATGCTTTGAGGGCAGAGGAGAGATCTAGGGTCTAATGGACCCCAATTTTTTCAAAAAAGAGTACCTGTCACTACCTATTGCTATCATAGGGGATATTTATATTCCCTGAGATAACAATAAAAATTATAAAAAAAAAAAAAAAAATGGAAGGAACAGTTTAAAAATAAAATAAAAAAGCAAAATAAATAATTAAAAAAAAAGCACCCCTGTCCCACCCTGCTCTCGCGCGAATGCAAGCGTCGGCCTGGCGTCATATGTAAACAGCAATTGCACCATGCATGTGAGGCACCACGAATGTCAGATCGAGGGCAGTAATTTTAGCAGTAGACCTCCTCTGTAAATATAAAGTGGTAACCTGTAAAGGCTTTTAAAGGCTTTTAAAAATGTATTTAGTTTGCCGCCACTGCAATTTTAAAGCATGTCGTGTTTGGTATCCATGTACTCGGCCTAAAATCATCTTTTTTATTTCATCAAACATTTGGGCAATATAGTGTGTTTTAGTGCATTAAAATTAAAAAAAGTGTGTTTTTTTCCAAAAACAATGCGTTTGAAAAATCGCTGCGCAAATACTGTCTGGAAAAAAAATGCAACACCCACCATTTTAATCTGTAGGGCCTTTTCTTTAAAAAAATATATAATGTTTGGGGGTTAAACATAATTTTCTTGCAAAAAAATATTTTTTTTTCATGTAAACAAAAAGTGTCAGAAAGGGCTTTGTCTTCAAGTGGTTAGAAGAGTGGATGATGTGTGACATAAGCTTCTGAATGTTGTCCATAAAATGCCAGGACAGTTTAAAACCCCCCCAAAGCCTAGCCACGTACGGGACCCCAATAGCACCGCCTTCAGGCTTTCTAAGGGTGTAAATTTTTGATTTCACTCCTCACTGCCTATCACAGTTTCAGAGGCCATGGAATGCCCAGATGGCACAAAACCCCCCAAAATGACCCCATTTTGGAAAGTAGACACCCCAAGCTATTTGCTGAGAGGTATGGTGAGTATTTTGCAGATCTCGCTTTTTGTCCCAAAGTTTTGAAAATTGAAAAAAAAAAATATATATATTTTCTTTCTTCATTTTCAAATGAGAGCTGTAAAATACTCACCATGCCTCTCAGCAAATAGCTTAGGGTGTCTACTTTCCAAAATGGGGTCATTTGGGGAGGGGGGTTTGTGCCATCTTGGCATTTTATGGCCTTCAAAACTGTGATAGGTAGTGAGGAGTGAAATCAAAAATGTATACCCTTAGAAATCTTGAAGGCGGTGCTTGGTTTTCGGGGTCCCGTACGCGGCTAGGCTCCCAAAAAGACCAACACATGTGGTATCCCGTACTCAGGAGAAGCAGCAGAATGTATTTTGGGGTGTAATTTCACATATGCCCATGGCATGTGTGAGCAATATATCATTTAGTGACAACTTTGTGCCAAAAAAAATAAAAAAATTGAATTTTCCCGCAACTTGTGGCAAAATATAAAATATTCCATGGACTCAAAATGCCTCTCAGCAAATAGCGTTGGGTGTCTACTTTCCAAAAGGGGGTAATTTGGGGGGGGGGGGTTTGTGCTATTTTGGCATTTTATGGGCTTCAAAACCGTGATAGGTAATGAGGAGTGAAAACAAAAATTTGCGCCCTTAGAAATCCTGAAGGCGGTGCTTGGTTTTCGGGGCCCCGTACGCGGCTAGGCTCCCAAAAAGTCTCACACATGCGGTATCCCCGTACTCAAGAGAAGCATCAAAATGTATTTTGGGGTGCAATTCCACATATAACCGTGGCATGTGTGAGCAATATATCATTTAGTGACAACTTTTTGTAAAACATTTTTTATTTTAATTTTTTGTCATTATTAAATCACTTGGGACAAAAAAAATGTAATATTCAATGGGCTCTACATGCCTCTCAGCAATTTCCTTTTGGTTTGTATATTTTCCAAAATGGGGTCATTTGGAGGGACTTTGTACTTCCCTGCCATTTTAGCACCTCAAAGATATGAGAAGGCAGTCATAAACTAAAAGCTGTGTAAATTCCAGAAAATGTACCCTAGTTTGTAGACGCTATAACTTTTGCGCAAACCAATACGCTTATTGACCTTTTTTTTTTACAAAAGACGTGTTGCTGAATACATTTTGGCCTAAATGTATGACTAAAATTTAGTTTATTATATTTTTCTTATAACAAAAAGTAGAAAATATCATTTTTTTTCAAAATTTTCGGTATGTTTCCATTTATATCGCAAAAAATTAAAATCGCAGAGGCAATCAAATACCATCAAAAGAAAGCTATATTTCACAGCAGGGCCCGTTCCTGCACTCAACAAGAGTATCTGTGAGGCTTTACGGTGTTGTGTCACCACCACCACCACCTGCAAACGACTCCTACTTACAAACGGAGGGAGACAACAGGAAGTGAGAGGAAATCTACCCCTAGGAAGGGAAATTCTCTCCTGTAAGAGTTAATATGGGAAAAAGGTGTCTCCACTGATGCTTTATCACCAATCCTTGTTTCCCTAAAAAACCCAAATTTTCTAAATCCAATTGTCATTGGGACAGAAAGGTGGTGAAATCTTCTGAACAGGGGCACAGACAGCAAAAATAGGATTTTTTTCTCACCGTAAAATCCTTTTCTCTGAGTCCATGGACCGACACAGCTTCTCTATTGACAAAGTGGGTATTATCCGTTAATTAGGAGTGACTAGGCAGAACAACTTGTAAAAAGTGTTGCATCACACCTTCTACAGTCTCGCCCAGGGGGCGGACCCCCCGGGTATATCCTCCGAGTCTGCATTTCGCAGATCAGTTCATCAAAAAGCAGTACAAACTTAAAAGGAGGGGTGGGTGCTGTGTCGGTCCATGGACTCAGAGAAAAGGATTTTACGGTGAGTAAAATATACTATTTACTCTTTCGTCCATGGACCAACACAGCTTCTCTATTGACAAAGTGGGACGTCCCAAAGCAGTGTCAGAGAAAAAAACGAGGGGTGGTAACAGCATAAAAATAAACTTCACCCCAAACACAAAACAGCACTCCTCCAACGGAGGAGCTGCAACTCTAAACAGCTGCTTGTAAAACCTTGTGGCCGAAAGAGGCATCCGAAGATGCATCTACATCAACTTTGTAGAATTTTGTGAAAGTGTGAGCGGACGACCAAGTCGCCGCTCTACATACTTGGGAAACAGACGCTTGATGTCGGAAAGCCCAAGAGGCACCTCTTGCCCTGGTCGAATGCGCCGTGACCGGAAAGGGGGGCGCTTGACCCTTTAAGGCGTAAGCCTGGATTACTCTCTGTCGGATCCACCTAGAGATGGTGGCCGACGAGACTGCTTGGCCCTTCTTGGGACCAGCCACCGAAACAAACAGTGAGTCTGACTTCCGGAACAGGGAAGTAGCAGATAGGTATACTCTCAAAGCTCGGACAACGTCCAAGGAATGCAACGCCGACTCCTTAGGATTCGACGGCTGAGGACACAAGGATGGAAGTACAATGTCTTCATTGAGATGAAAAGCCGAAACGACTTTTGAAAGGAAGGCTGCGGCCGCAGCACCACCTTATCCTTGTGGAAAACCAAATAGGGAGCCTTGCAGGACAAGGCTGCCAGCTCAGAGACTCGTCTAACTGACGTAACAGCCACCAAAAGACCACTTTCTGAGAAAGTGTCAACAGGGGAATCTCTCTAATATTCTCAAATGGTGCCTTCTGAAGCACCGAGAGGACCAGGTTCAAGTCCCACGGAGGTAACGGGGGACGGACCGGAGGGGCCACATGTCGAACCCCCTGCACAAATGTACTCACGAGAGAGTGAGTCGCCAGGGGTCACTGAAAAAAGACAGCCAGGGCAGATATCTGTCCCTTAATCGTACTTAGGGCAAGCCTTTGGTCCACCCCATGCTGTAAAAACAGCAGGATTCTGGAAACCAAATAGGTACGCGGATGCCATTACATTTCCTCACACATAGAGATGTAGGCCTTCCAAGTGCGGTGATAAACCTTCCTAGAGGACTGTTTTCGAGCACTTCTCATCGTAGAGATTACTGAGTCTGACAGGCCCCGGTCTCTCAGTACCTGGTTCTCAACAGCTATGCCGTTAAAGCCAATGACTGTAAAGCAGGATGGAGTATGGGACCTTTCGATAGCAGGTCCTTCCGTAGTGGTAGGCGCCAGGGGACATCAGCTACCAGACGTACTAGATCGGCGTACCAAGGACGCTGAGGCCAATCTGGAGCGATTAGGATCATTGTAATTCCCTCTGCCTCCACTCTGCAGAGCAGAAGAGGAAGAAGCCTTAAGGGAGGGAAGGCATAGATTAGCCGATACTGACCCCATGATGCCACCAACGCGCCCGTTGCGTCTGCCCATGGGTCTCTTGACCGGGCCACAAACCTCAATACCTTCCGATTGAGTCGGGAAGCCAGAAGATCTACGTCTGGTGTGCCCCATCTTTGGCAGAGGAGTTGGAACACCTCCGGGTGTAAGGACCATTCTCCCTGGTCCAGCATCTGGCGGCTCAGGTAGTCCGCCTGCCAGTTTTCCACACCCGGAATGTACACGGCCGACAGTGCCGGTACGCTCTTCTCTGCCCACTTCAGGATGCGAGCAACCTCCGATGCTGCAGCTGAGCTTCTTGTTCCTCCTTGATGATTGACATATGCCACCGCTGTGGCGTTGTCTGACTGGATCCTGACTGGACGCCCTTGCAGCCTCTGAGACCATTTGAAGAGGCACAGCCTGATCGCCCGGATTTCCAGGACATTGATCAGCAGGAGGGCTTCCTCTGGGGTCCAGCGACCTTGCGCCGACTGAACACCCCAGACTCCCCCCCAACCTGTAAGGCTGGCGTCCGTCGTGATCACTATCCAGTAAACCGGAAGAAATGACTTCCTGGCCATTAGAGCCGGTGCTGTCAGCCACCATACCCGGGAATTCCTGACTAGGTGGCTCACTTGGATTTGATAATCCAGAGATGAAGGGCATCTGTTCCATCTGGACAGAACTTCCTTCTGTAACACTCGAGTGTGGTATTGAGCATATGGGACCGACTCGAAGGAGGCTACCATGAGGCCCAACACTTGCATGCAAAAACTGAGTGACGACCAATTCCTGGTCAGCTGCCGTACTGCAGCCCGGAGGGTCTGCAACTTCTCCACAGGGAGGAATACCTTTGCCTCCGAGGAATCCAGAATCAACCCCAGGTACACTAGGCATTGAGTGGGCACCAATACTGACTTTTGCGTGTTTAGTATCCAACCACAGTCTCGAAGTGTCTGACAGGTAATGGACACGCTTACCTCTAATTCTGAGCTTGAAGGGGCCTTCAGCAGAAGGTCGTCCAAGTAGCCTGTGATAGCGATACCCCGCTGTCTTAGAAGTGCCAGAATCGGAGCGAGCACCTTGGTGAACGTCCTGGGTGCTGAGGCTAGGCCAAACGGGAGGGCCACAAACTGGTAGTGGTTCTTCCCGATGGCAAATCCCAGAAACCACTGGTGTCTGGAGTATATGGGGACATGCAGGTATGCGTCCTTGATGTCCAAGGAGGCCAGAAAGTCCCCCGGATGGAGAGCCGTGACTACAGATCGAACCGACTCCATCCGAAATCTTTGTACCTTCACAAAGCAATTGAGGGCTCTGAGATCCAAGCTTGGACGAACCCCCTCCTTCTTCGGCACAATGAACAGATTTGAGTAAAAACCCCGTTCCAGTTCTGGAACTGGAATAACTACCCCGCGTTCCAGTAGACCCTGGACCGCCCCATACAGGGCCTCCCGATGGGTCGGTAGTAGCTGGAGATTGGAGGTGTTGAATCTGTCCGGTGGACAAGAGAGAAATCTATCTTGTAGCCTGAGGAGATTACTTCGCAAACCCACCTGTCGGAGATTAGAGCTGTCCACTGAGTCGCGAATTTGCGAAGACGTCCCCCCACCCGAGAGCTGGGTGGGGGTGGACCTTCATGCGGACGCAAATTTGTCCGCAGGCTTATTGGGTATGCGGGACCAAGGACGCTTTTGTCCTTGGGCAGGCGCTTTATTGGCCTGGGGTCTTTTCCCTGTTGCCCTAGGGGGACGAAAAAAACGCTTGCGTGCAGTAAAGGAGGGCCCTTGCCCTTGGCGTGGCCCCTTACCCTTGCTAATTTGGGGAAGCAAAGTGCTTTTACCTCCTGTGGCATCCTTGATGAGGTCATCCAGAGAAGCCCCAAAAAGTCTGTCGCCCTTAGAAGGCAGATCCAACAGGGCTTTCTTGGAAGTCTGGTCCGCAGACCAGCCTTTTAGCCAGATCAGGCGGCGTATTGCTACTGCATAAACCGAAGTCTTAGACAGCAGGGGAATAGTATCCATGTCTGTCTCGCAGACAAACCTAAGGCCCTGGACCAACAGGTCGGCCAATGTTATCTCATCAGGAGGAGCATCTCGCTCCTTAACCCCTGGAGTAGCAATCTTGCCCATTCAGTAAGTGTGTGAGACACTAGGGCCCCCGCCAATGCCGGGCGCACTGCCGAGCCTACCACTGAGTATAGGTAGCAAGCGAGTGCTTCAGCCTTCTTATCCACAGGGTCCTTGAAAACAGGAGCCCCTTCTAAAGGAATTGTGGTGGCTCTATTAAGTCTGGACACCGGAGGGTCCACTATAGGGGGAGAGGTCCATTTCTTCAGAAAACTCTCCTCAAAGGGGTACCGTACCGCAAACCTCTTTGGGGCTGTAAAGGCCCTCAGTGGGTTCTCCCATTCCTTGTATAAGAGTTTATCAAAAGACACACAAGGGAACACCTTAGCAGTGCGGGCAGGTCTATGAAACCCAAGTGGACCGGAGTCTCTGCTGCTTCTGCAGTATTTTCCAATTTTAGCATATCCCGCACTGCAGTAATAAGGTCAGATACCAAAGCCGTCTCGCGTACTGACCAGGACCTGGAGTCATCCTCACTGTCCGGTCACGGTCTGCAGTCTCTGATGCGTCAGAATCTGGGCCCTGAGCCATAGCTGGACCTGGTTCTGCATCAGAATTATCCCCAGAAGCTTGCAGGGGACGGGGCGTTTACTACCCCCTGTATTCCCGTGTGCTGCTTCCACCCTGGCAGCAAACGCCTCTAGGATTGCCGTCATAGCGTTCATAGACACCTCAGGGGCACCAGCTGCTAAATCTGGTGTTTCAGGGGAGAAGACATCTGGTTCAGATGCCATGCTGACCACACGCTGACCCCCACAGGGCTCCAGGCAAGATATCAATAGGCCACCCTCCTGCGCTGCAGAGATGCTGGGTTACCCAGAGGACTCACCACCCTGGACCGGTACTGCTATGCTGCCGTGTGCTGCGCCTGTGATGCTGTCCCACTGCTGCTGTGTCAGTCTGCTTCTTTTATCAGCACTTCCTGTGTGAATTTTCGCGCAAGTGTAATGCACCCTAGAGGCCGGAGGCTCTCGCAAAATGGTTGCCAAAAACGTCTGTATGGAAGATAATGTGGGCTCTAAGAAAATGGCCGCCGAGCCGAAGATAGAGGTCAAGCAGCCGTAGCCCACAAAAAGATGGCCGCCGAGCGGCAATATATACATACAGGGTGGACAAACATGGCCGCCGATCAGCTGATAGGGGTCAGTGGGTGTGGCCGAACCACAGGAAGATGGCCGCCGGGCAGTCAGAAGAGGCCGAACTCGGCATGGACCACCCCAAAATGGCCGCCGACAGCATGGAGGAGGAAGCACATGCAGGTAAGCAGAAATGACATTTCTTTTAAATGTTAGTTACAGCCAGCCCCGCTCCAGTGGAACCCCTTAGGTGACCCCCAGCACCCAGCAACCTTTAGCTAGAAGCCCAGGGAGGAGGGAAAGGCAGGGAGAGAGGGAAGAAAGGGGCCACAACCACTTACTTCATCTCTCCAGGAATGTCCAGCTAAATCACCCAGCCGAGGCAGGGGAGTTTTACTTGCCTATCCTGCATGTATTATGCTGGAAGACATTCCAAACAGATCATCGTCCGCGCACGGAAGGTGACTGTTGGCCAGGCATGCTGTGATTGGACCCAAAAGGGACGATCATATGTATGGCCTGGAGCGTGACGCTCACCGGACAGGCTGCTGTGACTCGGCCGTAAGGTCAGCCGAAGCTGAGCGGTCCGATGCAAGCCTTGGAGCGTAAGCTCACCGGCCAGGCTGCTGCGACTCGGCCGTAAGGTCAGCCGAAGCTGAGCGGTCCGATGCAGGCCCTGGAGCGTAGGCTCACCGGCCACCCGTGGAGCGACGGGCATGTCGTGGAAAACCCAGCGCGTAGCTAGGGTCGGCACACGCTCAATGGCCGAAACTGGGGAGACTACCAGGATCAAGGATCCAGCCTGTCACCCAGTCGGCAGTTGATCGAAGATTGCAGGAAACAACAAATGTAGCAGAAAAAAATATATATATTTTTTTCCCCCGGACCAATGGGCCCGAAGGGAGCCATGTCCTACTCCTTGCTAGACAGAAAAACACTGATCTGCGAGATGCAGACTGAGAGGATATACCCGGGGGGTCCGCCCCCTGGGCGGGACTGTAGAAGGTGTGATGCAACACTTTTTACAAGTTTTTCTGCCTTGTCACTCCTAATTAACGGATAATACCCACTTTGTCAATAGAGAAGCTGTGTCGGTCCATGGACGAAAGAGTAACAAATGTTACAGGGGTGATAACCCTTCCCTATGTAATCGAAAAAGCTTAAAATTTATGTTTTGGCTGGAGCTACAGTTACAAAATGTACCTGTTCCAAATTACAAACAGATTCAACTTAAGAACAAACCTACAGTCCCCATCTTGTTTGTAACCCGGGGACCGCCTGTATACTGCTGTTCAGAGTATATAGGGCCTGGGGGCCCCACGCCTTTTCTTTTTTTAATTTGGGAGCAGGGTTCCCCTTAATATCCATATAAGACCCAAAGGGCCTGGTAATGGGCTGGGGGGTGGGGTACCTATGCCGTTTTTCTCAATAATTTTCATCTTTATTGCCGGGACCCAACATTACATTACAGCCGCAAGCAGTTTTAAATGACTTTTATTCCTTTAGAAATGTCATTTTGTGCAGGGACTGTTCTAAACATGGGAAAAATGTGCCACTTTACAGGCATACTATAGACACCCCCCCAGGTACGATATTTAAAGGAATATTTCACTTTTATTTTTTCACTTTAAGCATTATTAAAATCACTGCTCCCGAAAAAACAGCGGTTTTTAAAACTTTTTTTTGCATTGATACATGTCCCCCGAGGCTGGACTCGGGTCCCCAAACACGTTTTATGCCAATAACTTGCATATTAGCCTTTAAAATTAGCACTTTTGATTTTTCATGTTCGGGTCCCATAGACTTTAACGGTGTTCGAATGTTCGCGTGAACTTTCGGTCCGTTTGCATGTTTTGCCGCAAACTGAACCGGAGGGTGTTCGGCTCATCCCTACTTTCAACTCCTAAATGTCCCATTTCTTCATGTCATTTTTTAAATGTTAAGGGCAACACTAGCTGAGAGCCGGTTGATGTTTTTCATCTCAACATTCCATCCTTGTTGAGGTAAAGTTTGGTCCACTGTCTCATGAGTATGGATGGAAAGGTCAGAAGGTTCACCTTGACGTTCATGCTTTGATGGAAATTTTTTTGACTTTTGTACTTCAATACTTTTCCAATCACTGGATCTTCCTTTTGTGCTGCTCTGATGCAGTGTACACACGATCGGTATTACCGATGAAAACAGTCAGATGGACTTTCCTCATCGGACGAACCGATCGTGTATGGGCCCCATCGGTCTTTCTTCCATCGGTGAGAAAAAATAGAACACGTTTTAAATTTATCTGATGGGAAAAAAAACAATAGCAAATTCCGATTGTCTGTGTGGAACTCCATCGGACAAAAAACCCACGCATGCTCAGAATCAAGTCGACGCATGCTCAGAAGCATTGAACTTTTTTCTCGGCTTGTCGGAGTGTTTTACGTCACGGCGTTTGGGACGGTCGGATTTTTGACTGATGGTGTGTAGGCAAGACTGATGGAAGTCAGCTTCATCGGATTTCCGATGGAAAAATCCATCGGATTAGAATCCATAGGAAATCCAATCATGTTTACAGGGCTTGATTGTCTCTTTGGGAATTTTGAGCTACTTTTTCTGCACCATGATCTGTTTTTGATGTTGCATTGGCGATTTTCATTGGGCACAGCCAAGGCATTCTTTCTTCCTGGTGTACTTGAATAGCTTGGGTTATGCTACTGATGGTCTTAGGATCTACTTCTTGTGAACATTGTTGCATGTACTGTTGAGGACTCAAAGGCATACGAGAAAGTACATCTGCATCCGTATTTCTTTTCCCAGCACGGTACTTAATGGTAAAGTTAAAGTCGGACAATTCTCCAACCCACCTATGGCCCGTTGCATTTAACTTTGCTGTTGTAAGGACATAAGTTATTGTCAGTGTATACCACAAATGATGGACAGTAATATAGGTAATCTTGAAATCTTTTACAAATTTCCCATTTCATTGCTAGAAACTCTAGCTTTCCTGAGTGCATGTGGTAATTCTTCTCAGCAGGTGTAATGCCGCGTACACACAATCGGAAATTCCGACAAGAAAAGTTTGATGTGAGCTTTTGGTCGGAAATTCCGACCGTGTATAGGCTCCCCATCTGACTTTTTCTGTCGGAATTTCCGCCCACAAATATTTGAGAGCTGGTTCTCAAATTTTCCGTCAAAAGTTCTTGCCGGAAATTCCGATCGTCTGTATGCAATTCCGACACGCAAAAAAACACGCATGCTCAGAATCAAGCAGAAGAGCCGAACTGCCTATTGAACTTCATTGATCTCGGCTCGTCGTACGTCTTGTACGTCATCGCGTTTTTGACGGTCGGAATTTCCAAACTGATTTGTGTGACCGTGTGTATGCAACACAAGTTTGAGCCAACAATATGTCGGAAAAAAATCCACGGTTTTCTTGTCGGAATTTCCGATCGTGTGTACGCGGCATAAGAGTTCTATATCCATAATGTGGAGAGGAGAATGAGGCTAGTGTGGACTGTGTTGGCACCATATGAGGACTTATCCCTAGCACTTTTAATATATTCTATATCCATAAGCAATTACCTTTACTTTCCCCTCCTGTTCTTGGTATAATACAGCACCTAGTCCTTCTTGAGAAGCAACACAGTGAAGTACAAATGACTTAGAATAGTCTGGATAACCCATAACTGGAGGATGAGTTAATACTTCAATAAGCTGGTTTAATACTTCTTGATGATGGTTAGTCCAATCTATTGGATGATGGGAGGGAAGTTGACCTTTCAATTTTGGTATGGGTTTCTTTTTCTTTCTGGTCTGGTTAGCAGGTGCCAAATTCAGAGTAGGTTTTGAGTCTACTGACAGTACGTTGTAGAGAGGTTTTGCAATTCTGGAAAAGTTTTGTATATAGGGGCGGTAGTAGGAGATTAACCCCAATAATTTTCTGAGTTCTCCAACAGTCTCTGATCTTTTATCTCTCAATGCAAGTACAGGGGCAATCTCAGCTGGATCCATAGAATTGCCATCTTTTGACACAATTTTGCCCAGGAATCTGACTTTCTTTAAATACATCACATTTTCTGGCTGTTAAGTTTAACTCCATGTTGTTGATAACGTTGAAGTACTAACCGTACATGTTCTATGTGCAAATGGAATGATTTGCTGTGGACCAGATTGTCATCTAGGTAAGGCAGGCAGATGTCATCCCTCAAGCCCGTTAAACATAATTCCATACTGCGTTGAGGAGTACAAAGACAAGTGTGTCTTGCCTACAGTCAAGCATGGTGGTGGGAGACTGAGCGCAGGGCAATATTCCATCATGATAACGACCCCAAACACGCCTCCAAGATGACCACTGCCTTGCTAAAGCTGAGGGTAAAGGTGATGGACTGGCCCAGCATGTCTCCAGACTTAAACCCTATTGAGCATCTGTGGGGCATCCTCAAACGGAAGGTGGAGGAGCGCAAGGTCTCTAACATCCACCAGCTCTGTGATGTCATCATGGAGGAGTGGAAGAGGACTCTAGTGGCAACCTGTAAAGCTCTGGTGAAGTCAGTGCTGTCTCTTGGCCTAGGCCGACAAGGCCCAGGCCTAGGGCGGCACTTTGCGGGGGGCCGGAAAAAAGCTGCCCCCGCACAAAAGAAAACCCTGACCTGTCCTCCCGAGTCCCGTCTCGCACGGCCGCCTCCCGCACATATACAGTCCCTGGTGGCTTGCTGTAGCACGGCACTTGTTATGGGCAGTATGAGTATATGGAGCGTACTTGGCCAGGTGGGGGGGAGGCACTATCGCCCCCATAGAGCGGCCGGTAAATGGCTATGCAACTGGCTTAGGGGGAGACTAATGCTCCGCCTACCCTCCTCCACTGGCATCCTTACAGGTTGCAACTCCTCCAAGGGGCGGGGTCTGTCTGTGTCCAAAGGAGGAGAGTGAGGAGGACATGGGGAACCCCCAGGCAGTAGCGTCACTATGGGGGTGGGGGGCAGAACGCACCCGGTGACACCTTCCAGGAAGCAGGTGTAGTGGCGGGTGCTGTCGAGCCTCCCCCAGCTGTGAAGCAGTGACAGCACACTGCTTCTCAGCTGAAGACAGGTACTGGCACTGTGATAGGGGAGAGACGGACTGTCTGAAGGTTCCCCTGCTCACCCCCCTCTTTCCTGTCAGCCACGCAGGATAAGAGAGAGATGCATTAAAAAGGGGATTAAAACGATAATTCTCCCGCTCTACAAGACTCTGGTCCGGCCGCACCTAGAGTATGCTGTACAGTTCTGGGCGCCAGCCCTCAGGAAGGATGTACTGGAAATGGAGCGAGTATAAAGAAGGGCAACAAAGCTAATAAAGGGTCTGGAGGATATTAGTCATGAGTAAAGGTTGCAAACACTGAACTTATTCTGTCTGTATAAGAGACGCTTGAGAGGGGATATGATTTCAATTTACAAATACCCGACTGGTGACCCCACAATAGGGATAAAACTTTTTTGCGGAAGGGAGTTTAACAAGACACGTGGCCACTCATTAAAATTAGAAGAAAAGAGGTTTAACCCTAAACTACGTAGAGGGTTCTTTACTGTAAGAGCGGCAAGGATGTGGAATTTCCTTCCACAGGCGGTGGTCTCAGCGGGGGGGGGGGCATTGATAGTTTCAAGAAACTATTAGATAAGCACCTGAACGACCACAACATACAGGGATATACAAGGTAATACTGACATTTTCCTATTCCTATTCCGATTCCTATTGAGCAGGCTACCACTAGAGTACCCCCAATGAAGAATGACAAACCACAGAATACTAAGGGAAAGAACAATCCCGCTAAGGGGAATAACTCAAATACCCCGAAAGGGAATTTGAGAAGTGGAACCAGGGACCAGGGGGTGAATCAGTATGCGAATAACCAACATGATTTCATGCCCAGGGCCCAGGGACAGACCCAATACAATAGAGGTGGTGATTATATCCCATACATGCAGATGGAATACCAACAGTGGAATCCACTACCCCCTAATCATTATGGGGATGGGAGATATCAGGTTCCAGTGCATAACAGATACCAAGCCCTTGAGTATGAAGACTATGGCAGAAATGGAGGATATCAGCAATCTTTTTTAGATCAGCGTGGGGGGGGAGAGGGGAAACGGAATGCCTTACCATCACCCCCAATTTGGGAACAACAGGGGGGGGGGGAGGAATCCCGGAACCCAATATCCCAACAGGAATATGCCACTACCACGCCGAGAAGGAGAGGTTGTAGGGCAGGGAAACAAATTCAATCCCAGAAAAAGAAGGAGGGCCAATTAAAAACAGGAATTTACAACCTGAGCAAAACTGTATTAAGTGATAATGAAAAAAATGTCTTAAATTTGGGACTCAAATGTGCACCTAAAAAGAGAATGAACAAATTTGATGTGTACATCGATACACACAAATTCATTCGCACATTAAATATGAAAAAATATTTTTTGAGTCATCCTAGTGATCCATCCAAAATAACAAATAAAGTGTCAACATATATTGACAGTGGCCTGCGCAATAAATCAGTTTTTAATCCCCAAAATACAAGCAACCATTTTGTTGAGGTATTTAAAAATATGGTGTTAAAGGACATTGAGGAACTCCCAGTAAAAAAACGGATTAACCCTACCTACATCCAAGAGGGTATCAAGTCCCTGGAGGAAAGAAAGGGAATTATTATCCGACCAGCGGATAAAGGAGGGGGTGTTGTGCTAATGGAGAAATCCTTCTATCACAACCAATTAATGGAACTTTTAAACGACCTAACCACATATAGGAAATTACCTCAAGATCCTACGGATGCGTATAAGAACCAACTTAATTTATTGGTTGAATGGGGATTTAAACAGGGCGCGATCAATGGAAAGGAAAATCAGTACTTGAATCCAAGCTCCTGCAGAATACCGATAATTTATACTTTGCCCAAGGTCCATAAAAACATTGAGAACCCTCCAGCACGTCCGATTGTAAATGGGATAGGCTCGGTCACTGCAAGATTAGGAGAATATCTTGACCGGTTTCTCCAACCTAGTGTGAAAATAACAAGAGCCTACCTTAAAGATACAAATGACCTTTTGCGACTGCTGAAGGAGGTGGAGCTTACACCGGCCGCCACCACCTTTTTGGTGACGGCTGATGTTAGCTTATTATATACCATCATTCAACATGATGACGCCTTATTGGCGCTCAATTGGGCTTTATGTAAACGGGATGATATACCCCATTTGCAGAAATGTTTTTTGGGCAAGGTTTTGGACTTCTGTATGGCTCATAATTATTTTTGGTATCATGATCAGTTTTTTTCCCAGCAGGTTGGCGTGGCTATGGGAGCGAAGTTTGCCCCTAGCCTCGCCAACTTATTTATGGCAGAGTGGGAGGACAGACATGTCTTCAATGTATGTAGACCGGAACTGAAACTGTACCGGCGATTCAAAGATGACCTCCTGTTTGTTTGGGAGGGTTCCAGACAATCAGTTGAGGATTTCATCAAACATCTGAATCATAACACCAATAACATCGTTTTGGATCATGCCATCAGTGAGGAAGAAGTGAATTTTCTGGACCTAACCATTATGAAATCTGACACCACGATCAGCACTAAGGCTTATTTTAAGCCCACTGATCGGAATAGCTATTTGTCAATCGGAAGTGGACATCATCCAGCTTGGATCAGAAATATTCCGAAAGGACAAATGCTAAGAATTCGTCGCAACTGTACAACAACAACTGATTATTATACGCAGGCCAATATCCTTGGCAATAAGTTTTTACAGAAAGGCTATAAGGAAGATAGTATTAAGAACACTATCAATGAAGTAGCTTTAATTCCAAGGGAACAATGTTTAGGGAAAAAAGAGGATGGAATCACTAATAAGACATACCAACTAGGTTTTATATCTGATTTTCATTATCAGTACAAAGAGGTAGAGGAGATTTTTCGTAAATATTGGCACATTATATGCAGAGATAGACATCTATGCGAAATCTTGTCAGAAAATCCTAAATTTATCTATAGGAGGGCACCTAACTTTGGTGAACGGGTGGTACGGAAAATTTTGGATCCGCCCACTCGCCAAAGTTTGAATAAAAACTTCAAAGGATTTTATTCTTGCCGCAAATGTATCTGCTGTAAAACAGTGAAAACTGACAACAGAGGGACTACCAGCCTTACAAACAAAGAGGGTGATATATTTGAAATTGAACAGTTTATTACGTGCAACTCTTCCTTTGTGGTTTATTTATTATGGTGCCCTTGCGGGTTGTACTATGTAGGGAGAACGAAACGACTCCTACGAGTACAGGTATCTGAGCACCTAGCTAATATCAGAAAGGGCTTCCGATACCATAGTGTCTCCCTGCATTTCAAAGAGAAACATAATCAGGACCCTACCCTTCTACAGTTTTGTGGGATTGATTGTACATATTCTGCTTGGAGAGGTTCAAATCGAGTCAGAGACCTCTCACAGAGAGAAACGAGATGGATATTTCTCCTTAAGAGTCTCCACCCGAGAGGGTTAAATATTGAACTCGATTTGAATTGTTTTATTAGTAATTTTTAAAGAGTTTTAATATATTTCTTTCAATTTCAATATATTTCTTCCAAACTAATAGATTAGGATGTATGCGCATGCGTGAATGCTCAATTTGGGTGCATGCATACACATTATACATTTTTTTCTCCTTTTGAATATGTGGATGGAGGTTTTTATAGGTTTGAGAGACTATTTATATTTTTAAGGCCAGTTCTCTCTAGAAAATGTATATTATAATAGATCTGTACTATATACATTTGACCCTTTATGATCTATTGCTCATTTACATATTTTCCGCATGTTTAATTATGGTGATTTAATTATGGTGATTGGATTTTATCTAATCTTAATGTCTGTGATTTATTGTCCTCACTTGTCAATTTTGTGGATAATTACCAGATAATTTTATGTTGATATGCATATTAGGTTATGCTAATTATACAGCATTTAGGTTTCCTATCTTTTTAAGTACCTGCAGTTTAGATTATATGCAGATTTTATCTGATATTATCATCTTGCAATGTTGTTGCGCTAGCCGCAGATGGGGTCATGCCCGATGTATTGTAGTCCTGGGGACAGCTAGCGCGCATTTGCGCAGCATGAATCTCTCCGCGACCTATCACGGACGTGATGCTAGTCCGTGTAGCCAATCCCATTAGAGGAAGTCCTATGCGACGAAACTAGTCTGGGAGAAGCTACACGGCGCTCTTTTATAGTGTATGGTGTTCGGTTTTTTCGACCACTCATCGAATCTACAGTCCGGTGTTTGGACGGAAGTTCACAGTGTTTTCGATTGGAGTGGAGAGACGGGCATATATGAAGGAGGGTGAGACACAAATGATTGATTGGTCCGCCGAGACCGCAATACATCGCGGCTACCTGTCGTATGCCTGTCTGGCGTTTTGAAGTGATTTTGCTGAAGTGCCTAATTTTGATTTGCTAGATGTGAGTGAAACTATTGAAGGTTACCTGTGCTGTGTTTAATAAAAGTTTTTACGTACTTCACTATTGGAGACTTTTTTGCTTTTTCATGTGGGAAAACTTGACTGACCTAGCAACATCGTTTGGATCTATCTTTTATACCCTGAGGGGTGTTTAAGCTGTGAAGCCGAGCATGAGAGTGCAAGGCAAATCCTAGTGGTGAGTGCAAGTCCTTAGGGAGTGGAGTCACTAATCACGCTGGTGTGGTGAAGGTTATTCAAGAGAACACAGGAAGATTTTTATGCAAATTTTAGTTGAAGTCACTATTATTGGAACACTTATCTCACTGATGGACTTTCTTTAAATGTTTTTTCACAACTGGTTTGAAAACAATATTTGAACGTTACGGACACTTATTAATTTATTGTATGTGCACATATATAATTTTAGAGTATATGTTTTGCAGTTTTTCACATATATGTATTTCTTCACGGGACATATATATATTTGCTATAGTATTTAGATTTGTGGTGTGATACACAGAAGCGCTACTATTTTTGTTTATTCAAAATACTTTTTTTATTATATAATCACACACATAAGTTGGACTTGATGGACTTGTGTATTTTTTCAACCTCACCTACTATGTAACTATGTAAGTAGCAGTACTGTTATGCCGTTTTGATTTAATAAAAAAAAAAATTAGTTGTGTACTCGGGGGGTATAATGCCACATTTTTCTGTAATAGTGACCACTGTCTATGGGTCCTTTGTGGGTTGCTGTCATGAACAGGTGTGACCAGACTGTGTGGACTGCAGAGTGAGAACCAAAACACATGTAAAGTGAATAATAATTTATTAAGGAAAGTGAATATGAATAAACACACCACCAATAATAAACCCACAACAAGACAGTGGCCCAAAGACCCCTTTCACACTGGGGCATTTTTCAGGCGCTTTGGCGTTAAAAAGGCGCCTGTGAAGTGCCTGAAATAAGCCTCATCTGCAATCCCAATGTGAAAGCCCGAGTGCTTTCAGAGTGCTTTCACACTGCCAGCGCCCGAAAAATGCTGGTAAAGCTCCGCTAAGACCCCATTCACACTGGGCGTTTTTCAGGTGCTTTGGCGGTAAAAAAAGCGCCTCAATGGGAAGGGTCGCTTTAGGAACGGTGTATTCACCGCTCCTAAAGCACTGCAAAGAAGCTGCTTGCAGGACTTTTTTTGACGCCGTGCCAGCGCAGATGAGGCTTCTTTCATGCGCTTTACAGTCGCTTTTTTTAACGCTAAGACCCCTTTCACACTGGGGCGTTTTTCAGGTGCTTTAGTGTGAAAGCACTCAGGCTTTCACATTGGGATTGCAGATGCAGCTTCTTTCAGGCGCTTTACAGGCGTTTTTTTTTTACGCTAAAGCGCCTGAAAAACTCCCCAGTGTGAAAGGGGTCTAAAACAGCAACAGACAAATAAGCGAGAACAATAAAGGGGTATACCAGAATCATAAACGTTAGCCAGGCCAGGGTCATACACAGGGGATCAGCAGATGGGGGAAGGGACAGGACAGGAGAGGGAGAAGGTGGACGGGATCAGGATACAGAGCAGGGATGCAAGGTAACAGGAACACAGGAGGGACAGGACCAGGATAGGATCGGGTACAGGCTCAGATCAGGCACAGGTTCAGGATAACAGGCTCGCAGGTATTTATACACATCTACTGCAATCAGGCTCAGGTGACGCCTGACTGCAGGAGATAATGTTGGCTCCACACTGCCAGAAAACACCCGTTGGTGGACACGGATCTAACAGTGCCACCAGCAGGTGAAATCCTTTACTACAGATCCTGGCTGTTAGAAGACACCCGCTGGTGGACACCGGTACTGCGATCCACAGGACCAACAGTGCCACCAACGGGTGAACCCTTTCCTTAAAGTACCCCCCCCTCAAAGGAGCGGCCCCTGGATGCCTCTGGGTCATCTGGCTGGGCAGCAGCCTCTGGGTCATCTGGCTGGGCAGCAGCCTCTGGGTCATCTGGCTGGGCAGCAGCCTCTGGGTCATCTGGCTGGGCAGCAGGCTCCGGGTCATCAGGCTGGGCAGCAGGCTCCGAGACATCAGGCCAAGCAGCGAGCACCACAGGCACCGGCTCAGCAAGCTGCGTAACGGGCCCCAGCCAAGTGGGCTGGGTAATGGGCCCCGGCCCAGCAAGCTGGATGCCGGGCACTGGCCCAGCAAGCCGGATGACGGGCACTGGCTCAACAGGTCGGGTGACAGGCAGCGGTTTAGCAGACTGGGTAATGAGCACCGAAACGTCAGGCTGAGACACGGGCACCGGATCTTCAGGCTAGGACACCAGATCTTCAGACTGGGACATCGGGACTTCAGACTGGGACACCGGGACCGAGACTTCAGGCTGGAACACAGGCACAGGAACATCAGTCTGGAGTACAGGCGCCTGAACTTTAGGCGGAGACACAGGCACCGGAACTTCAGGCGGGAACATGGGCATGGGGACATCAGACTGGAAGATGGACACAGAAACATCAGACTGGGCAGCAAGCACTGGGACATCAGACTGGACAGCAGGTACAGGGGCTGGCACAACAGGCTGAACAGCAGGCACATCAGACTGGACAGCAGGCACTTGAGCATCAGACTGGGCGGCAGGCACTGGAATGGCAGACTGGTCAGCAGACACAGGCGCTGGCACAACAGGCTGAACAGCAGGCACATCAGACTGGACAGCAGGCACTGGAACATCAGACTGGGCAACAGGCACTGGAAAACCAGACTGGGCAACAGGCACTGGAATTTCAGGTTGGTACATGTACACAGGGGCACCAGGCTGGAACATGGACACAGGAACATCAGACTGAGCAGCAAGCACTGGGACGTCAGACTGGACAGCAGGCACAGGGGCTGGCACAACAGGCTGAACAGTAGGCACTGGCACAACAGGCTGAACAGCGGGCACTGGCACAACAGACTGGACAGCGGGCACTGGGTAGGCAGGGTTAGGTGGGTCACCAGGTTTAGCTGGCATGAAGGCAGACTGGGGCAGGTTGGTTGGTGCGGAAGCAGGTTGGAGCAGATTGGCTGGTGTGGAGGCAGGTTGGGTTACTGGCAGGATCGTGTGAGTTGGACAGAACTTCAGTTTCTTCTTTGGTTTAACTGCTGGAGTTCTGTAGGTGACTGCAGGACTGTAGGTAGGGAAGAAGCATACTGAAGAGAAGGGCTGGGATATGGCAAGGAAGGGGGAACAGCGGCCAGAGGAAGTTTTTGTTGGGAAGTTGTAGGTAGCAGAGAAGAGGCAGGTGGTTTAAAGGCAGGATAGGTGCAGGAAGTAGAGACAGGGTATTGATATTTGGTGGGAAGCAGGGTATATTGGGCTGAAGCGGAGGTTGCCATGGGTGAAGGGTAAAAAGAGTCGTGGGCAGGCTTGTGTCTGGCAGCAGAGATGGTTTGTTGTGGGCTGGCTGTGGCCGATTGCAAAATATCAGACCATGCTAGTAGTGGTTGCTAGGGATGAGCCGAACACCCCACGGTTCGGTTTGCAGCAGAACATGCGAACAAGCAAAAAATTTGTTTGAACACGCGAACACCGTTAAAGTCTATGGGACACGAACATGAAAAATCAAAAGTGCTCATTTTAAAGGTTAATATGCAAGTTATTGTCATAAAAAGTGTTTGGGGACCTGGGTCCTGCCCCAGGGGACATGTATCAATGCAAAAAAAGTTTTAAAAACTGCCTTTTTCTGTAGCAGTGATTTTAATAATGCTTAAAGTGAAACAATAAAAGTGAAATATTTAAATTTCATACCTGGGGGTGTCTATAGTATGCCTGTAAAGTAGCACATGTTTCCCGTGTTTAGAACAGTCCCTGCACAAAATGACATTTCTAAAGGAAAAAAAAGTCATTTAAAACTACTCGCGGCTATAATGAATTCTCAGGTCCCAGAAATACAGATAAAAGTCATTGAAAAAAATGGCAGGGGTTCCCCCCCCCAATCCATTACCAGGCCCTTTGGGTCTGGTATGAATATTAAGGGGAACCTTGAACCAAAATTTAAAAAAAAAAAATGTGTGGTGGTCCCCCCAAATTCCATATCAGGCCCTTCAAGTCTGGTATGGATATTAAGGGGAACCCTGCACCAAATTTTAAAAAGAAATGGCGTAGGGGTCCCCCTCAAAATCCATACCAGACCCTTTAGGTCTGGTATGGATTTTAAGGGGAACCCCGCGCCAAAATAAAATAAATGGCGTGGGGTTCCCCCCAAAATCCATACCAGACCCTTATCCGAGCACGTAACCTGGCAGGCCACAGGAAAAGAGGGGGGGACGAGAGAGCGCCCCCCCTCCTGAACCGTACCAGACGACATGCCCTCAACATGGGGAGGATGTCCCCATGTTGATGGGGCCAAGGCCTCATCCCCACAACCCTTGCCCGGTGGTTGTGGGGGTCTGCGGGCAGGGGGCTTATCGGAATCTGGAAGCCCCCTTTAACAAAGGGGACCCCCAGATTCCGGCCCCCCCTATGTTAATTGGTAACAGGTACATTGTACCCCTACCATTTCACAAATAAATGTGTCAAAAATGTTAAAAACTATAGTAGACAGCTTGGAAAAAGTTATTTATTAAAAAAAAAAAAAAAATTCCATCGATGTAATCCATTCTCGAGCGATACAGAGAAAAAAAAAAGTCACCCGCGGAATAACGCTCTCCCGCTGTGACAGCTCTTTTCTAGCTGCCCGCAGACCCCCACAACCACCAGGCAAGGGTTGTGGGGATGAGGCCCTTGTTGAGGACATGTGGCCTGATATGGTTCAGGAGGGGGGGCGCTCTCTCATCCCCCCTTTTTTCCTGCGGCCTGCCAGGTTGCGTGCTCAGATAAGGGTCTGGTATGGATTTTCGGGGGGGGGGGGAACCCCACGCCATTTTTTTTATTTTGGCGCAGGGTTCCTCTTTAAACTCATACCAGACCTAGAGGGTCTGGTATGGATTTTGAGGGGGGCCCCTATGCCATTTTTTTTTTAAATTGGCGCAGGGTTCCCCTTAATATCCATACCAGACCTGAAGGGCCTGATATGGAATTTGGGGGGACCCCCACGCATTTTTTTCAATGACTTTTATCTGTATTGCCGGGACCCGACAATTCATTATAGCCGCGAGTAGTTTTAAATGACTTTTTTTCCTTTAGAAATGTCATTTTGTGCAGGGACTGTTCTAAACACCGGAAACACGCGCTACTTTACAGGCATACTATAGACACCCCCCAGGTACAAAATTTCAAGGAATATTTCACTTTTATTGTTTCACTTTAAGCATTATTAAAATCACTGCTTCCGAAAAAAATGCAATTTTTAAAACTTTTTTTGCATTGATACATGTCCCCTGGGGCAGGACCCAGGTCCCCAAACACTTTTTATGACACTAACTTGCATATTAACCTTTAAAATTTGCATTTTTGATTTCTCCTATAGACTTTTACAGCCAATGTTAGAGTCAAACTCATGTTCGACTTGAACATAAAGCTCATCCCTAGTGGTTGCACTAGTTTACATTCAGTAGTTTACATTCTAGACTGTAAGCTCTATTGAGCAGGGCCCTCTGATCCCTCTGTATTGAATTGTATTGTGATTGTACTGTCTTCCCTGATGTTGTAAAGCGCTGCGCAAACTGTTGGCGCTATATAAATCCTGTATAATAATAATAATAATAATAATAATAATAATTTAGTCTGTCAAATGTTCAAAAAAGTATGGGGAGTCATCTTCCAAAAGCCATACCAGTGATACAATCTGATTAACACTGAAAGGGGGAGAGAAATCATCATGGCCCTTTGGGATACAGGGCAAAGCCAGCTCTGTGCAGATTTGAATTAAAGGCTGAACATCTTCAAACAACATATTGCCCTGATCAACCAAGGAGTGAGCTAGACGATTGATCTCTAGCAGCTGATCACTGGTCCACTCTTTCAGTGTCTGGTGGAGATATTCACCACTCTCTGACGCCAGCAGAGCATAATAAGTAATCACATCAGAATTCATCTTCGCAGAGCAAACAGAACCAAGATGGTTCCTCTGTGCAGCCACTTCTGGTCAGGGATGGCCTTGATATACTGTCATGAACAGGTGTGACCAGACTCTGTGAACAGCAAAGAGAGAACCAAAACGCATGTAAAGTAAATAATAATTTATTAAGGAAAGTGAATATGAATAAACACACCACTAAGGATGAGCTCCAGCATGTTCGCAAGCCCCACGTGCAGAGCCCGCCAGGAAGTCGGCACTGCGCTGCGCAAATCACAGGCAGTGAGACATTGGGGCTGATTTACGAACCCTTTGCGCCTTGAGTTGAGGCGCACGCTGAGGCGCAACGTACGTTTTGGTATTTACGAAACGTTTGCGCCGGTAAGACAGCGCTATTCCCCATTTACTAAAGTGATCTCGGCGCACGGGAGGAGGCGATCAGTGCGCCACTATGGACATGGCGCACGGCATCTTCAAATCAAGATTAAAAGCTGGAAGTGCCAATATTATGGGGTGATGTGAGGAAGTATAGTAACAACTGCCCAAGTAACAAATATGCCCAAAATAGAATGAGAAAGTAACTTTTTCAGAACAAGCCTGCTGTGCCTGCAAGTAAGTTTTAGAACTGCGTGAGGTCTATTTGTGCACTGCGCATGCGCAAGCGGCATTTGCGCATGTTCAAATGCGTTGGTTCACTGCGCCGGAAAAATCTTAGTAAATGTCAAGAAACATAAATGCATTTGCGTGGGGTGAACAGGCGCACCTCTAAACTTGACATTTTTTTTTTTTTTTAACGCTGGTTCACTTTTATGTATTTTTTTAAGGATATTTGTACACAGGTCATGTTAGCGGGTTACGTTGTTAACATATTACATGTACCTTGTTAAAATTATGTAAAAAGACTCTCGCTACTCTAGCTCCTCCTAAAAGGGCATTTAACCTTCCCCCTCTAATGCATATGTTTTCTTTGGGCTAGTTTTTGCTTTTAAAGGGGAACTCTATACTCCATTCTCCAATGCTATTGTCTCCCACTTCTAATGCAGGGTTCGACAAACCCCGGGCGCCAGGTCGCAATTGCGACTAGAATTAGCGACCTGGCGCCTGGGGCGGCACAGCTGGAGTATCCTGTGTCTTCGTGCGCGCCCAAGCAATCGCGCCGGGCTGCGCCGGCCGGTAATTGAGGCTGCGCTGGCCGGTAATTGAGGCTGCGGCTTTGCGGCCTTCTGCAGGCCTATGCTTCCTTCTGTGATCTGGCACCATCTTGTGGTGGCCGTTGGTATGACAAGACAACCAGCAATGCTAATGGAGCTTCCCCTGTCTGTTTTCACTGCCATCTCCTTCCCTCTAATTAGAACCCCCAAACATTATATATATTTTTTATTCTAACTCCCTAGAGAATAAAATGGCAGTCGTTGCAATACTTTCTGTCACACCGTATTTGCGCAGCGGTCTTACAAGCGCACTTTTTTTGGGAAAAAATACACTTTTTTAAATGAAAAAATAAGACAACGGTAAAGTTAGCCCAATTTTTTTTTATACTGTGAAAAATAATGTTACGCTGAGTAAATTGATACACATGCTTCAAAATTGCGTCCGCTCGTGGAATGGCGACAAACTTGTACCCTTTAAAATCTCCATAGGCTACATTTTAAAAATTCTACAGGTTGCATTTTTAGAGTTACAGAGGAGTTCTAGGGCTAGAATTATTGCTCTCGCTCTAACGATCGCGGCGATACCTCACATGTGGTTTGAACACCACTTTCATATGCGGGTGCTACTCGCGTATGCGGTCGCTTCTGCGCACGAGCTCGGCGGGACGGGGCGCGTTCCTGGCTCCTAACTTTTTTTGCTGGCTCCTAGACTCCAAGAAAATTTGTCAAGCCCTGTTCTAATGCATATGTTTTCTTTGGGCTAGTTTTTGCTTTTAAAGGGGAACTCTACACTCCATTCTCTAATGCTCTTGTCTTCCCCTTCTAATGCATATGTTTTCTTTGGTCTATTTTTTACTTTTAAAGGGGAAATCTACACTCCAATGCTCTTGTCTCCCCCTTCTAATGCATATGTTTTATTTGGGCTAGTTTTTGCTTTTAAAGGGGAACTCTACACTCCATTCTCCAATGCTCTTGTCTCCCCCTTCCAATGTAAAAATAAAAAGAATATACTGTGCTGTGTGTAAAGGTGAATCCAAAAAAATGCTGCCAACACAGCTGTAGACAAAAAGCAAAACGTAAATATGGAAAGGTGTAGCGCTAATTTTTTGAATACAAATGTTAAACCCACATGATTAAATGTTGCAAAACAGGTATGTATATGTATAACTCATCAGTTATAACTGATAACACCACATGACAATATTCAGTGAATCTCACTGGATAAATGGTGATTTCACCTAGCTGTGAAAAACCATAAATACAAGTGAGAAAAAGGAGGTTGAGTCCAATAATCATAAATGGATTAAAGTGACAAAATGTGACAAAAGTCCAATTATGAAAGTAGTCAGACAAGGTGAAATGAAGAATCCAACACAGGTACGACCCTCTGGATGGAAAGACAATAGTCAGAAACACCACCACCGATATTTAGGAGGAGGCTTACCGGATGTCAATGACTTAGAGAGGCATATACCACCTAAGTCATGAAAAGCTTATAAGGTCGGTCAACTCGATGGGTACAGCTGGTCCTGAATCCAACCGGCAACTCGACATCAACAATCCAAAAACTTCAATGTATAATGGAAGGTATATAGCATATATTCTTGTTTGGAGACAGAGACTCGGTATCCACATGCCATGCGTGATGTAATGAAAGAAACTCACATAGCGTGATACCATAAAGGAGTAGTATTTATTAAAAATATATAAAATAAAAACTCACATTTTAGATGATCATCATGAGCTTATCATAATCGTATAGGTACAAGAGCGATGTATGTAGGTGGGTCCACCCGATGCGTTTCAACTAAAAAGTCATCATATGGGGTATGGACCCCCCCACATCTACATCGCTATTTAAAGGTAAGATGAGCCCAATTGGAAAGACTATGACTCCAGGAGTAATATGACATCACTTCCAGGTTCTAAAGCGGAAGTGACGGGTGCGGAGCAACCACAGCGAATTCCGTATATAATATCTTATATGGGGGGGGATAGATACATAGTTCCACATAAAAGGAGAGATATCATATGTAGCTGTGGGTTTATAAATCTTAAAGTGGAAGTAAACCCTTCTATCATTTTCAGGCAAGGAAGCTGCCATCTTGGCCTCTGTTTAATCTTCAACTGCCATGATGCTGCACATGTGATCAGTTATGACAACAGCCATTGGATGGTTTTGACAGTTTGGTTGAGAGCACAACCAATGTGACAGTTGGCATTCCCGGCATGCCGGGAATGTAACTGCTTTTTGAAACTGTTAAATCAATGGGTTTACTTCCGCTTTAACATATTGCCCAGAGAGCCGTGGCTGGCGTCACTAGCGTCATCTGTGTATACAGACGCTATCCAAGCCTCCCTGTGGAATCGAGGCTGGATGACATCAGTTCCGCCCACACGAATGGCTGTATTAAACAGCCAGACCTCTATATGAGTGTATCCAAGCCTCTTTGTGAGAATGCGGCCGGATGACGTCAGTTCCGCCCGTGTGTCGTAGGCAAATGGTTCTAACGAAGGAACCAAGCCTCGCTGTGGGTATAACCGGAAATGGTCTAATAAAGGAACCAAGCCTCGTTATGGGTATACCGGAAATGGTCATAACAACTCGCAACCTTCCAAAGTAAACATAGCTTGTAGCAAATTGACCAAGCCTCACTTTGGAACAATACAGCATCATAATATGCGGGGACCCGGATAGTAAACATATTGCGATGGACGGCAAGAGTAATACCGGGCCAAACTAGCATAATAATCCCGCTGACTAAATACATTGTGATAGTGATGCTAATTAATCACAATGTTAGAGAAATGTCATATCAAACTGGGGTCATCAAGACAATACCATTTGAATAGGTAAATTAAAAAAATTAAAGATTAAAAATACACATATAAAGCGGACAGATTGTAAATTATCCAGCCATTCACTTGGCACTAATTTAACAGTTGCCATGTAAATTATCATTATTAACATGAAGTGGCTGGTAAATTTGATATTGAAAGTGAAATTCCATTAAGAATAAATAATGAAAATATAAATAAAATAAAGTACAGAAGAATCGTTCGTCTAATTATGATCTGTTTATAAAAGAGTTAATGTCCCACTCCACATTCATCCCCTGTGGGTGATGGGTCTGTAACTCATATATCCAGACATTTTCCTGTCTGGATACTCCTCTGGTATTGGCCCCGCCCCTCCATGGGGCAATAAATCTGTCTATAATTAAGCATTGACAAATAAAAGGGCGGTCTGGCTGCTACCACTTAAAATGAAACAACTCCATCCCGAATTGTATAAATTACAAAAAAGGGTTTGCCCATGGGACTTTAAATGAGTTGATCATAGAGGTCAAGACAAGTGAATGAAGTAAATTACAGTTTATTAAAGTTCCAAGAACATAACCATGAATGAGCATAAGGACATCATGAAGCATATGGTTTAAAATCATAAATGTGTTCAATACAGTCTTTGGAGATACAGTGGGGATCGAAAGTTTGGGCACCCCAGGTAAAAATGTGTATTAATGTGCATAACGAAGCCAAGGAATGAGGAAAAATCTCCAAATGGCATCAAATTACAGATTAGACATTCTTATAATATGTCAAAAAAAGTTAGATTTTATTTCCATCATTTAGACTTTCAAAATTACAGAAAACAAAAAAATGGCGTCTGCAAAAGTTTGGGCACCCTGCAGAATTTATAGCATGCACTGCCCCCTTTGCAAAGCTGAGACCTGCCAGTGTCATGGATTGTTCTCAATCATCGTCTGGGAAGACCAGGTGATGTCAATCTCAAAGGTTTTAAATGGCCAGACTCATCTGACCTTGCCCCAACAATCAGCACTGAAAATAGTTGACGCTCACAAAGCTGGAGAAGGCAATAAGAAGATAGCAAAGCGTTTTCAGATGTCAATATCCTCTGTTCGGAATGTAATTAAGAAATGGCAGTCATCAGGAACAGTGGAAGTTAAAGCAAGATCTGGAAGACCAAGAAAAATATCAGACAGAACAGCTTGCAGGATTGTGAGAAAATTCAAAACCCACGTTTGACTGCACGATCCCTCCAGAAAGATCTGGCAGACACTGGAGTTGTGGTACACTTTTCCACTATAAAGAGATACTTGTACAAATATGGTCTTCATGGAAGAGTCATCAGAAGAAAACCTCTTCTACGTCCTCACCACAAAAATCAGCGTTTGAACTTTGCAAATTAACATATAGACAAGCCTGAGGCATTTTGGAAACAAGTTCTGTGGACCGATGAGGTTAAAATAGAACTTTTTGGCCGGAATGAGCAAAGGTACGTTTGGAGAAGAAAGGGCACAGAATTTTATGAAAAGAACCCCTGTCCAACTGTTAAGCATGGGGGTGGATCAATCATGCTTTGGGGTTGTATTGCAGCCAGTGGCACAGGTAACATTTCACGAGTAGAAGGAAAAATGGATTCAATAAAATTTCAGCAAATTTTGGATGGTAACTTGATGCCATCTGTGAAAAAGCTGAAGTTAAAGAGAGGATGGCTTCTACAAATGGATAATGATCCTAAATACACCTCAAAATCCACGGGGGATTACATCAAGAGGCGTAAACTGAAGGTTTTGCCATGGCCTTCACAATCTCCTGACCTCAACATTATTGAAAACCTATGGATAGACCTTAAAAGAGCAGTGCGTGACAGACAGCCCAGAAATCTCAAAGAACTGTAAGACTTTTGTAAGGAAGAATGGGCAAAGATACCTCAAACAAGAATTGAAAGACTCTTGGCTGGCTACAAAAAGTGTTTACAAGCTATGATACTTGCCAAAGGGGGCAGTACAAGATATTAACTCTGCAGGGTGCCCAAACTTTTGCAGATGGCATTTTTTTGTTTTCTGTAATTTTGAAAGTGTAAATGATGGAAATAAAATCTAACTTTTTTTGACATATTATAAGAATGTGTAATCTGTAATTTGATGCCATTTGGAGATTTTTCCATCTTTCCTTGGCTTCGTTAGGCACATTAATACACATTTTTACCTGGGGTGCCCAAACTTTCGATCCCCACTGTACATAGTATACATATACATCTTGTGTACTCGACGCGTTTCACGAGCTCTGCTCGCTTCCTCAGGAGTTAAGGCATATACAAGATATCTAAAAAATAGTAAATAGCAGTAGAATATCACATTACATGGTGTTTGGGGTTAAGGAAAAAAGCATGTGGCCTCTATGAGGCACTCCATACTTGCGGAGAGTAAGTGACCATGGCGAGGCGAAAGGGTGACAGAGTGTGTGTTCTGAATTGCCCCATTGGCCATATGTATCAGGACAACTGTAATAAAGATATATATATATATATTGTGACAGCAGGAAGGTAAAGTCACCTGGTTGCATCCAGGGGGGTAGATATATTTCGCCCAGATTCAGGCTTTACGCCGACTTATACAACTAGGTAGAGAGTTAATGAAGCCCAGCTGAGACTAGTGGGCTCATTGATGACTCATACCTCTAGGGAGAGGGCTGGGCGTCGTGCAGACAGGGAGTTGATGAGACCAGCTGAAGCTTGTCAGCTCATTTAGGCCTCTATAAGAACTCCCAGCTTCATTAGATGTTAGCTCATGCCTGGAACCAGACCTGTGTGGACTGTCTAGGGAGAGTGAACCCCTGTGCGGTGAGAAAAAGCCTGTGTGGCTATTTGCTTGGACATTTAAAACCAGGGACTTAGGGACTAGGACAGCACTAGGCTGATCCCAGTTGTTAGTTAGGAAACCTGTATGTTTAGTCAGAGGTCAACTTGACCAGGATTTATTTTGGTTATGTTTCTTTTGCTTTGCTGTGTTTTGTCACTGTAAATAGAAAATAAACCGCACCTTTTTGATTTTGAAAACCACAACCTCCGTTTGCTGGGCCTGTTTTGTGTGGGGAGCCCATCCCGGGGGTCACACACACCCGCTGCCGAGCTAACCCCCTCACAGTTGGTGGAGAACCAGTGGCAGTTTTTTTTAGGCCAGCATGGAGGAGATACTGAAACAGCTGGCTCTAGCAAATGCCAATCAACAGCAGACAAATGCAGGTTTGCAAAAGAGCCTTGCAGCTCAACAACAGAGCCTTGCAGCCCAGCAGCAGACAAACGCAACTTTGCAACGGAGTCTGGAGGCTCAGCAACAAGCCCAGCAGCAATCTGAGGCCCGCTTCATAGACCTATTGCAGAGGCAAGAGCAGAGACTACAACAACAGATGGAAGCAGTAATGCAGCAACGTCCGCAGACCAGTGAGGAAAGCCGTCCCACTAATACCGCGTCCTTTGGGGTGAGTCGTTTATTGACAAAAATGACTGGAGAGGATGATCCAGAGGTATTTTTGACCACATTTGAAAGGACTGCGGAAAGAGAAAAGTGGCCTGAGGAGCAGTGGGCTGGACTGGTGGCTCCTCTGTTAACTGGTGAATCGCAGAAAGCTTACTATGACCTGGAGCCTGACCAAGCAAAAAACTATGTGATGCTAAAAGCTGAAATATTGGCAAGGCTGGGTGTCACCCTGGCTGTCCGGGCTCAGCGTGTGCATAACTGGACTTTCCAGCTTGGAAAACCCCCCAGGTCTCAAATGTATGATCTCATTCACCTGAGCAGAAAGTGGCTACAGCCAGAGACTTTGTCCGCACCAAAGATTGTGGAACGTGTTGTAATGGATCGGTTTTTGAGAGCTCTTCCTACTGCCATCCAAAAGTGGGTAAGCCATGGAGACCCAGAGACGGCCGATGGTCTTGTGGATCGTGTGGAGAAATACTTGGCTACAGAGAACCTGACGGCCTCTTCCAGAGACACTCGGACTTTCCACCCTAAGACCAGACCATCCCCAGGGGCGGATAAGATGATTCCAAGGGGTAAGGGTGGAGAGAGTGAGAGGGTGGGAGCTCTACCCCAAGTTTGGCGAGAACAGCCTGGGAAATCAGCAGCTCAAGAGGCGGCAAGAAGGATCGTTTGCTACCGCTGCCGGCAAGCGGGACATATTGCAGCAAATTGCCCGGTTGTGGAGGAACCCATGCAGTGTGACTTTCTGACGGGCAGACGTCAGTCGCTGTGTGCGACAGTCGCATGCACTGCCATTCGAGGAACTGAGAAACATTTATGCAAAATGTGTGTTAATGGTAGAAATGTTGTGGTATTGCTGGATTCAGGTAGCCTTGTGACCCTGATAAAGGCTGAGTTAGTTAAAACAGAGGTCTCTGGGAATAGCAAGGTAGCTGTTATTTGTGTGCATGGGGACACCCGAGAATATCCAGTGACTACAGTGTGTTTCGAGACCCCCAAAGGTACCCTCTCTCATCCAGTGGGCTTAGTATCTCAGTTACCGCATGACGCCATTGTCGGAAGGGATTTCCCGAAGTTCTGGGAACTGTGGGATGATCCTGAGCCCCCCACTGGTGCCCCTATGTACCAGGAATGTGATAGCCAGAACTCCCCTGAGAGTGGTGAGGACTCTCCGGAATTTCCCTTGTCAGTATTGGCAGGGGAGACTCAAGAAACTGGAGAGGAGCCCACCTCCTCAGACGAAAACCTACCGTCTGTGGAGTTTTCTGATCTTGAGGTTCACAGGGAAAACTTTGCCACAGAACAGTTGAAAGACCCCGCCCTAATAAAGGCACGGGAAAACGTAGTGAAAATAGATGGCGAGTTAGTGAACCCAGATAATACCTGCACTTACCCATACTTCAGCGTAGAGAAGGACCTACTGTATCGGGTGGCAAAAAGGGCAGAAGAAACCGTTGAGCAACTTGTGGTGCCCAAACCTTACAGGAAGTTGGTGTTGGAGTTGGCCCATGGGCACATTCTTGGAGGTCATCTGGGGACAGAGAAAACCCGAGAGAGGGTATTACAGAGATTCTATTGGCCGGGGGTGATGAAGGACATAGAAAATTATTGTTCCTCCTGCCCTGTGTGTCAGAGGTCGGCCCCGATGCCACATTTCCGTAGCCCGCTGGTCCCTCTACCCATCATTGAGGTCCCGTTTGAGAGGATCGCCATGGATTTGGTAGGTCCTATAATCAAGTCCGCTAGGGGGCACCAGTACATATTAGTTATAATGGACTATGCCACCCGTTATCCAGAAGCGATCCCTCTCCGAAATACCTCGGCCAAAACCATAGCCAAAGAGCTATCTCTTGTGTTTAGCCGGGTGGGTATTTGTAAAGAACTGCTTACGGACCAAGGTACACCCTTTATGTCCCGGGTTATGAAGGAGCTGTGTAAATTGTTCAAAGTGACGCAATTACGTACATCTGTGTATCACCCCCAAACCGATGGGCTGGTTGAAAGATTCAACAAAACCCTAAAACAAATGTTGAAGAAAGTGGTGGATAGAGATGGAAAGGATTGGGACTGTCTACTTCCTTATCTGATGTTTGCTATTAGGGAGGTGCCCCAATCCTCTACGGGATTCTCCCCCTTTGAGTTACTGTATGGGAGACACCCAAGAGGGCTGTTGGATATTGCCAAGGAAACTTGGGAAAGTGAGAGTTCTCCCCACAGGAGTGTGATTGAGCATGTCGCCCTGATGCAAGACCGAATTGCACAGGTAATGCCCATCGTGAAGGAACATTTGGCCCAAGCGCAGTTAGCACAGCAGAGAGTGTACAACCGTGGAGCCAAGACCCGTACCTTTTCCCCGGGGGATAGGATACTGGTACTTGTCCCTACGGTTGAAAGTAAATTCCTTGCCAAATGGCAAGGCCCCTACGAGATAATGGAAAAAGTGAGCGAAGTGAATTACAAGGTCAGACAACCAGGAAGGCGAAAGCCCGAACAGATCTATCACGTTAATCTGTTGAAAGCCTGGAGGGATAGAGAGTCCCTAGTCGCAGACACTTGGTCACCAGCTCAAACTGGTTGCGTGATTCCTGAGGTTGGAATCGCAGCCACCTTGTCACAACCCCAACAACAGGAGGTTAAGGAGTTTGTGCTTCGTAACAAGGAGGTATTCTCTGAGCTGCCGGGACAAACATCTGGGGTAGAGCATGACATTATTACCCCGCCCGGTGAAAGGGTGAAGTTAAAACCCTATCGGATCCCAGAGGCCCGACGGGAGGCAATACGGGAGGAAGTACAGAAAATGCTGAACTTAGGGGTGATAGAGGAGTCCCAAAGTGATTGGTCTAGTCCCATTGTGTTGGTGCCTAAACCGGATGGGAGCTGGCGATTTTGTAACGATTTTCGTCAGTTGAACAAAGTTACAAAATTTGACACCTACCCCATGCCACGTATAGATGAGTTGATCGACCGGCTGGGAACAGCCCGATACATGACGACTCTTGACCTCACAAAAGGGTATTGGCAAATCCCCCTGGCCAAGTCGGCCAAAGAGAAAACCGCATTTGTAACCCCAGACGGGGCGTTCCAATATAAAAGAATGCCGTTCGGGTTACAGAATGCGCCGGCCACATTCCAGCGGAAAATGGACCAGATGCTGAGGCCCCATCGGAAGTATGCTGCGGCTTACCTGGATGACGTAATTGTCCATAGCACAGATTGGGCCTCACATCTGCCAAAAGTGCAAGCAGTCCTGGACTCTGTTCGGGAAGCGGGGTTTACGGCTAACCCCAAGAAGTGTACCATTGGGCAGGAGGAGGCCAAATATCTTGGGTACACCATTGGGAGGGGAGTAATAAAACCCCAACTCAACAAAGTCGAGGCCATCCAGAGTTGGCCACGTCCCAACAGCAAGAAGCAGGTACGAGCCTTTCTGGGAATCGCTGGGTATTATCGGCGATTCATTCCCCACTTTGCTTCTAAGGCTGTGCCCCTAACCAACCTGACGAAGGGGAAAGGGTCGGTCATGATTAAATGGACCCCCGAGGCTGAGGCAGCATTCCAATTCTTGAAACAAGCCTTATGTAGCCAGCCAGTGTTGTACTCACCCGACTTCTCTAAAGACTTTGTCGTACAAAGTGATGCGTCAGATGTGGGGTTAGGAGCAGTATTGTCCCAGGTCTGGAACGGGGAAGAGCACCCAGTCATTTACCTCAGCAGGAAGTTGAAGTCCCATGAGGTAAATTACGCCACCGTTGAAAAGGAGTGTTTAGCGGTGAAGTGGGCTCTAGATTCCCTTCGGTACTATCTGCTAGGTAGGCACTTTGACATGGTTACGGATCACGCTCCGTTAAAGTGGATGGCTCAAAACAAGGAGACAAATAGAAGAGTGAATAGGTGGTTCCTGGCCCTACAGGAATTCAACTTCACAGTAAAGCATCGCCCTGGCGTTCAAATGGGGAATGTGGATGCTTTGTCTCGAGTACATGAATGCCTGATTGCTGGTGTTCCAACCCCGAGGTTAAAACAAGAGGGGGGGGTATGTGACAGCAGGAAGGTAAAGTCACCTGGTTGCATCCAGGGGGGTAGATATATTTCGCCCAGATTCAGGCTTTACGCCGACTTATACAACTAGGTAGAGAGTTAATGAAGCCCAGCTGAGACTAGTGGGCTCATTGATGACTCATACCTCTAGGGAGAGGGCTGGGCGTCGTGCAGACAGGGAGTTGATGAGACCAGCTGAAGCTTGTCAGCTCATTTAGGCCTCTATAAGAACTCCCAGCTTCATTAGATGTTAGCTCATGCCTGGAACCAGACCTGTGTGGACTGTCTAGGGAGAGTGAACCCCTGTGCGGTGAGAAAAAGCCTGTGTGGCTATTTGCTTGGACATTTAAAACCAGGGACTTAGGGACTAGGACAGCACTAGGCTGATCCCAGTTGTTAGTTAGGAAACCTGTATGTTTAGTCAGAGGTCAACTTGACCAGGATTTATTTTGGTTATGTTTCTTTTGCTTTGCTGTGTTTTGTCACTGTAAATAGAAAATAAACCGCACCTTTTTGATTTTGAAAACCACAACCTCCGTTTGCTGGGCCTGTTTTGTGTGGGGAGCCCATCCCGGGGGTCACACACACCCGCTGCCGAGCTAACCCCCTCACAATATATATATATATATATCTGAGTTAATGGGTAATGAACTCAAAAGTGACCTGTCGGTAGGTATATCATTGATGTTGTATAGTGGAGTAAGAGGAAATATGGACATGGATGCAAACAGAAGAAAAGGAAGGAAAGAAAGAAAAGAAAGGTGAAGAGAATGGATGAAAAAGGTGGAAGTGAAAACAAAAGGATAGAGAGGGGAGAGAAAAGAGAGGGGGAGAAGAGAGGAGGAAAGGAAAAGAAGGAAGCGAGCGGAGCTCGCGAAACGTGTCGAGTACACAAGATGTATATGTATACTATGTATCTCCAAAGACTGTATTGAACACATTTATGATTTAAACCATATGCTTCATGATGTCCTTATGCTCATTCATGGTTATGTTCTTGGAACTTTAATAAATTATAATTAAGAATTGGGTCCCCTTTGGGTCACGGGCATGATGTTGCCAATAATGAAGGGGGACTGTGTGTTTAACATTACCAAGCTTAATTAGATTAATATGTTCGGTTACCCTGGTTGTAAACGACCTGATGGTCCGACCAACATATTGTTTGCCACATGGACAAGTCAATAGATAGACAACATCGATTGTTGCACATGTGCAAAATTGTTTTATTCGATAGACTCTATTAGTCACTGTAGATCTAAATTCCTTATTAGCCTTTCTCCCCCAGGTGTTATACTGACAAACGAGACATTTTTTACAGGGGTAATAACCTGTCCAGTTGTGAAAAAATGATGGTCTAATCGAGGGATTAATAATAGTTGGAGCGATTTTTCTTTTAAGTGAGGGCACTCCTCGGTATATGACTTTAGGTCTTTCTGGTAAAAGTGAACCGAGAACTTGATCGTTCCTCAAAATACCCCAATGTTGTTCAAAGATAGCCTTAATTTGTTTGTGTTGTGTCGAGAAGGCTGTGAGGAATGACCATCTGAAATTGTCATAATTTTCTCGTTGGGGTTTGTCTGCCAACAGTAAAGTCCGGCTGGTGTTCAGAACTTTAATCAACTCATTGTCAACCTCTACGTGGTTATATCCTTTATCAATAAAGCTTCTCAGGACACCGGCTTGAATCTTAAAAGTTTCAATATCAGTACATTTCCTGCAAAGTCGCAGGAATTTACTTTTAGGGACTTACCTTAACCACGACTTGTGATGACAACTGTCTGTGAGTATATATCTGTTCCTATCCATAGAAAGGTCGGAACAGCTTTTTAATATCTCAAGATCCAAAAAATGTATTTTAGACTGGCTAAATTCATAGGTCAGAGAGATCCCTCTGTCATTCTCATTAAGCACTGAGAATAAATTCTCCAGAGCTTCAGAGGTGCCAGCCCATAGGAGGAGGATGTCATCTATGTACCTGGCCCACAGCTTTAACTGGGGGTAATCCATGGCATAGACGACATCCTCCTCCCACTTGGCCATAAAAAGGTTGGCTAGACTGGGAGCAAATTTTGCCCCCCATCGCCACAACCTTTTTGCTGTAAATAAAAACGGCCATCAAACCAAAAATAGTTGTGTTGGGTGGCAAACTACAACAAATCAATAATGAAATTAACTTGAGGTGCAGCAAGAGTGGCATCTCTTTTAAAAAAATCATGGGCAGCCTCCATTCCTCTTTGATGAGGAATGCAGGTGTACAGAGACGCCACATCCCCTGTGGCCATAATCAAATCAACTTCAAAAGTGATAGCAGATAAGCGTTTAATCACATCCTTGGTGTCTTTAAGATAGGATGGAGTTTTGCGGACAGACGGTTGGAGAAAAAAAATCTATATATCTGCCTATCCTGGAAGTAATAGAATCTATCCCACTTATAATGGGGCGTCCAGGGGGATGAAGGGGATCTTTATGAATCTTAGCTAAATAATAGATAACAGGGATTCGAGGGACCAAAGGAACAAGGAACAATTTTTCTTTATTATCGTCAGGAACGAGTATGGAGATCACGATGCCAAGAGGGCTGCCCTTGCGGCTGAGTGCAGCGTGCCCCTGGAGTTGGGGACAGGGAGCGCGGTGCCCACAGATGCACGGTTGGCCAGGTGCTTGCTTGTAGTCTGATGGGCTTAGCCACTGAGGGGTGGCTGCAGCAGGCAGAACTGAGCTGCATTGTGCTCAGATGAGCGGAGATACCAGAAGCCAGGCCTGGGGGTCATACACAGGTAGGTCAGTCCAGAACAGTTACAGGGGTGAGCCAAGGTCATACACAAGCAGGATCCAGATACAAGCCGAGGGTCAAGCCGGGCGGTCAGGAAGTAGAAGCAGAGTCCGGAAGCAGGCCAAGGGTCAAGACTAGGAGAACAGGAAGCGAGGTCAAGGCAAGCCGGGTCACAACAGATAGGCACGGATCAAGGAACAGAATCAAGGTACACAGGAGACTGAAGAGATAATCCAGCGCTGTCCATCAGTCACAGGCTGACTTAAATAGGGCCATTGGTGCCAGCGTCCATCACGGCACCTGCGCGCCGTCACGCACGCGCCGTCAATGCACGCTGATGCACGGCGCACCCTCGTGCACATCTCGTAACCCTCCGTGAGCATCCATTGAGGTTCTGGGCAACATTGCCAGTACTGTGACAGTCATGTCCCTGACAGTTATTTAAAATGAATGAATCAAAACCCTTAGCGATGAGACTGGTTAATTGTCTTTTAAATTTGGATGTCGGATCTAAAACATTTTTTTTCCTCATGTGATAATACAATACTACTCAAATTGAACAACCCTTGGCAGGTTATGTTCGCCTTCATTTTTCGCCTCTGACTCCTCCTCCCTCCTCTTGACCCTCTCTTGGTTCGGGACCCCTTTTTCTGCCATGGGGGTCCTCGTGAAAACCCTGATTAGGGCGAGGATTAGGATTTGGTTGTTGGTATTGTGAGGGGGTTAACTCGGTAGCGGGTGTGTGTGACCCCCTGGTTGGGCTCCCCACACAAAAACAGGGCCAGCAGACGGAGGTTGTGGTTTTCAAAATCAAAAGGTGCGGTTTATTTCTCTATGTACAGTGACAAAACACAGCAAAGCCAAAAAGAAACAAACAAAATAAATCCTGGTCAGTTTGACCTCTGACTAAACATGCAGGTTTCCTAAACTAACAACTGGGATCAGCCTGGTGCTGTCCTAGTCCCTAAGTCCCTGGTTTAGTAAAAGTCCAAACAAATAGCCACACAGGCTTTGCCTCACCGCACAGGGGTTCACTCTCCCTAGACAGTCCACACAGGTCTGGTTCCAGGCATGAGCTAACATCTAATGAATCTGGGAGTTTTTATAGAGGCCTTAAACGAACTGACAGGCTTCAGCTGGTCTCATCAACTCCCTGCCTCACGACGCCCAGCACTCTCCCTAGAGGTATGAGTCATTCATGAGCCCACTAGCCTCAGCTGGGCTTCATCAACTCCCTAGTTGTATAAGTCGGCATAAAGCCTGAATCTGGGAGAAATATATCTACCCCCCTGGATGCAACCAGGTGACTTTACCTTCCTGCTGTCACATACCCCCCCCTCTTGTTTTAACCTTGGGGTTGGAACACCAGCAATCAGGCATTCATGTACTCGAGACAAAGCATCCACATTCCCCATTTGAACGCCAGGGCGATGCTTTACTGTGAAGTTGAATTCCTGTAGGGCCAGGAACCACCTATTCACTCTTCTATTTGTCTCCTTGTTTTGAGCCATCCACTTTAACGGAGCGTGATCCGTAACCATGTCAAAGTGCCTACCTAGCAGATAGTACCGAAGGGAATCTAGAGCCCACTTCACCGCTAAACACTCCTTTTCA
This sequence comes from Rana muscosa, assembly GCA_029206835.1. Taxonomy (NCBI): domain Eukaryota; kingdom Metazoa; phylum Chordata; class Amphibia; order Anura; family Ranidae; genus Rana; species Rana muscosa. The sequence continues at coordinate 979,016,434 of CM055118.1, read as the reverse complement.
ACCGTGGCGTAATTTACCTCATGGGACTTCAACTTCCTGCTGAGGTAAATGACTGGGTGCTCTTCCCCGTTCCAGACCTGGGACAATACTGCTCCTAACCCCACATCTGACGCATCACTTTGTACGACAAAGTCTTTAGAGAAGTCGGGTGAGTACAACACTGGCTGGCTACATAAGGCTTGTTTCAAGAATTGGAATGCTGCCTCAGCCTCGGGGGTCCATTTAATCATGACCGACCCTTTCCCTTTCGTCAGGTTGGTTAGGGGCACAGCCTTAGAAGCAAAGTGGGGAATGAAGCGCCGATAATAACCCGCGATTCCCAGAAAGGCTCGTACCTGCTTCTTGCTGTTGGGACGTGGCCAACTCTGGATGGCCTCGACTTTGTTGAGTTGGGGTTTTATTACTCTACCCCAGATGTTTGTCCCGGCAGCTCAGAGAACACCTCCTTGTTGCGAAGCACAAACTCCTTAACCTCCTGTTGTTGGGGTTGTGACAAGGTGGCTGCTATTCCAACCTCCGGAATCACGCAACCAGTTTGAGCTGGTGACCAAGTTTCTGCGACTAGGGACTCTCTATCCCTCCAGGCTTTCAACAGATTAACGTGATATATCTGTTCGGGCTTTCGCCTTCCTGGTTGTCTGACCTTGTAATTCACTTCGCTCACTTTTTCCATTATCTCGTAGGGGCCTTGCCATTTGGCAAGGAATTTACTTTCAACCGTAGGGACAAGTACCAATATCCTATCCCCCGGGGAAAAGGTACGGGTCTTTGCTCCACGGTTGTACACTCTCTGCTGTGCCAACTGCGCTTGGGCCAAATGTTCCTTCACGATGGGCATTACCTGTGCAATTCGATCTTGCATCAGGGCGACATGCTCAATCACACTCCTGTGGGGAGAACTCTCACTTTCCCAAGTTTCCTTGGCAATATCCAACAGCCCTCTTGGGTGTCTCCCATACAGTAACTCAAAGGGGGAGAATCCCGTAGAGGATTGGGGCACCTCCCTAATAGCAAACATCAAATAAGGAAGTAGACAGTCCCAATCCTTTCCATCTCTATCCACCACTTTCTTCAACATTTGTTTTAGGGTTTTGTTGAATCTTTCAACCAGCCCATCGGTTTGGGGGTGATACACAGATGTACGCAATTGCGTCACTTTGAACAATTTACACAGCTCTTTCATAACCCGGGACATAAAGGGTGTACCTTGGTCCGTAAGCAGTTCTTTACAAATACCCACCCGGCTAAAAACAAGAGATAGCTCTTTGGCTATGGTTTTGGCCGAGGTATTTCTGAGAGGGATCGCTTCTGGATAACGGGTGGCATAGTCCATTATAACCAATATGTACTGGTGCCCCCTAGCGGACTTGATTATAGGACCTACCAAATCCATTGCGATTCTCTCAAACGGGACCTCAATGATGGGTAGAGGGACCAGCGGGCTACGGAAATGTGGCATCGGGGCCGACCTCTGACACACAGGGCAGGAGGAACAATAATTTTCTATGTCCTTCATCACCCCAGGCCAATAGAATCTCTGTAATACCCTCTCTCGGGTTTTCTCTGTCCCCATTCACACAAATAACAGCTACCTTGCTATTCCCAGAGACCTCTGTTTTAACTAATTCAGCCTTTATCAGGGTCACAAGGCTACCTGAATCCAGTAATACCACAACATTTCTACCATTAATACACATTTTGCATAAATGTTTCTCAGTTCCCCGAATGGCAGTGCATGCGACTGTCGCACACAGCGACTGACGTCTGTCCATCAGAAAGTCACATTGCATGGGTTCCTCCACAACCGGGCAATTTGCTGCAATATGTCCCGCTTGCCGGCAGCGGTAGCAAACGATCCTTCTTGCGGCCTCTTGAGCCGCTGATTTCCCAGGCTGTTCTCGCCAAACTTGGGGTAGAGCTCCCACCCTCTCACTCTCTCCACCCTCACCCCTTGGAATCCTCTTATCCGCCCCTGGGGATGGTCTTAGGGTGGAAAGTCCGAGAGTCTCTGGAAGAGGCCGTCAGGTTCTCTGCAGCCAAGTATCTCTCTACACAATCCACAAGTTTACCGGCCGTTTCTGGGTCTCCATGGCTTACCCACTTTTGAATGGCGGTAGGAAGAGCTCTCAAGAAACGATCCATCACAACACGTTCCACAATCTCCGGTGCGGACAAAGTCTCTGGCTGTAGCCACTTCCTGCTCAGGTGAATGAGATCATACATTTGAGACCTGGGGGGTTTTCCAAGCTGGAAAGTCCAGTTTTGCACACGCTGAGCCCGGACAGCCAGGGTGACACCCAGCCTTGCCAATATTTCAGCTTTTAGCATCACATAGTCTTTTGCTTGGTCAGGCTCTAGGTCATAGTAAGCCTTCTGCGATTCACCAGTTAACAGAGGAGCCACCAGTCCAGCCCACTGCTCCTCAGGCCACTTTTCTCTTTCAGCAGTCCTTTCAAATGTGGTCAAAAATACCTCTGGATCATCCTCTCCAGTCATTTTTGTCAATAAACGACTCACCCCAAAGGACGCGGTATTAGTGGGACGGCTTTCCTCACTGGTCTGCGGACGTTGCTGCATTACTGCTTCCATTTGTTGTAGTCTCTGCTCTTGCTTCTGTAACAGGTCTATGAAGCGGGCCTCAGATTGCTGCTGGGCTTGTTGATGAGCTTGCTGCTGGGCTGCAAGGCTCCTTTGCAAACCTGCATTTGTCTGCTGTTGATTGGCATTTGCTAGAGCCAGCTGTTTCAGTATCTCCTCCATGCTGGCTTAAAAAAAACTGCCACTGGTTCTCCACCAACTGTGAGGGGGTTAACTCGGTAGCGGGTGTGTGTGACCCCCTGGTTGGGCTCCCCACACAAAAACAGGGCCAGCAGACGGAGGTTGTGGTTTTCAAAATCAAAAGGTGCGGTTTATTTCTCTATGTACAGTGACAAAACACAGCAAAGCCAAAAAGAAACAAACAAAATAAATCCTGGTCAGTTTGACCTCTGACTAAACATGCAGGTTTCCTAAACTAACAACTGGGATCAGCCTGGTGCTGTCCTAGTCCCTAAGTCCCTGGTTTAGTAAAAGTCCAAACAAATAGCCACACAGGCTTTGCCTCACCGCACAGGGGTTCACTCTCCCTAGACAGTCCACACAGGTCTGGTTCCAGGCATGAGCTAACATCTAATGAATCTGGGAGTTTTTATAGAGGCCTTAAACGAACTGACAGGCTTCAGCTGGTCTCATCAACTCCCTGCCTCACGACGCCCAGCACTCTCCCTAGAGGTATGAGTCATTCATGAGCCCACTAGCCTCAGCTGGGCTTCATCAACTCCCTAGTTGTATAAGTCGGCATAAAGCCTGAATCTGGGAGAAATATATCTACCCCCCTGGATGCAACCAGGTGACTTTACCTTCCTGCTGTCACAGTATTCATAGGCTGACTGGTCATACGCAATGATCTTGGAGTGGAGAATATCGGTTATAGAATTGGAATGATTAGTGGGATAATCGTAATATCTAACGGGTGATCCCCTCTGATGGGATGACCCCATCTGATATGATGTCTCCCGTTCATGATAATAACTGTCATAGTTAACTGTCCTCTCCCACCCCTTCTATTAGAATAATGTCCTCTGCCTCTTTGTGTGTTCCTGGGGGTATGTACACTCTGAGGTCGACCTCTTTGAGACTGAGGAATATCCTTAGGAAGTAAACTCCTACCCATAGAAGGTTTAGGTTGGGTCTGGTAGTCAGTCAGAGGCGCTTGAGCACCTATATTAGAGGTATTAACCTCCTTAGTTTGATCCTGTACTGGAGGTTTCTGCCAACTGAATACCTTACCCGCCCTATAATCCCCTATATCCTGCAAATATTTTTTATGTTTTTTCACTTTTTGATCTCTATCTTCCTTAATCACTTGACTTGTCCATGTGGCAAACAATATGTCGTTTGGACCATCAGGTCGTTTACAACCAGGGTAACTGAACATATTAATCTAAATAACCTTGGTAGTGTTTGTTAGGCCGCGCGTTAGACCACTTCTTCTATCCCTTAGAGCCTAGGCCGGACCAATGGGTGTATGGATGTGCTCTCTGACCGGTCGGGTAATCAAGACACACACACACACAGGATTTTGGTGAATCAAGATTACAGTTGGTGTATTCAAAGCTCTGCATACTTATAATCCTACAACGGGGAGTCTCCTCGCACAGTCACAAATAAACAGAGTGTATTGCAAAAAACATGAAGTTACAAGACATATCTATCAATAGCTATTATAACATATTCTGCCTAGAAAGAGAGGTCAAGGGTTATACAGTAATATCTGTCTTTTCTGCTTAGATGCAAAGCTGCAAAAATATGGGTGCTAAGTTCTAACCATAATCCAGGCGTTGAGCCAAGCTAAGTCTGATGGGTTCTCAAACCAGTTAACCACAAGACATCCTGTTTTAACTTGTAATATTAACTGTTAGCCTTTTAAAATCATACTTAACTACAACTCTATAGAAATATGTATATACTCGTTTGATAATGTTAGAAATATAAAAGACCCTCTATTTACCTTACAGTGTTAAACACACAGTTTCCCGTCATTATCGGCAACATCATGCCCGTGACCTAAAGGGGACCCAATTCTTAATTTTAGACAGATTTATTTCCCCATGGAGGGGCGGGGCCAATATCAGAGGAGTATCCAGACTGGCAACTATATTGCAGCAGTGTTCCCTTTATTGTTGTATAGTTTTGTCACAATTTATATACACAACTTGAATACTAACATGGATGTTTTCGACTATCGTGCATCACGCATAGTCAATACAGAAGGAGTGTTTGTTGCAACTGGCAGCGACATGGAAATTGGAGGTTTATTTTTAAGGCTTAAGAATATGTGTGTCAGAACTCCATCTCCAATGGGACCTTGTGTTTTTAGAACAATATGTGACAGAACATATGGTCCCAACACAGGGTGATGGACGTGAGGACGTGACGCTGGCATCCAGAGGGAGGGGCCTGACTGTGCTGTCCAGGCAGCTGTGAGAAGTGCTCCGGAAAGAACCATGGCGGACCCGCAGCGTGAGAGGCTGTGAAGCCGCACATGATGCCCATGCCATCCCGCCTGATCGGAGCCTGTGTGTTTGCCAGTGGAAGCAGGGGAGAAATGCTGGAACTAGCGGGACTGAAACCCCACGCCGATGCCCCCCCCCCCATTTTGCTCCTTCCACTATAAATCGCCGGGACAGCTGTAAACGGCACAGGACATTAAGGAAGCAGCCCGGAAGATCTCTGGAGGAGAAAAAAAAAACAAAGATTCGGATGACGGCATGAGCAGAGAAGAGGAAAAGGTATGCAGTCAGCTGCCACCTATTAGACTGTTATCAGACTATACCAAGCTATTGAGTGTGATGATGTGCAGTGCTCGTGCCGAGTCTTCTTTGAGTTTTTCCTGATTTAATAGGCAGCTAAACATACGGATATCTGATGCCCTCAGATATTAACTAATTAGATTACCAACATTGTATGTCAAATAGCCGGCTCCCCATATCAAGAGACACAAGCACTAAGTGTATGGCTGACGGGATAATGTATTGACTGTATAATGATTTGAACAGTCATTTACCAGGCCTCTGGGAAAACGTTGAAAAGCTTTGAAAGGTGGACTGAAAACTGGCTATTGTATTGTATGTATACCCTTCCAACTAGATAAGTGATACCCGGCAATTTGACCACCCAAGACAGGCATGTCCAAAGTTCGGCCCGCAAGCCAATCGCGGCCCGCGTTCCGGTTTTGGACGGCCCGCCTGAACATTTTGACATGTATGTCTTTTGTGGCCCCCAACCAATCCTCGAGCGCCGGGGGCCACAAAAGAAATGGCTCTGAGGAGAAAAGAAAAGAATCCCCAATGGTGAAGTATATAAGGTAACGGGAATTTATTTTAAATGGTAATGCTCTTACATTAAATAAAAAGATAAAAAGCGTAGTGATGTGGAGCGGCGCATTCGCCGTCTTACTCTGAGTCCGGGCACTTCCGGTCTGCGGTACCTCTCGATCTCCCTACGGCGTTACGTCACGCACCTCCTGACTTCTTCAGGGGAACCTGATTGGCTGTTGAGGTAATGTTTATATATGTGTATACCGGAAGTTGTTTTTCGGCCATTTTCTTGTAGCCTAGTTTATGTGTATGGATGCCGCCATATTACTAGTGTCATGAAAAGGCAATTTCAGCGATGTTTGTGTTATATCTAGCTGAGTGTTTGTTTTCCATATTATTCATTATAAAAACTCAGGATCATAAGTGAAATCTGTTCTGCCATGAGAAATAGCATGAATTATGCCATGTATCCACACCCACAGTTGGCCGACTGTAAAATGCATCATGGAACAATACAATGCATGCCATCCTAAAATGACAGATAACCATCCTTGAGCCACTAGAATTTTAATCAAACCGTTATTATTATTTAATACATCTAAAAATAGATTACCTATTTGCAACATATCCCGCTTTTTCCTTTTGTGCACAGGCACTTGGTTATGGATTTATTGATGTGTATTATATACATTTTTTGGTCCACATGATTGATATCTATCTGCACGTTTATTTGATTGAATTTATATATGCACATTTATATTAGTTTGTATTTATCACTATTTGTGGGTTAGCTTATAGCGCGAATACACATTTTTTTATTCTAGTGCATACAGGAGTATTTCCTGTTTACACAGGAACAGGAAGTCCATCACAGGAGGCGGGACTTCCGATTAAAGAGGCAGCCGATAAAACAGGAAATTCTCCTGTATGTTTGTCGGCGCTCGTCCCGCCCCCTCCCTGTCTCCTCCAAGGCTGTAGATGTCCATGAATCAGGCTGCAATGGTGAGTCTGCATTCATGGCAAGGGGGGTGCTGTATTCATGGCAAGGGGGTGCTGCATTCAGGGCAACGGGGGTGCTGCATTCAGGACAATGGGGGTGCTGCATTCAGGACAATGGGGGTGCTGCATTCAGGACAATGGGGGTGCTGCATTCAGGACAACGGGGCTGCTGCATTCAGGACAACGGGGCTGCTGCATTCAGGACAACGGGGCTGCTGCATTCAGGACAACGGGGCTGCTGCATTCAGGACAACGGGGCTGCTGCATTCAGGACAACGGGGCTGCTGCATTCAGGACAACGGGGCTGCTGCATTCAGGACAACGGGGCTGCTGCATTCAGGACAACGGGGCTGCTGCATTCAGGGCAACGGGGCTGCTGCATTCAGGGCAACGGGGCTGCTGCATTCAGGGCAACGGGGCTGCTGCATTCAGGGCAACGGGGGTGCTGCATTTATGGCACTTGTGAGGCTGTATTGATGGGCAGTGACCCTTATTTTGATTTACAGTTCTTTATTTAAAATTAAAGATTTTTTAAAGTGAATGTGCGTATTATACTCTGATAAATACGAACACACTTAGACCGAATTTTAATGGTTCACAGAATGTCAGGCAAAATGGTCGGCCCTCGCGCATGTTCACTTCATCAAATCTGGCCCTCTTTGAAAAAAGTTTGGACACCCCTGACCTAGGAAAAGCCGCAGGATGGGACTGACCACTTCAATACCGGGGCTTTTTTTACCACTTCAATACCGGGCCTATTCTGGCACTTCTCTCCTACATGTTCAAATCATCATTCTTTTGCTAGAAAATTACTCAGAACCCCCAAATATGTTTTTTTAGCAGAAACCCTAGGGAATAAAATGACGGTCATTGCAACTTTTTTTTCTTGCACTGTATTTGCGCAATCATTTTTCAAACGCCTTTTTTTTGGGAAAAAATGGTTTCATGAATTAAAAAATAACAAAACAGTAAAGTTAGCCCAAGTTTTTTGTAAAATATAAAAGATGATGTTACGCCGAGTAAATAGATACCTAACATGTCACGCTTTAAAATTGCGCACACTCATGGAATGGCGCCAAACTTCGGTACTTAAAAATCTCCATAGGCGACGCTTTAATTTTTTTTACAGGTTACCAGGTTAGAGTTACAGAGGAGGTCTAGTGCTAGAATTGTTGCACGCGCTCTAACGCACGCGGCGATACCTCACATATGTGGTTTGAACGGCGTTTACATATGTGGACGGGACTTACGTGTGCGTTCGCTTCTGATCGCGAGCTACCGGGGGACAGGGGCGTTTTAAATTATTATTTTTTATTATTATTTTTTTTTATTTTACTGAATTTTTTTATTTTTACACTTTTTTTACATTTTTTTTTTTTTTTTTATCACTTTTATTCCTATTACAAGGAATGTAAACATCCGTTGTAATAGGAATGGTGTGTGACAGGTCCTCTTTATGGAGAGATGCGGGGTCAATAAGACCCCACATCTCTCCTCCAGGCTGGAAAGCATGAGATTGTGAAAAAAAATTCACGAATCTCATGTTTACTAGCCTCAATGGCGGCTTTGTTTACATCTGAGAACCCGGGCGTGACGTCATCACATCGCGCCCGGGCCTCCGACGGTCATAGAGATGACTGGTGACTATCTGGTCACCAGTCATCTCTATGGTTCACCTCCGGCGCCGGACGATTCATTCTCCGGGCCCCTGATGGCACGGGAGAGCCCGGAGAAGCAACGGATGGTGGTGGGAGGGGGGGTGTCCCCTCCTGCCGCCTATAAGAACGATCAAGCGGCGGAACCGCCGCTATGATCGTTCTTATGGCGCACAGAATCGCCGGCAGAAGAGAAGGATATCTGAATGATGCCTCTGCAGGCATCATTCAGATATCCCCCCACAAAGCCCAGGACGTCATATGACGCCCACCCAGGATGGGAGATCCCATCTGTGGACGTCATTTGACTATGGCTGGGTAGGGAAGTGGTTAACACTAGGACCTGAGTGGAGTGGAGGAAATATAAGGAGGGGAGAGAAGAGCAAGGGGACTGTGATTGTGTATAAGTAAACCAGCTCACTGTGGAAAATGTACATGGACGTATAATCACCCAAAGAAGTATACCAAAGGGCTACCATTGGACTTACTTGCTAAAACTGTTAAAACGCATTTAGCCCACAGAGCCGTGTTTAAACACAGAGACAGTGAAATAAAGCAATAGGCTAGAAGAGCGCTGATATGTTGCCCTCATAGATCTGCAATTAAAATCTGTCATTACAGAAACCCCTTGGGTTAGAGTACTTGCATATTGAGTATCTTCCCAGTACATAAAGCAACCGGATGAAACATAAATCAGAACCCGGAAATTCGCAGAGGTTCCCCTGTAAAATATTACACTTGCCAACTTGGCTCTCGGACCGGCGGTCCGTAGAGTTTACGTGCCCACCTAGTGGCACGATGCCCATGTAAATACAGTAACCGGCCTGAAATATAAACCAGAGTATAAAAGCTGGTAGATAAACCCCACTTGGGACTATCAAACAAAAGGGACTACAGTAAGACACACGTTCCTTTATTGTACAAAGGGGCAGGTGTAGGACTCTGGACCTATATATCCCCATACGTATGGTATAATAATCTATTACAGTGAAATATAAAGCTGGTCTCTACTCTGCCTAACCTCAGAATCTCCTGGAGTAAGTACTTTGCCCAACATAGGCTCGTGGACTGCCGACCTGAGAAAAAGACTTGACAAAAAATAAACACAGAAAGTTAAAATATTAGATCTTAAACTGGGGAAGCCTATAAGCAACTAACAAAAACAGCATGAGTAAGACTACGAGTAAAACCACGAAGGGGAGTGCCCCAAAAACCCCTAAAAACAGCGTAGCATCTAGCACAATTAAACAATACATGACCCAGAAGGCAAGCCCAAAAAGCCCAGGAATAGGCAAACAACAGCAAGACAAAATGGATAAGAAAACTGATTAAAAAAAAGAGCACTTCTAAAAAAGTAGGGGACGCATTAGATCAATCCAGAGATGATCTAACAGAGAGTGAATTAGACATAAGTAGAGCGGATGAACATTGAGCAGATGCACAAATTCCAACAAAGGGGGAAATGAACAAGATGCTCATGAGATTGGAAAACGCAATCAAGGCAGAAATTAACACATTAAGAACTGACCTAGGGAACCTCCTGACAAGAGTAGAGGTGATGGAAGAGAGAACAGATAAACATGAACAGGAAATAAATAAATTAAAGGAGCAAGTTAAATTAACGCAACAAAACCAGAGGAAAATCTTATACAGATTAGAATCGAAACAGAAGACAAAACCTGAGAATCCGCTCGCTCCCAGAGAAAAGAGGGGAAGACCTGAGGAAAATTGTGAATACAATCTTTAACCCCCTGCTGGACAAAGGAACAGAGGACTCCCTTAAGATCGAGAGAGTACACCGGGTTGAAAAACCCAAAAACGCGGAAGCTGAATGGCCGAGAGATATAATAGTGAGGTTTCGGTTCTATGAAGAAAAAGCAGAAATCTGGATGAAATTAAGGGGAAAACCACCTATACAGTACCAAGGAACTGAGTTACAAATTTTCACAGATTTGGCACCAGAAACACTTGCAAGGACGCGATACTTGAAACCATTCTTGGAGCAAATGCGGGCACAGAAAATTAAATATAACTGGGGATTCCTGGCCTGTCTTATAGGCCAAAAAGAAGGAAGATCAGCCAGATTAAGGTTCCCAGAAGAACTAGCAGGATTTTGTAATAAACTTTATTTAGAGGTGTCAGACCTGCCAGGTTGGGTCGAGAGAGACTATGAGGCATAAAAAGAAGAGGACCCTATGAAATCGATTGACAAGACTGTAGAATAATCCTTAAGAATTTTTTTTGAAGGGGGAAGTGGAGGAGGTTGGGGGGAGGGGAGAAGGAAAGGGGGTGGGATGGGTAGGGAGGGCTGAAAAATGGTCACTGGGGCCCTGTATGGCACCGTCGGCATAGCCCTCTGCCCCCCCGCCTGAGAGGGTGGGGCGGGCGGCACGGTCGGAGTCGCACCTCAATACAGGAGAACCAGTGGCGAGGGTGGAAGTTGGGGCCACTAATGGTTCTGAGGCCAGTGATGGGCCAAGAGGGGGGTGGAGGGGAGGAGTGGGGGGATGGGATGGGGAAGGGGGCGGGAAGGGAGGTGGGGGGGACTCGAAGGAGGGGAGAGGAGAAAGGGAGGGGGTGAAGGGGAGGGGGTGGGAAGGGGAGAAGAGAAGATACCTCTTGTATATCACAGGTAAGATTGGTAAAACTCTGATGTAGACAGGGAAAGTGGGCCCAATATAGAAAAACAGAGAAAAAGAAGGGATGACAATACATTTTATGACTTACAATGTAAGGGGATTAAATACCCCTACCAAGAGGCATAAGATTTTAAAAGAGCTTAAACAGTTCAGAGTCGAGGTAGTCTTCCTGCAAGAGACCCATTTAACACATGAATCAAACATAAAGTTATTTTCCTCTAATTTCCCGACGTGGTACTATGGAGACACAATAACAAAAAGAGCAAGGGGCGTGGCAATAGGGTTTTCTAAAGAAATGCGGTTAAAATTGGAGGCAAGGATGACCGACCCGGAAGGAAGATTTCTCTTCCTAAAGGGTAAATTATGCGACATGAAATGCACATTGGCAAACATCTATGCCCCCAATAGAAACCCCATAAAATACCTAAATGACATCCTGGGAAAGTTGAAGGATATGTGATCTTGATGAGTGACATGAATTTCTGCATGGATCCCAAAGTAGATAGTACGTCCCGTGTGCAGGGGACAAATAACGCACAACTAAAAAAGTTAAAAATGCATAGGTGTCAAATGGTTGACATATGGAGGACTCACCACCCAAAAACACAAGATTACACGTTCTACTCCCCTGTACATGGGACATACTCTAGGATAGACTATATATTGGTAGATCATAGATCACTGGAGAAGGTAATAGAAACGAGCATAGAAATATCCACGTTATCGGATCATGCCTCAGTAAGAATGAAAATGAAAGTACCCGGGAATCAAAGACAACCCTGGCGATTAAACGAAAAGCTACTTCGAGACGAAGAGGGATCAGAAACTGTGAAAAAAGAACTATAAAATTACTTTTCAATAAATGATACAGAAGGGATAACAGGGGCAACCCTATGGGAGGCTCATAAAGCCTATATTAGGGGGATTTTGATATCTCTAGGGGCGAGGAAGAAAAAAGAGAGAACAAGGAAAATTAAAACACTAATTGAAGAAATATTTGAAGTCGAACAAGAACACAAAAAACACCAGGGTCAACATCAAGTGCTGTATCAAAAGTTAGTAATTAAAAGAGAAGAACTAAAGGACCTAATGGAACAAGAGACTAAAAAGACAATAAACAAAATAGCTAAAGAAAGATATCAGTGGGGAAATAAAACCAGTAAACATCTAGCTAAAATGTTGCAAAAGAAAAAAACAAAAAACAATATATAAAAAATCCAAAACAAGAAAGGAGAAACAGCATATGCAACAAAGGATATAGCGGAAATTTTTAAAAACTACTACGAGGGGCTGTATTCCGTAGAACAGAAAGGGTCTCAGACAAGGGATAAAAGAGATAAAATAAAGGAATTTCTAGAAAATGCTAAACTACCCAAGATTAATGATAATGAAAGATCGATATTAGACAAACCCATAACAGAAGAGGAAATAAATAAAGCTTTGACAGGTTTGGCTCCAGGGAAAAGCCCTGGCCCCGACGGGTTTACAACGTACTATTTTAAAAAATATAAAGAGATATTGACCCCGAGGCTGTGTCAGTATATGAACGGGCTGGGGGCTGAATATAATATGTAAATGGTGAATTACTGCGCTAGTCCTTGTGTTATAAAATATATATTGCTGCAACTTAATATGTGAGACACACACGATATAACAAAATTCAAAAGCAAGAGCCCCTGGAAGACGTCAATTTTGACGAAACGGCGTAGGGTAAAGCGGCGTGCTGACGTCACCGCGTACTGCCAGTCCCAGAAGTCACGGGCTGTGATCGAGAGCCGGCCGGCTCAAATTTTATACAAACTGCCTATTACCATCAGATTAACTGTAAGTGTAATTCTTTTATTTTGAATAAATGTTTTTATGGAATTACGCTATGGTGGCATCCCCCTTTTTGTATGCATGGAAATGAACATGGATGTTGTTGCGGAGCCTTTGGTTGGGAATCACTGACGGCACATCAAACATCAGGGTGCAGAGACCCAGGGCTGGGGAAATAGCCCCAAGCGTGTACGGTCTCCTTAAAAAGAGCTCTCGCCCTCTGGTAAGCAGCAGCATATCATTGGTGGAGGATCCTTCTGTCATACTATCATCACTTCTTCTTGGGTGTTTGTTAATTATCACCTATGAGATTTGGGTGGAAAGGACTTCAAACAATCTATTTTACATTTCCACTAGGAATTATATGGTGACATTATCAGATGGGAGGAAAGTTCAATTAGTTCCTCATATTTTTTGATATCTGAAAGAGACTTTGGAACATAAGTACTCATCAGGTCACTTTATTGTTTCTTTGAGTTGGAATTCTCACGTTTTTTCACATTTGTTTTTATACGTATCACTACATAGAGAGAGGTCACATCCTCATTTGTATGTATATACATCATAGAGTCATTAATTTTGTTATTCGCGCAGCTTATTGCTTTTGAATTCCGAATATAATATGGGCAGGGAGGCATTGGCTGCTACGATTACAGTAATCCCAAAGGAGGGGAAAGCGTGCACGCTCTGCTCCAGTAATAGGCCCATATCGCTGCCTAATGCAGATATAAAACTTTATGCAAAAGTATTGGCAGAACGGATGAAAGGCCTGATGACCACCCTGATCCACCCAGACCAGGTGGGATTCATTCCAGGAAGGGAGGGGAGGGATAATGGGGTGAGAACGTTACTCCTACTCCAGAAGATAAAAGAAAATGGGTCCCCAGGTCTATTCCTGTCGATAGATGCTGAAAAAGCCTTTGACAGGGTAGATTGGGGACTCATGATACAAACATTAGAAACCATGGGAATTGGACCAAGAATGACCCAGTGGATCAAAACACTATACCATCATCCTACTGCATCAATAAAAATAAACGGCACGCTCTCCCCCCCTTCGAGATGAAAAATGTTTGTGTTGTCCTTGGAGCCCTTACTTGCTACAGTCAGAAATAATCCCGACGTCAAGGGTATTGGGGTAAGAGAAGGACACAAACTTGCAGCTTTTGGGGACGATGTATTATTTTATATAGTCAACCCTAGGACCACATTACCCAATTTATTAAAGATACTAAAACAATACAGTGAAATATCACATTTCAAAATGAATTTAGTTAAATCCGAGATCCTAAATATCAATATAAGTAAGCAAGAAGAACGGCTTCTACAGAATAAGTTTAACTTTCCCTGGCAGAAGGAACTAAAATATCTAGGTATAAAATTTGCAAATTCAATGCAGAAAATTAGATTTACTATAAACCCCTACTAGATGAAATAAAAACTGAAATAAAAAAAAAAATGAATAGACCAATATCATGGATAGGACGTATTAACACCTTAAAGATGTTTTTTCTACCAAAGATCACGTATAAGTTCCAGATGTTACAAGTGGCAGAATTTTTTTTGATATTAAAGCGGAGTTTCACCCTAAATTACAAGACTATATCATGCTGATCATCCCACCACATACATCTACATAAGCCAAAATATTTTTTATTATGTGTTTACAATACCGTATATTCGATGTATAAAAGTTTGACTTCCGGGGTTTTCTCCCGCGGGAGTAGGCGTCTCCACTCTTCCCCAGCGCCGCAATGTCTCCTGGGAGGACGGCGTCATGCTTCTCAGGAGACAATGCGGAACGCCGTCCAGCGAATGCCATCACAACGGGGCGTGTACTTTCAACGGCGTCGACCGTTGTGATGGCAACCATTCACCGCTTCCAGGAAGTCAGTGCTTGTGGGCTTCACAATGCCCACAAGCAAAATGGGAAATGACAGCATCGGGTTTTATAACTTTATCTTATCTAAGAAAACGGACGGGGGATGCTTTTTGGCACTGTACAAGTGAGTACATACTTGTAATCTAAAAACCATTGTATGCAAACGAAAAAAAAAAAGATTGGCCGCGGAACCTCCGCTTTAAAGCAGGAAAAAAAATGGAGGGTTGGCAGTCCCCGATATTAAAAAAATACTACAATGCAGTGGTGATGTCTCGAGTAGTTGAATGGGTCAAAGACAAGCAAGAAAAAGGTGGGTAAATATAGAAAATGTACTGTCTAATGCACAACTAGGAAGTATAATATGGAACCCCCCCACAGTTTAGAGCACTAGACGATAACACTCATGCACTGACACGGAATGCACTTAAAATTTGGGATATGATGTATAAACAAATAAATAGGGAGTATAATTCACCACTCATAGCACTGGAGGAGAATGAATACTTTGCACCGGGGAAAAAGATAATTGGAGGAAATTGGATAAAAAAGGATAAGGCACAACTAAGAGATATATTAAAAAAAGGGGAAATCACGTCACTTCAAGAGTTAAAGCACAAGGAAGACCTAATGGTGATAAATAAATGCCGATATCTCCAGCTGTACCATTTTATTAAGAATTTACCACAACCAATCAGATCAGGAGAAGAGCTGACTCCGTTGGAAAGGTTATGTACAGCGGAGAGTACAAAAGTAGTATATCAAGGCTATACAAAATAATGTTAACCATGGACGAACTGGATATACCGCCATACATAAAAAAATGGGAAAAGGGAACTGGGGTCCCAAAGGGATAAAACTACTATAGGAAAAATTTTGAAATTGACCCATTCTTCTGCTGCAGACATTAAAACTGCCGAAATTAACTACAAATGTTTAACAGGGTAGTATGCAACCCCCGATAAAACTAGTAAATTCCAACTGGGTAAATCGGCAGACTGCTGGAGAGGTTGTAAGGCAGTAGGAACAATGGCACACCTTTGGTGAGATTGCCCCAAAATTTAAAAATACTGGGAGGAAATCTTACGCCTGATAAAGGAAATTACTAAAACGCTGTTAAACGCAGCAAACAGACTCATCCCCAAAAAATGACAAGAGATAGAAAGCCCCTCAATCTGGGAATGGATCAACTCGGTAGAAGAAACATACTGTAACGGCACCCCAAGTATGAAAGGGGTTAAAGCTGTTAGGATATTCCCTTTCCAACCACACGACAGCCACCAGACACTCCAACCAGCCGAATAAGACCCCATACAAATACTTCTCCCTCCACAGACGAGACAACCACTCTGTTTGAGGTTTCCAACTTGTCTGACAAACTTTAATGACAAACTTCAAGTTTTATACACACAGAGAGGAGGTTCTTACATTCTCCTCATTTTCTTCTCACAATACACCATTGACCAGACCTAATTTACATGAGCTAATTAACTACAGCTGATGACTCAGACACATGACCTTTAGGCTAGCCTCACTGTCTCCCAATACACATCTGACATCTTAGCAGACAACAGGTGAGGTCATTAGCTAATCCCTTTACATCTTAAATGACTATGCATAACCTTTATGTTCCCCAGACTGTCTGTCTGCTATTTACAATACACACACGTACAGAGTTAATTATCACAATGAAAGATCCTCAGAAGCCATCCTAGATTCATTTACATCACACAGGCAGGGGGCTGGAGGTGGTGACATTAGCATCTAACAGTATGTGTCCCAACATCATGAAGGAGTCACTTTTCAGTTAACCTGTTGAGTTCATAATCAAACAGTAGATAGTTATTTACAGATATCCTAGGGAATATTGTGGAAAAATATCACTATCCCATTTTAAAGCAATCCAAGACATATTCTTAATGTCCATTATTTTCTTGCTCACCCTGTGCCCAAAGTGACCCCTATCACACATACAATATGGAAGGCCTAAAGTTTAGTATAGAGGAGAAAAACATAGGGATTAGAGATGAATGGGATCACTGGATAGAGTTCAAAAAAACATGGAGCTACATGGAGAATCTAAGAGTCTAGACCCATATTGCGAATAGAGCACAAAGATTAAAAAAAAAATCATTGAAAGAACAAGTTAAATATCAAGAGGAAGAGGGGGGGGGGGATAGGGAGGTTTTGGAATGGGAGGGGGGGGGGATAGGGAGGTTTTGGAATGGGAGGGGGGGGGGATATTCAGGTTCAACATATGACATATATATATATATTTTTTTTTATACTGTGGGAGATAAGCTCGTGGGGATCACCTTTTTACAGAATGAAGGTCAGCGTACAGGCAGTTTCTTTAAAACCTGGCGTATTGCCAGCTTTATTTACAAGTGGTTTGCAATAGTCATACAAAATAAACAAAACAGTAAAACAAATCCTTGCCGTCCGGCGCTAAACTATACAGTAACCGCTCTCTATACGGTGAGGGGCTGGTCCCCGTCACCCACAAAACACAAGTTGAAGTAAAGCAAACCTTTTTCTTTCAGCCCAGATCAACAGCGCTCCTCTTACTCAGATTCCCTTCTGAGTCTCAGGCCAGAGCCATGCTGTGCTCTCTTCCTGGATCTTTAAAGCCCAGCTGCCTATGGATTCCAGTGAACCTGAATATCCGGACCGGAACCCAGCCAACTACAGAGGCTGGAAAAACCTGGGCCGGATTCTGGTTCAGTCCCTTACAATGGACCGAATGCGAGGTGAAATGTAGCGATTATCCTGTATCTCACCTCGCATACCGTCACATATCCTCCCCCTCTGCTCAAGCCCCTGCGGCTGAGCACTTGACCCAGCCATACAGTGCACGCGGGAGAGGGCATCAGCATTATTCTGGAGTTTGCCCGGCCTGTGCTCAACCATGAACTTAAAGGGCTGTAAAGCCAGGAACCACCTTGTCACACGGGCATTTTTCTCCCTGTTGTCACACATCCACTTCAGGGGAGCATGGTCAGTGACCAGCCTGAACGACCTCCCGAGTAGATAATACCTCAGGGAGTCTCAGGCCTCGTACACACGGCCGAGATTCTCGTTGAATAAAACATGTCGTTTTTTTCGACGAGATTCTTGGACAAGAAACTTGTCCCGGCCGAGTGTACACACGCTCGTTTCAAAGAACCCGCGGTTCTTTGAAAGGAGTGTACGCGGTGACGTCATCGACTACGTCGAGCATGCGCTCGTCACATTCGATGCCGTCGCCGCCATCTTGGTATACCCTACGTATGCCTAGGAAGCTACCGCGCATGCGTCGAATTCATTTCGAACATGCGCGGGCTTCCGGGCGGACAGGTAAGTGTACACACACTCACTTTTCTCGTCGAGAAACATGCCGAGGAGAATCTCGACGAGAAAATAGAGAGCAGGTTCTCTATTTTCTCGTTGAGGTTTCTTGTCTGTTTTCTCGACGAGAAACCCGATAGCAGCGTACACACGACCGATTTACTCGGCAATGCCTCTCTGCCAGCAAGTTTCTTGCTGGTTCTTGCCGAGAAAATCGGTCGTGTGTACGAGGCCTAAGGCCCATTTAATGGCGAGACACTCCTTTTCAACAATGGCATAGTTCCTTTCGTGCTTGTTCAGCTTCCGGCTTAGGTATACAACCGGGTGCTCCTCACCATTCCTGACCTGTGACAGTACAGCCCCTAGGCCCACCTCAGAGGCGTCTGTCTGTATGACAAACTCCTTTGTGAAGTCCGGGGTCACCAGCACCGGTAGTGCACAAAGGGCCTGTTTTAATTTTTGAAACGCCTTCTCGGCCTCAGTGTTCCATTTGACCATGACCGACCCTCTGCCCTTCGTCAGGTCAGTCAGAGGGACGGCAATAGTGGCAAAGTCAGGTATAAACCGTCGGTAATACCCCGTAATGCCTAGGAAGGCCCGAACTTGTTTCTTGTTTACGGGTTGGGGCCACTTTTGAATTGCCTCAATTTTATTGGTCTGAGGCTTGACAAGTCCCCGGTCAATAACATAGCCCAGGTACTTGTCCTCCTCCAGGCCTATGGCACACTTCTTTGGGTTAGCCGTGAGGCCTGCTTCTCTAAGGGAATCTACCACCGCCTGTACCCGGGGCAGGTGCGATTCCCAATCTGGGCTGTGGATGACCACATCGTCCAAATAAGCAACCGCATACAGGCGATGTGGTCTTAAAGTTTTGTCCATCATTCGTTGGAATGATGCAGGGGCCCCATGCAGACCAAAAGGCATCCGCTTGTACTGAAACGAGCCCTCAGGAGTGGAAAAGGCAGTCTTCTCCTTGGCCGATTCCGATAGCGGTATTTGCCAATAGCCTTTTGTCAGGTCTAGGGTCGTTATATAGCGAGCCTGTCCCAACCTGTCCACAAGTTTGTCGACCCGGGGCATCGGGTATGCATCAAACTTGGATACACTGTTAAGTTTTCGAAAGTCAGTACAAAACCTGATAGTGCCATCAGGTTTTGGGACCAGCACTATGGGGCTCGACCACTCACTGTGGGACTCTTCTATCACATCCAACTCCAACATGTTTTTAATTTCTTTCGCGACCGCCTCACGCCTGGCCTCTGGGATTCTATACGGCTTCACATTTACCCAAACCCCTGGTTCCGTCACTATGTCATGTTGGATCACGTTGGTCAGTCCGGGTAAGGTGGAGAAAAAGTCTCTATTTTTATGCACAAACACCCTAACATCACTTTGTTGTGCCACGGACAGGGTATCCGTGATGGGAACGTCAGGTGTCACGGGTACCCGGTCGGTTGGAGGCGGGGACGTGGCCAGTAAAGTCTCTCGGTCCTTCCAGGGTTTTAAGAGATTCACATGGTAAATTTGGTGTGGTTTCCTTTTCCCTGGCTGGTAGACTTTGTAGTTTACCTCCCCCACCCTTTCGACAACCTCGAAGGGACCCTGCCACTTGGCTAAAAACTTACTTTCCACCGTGGGGACCAATACCAACACTCTGTCCCCAGGGCTGAAAGTACGGACCCTGGCACTTCGGTCATAGACCCTCCTTTGGGCCTCCTGGGCTCGCTCCATATGTTCTCGCACCAGGGGTAGGACAGCTGCGGTTTGATCCTGCATCAAGGAGACATGCTCTATGATGCTTTTATATGGGGTTGCCTCACCTTCCCATGTTTCCTTGGCTACATCTAGCAGTCCCCTGGGATGCCTACTATACAAGAGTTCAAAGGGGGAATAGCCTGTGGACGCCTGCGGAACCTCACGTATTGCAAACATGAGATATGGCAGCAAAAAATCCCAGTTTCTCCCATCTTTGTCGACCACCTTTTTCAGCATACTTTTCAAAGTTTTATTAAATCTTTCGACCAGACCATCCAATTGGGGGTGGTAGAAAGAGGTACGGAGATGGGAGATTTTGTATAACTCACAAAGCTCCTTGGTAACCTTGGACATAAAGGGGGTGCCCTGGTCGGTTAAGATCTCTTTTGGGATCCCCAGTCGACTAAAGACATGGACCAATTCCTTGGCGATAGCCTTAGCAGAGGTATGGCCTCAGGATAGCGAGTCACATAGTCCAGGATCACCAGAATATGCTGGTGACCGCGGACAGATTTCACAACCGGCCCCACCAGGTCCATGCCAATCCTCTCAAAGGGGACCTCGATTATTAGCAGAGGAACGAGGTGGCTGCGAAAATGGGGAGACGGTGCCGACATTTGGCACTCGGGGCACGATTCGCAGTACTCCTTGACATCTGCATGCAATCCGGGCCAGAAAAATCTCTGGGCGATTCTCTCCCTGGTTTTTTCAACACCGAGATGCCCCCCCATTACATGACCATGGGCCAGGTCTAGCACCACCCTGCGGAAGGGTTTGGGGACTAGTAGCTGTTCTACCTCGTCCTCTCCATGTTTTATCACTCGATACAATAAATTGTTTTTAATTGCCATGTAAGGGAAAGACACCACCCAGTTAGGATCCACCGGTTCCCCATCCAACATCTTAACGTTTTCTCTGGCTCTCATGAGGGTGGCCTCTCGTAATTGCTCGGTACAGAAATCCTCTCTCCTGACCTCTAAATCGGGTACCACATCTTGGCTACTCCCAATGTCAGGGTCAGAGGGGTTCTCCTGTTCGTTACCCTCAGGCTGGGAGCTAGCTTCCAGGTCCTCCGGCTCCCCAACCATGACAGGGAAAGGAAGAGGGTCTCCGGCTTCCTTGATCCCACCAACAGCATCCCCTTCCCTTTGGCAAAAAGGGTCTGGTGAGAGTTCCCGTGCTTCTCCAGCAGGGGGAGCTCTATCTACCAGCCTCCCTTTGCTCTCTCATAAATTCCAGAAATGGGGAAAATCTCTTCCCACTAAAGCTTCATGAAGCAGTGAAGGTACCACCCCCACTGAATGTGTTACACTGCCCCTGGGGGTATCAACCTCAACCACCGCTGTCTGGTAGTCTTGAGTGTCCCCATGGATGCAAATTACCCCAATAGTACTGGGGTGTAGTTTTGTGGCGTTCACACAATCACTCCTGACTAGGGTCACCACACTACCAGAGTCTAGCAGGGCTGTCAGGGGCTTTCCATCCACTGAAATAACACACATCTGTCTTTCAATGCGACTCTGACATGATGCAGTACATGCGACCTGTGCAAATAAAGAAATGCATCTTTTCATATGAGCATAATCACATTGCATAGGTTCATCATTTATAGGACAGTTCGCAGCAATATGCCCTAATGCATGGCAACGGAAACATCTTATATGCTCAACCCCCAGTCCTCTCAACAGTCCCAAAGACCTTCCTGGCTGCTTTGGCCAGTCTCCAGGTCTAGGAACCACAGTCTCATCAAATCTCCCCAAGCTCTTGGACCCCGGAACAGTCTTACTAAAACCGCCAGGAGATCTTGCACCCCTAGACACACCGAAGTGGGGCGTAGATGGATTCACCAAGTCCTCAGTAGCACTGTACCTCTCCACTAGGTCGACCAGTTGGGCTGCAGTTTTGGGGTCGCCCTGTTTGACCCACTTCCTCAGAGCAGTAGGGAGTGCACACAGATACCTGTCCATTACCACACGCTCTACGATCTGCGGGCCTGTCAAGGCCTCTGGCTGCAACCACTTCTTGGTGAGGTGGACCAGGTCAAACATTTGCGAACGGGGTGGCTTGTTGCTGGAGAAGGACCACTGATGCACCCGCTGGGCTCGGATTGCCATGGTGACACCCAAGCGTGCGAGTATCTCCGTCTTTAGAGTCTCATAGTCCTGGGCCTTATCGGGTTCTAGGTCAAAATAGGCTTTTTGGGGTTCTCCTGTAAGAAATGGGGCCAAGAGACCTGCCCACTGCTCTTTTAGCCATCCTTCGCGGACAGCAACTCTCTCAAAAGTTGCAAGGTATGCCTCAATATCATCAGCAGATGTCATCTTTTGTAGGTGATAGGATGCACGTATCATCTTTGCTTCCACTGGCGCAGGAGGTGCGGACTCCTTTTTCAGTTCTAGCAGAGCCTCTGCGAACTGCCGGTTCATCTCCTGCTGGGCCGCCTGTTGAACTGCAGCAGCGTCCTGTTGTGCTGCCTGTTGTGCTGCGACTTGGCGGCTAATCTCCTGCTGAGCCTCCCGTTGTGCTGCAACGGCCTCTGCGACTTGGCGGTTGGTTTCCCGCTGAGCTGCATTGGCCTGTAGCAGGGCCTTTAACATTTCCTCCATCTTCAGAAAGTGCCCGCTGAATCCACCACGTGTGGGAGATAAGCTCGTGGGGATCACCTTTTCACAGAATGAAGATCAGCGTACAGGCAGTTTCTTTAAAACCTGGCGTATTGGCAGCTTTATTTACAAGTGGTTTGCAATAGTCATACAAAATAAACAAAACAGTAAAACAAATCCTTGCCGTCCGGCGCTAAACTATACAGTAACCGCTCTCTATACGGTGAGGGGCTGGTCCCCGTCACCCACAAAACACAAGGTGAAGTAAAGCAAACCTTTTTCTTTCAGCCCAGATCAACAGCGCTCCTCTTACTCAGATTCCCTTCTGAGTCTGAGGCCAGAGCCATGCTGTGCTCTCTTCCTGGATCTTTAAAGCCCAGCTGCCTATGGATTCCAGTGAAACTGAATATCCGGACCGGAACCCAGCCAACTACAGAGGCTGGAAAAACCTGGGTCGGATTCTGGTTCAGTCCCTTACAATGGACCGAATGCGAGGTGAAATGTAGCGATTATCCTGTATCTCACCTCGCATACCGTCACAATACTCAAAGTGGAATGTTGTAACCTGTATTTATTCATTGATAAAATAAAATAAAGAATATATTTAAAAAAAGAACATATGGTCCTGCGGAGTCTTAGATGGGATATTCATCCACAGCAATGGGAGGCGGATCTCGATTCCTGGTTTAAATATTTTAATGAGGCTGGTACTAAATTTTTCAATTTCCTCATTACCAGCAAAAGAAGTCGCCTCTGTGTCTTAGATCGAGAGATTAAGGAATTAAAAGAAGGTCTACGCATGTCTATAATTCCTTGTCCTCCAACCTCCAGGCCCATTTGATTAAGGAAAATAGAGATCAAAAAGCTAAAAAACATAAAAAATATTTGCGGAAGATAGGGGATTATAGGGCGGGTAAGGTATTCAGTTGGCAGAAACCTCCAGTACAGGATCAAACTATGGAGGTTAATACCTCTAATAAAGGCTCAAGCGCCTCCGACTGACTACCATACCCAACCTAAACCTTCTATGAGTAGGAGTTTACTTCCTAAGGATATTCCTCAGTCTCAAAGAGGTCGACCTCAGAGTGTACATACCCCCAGGAACACACAAAGAGGCAGAGGACATAACTCTAATAGAAGGGGTGGGAGAGGACATAGAGGGAATCACAGTTTTTCATCAGTCTTGGCCACATACCATCAGTCCAAAAACCGACGGCAAAAAATGACGGGACGTACAACACGTACGACGGGGCTATAAAAGGGAAGTTCAAATCTAATGGCGCCACCCGTTGGGCTGCTTTTGCTGATTTTGTGTTACCGGGTGATAGTAAAAGTTTGGTGAGAGCCGTTTCGCGCTTTTCAGTCTCCGTGCTTTTCAGATCGTTTCCTGGTGTTCAGTTTGTGCTTGTGGGTTCGTATTTGTTATTCAGTGCGTGCAGTCAGGTCGTTACTGCTTTGCAGTGCCTTCTTGGATGTCCGTTTACTGTTTTTCAGGTCGTTCTTCTCAGGCCTTGCTGTTCCACGGTGCGTTCTGTTTGAGTTCGTTCTGACCAGGCGACCGGTTTAAGACCATGTTTGAAGTGCGTTCTCGTTCTCGAGCTCGTGCTGGCTATGGACTTGGTGTTGCGGTTAACACTGTAACCCGAGTTCAGTCCGTGAACAGGGTGAGGAGGAGTTCATGGACCAATAATTGGTTGCTACAGCGTGACCAATTCTCTCATATGTCTCTGCTGTGGGAAATCCATGAGAATAATCCTGATGATTTCAGGAATTATCTCAGGATGACGGACCCCGTTTTTCACCGTCTGTTGGATTTGCTGTCCCCCTATATCACGAGGCAGGACACTGTGATGCGCCAGGCGATCACTGCCGAGCAGATGCTTATTTCCACGTTGAGATACCTGGCGACTGGGAGAAGCTTGTAGGACCTCAAGTTCACAACAGGCTCTCGGGATCATTATCCCTGAAACGTGTTCTGCCATTATTCGGGTCCTGCAGAAGGACTATGTGAATGTAAGTTTTTTCCTTTAACATCATATTATATGTTTGGATTGTTTGCTAATGTATTTTATTTCTTTCCTCCTTCCCAAATTTGCCTGTTTGTAATATCCTGGGAATGTCCCCATTTTCCCCATGCATGTTTTTTCCTCTAATGCCTACATGCCTATTTCCCTTCACTAACCTCTCCAGCATGCTATCCTGGTCCCAAACACAGCTAGCCTAGTTTGTTGCTCCTGTTTTTTTGGGGTCAGTGCCTTCCTAGTTTTGCACCCCTCCCCCCCCCCCCTAAAATGTGTACAAATGTTTTAGTTCTCATTAAAGTTCAGCAGAGTGGTAGAGCCTTTATTTTGTGCCCCCAAAATCACCTCAACCCCCCCCCTTAGAATATTTTCTAATGTCCCCTCAGCGGGTGTAAGTCACCTGCTAAGTGGGCCTTCTTTTTTGGGCATGAAATCCTCCCTTAAATAATAATGTTAGCCTGATGTTTGTCAACAATGTCTTTTTGTGTAATCTGTTTGCACTGTAAACTGAAAACGTACTAATGTCTTCTTTTTGTTTGACTCCACAGTTTCCTTGCACATCACAGGAATGGCAGACTGTGGCTGATCAATTTGCCCAGCAGTGGGACTTCCCCAACTGTGGAGGGGCAATTGATGGCAAGCACATCCACATAGTGCCACCACCCCGTTCGGGGTCATTCTATTATAATTATAAAGGTTTTAATAGTATTGTGTTAATGGTGGTGGTGTCGGCACGGTATGAGTTTCTGTATGTGGACGTGGGGAAGAACGGCCAGATGTCCGATGGCGGAGTATTCGCGCAGACAGAGTTTGCTCAACGTCTGCACTCTGGGGGTCTTGCACTGCCTCCAGATGCAGACAATGTGGAAGGACTACCGTTTGTGTTCATCGCGGATGAAGCCTTTGGACTGGGACCACACCTGATGCGGCCGTTTCCCCAACGCACCCTCACCCCGGAGAGGAGGGTTTTTAATTACCGGCTGGCCAGAGTCCAGAGAGTTGTGGAGAATGCCTTCGGGATAATGGCCAGCCGATTGCGCCTGTTTCAGACACCAATCCATATGGCGGAATACAAGCTGAACCACATTGTTTACAGTTGCTGCATCTTGCATAACTTTCTCAGACATTTTTCGCCAACATATGTGTCAACAGTTGGGCCTGAGGCTGGTCCATCCGAGATGACCATTATGACCGGCCTGGACACTGCCCGTACTGGCTTGGCCCCCCAAAGTGCCCGTGAAGTACGTGAGAAATACGTTGAGTACTTCACGGGTAGGGGGGCCATCGCAATGCCAGACCATTTCTGACCTTTTGTTTTTTTTTAATAAAATCTTATTATATTTCCAAAAAAATTGTTTTGTCATTCTTTTTTTTTTTTGGTTGATGTGTCTCCCAGGTTCTTGTAGTGCCAAGTGTATTTGTCCTTAGTAAATAGCCACAATTGTCACTATAAAAAGCATTGATTTAGCTTTTTCAGAACTGCTATTGAGCATAGAAAGAACAAGCCACACCTTTTTTGAGTGTCCCAATAACGTTTTACTCTGTGCACCACATTTTTTTTCCGGTTTTATAGAAATACAATGTCGAAAGTTTAACCTCCCCAAATTTGTTTGTTTTATTTGGAGGTTTGTTTTGCAGAAACATGCATGGGTCAAAATAGTAAACATTTGTCCAAAAAAGGAGATATAAAAATTCAACGTGAAAAGGAGAAACAGGAGATGGGGTGATGTCACCCCAAATGTGAAGAACCCCACTTTATTTTTGTGTCTCAAATGGGTATTTTCCACATGATCCCATGGCTAAGGTAAACATGTGCTATCTGCCATCCTGGGGGATCAATGGACGTGCTTTGGGTGTTCAAACCCTTCCTCTCACCTACTTGAGTAGGGAGGAAGAGCTTGCACCCCCAAAACAGGGGCATAGATATCCTGTGACGGCAGATAGCACATGTTGAGTCACTGTGTGCATCTTCACATTTGGGCTGGTGGGAATACCAGTGCAAAATTTTAAGGGCAAAAAAAAACACAAAAACAGGGGGGGGGGGTCAGACTATTCACCCCAAAATATTTATAATGTTTTTATATTTTTGCTCAATCACATTAATTCTATTTCTCATAATGTCCATTTCGCTACTACATTCCATTATTTCTTGAATAATTATTTGGGCACTAGCCTTCGAGAATGGAGGATTTGGAGTTCCTGACACACCACCACGTTCATCCCCTAAAAACAAAACATAAATTAGAAATATGCAGGCCTACATCTGTATTTACCTTGAAGTTGTGGTGACAGACACTGACCTGTTGTGGTGATAAGCTCCAGGTCTCCTTCCTCCACCTCTCCTTCCTCCACCTTCACTTCCTCAACATGCTGATCGTGGGGTGCTTTGGGATCTTGGGGGTGTTTATGTGGTCTGCGCTTCCTCGTCTCCTCAGATTGGTGTCCTCCCAGTCTCCTCTCCCCTATGGGAATGGAAAAAAAAAGGTATCCTTTAGCACACAGAGATTTGAGGGCAGAAATTGTATACATTGATTGGAAGTGGGGTGCAATTGATATTTGGGCCTGAGTTCCAAGATGAACACATGAGATCTTGAGAACTCTACTAAGCTGCATGCTTTTATTTAGGGGCCTAAAAAACACACTTGGAGAACCACCAAGGTATCCACTGGAGCACCTGTGTGTGACACCCTTAAAAATGTGGCCCACACTATAGTATATTGCTCCGGAGCAAAAAGCTGTGTAACCAACTGCTTGAGTGTCATCTCCTTTACCCAGAATCCAGTTTAGCCTTTCATTCACATTCTACTTTACTTACAACAACATCATCTAGCCAAATATGTGTAGAAACGTTGTTTTATTAAAATGAGGCATGACCACATGTAGTTTACGTGGATATGTGCCAAACATGTTTTGGGGAAGACGATCAAGTGTTTACTACGAAACATTACCAAATAAGTGGTCCCTCAACTTAACATAAAAGTTGCCATTTGCAAATGTGAAACCAGTCAAGCCAAGCACATGGAGCAAAACATGCAAGAATACATATTACAATGTGAAAGAACACAGTAAAAATAAAAGCTTACTTTTTTCAATGCTTTTGATAAGCTTCCTATACTGCTCCGGCTCCCTCAGCTTCAGGTCAGACCACCTTTTACGGAGCTGCCCCTTGGATAGAGAGTACTCGCCACTTTGTCCATTATTTGAGACTTCCTGAGATTAGGGGTGTCGTATGGCCCATGCTTCCCATCGTAATCTTTCCTCCGCAGGATGTCCACCATCTCCGCCATCTCAGCAAATGACATATTAGTCGCCTTGTATCTTTTAGTCCTGGATCGGGACATTCCCGCCTCCGGGCTTTCCTCGTTGGTACTTTCTAATAAAGAAGCCACCTGTGTGACCGACATGTCGTCATATCCCACTGTGCGCCGAACCTGAAGGGGCGGGGAAATGCAGGAAAAGACCGTCATGGGCGGGCGATGCAGGCGGAGTTACACGCATGCGCAGGGTATAAAATGGGAATGAAGTTATTAGGGTTGCGCGGAGTAAGAACGAGCGGAAGTCCATAAAAGACCACAACTAAGGTAAGAAGGGAACTTGAGCCTGCAGTGGCCTATAATGGTTCATGATTGTAAAGGCCAATATTGGGATAAGTTGAGAAGAATGGAATCTGACCTCTCATGTTTTTTTATGTGTTTTGAACTTGCAGACAGTCTACAATGCATAAACTACGTGAGCCGGATATCATGTTGGTTTTTATTGAAAAATATAAAGAACTCCGCAACCTCTGGGAACTAAAACATCCAGATTACCACGAGTGGTGTACGTCGGGCAACAATTCAAAAATTAGCGGATTATATGAAGCCCTGGGTCCCAGAGGCAGACTACAGTATGATGAACAATACGATAAACAATATGCGGAATGCATATAAATAAAAATACACTGAATACCGCGCTTCCATGAGATCAGGAGCAGCAGCAGACAATGTAGTACAGCCCAAGCTGTGGTACTACAAGCACCTGCAATTTCTGGAAGACCAGGTTGAGGCCAGGGAATCAATTTCCAGCCTTCCCTCAACCCTTCCTTCCACCCTTCCACCCTTCCCTCCAGCGTTCCTTCCACCCTTCCCTCCAGCGTTCCTTCCACCCTTCCCTCCACCCCTGCAGAGGTGGAGGAGGAGCCACCTGTGCTTGAAGAGCCGGATCTTCGCATCTTCAGCCAGGTATAGTATTTTAGAACATAATTATTGGCCTCAAAGTACTATTGTGATAAACTTGATTTATTCTCCCAAAATGATAACATCCCCCCCCCCCCCAAAAAAAAAAAAAAACGGGGACATAAATGATTGGTAAAGTATCTAAAAAGAACGGGGACAGAATGAAACTCTTTGCTAGTTTTCAAACTAGCAGATTGCACCAGTCATGAGATCAAAATTGTGTGTGATTGATTTGATTCCCCAAAATATCTAACTATGTGCCTTTTTTCTACACAGGATGAGGCCAGCCAGGAGGAAGAGGCGCAGGAATGTGGCAGGCAGGAGGAGGCAGGGGTGAGTGTCAGCCAAGAGGAGGCAGGGCCAAGTGGCATGCAGCAGGTCCCCAGGCCTAGTGGCAGCACAGTGTCACAAGTGGCTCCCCTCCACATCAGACCTAAAAAAAATCGTAGGATGACACAGGTGGAGGCGGAGTCACTCAAAATGATCCGTGACGCTGCTGCCATCATGAGGGCCCCCCTCAACCCTGTGGAGGGCTTTAGTACGTACGTGGCAGACAAATTACTCCAAATGGAAGCGGGACAACGTGCCCTCTGCGAGAACATTATCTACACAGCCGTACACATGGGGGGGAGGGGACATCTGACTGAGGCCACCCATCTCTCACATCAGGCCAATCCTTCTCCTTCTCCTCCTCCTCCTGCCACATTACCACCCACAGTGGCATGGCCTGCAAGGGTGCGTGGACGGGGCCGTGGAGGGAACGCTGCAGAGAGGCGTGGAGGGAACACTGCAGGGAAGCGTGGAGGGAAGTTTACCGGGAAGAGCAGGAGGTGATTCCCAGGCTTCAAGCTGCTCTTCCAGAAGTTGCAGTTTGATGGAGTACCACAGCTTGGGATGATGTATGTCTTTGGCTTCTGCTCCTGATTTCATTATGTTGTTTATCTTATTGTTCATCATACTCATGTCTGCCTTTGGGGTCCAATGACTTCATATTTTCCGCTAATTTTTGAATTGTTGCCCTTCGTTTTTTATTTTATATTTTTTTTTTTTGCAAATATAAGCTTTATTAAATTTTTATACTTGGGGTAGAGCCCCAGAAAATACAAAAGTAACTCAAAACAAGGAAGGTCGCAGCCTCCTGGGTATACATTATATTGAGTAGTGTTATACAACATTGCATTTCAGGTGTTCGTTTAGTCATCCTAATATTGCTATGGTCCAACGGGACATCCAGTTCACCCCAGTGAGTGTCTTGCCTCCTGAGATCTAGAGGAAGCACCCTATGTAGAGCTCCTGTTGGACACGTTAGAGTCTGCGGCCAAGATAGAGAGAAGGACAGTAGCAAAAGCAAGATGCGGATAAGAGAGAGGTGTTGTGGGGAAGGGAGGGGGGAGAGGGGGATGGGTGGGGGGGGGCAGGTGGGAGTGAGGGGGGTGGCGTTTCTGGTATCTAAATCTGTTGCTCTATTCAAGGAGGATCTCAGGTTCCGAGAAGGGCTTCACCTTCTTCCGAGTAGATAAACATGTTCCACATAGTCCAAGTCTTTTTGTAAGCTTCTTGTCTGTCTTGGGCTGTCAGTATCAGATCCTCCATTTTATTTATATCCTCCACTTTCCGCAGCCACATTGCTGCGGTCGGTGGATTTTGTTGTTTCCAGAGTATGGGGATGCAAGACTTGGCAGCGTTTGTCAGGTGGCGCAGTAGGGACTTTTTGTATGTTCCTGGGGAGAGAGTCGATACATGTAGTAGGAAGAAAGCTGGGTCATTCGGGATCTGGTATTCTGTGAATTTTTGGGATATAGTTCGGACCGCTGCCCAGAATGTCACCAGCCTGGGGCAGGACCAAAATATATGAAGCATTGTTCCCCTTTCTTCCCGGCACCTCCAGCATAGCTCGGAAGTGTCTGGGAAGATCACATGTAGGCGGCTGGGTGTTAAGTACCATCTCGTGAGAATTTTGTAATTTGTCTCCTGTATTTTCGTGCATAGGGAAGACTTGAGGGAGAATTGTATTATGTTTTGGATTTGGGGCGCCGTGAAGGTGCGGTTTAGATCTGCTTCCCATTTTGCGATTCCCGGGAGGTGGGGTTGCTGAGTTGGTGTATTTAGGAGTGAGTACACTTTTGATAGGACCCGGGGTAATGGTTCTGTCTCTGAGCAGTATTCTTCGAATGTAGTCATGGGTCTGGAGTGATTACGTGGGTTTAGGGTTGTCTGAAGAAAGTGATGCAGTTGTGCCGCATTCCAGAAGGAAAGTTGGAATGGGCCTGTTGGTTCCATGAGTTCTGGGATGGAGGGCCATCTATCTCCTCTCACATATTGAAAAGCTGTTGTATGGCCGGAGTCCCGTAGCGTCCTAAATTGTGTGGTTGCTGTCCCTGGGGAAAATTTGGGATTCCCCAGGATTGGGGTTAACGGTGACATTTTAGTTGTCAGGGAGTATTGTAGTGCTGCTTGTAGGCCTTGGCGGAGGGTATTGCCTATTAAAGGGTGTGATTTTGTCTCTGACGCTAGTGCTTCGCTACACCACATCGCTGTTTTCAGTGGGGCAGCCACCTGCTGCTGTTCTATTTGTGCCCACAATTTAGATTCTTGGTGGCGGCTCCAATCTATAACTCTGCTTAAATGTATTGCCTGGTAGTATCTTTTTATGTCCGGTAGCGCTATCCCTCCCCTGTGTTTTGGCATTGAGAGTTGATTGCGTGGGGTCCGTGGTTTTTTGTGTGCCCAGATGAAGCGGGTGAATAAGGCTTGCACCTGTTTAAAGTATGAGGGTGGTATTTTAATAGGTAAAGCTTGGAAGAGGTATAAAAATTTTGGAAGTATGCACATTTTCAGCAAGTTACATCTTCCAAACCATGAGTGAGTTCCCTTGTGCCATGAGTCTAAGAGGAGTTTTACTTTTGTTATTAGAGGGGGGAAGTTCTGGTCATATATGCTGGAAAGGTCGGGCGGGATGTTTGTCCCTAGGTAGGTCAAGGAGGAGGACGTCCACTTAAACTGAAAATTTGATCGTACAGTAGGGATCATATGTGATGGTATTGATATTGCCATTGCTTCTGACTTAGAGAAGTTTATTTTTAAGTTCGCTAACTTCCCGTATGTTTCAAATTCCCTAAGAAGGTTTGGTAGGGACACTCCCGGTTTGGTTAGTGAAAATAGCAAGTCATCCGCATATGCTGATATTTTGTGCTGCGATTGCCCGATAGTCACTCCCTGTATGTCGGGGTTTCGTCTGACTGTGGCCAAGAAGGGTTCCAGGGAGAGGGCAAACAAGAGAGGGGATAAAGGGCATCCCTGTCTTGTCCCATTTGTTATTGGGAAGGGGTCCGATAGTACCCCGTTTGCTTTCACCTGTGCTGTCGGGTTGGCATATATTCCAGATATCCTATTTAACATTACCTCTCCCAAGCCCACGTGTGTGAGTACTGAAAACATAAATGACCAGTTTACCCGATCAAAGGCCTTTTCGGCGTCGGTATTCAGCAGTACACACGGGGTATTTGTGGCTTTCACAACATGTAGTAGGTTCAGCACCTTAGTGGTGCTGTCCCTTGCCTCCCTTGATGGGATAAAGCCTACTTGGTCTAGGTGAATTAAATGGTGGAGGTGTCTTGCAAGTCTGGTAGCAATGATCTTAGTATAAATTTTTAAGTCAACATTTAGAAGGGATATCGGCCTATAGCTTCCACAAGCTGTTGGGTCCTTCCCTTCCTTATGTATTACTGAGATATGGGCACTTAAGCTTTCCTTGGCGAATACTTTGCCGGTTCCTATGGCGTTAAATAACCCAAGCATGCGTGACCCTAGTATCGCTAGGAGTTTTCTATAGTATTGTAGGGTATACCCGTCGGGGCCCGGAGCTTTACCCGGCTTCATCTTCTTGATAGCCTGTTGAAGTTCTAAGAGAGTTATCGGGGATTCTAGTTCCTCCCGGGTTTCTGGTGTAAGTGAGGGTAGGTCAGAAGAAGTGATGTAGTTTGTCATTTCTGCTTGGGATGGAGCAGTTGCTGGGAGATTATAGAGCTTGGAGTAAAAGTCTTTGAATTCCTGTGTTATCTGTGTGGGCAAAGTTGCTTTCTGTCCTCCCGCTTTGGTGATGTGGGGTATGTATGTGGCCAGTTTATGTTTCCTGACTGTTTTTGCTAGCAGTTTCCCGCATTTATCTCCTGACACATACGTAATTTTCCGACATTTCTGTATGGCAGCCTTGGCTCTGTAGTGTAGGATGTCAGTGATCTGTTTCCTGATAATTGCCAAGTCCTCCTCAGAGGTCTGTGTGGGGGCGTGCTTGTGTCTGGATTCAGCAGTGTTTAATTTTTCTAATAATTGGGTAAGTAGTTTAGTGCGTTCCCGTTTAATGCGGGCGCCGTGTTTTATGAGAATCCCTCTCATAACCGATTTGTGGGCTTCCCACAAGATCCCCGGGTCGCACTCCGGTTGGTCATTTTCTTGGAAGTAGTGGTTCAAAGCTACAGTTATCTCCGAAAGCACCTCTGGGTTTTGCAGTAAGCTTTCGTTAAGTCGCCAGAATTTATGTCTGGGTGAGGATATGTCAGAAAGTTTATAGGTCAGGAAGATTGGTGCGTGGTCTGACCACGTCCTGTTACCTATAAATGTGGTTTCTACCGCATGAAGTTGCGCGTGGGGAATTAGGAAGTAGTCTATTCTGCTATATACCTGGTGCATGGACGAGTGAAACGTGTAGTCACGTTCCCCCGTGTGCTGTAGTCGCCAGATATCAATGAGTTGTGATTTGTGTAATGCCCTTGCTATTCGCTTGAGCTGACTCACTGGCATGGATGATTTGCCTGATGAGGTGTCTACTGAGGGAATCAATGGGGTATTAAAGTCTCCACCGATCAGTAGTTGACCTGCCTTGAAGTCCTGGAGTTTCTCCAAAGTATGCTCCAAGAATGTAGCTTGCAGCTCGTTGGGGGCATATATTGTTGCTAGCGTGACTTGTATGTTGCCTATGAGTCCCTTGAGGAAAATGTACCTGCCAGATGAATCTATTAGTGAGTCCTGGCATTGCCATGGGACTGTGCTAGAAATTAATATGGAGACTCCTTTTGATTTTGCTATTGGGTTAACAGAGTGATACGTCACGGGGTAATGCCTATTGCGTAAATATGGTAGTCTATTGTGCTTAAAGTGTGTCTCTTGGATAAGGGCTACATCCGTGTGGGATCTTTTCAGGTCATCTAGCAGTATACGTCTTTTTTCGGGTGTGTTTAGGCCTTTCGCATTGAGCGATTGTATTTTAAGATGGTGTGATGTCATGTTTGGGTGGGGGGGGGGGGCCTAGGGAGAGAGAGGAGGGTGAGGGGCGGGACGGAGAGGGGAGGGGGAGGGGGGGAGGGTTAGGAATGGGGATAATGCAAAGGTTGATGAAGGAAGAGGGGATAGTAGAAGTAAGAGAAGAGAAAAAAAAAAAAAAAAAGGGGAAGGAAGGAATATGATTATAGAGTGAAGAAGCGAATGTGGAGGTATGGGCCTAGTGCCCTTGGACCTCCTAGTAACTTGCTATGTGCATATAGTGCTTGGGGGGCTACACTGTGCTCCCCAGCAAAATATACCAACCTATTTGGGGCGTGAGTAGGACAAGGTTCGGGCAAAACCGAGCTCCCGTCCCTTGTCACCCACCCCGGTGAATTGCTGGTGTAACTTGCATTCAGCAATTGTAAACCCTTATAACATAAGGAACGATAGTGAAATCAACAATGGAAAACCGCAGATAACCCGGCAAAATACCTAGGAGGAAAAAATGAGTATCTCTCATATCGTTGACATACAACCAGAGTCTATCTTTTACCTCCTGTGCCCGCCTGTCCCTTTAGATCACAACTCTAATTCTTACTCCCCGGCCCTATCCCCTCGCCCCCCGGGGGCAGACACCACCCCCCCGGCCCCTGCATGACGTCCGGCAACCATGGGGCTCTTGGCGCAAAGTATCTCCCATGGTTAAGACTATAGGGTCCCCCAAACCCGTATCCCTGGAAGCTCTTGTGCTTGACCTCAAGTTAGTTGTCCCCCTATGACCTTTTCTGTTTTGAGTAGCTTTGTATTCTTAGTCAGCTGCTTCTATCGTATGCTTATCATGTACCTAGCTTCCAGTTTCTACTACAATCGTTGATCATGAACGGCTGGTATTTGGGAGACAATCTGTACTTAAAGTCAGGGGCTATCATTGCTAAGACAACAGGTAGTATATGCATTAACAGTCTATAAGATTACAGTATGTTTACCAGCGCAGCCTCGCGCCATACATCAAAAGTTCCCTCCGCCCCCCTCCCCGGCCCCCCCATCCTCACCCCGGTGATCTGTGCACCTGGTTTTCTATAATTGGCCTAGACTATGGTGCTGGTTGTGGGGTTGCCAACGCTGTGTGTCTGTCTCTCATTTCTCTGGTAGTCATTAACCGCCGGGAGATCATGGCAGATGCAGGTTGCTGAGTTTCCAGTGCTCCTCAGAGAAGCCAGCCTCTGTCCCTTAACTCTATAGGCAGGAGTCTCTGTAGGTGCTGTGTCTCCTCAGCGTAACCACGGCAACCCCGTCCGCCCGAATATACATGCGCTAGACTTCTGAGTCTGGGGATTTGGATTCCCGGGCTACCCCCCCGGCCGCCGCTGCCAGCCAGCTGCAAAGGGTCCGCCCCGAGCTGGCTCCGCAACCGAAGCAAGCGGCAGTCCGTCTCCTCTGGTCAGATCTAAGGCCGTCCGTGCAGGGGAGGGGGGAGCCCGGGTCGCCCCGCGGCAGAACATGCGCTGGGTAAGGGGGGCGGGGGGGGGTCAAGGCAGTGTCAACGGGGGGAACAAGGGAGCAAACAGAGTCATCAGTAGGTCGGGCAGGCATAATTACCCATGTCCTTTAGCTCCATCACGGTTCGCGGACATCCTCCTGTGAAGGCGCTCTAGGTCTCCTGCGGTTCCGTTGCTGTCTGGGTGGTGGGTCTCCGCGGTACCTCTGTGAACCTCCCTGGTCCTGGGCTCGAGGCAGGAGGGCGAGCCAGTTCGGCACCTCAATGGGCTCTGTGCCGAGAAAAGCAAAGAGGTTAGGAAGTGCCTCCGGCTTGCGCATCGTGAACGCTCGTTGGTCCTTCCGGAACGTGATGGACAGCGGATATCCCCAGCGGTATGTTGCTCCTCTGCGGCGGGCTAGATCCAGGAGAGGCTTCAGCATCGCCCGTCTCTGTAGTGTGGCGCGGGAAAGGTCCGGAAGGATTTTAAGTGCTACTCCATCGAATTCTGGATTGTCCGCTTCCCAGGATTTCCGAATGATTTCTTCTTTGTGTATGTAGTGATGGAGTCTACATACGACATCCCTGGGTCTGGCGGGATCAGCAGACTTCGGTCCCAGCGCTCTGTGGATCCTGTCGTATTCCAGGCGTGTTGGTAGTTCGATTCCCGCTATATTGCGTAAGATGGCTGTGGCAGTGTCCGCTAGATCTTCAGGCCCAGTCGCTTCTGGCAATCCCCGTATACGCAGGTTGTTCCTGCGACTGCGGTCCTCCATTTCTTCGAGCCGCAGTTGTTGTTCTATCAGGGCTTCCATCTGATTGTCCTGTGTCTCCTCCATTGCTTCAACCCGGCGCTCCAGGGCAGTCAGGGAGGTTTCACCCTTTGTGAGTCTGGTGGACAGTTCCTTCACCTCCGTTTTCACCATGGCCAGTTCTTTACGGTGGGCAGCTTCCACCGTTCCTATGAGGGCTGTAATGTCTGCTTTAGTGGGTAGTGCTTGGAGTAACAAGCGCAGCTCTGCATCTACCAGAGAGGCAGTTCGTGTGTCGCTCTCTGTGTTCGGGTGGGGGTCCGGGGGGACGCTGCAGTATGGGTTAGTGAGTGGAGCCTCCATGCTTAACCCTGGTGAGCGGCAGGCTTCTCTGTCCCCCTCCGTCTCACCACGTGCTGACGCCATCTTGGTTCCCGGAGAGTGTAGCTGGGAAAGTTGGAAAAGTCTCTCAATTTCGCCCGGTTGTGGGGTTTGAGCCGCGGATCTAGTGGATCTGTTGTTCCTCTTTGTGGATCTCTTTCTCGAGGTGTACATATTGTGCTGAATTAGCAGTAATCATGAGATGGGATGGGAGACTGTCGGGAGCTCTGCAAGTTCACGTCTCTATCCCTCCATGTCCAGGCCACGCCCCCTATTTTATATTTTGCCAGAATTAATGTAGATTTGATTTCTGCTAAAATACTTGACTGATGTGTTTTTATTGTGAGTAGCAATAACATTTCCTAAATACAATGTGGAATTAATAACAAGGGTCACCAACCTCCATGAGGGAAAACTAAACTAAACATATGTTGTTGTGAGAAATTGACACCCAAAACAAAAGCAAAAATTAAAGCAAAAAAAAAAAAAGGATTCTAAAAGTTTATTTAAATTTGTGAGGTCTGCCTTTAAGAATAAATCATAATTATTGACAAGTTCACAAAAAACAAGAAAGACATAAGTTTGTCAGAACTCGTGATAAAGATCTGCATCAAAAACGACATTTTGAACACCATTCTAAAGCAAAAAACAATGCGCTGCATTAAACAAGGCAATAACTTGCATAATGACGAATGTGCTCTCTCCATTAGGAACGCTAGTTTTACCAGAACAAGCGCTCCCGTCTCCTAATTCAGTCTGAGCATGCGTGGGTTTTTTATCCGATGGACTTGCCCATAGACGATCGGTATTTTCTAGCGGTTTTTGATCCATCGGAAAATTTTAAAACATGTTCTATATTTTAAAACCGATGGAAAAAAGACCGATGGGTCCCATACACGATCGGTTTGTCCGATGAAAAAAAAACATCGGATGGTTTTCATCGGTAAAACCGATCGTGTGTACAGGGCTTTAGTCATTCGCCCCGCCGACAAAGGCGCAGGCATTGTTTTGCTGGACGAAGCTGACTACATGGGGGAAATGTACAAAACTTTGAGCGATCAGGAAACGTACAAAGAATTACCCAGTGATCCCACATCCAAATTTAAAACACAATTAACCAGTCTCATTGCTAAAGGTTTTGATTCATTAATTTTAAATACGGTAATAAAGAAAAATCGTATAAAACCAAAAATGCAGCGCTTCAAAGTGAAAATCAGTCCATATAATTCATGACGAAAGAAATGGATGCAGGAAATTGAAGAACTCCACCACCAAAGACTTCAGTGTGAACAGATAACACACCACCACAAAAAATGTGCTCACAGTCTGCTTACCAAAAAGCGAGCATCATAAGCATGTAGTGAAATGCAGAGGGTCACAGATGGATAAGGCTCTCCTATCTTGATAGAGTAACAACCGAAGTGTCCGATAATTTCAACATCAAAGGAACTTCCAGGATTTGGATATCATATATGCAGACCTCAGCAGGAGATGTTAAACCCATACAGAAAGAAAGGCAGCATAGTGAAGCCCGTAAGGTCAAATAAAATTTATTTAAAATTCTACTTACAGGGTAAAAAGATCATCAAGGCAAAAAAAGTATAATCCGCGGTTCTTAGCGTGCTCACATTGGTCAGCCTGACATGTTTCATCCAACAGGATATCATCAGAGGCGTGGCCAATGATGTGAGCACGCTCATTTATATACAGGAAGTAACAATCACATTTACCTGTGATAGGTAAACATGAAAGGTGCACAGCTTTTCCTAATTGTCATCACACTCACATTTACCCATGACAGGGCAACATGAAAGGTGCGCAGCTGTTCCTTATTGTCATCACACACTCACAATTACCTGTGATATGGCAACATGAAAGGTGCACAGCTTTTTCCTTATTGTCATCACACATTCACACTGTATACCAATAAAGAAAAATCGTTACTTGTTCCTTTTGGCCCCTCGAATCCCTGTTATCTATTATTTACCTAAGAATCATAAAGATCCCCTTCATCCCCCTGGAAGCCCCATTATAAGTGGGATAGATTCTATTACTTCCAGCATAGGTAGATATATAGATTTTTTTCTCCAACCCTCTCCCCGCAACACTCCATCCTATCTTAAAGCCACCATGGATGTGATTAAGCGCTTATCTGCTATCACTTTTGAAGTTGATTTGATTATGGCCATAGCAGATATGGCGTCTCTGTACACCTGCATTCCTCATCAAAGAGGAATGGAAACTGCACATGAATTTTTAAAAAGAGATG
The DNA here is from genome assembly GCA_029206835.1 of Rana muscosa. Taxonomy (NCBI): domain Eukaryota; kingdom Metazoa; phylum Chordata; class Amphibia; order Anura; family Ranidae; genus Rana; species Rana muscosa. Next base: position 978,977,525 of record CM055118.1, on the reverse strand, counting down.
CCACTCTTGCTGCACCTCAAGTTAATTTCATTATTGATTTGTTGGAGTTTGCCACCTAACACAACTATTTTTGGTTTGATGGCCGTTTTTATTTACAGCAAGGGTGTGGCGATGGGGGCAAAATTTGCTCCCAGTCTAGCCAACCTTTTTATGTCCAAGTGGGAGGAGGATGTCGTCTATGCCATGGATTATCCCCAGTTAAAGCTGTGGGCCAGGTACATAGACGACATCCTCCTCCTATGGGCTGGCACCTCTGAAGCTCTGGAGAATTTCTTCTCAGTGCTTAATGAGAATGACAGAGGTATCTCTCTGACCTATGAATTTAGCCAGTCTAAAATAAATTTTTGGGATCTTGAGATAGAAAGGTCGGAACAGCTTTTTAAGTTCGGCACCTACTTTAAACCTACGGATAGGAACAGATATATACCCACAGACAGTTGTCATCACAAGTCGTGGTTAAGGTCAGTTCCTAAAAGTCAATTCCTGCAACTTCCGACACAACACAAACAAATTAAGGCTATCTTTGAACAACATTGGGGTATTTTGAGGAACCATCAAGTTCTCGATTCACTTTTACCAGAAAGACCTAAACTTGGTCGTGTTAAACACACAGTCCCCCGTCATTATCAGCAACATCATGCCTGTGACCCAAAAGGGGACCCAATTCCTAATTATAGACAGATTTATTGCCCCATGGAGGGGTGGGGCCAATACCAGAGGAGTATCCAGACTGGAAACTTTCTGGATATACGAATTACAGACCCATCACCCACAGGGGATGAATGTGGAGTGGGACATTAACTCTTTTATAAAATAGACGAAAGATTCTTCTGTATTTTATTTATATTTTCATTATTTATTTTTAATGGAATTTCACTTTTAATATCAAATTTACCAGCCACTTCATGTTAATGATAATTTACATGGCAACTGTTTAATTAGTGCCAAGTGAATGGCTGGGAAATTCACAATCTGTCTGCTTTTTATGTGGATTTTTAATCTTAATTTTTTTTAATTTACCTATTCAAATTGTATTGTCTTGATGACCCCAGTTTGATATGACATTTTTCTAACATTGTGATTAATTAGCATCGCTATCACGATGTATTTAGTCAGCGAGATTATTATGCTAGTTTGGCCCGGTATTACTCTTGCGGTCCATCGCAATAGGTTTACTATCCGGGTTCCCGCATATAATGGTGCTGTATTGTTTCAAAGTGAGGCTTGCTCAATTTGCTACAAGCTATGTTTACTTTGGGAAGTTGCTAGTTGGTATGACCATTTCCGGTATACCTAAAACGAGGCTTGGTTCCTTTATTAGACCATTTCCGGTTATACCCACAATGAGGCTTGGTTCCTTCATTAGAACCATTTGCCTATGACGCGTGGGTGGAACTGACGTCATCCGGCCGCGTTCTCACAACGAGGCTTGGATACACTCATATAGAGGTCTGGCTATTTAATACAGCCATTCGTGTTGGCGGAACTGACGTCATCCGGCCTCGATTCCACAGGGAGGCTTGGATAGCGTCTGTATACACAGATGACGCTAGTGACGCCAGCCGCGGCTCTCTGGGCAATATATTAAGATTTATAAACCCACAGCTACATATATCTCTCCTTTTAGGTGGAATTATGCATCCATCCCGCCATATAAGATATTATATACGGAATTCGCTGTGGTTGCTCCGCACCTGTCACTTCCGGTTTAGAAACCGGAAGTGATGTCATATTATTTCCGGAGTCATAGTCTTTCCAATTGGGGTCATCTTACCTTTAAATAGCGATGTAGATGTGGGGGGTCCATACCCCAGATGACGACTTTTTAGTTGAAACATGTGTGGTGTCCCCACCTACTGTACGTACATCGCTCTTGTACCTGTACGATTATGATAAGCTCATGATGATCATCTAAAATGTGAGCTTTTTTATTTTATATATTTTTAATAAATACTACTCCTTTACGGTATCACGCTATGTGAGTTTCTTTCATTACATCACGCATGGCATGTGGATACCGAGTCTCTGTCTCCAAACAAGAATATATGCTATATACCTTCCATTATACATTGAAGTTTTTGGATTGTTGATGTCGAGTTGCCGGTTGGATTCAGGACCAGCTGTACCCATCGAGTTGACCGACCTTATAAGCTTTTTGTGACTTAGGTGGTATATGCCTCTCTAAGTCATTGACATCCAGTAAGCCTCCTCCTAAATATCGGTGGTGGTGTTTCTGACTATTGTCTTTCCATCCAGAGGGTCGTACCTGTGTTAGATTCTTCATTTCACCTTGTCAGACTTCTTTCATAATTGGACTGTTGTCACTTTTATCCATTTATGATTATTGGACTCCACCTCCTTTTTCTCACTTGTATTTATGGTTTTTCACAGCTAGGTGAAATCATCATTTATCCAGTGAGATTCACTGAATATTGTCACATGGTGTTATCAGTTATATACCTACCTGTTTTGCAACATTTAATCATGTGGGTTTAACATTTGTATTCACAAAAATTTGCGCTACACCTTTCCATATTCTCCCTCTTCTAATCCATATGTTTTCTTTGGGCTAGTTTTTGCTTCTTTTTTTTTTCCATTAAACATAAGCTTTATTGAAGATAAAAGCAGAGTTACATGTTCAAACTGTACATGACAGGTATAGAATTTACAGTCAGTGACAGTAAAGGTATCTTGACATGACATTCCTACATAATATGCATGGGGTCATGAGACGCTCCAGTGGCTCACTTGTACACTAGAGTTCTAAAGAAAATACGATCGGTACTGTTATCATCAGAGAAAAAGTATTATTGTGTGGTCCCTAATTACTCAGTGGTCTCCGATGCCCGAAGCCACCTATCCCAGATCTTGTCATATTTTGAGGGGCAGCCCCTAATAGTACACCAGCTTTTTATAAGGAAGAGTAGCATTGACCTCTGCTATCCAATGTGATAGCCTCGGTGGTTCTGACCTCATCCAGACTCTAGCAACAACCTTCCTTGCAGAGAACAATGTTTTGTGCAGAAATATTTTTGTGAACTTATTCATCTCCGGGTCAGGAAAAATCCCTAACAAGCATAGTTTGGGCTGTAATGTGACAGGAGAGCCCATGGTATCATGCAGAAACCTGACAACTTGGGACCAGTACGCCTGCATTTTGGGGCAGTGCCAGAGTAGATGGTAAAAGGAGCCCGGGGCCAGGCCACACATGGGACACATATTTGATCGTTCCGGCTTATATTTGGAGACCACGAGTGGAGTGAGGTAGGCCCTATGAACTATAAAAATTTGCGTTAGGCGATCAGACAGTTTAGGGGAGACTAACTTACAAGTATCTAAAGCATCGCTCCACTCGTCATCCCCCACAGGTCCCAAGTCACCCTCCCACCCGGTCTTCACTGCGTAGGCAGAGACTGTCGCCTGCGGGAGTGAGAGCATACAGTAGAACTGTGAGATCAATTTTTTGGGGTCAGGACACTTTACTGCTGCCATCAGAGGGTTGCCAGCCATGGGGATATCATTCAGCATAAATTGCGAATGGAAGGCATATCGAATCTGTAGGTATCTAAAGGACATGTGGTTTGGGAGATCGAACTCAGTTTTAAGTCTATCGAAAGTTTTGAGTGAACCATTATGAACTATATGCTTCAGATAGAATATCCCCTTAGAGCTCCAGAGGTCGCAGTCAGGGATGGAGAGGAATTCCGCCAGGGCCACATTGTGCCATAGGGGGATATATTCATTCGTTGTAGGTATATTAAGTCTATTGGAGGCTATGTCCCATATCCTTCTGTAGTGATAAATCAAGGATTTACGCTTGGTTGAGCCACTTACAGCCCCCCCCTTGCCTGCGATAATCGCAATGGGGTCTCCCGGGATCTGGGCCCACTTTGGACACAGCAAGCGAAGGAACCTCTCCATGTCTGACTTGTCTATATGAAAAAGTTGTGACAGTTGAGCCGCCAGGTAGTATAGATTAAAGTCAGGTAGAGCTGTACCAGCAAGGTCAGTGGGGTTTTTAAGCTTCTGCCAAGGGAGCTTGTGTCTACTACTACCCCAAATAAACGGCTTCAGTACTGACTCCATCAGTTTAAAGTGCCTGAGTATCAGGTAGACAGGCGCATGCCAAAGCATATAAAGAATTTTAGGTAGCAGTACCATCTTTACCAGGTTTATCTGGCCCATGACTCCCAAGGGGAGCCGCGCCCAAATCCGGGTCTTATGTTTGATCATGTCGTACAGTGGAACTATATTAAGCGGGATGTAGTCTGCTGGGTCTCGGGTGATCTTTATTCCTAAGTATTTGATAGTATCTACTCTCTGTAGGGGGAGCATAGCTCTGTCTTCGGGCGGTGGGAAGCTGTCCAGTGGTAGAATCTGGGATTTATCCCAGTTGATGCGGAGTCCAGAAAAGACTCCAAACTGGTCTATCAGGCTCGAAACTGTCGGGAGGGAGTTGGTTGAGTCATCTAAATATAATGGGGTATCGTCAGCATAAGTACTGATAGTTTCCGTCACGCCCCCTTTACTGAGCCCCACTACCCCGGGATGTGCGCGTATGGCTATCGCCAGTGGCTCCGTCGCCAGTGCGTAGAGCAGTGGCGACAGAGGGCACCCTTGCTGGGTACCCCTAAAGAGTGGAAAGCGCTCCGAGGGCCACCCATTAGCTACTACCCGCGCCACCAGAGCCTGGTTAGTTTTTGCTTTTAAATGGGAACTCTACACTCCATTCTCCAATGCTCTTGTCTCCCCCTTCTAATGCATATGTTTTCTTTGGGCTAGTTTTTGCTTTTAAAGGGGAACTCTACACTCCTCTCCATTCTCCAAAGTCTGTGAGCTGCCTTCACCAATCCAAACCACTTTTGGGGTGCCCGAGCCCCTTCTGCCCCCAAGCATCCACCCTTTTTTATTAGCTGGCTTGCTGTGTTTGGCTAGGGGTTTGTTAGTGTGTGGAAGGGGGTGGTATTTTTCATGTGGGGGTTCTCATTGTACGCCTTTTCAGACCCAAATGGCCTTGTATGTATTGGGGGGGGGGCAGGCTTCTTTTTTTTTTTTTTTTTTTAATCTTGCAGCTGCAATGTTGATTTGTAAGTTTGCTCTAAAGCTGTACATCTTTGAAGCAGCATTTTGGATACATGCTACAGATGCACCACTTTACAGGCAGAGTACCCCCCTCCCCCCAAGTTAATAGCTTTAGGGCAAGTTCACTCTATAGAAACGCAGTCAAGATGCTTTTCTGCATGTGCGTTTTTGATGCGTTCCTGTGCGTTTATGATGCTTTTTTTGCATTTTACAGCGTTGCAGTACAGTCCAGTGCAGGAAAAATGCAGCATGTTCTACTTTATTTTCTGGAACTGAAACGCACTGGAACTGCAAGCAATGGCGTGAACTATGCCATTGAAGAACATAGAACCTACTTTCCATGCGTTTTTGAGGCATGAAAAAATGTACTGGACTGCATGTGGTGTGAACTGGCCCTTAAGCAATTTGGCATATTTAACCACTTAAGCCCCGGACCATTTGGTAGCTAAAGGACCAGAGGTGAATTCAGAATTTTGCACTGCGCTGCTCTAACTGTAAATTGTGCGGACATGCAATGTTGTACCCAAACGAAATTTGCGTCCTTTTCTTCCCACAAATAGAGCTTTCTTTTAATGGTATTTGATTGCCTCTGCGATTTTTATTTTTTGCGATATAAACGGAAAAAGACCGAAAATTTTTAAAAAAAATGATATTTTCTACTTTTTGTTATAAGAAAAATTGAATAAACTCAATTGTAGTCATACATTTAGGCCAAAATGTATTCAGCCACATGTTTTTAGTAAAAAAAATGTCAATAAGCGTATATTTATTGGTTTGCGCAAAAGTTATAGAGTTTACAAACTAGGGTACATTTTCTGAAATTTACACAGCTTTAAATTTATGACTGCCTATCTCATTTCTTGAGGTGCTAAAATGACAGGGCAGTACAAAACCCCCCCAAATGACCCCATTTTGGAAAGTAGACACCCCAAGGAAATTGCTGAGAGGCATGTTGAGCCCATTGAATTTTTTATTTTTTTGTCCCAAGTGATTGAATAATGACTAAAAAAAAAAAATAAAAAAATAATTACAAAAAGTTATTTGATATATTGCTCACACATGCCATGGTTATATGTGGAATTACACCCCAAAATACATTTTTCTGCTTCTCCTGAGTACGGGGATACCACATGTGTGGGACTTTTTAGGAGCCTAGCCGCGTACGGGACCCCGAAAAACCAAGCACCGCCTTCAGGATTTCTAGGCACAAATTTTTGATTTCACTCCTCACTACCTATCACAGTTTCGAAGGCCATAAAATGCCAAAATCGCACAAAACCCCCCCAAATGACCCCATTTTGGAATATAGACACCCCAAGCTATTTGCTGAGAGGAATGGCGAGTATTTTACAGCTCTCATTTGTTTTTGAAAATGAAGAAAGAAAATATATATATATATATTTTTTTTTTTTTCAATTTTCAAAACTTTGTGACAAAAAGCGAGATCTGCAAAATACTCACAATACCTCTCAGCAAATAGCTTGGGATGTCTACTTTCCAAAATGGGGTCATTTGGGGGGGTTTTGTGCTATCTGGGCATTCCATGGCCTCCGAAACTGTGATAGGCAGTGAGAAGTGAAATCAAAAATTTACACCCTTAGAAAGCCTGAAGGCGGTGCTTGGTTTTTGGGGTCCCGTACGTGGCTAGGCTCCCAAAAAGTCTCACACATGTGGTATCCCCGTACTCAGGAGAAGCAACAGAATGTATTTTGGGGTGTAATTCCACATATGCCCATGGCATGTTTGAGCAATATATCATTTAGTGACAACTTTGTGCAAAAAAAAAAAAAAAAAAAATTGTCGTTTTTCCGCAACTTGTGTCAACATATAAAATATTCCATGGACTCGACATGCCTCTCAGTATATAGCTTGGGGTGTCTACTTTCCAAAATGGGGTCATTTGGGGGGGTTTTGAACTGTTCTGGCATTTTATACACAACATTAGGAAGCTTACATCCACTCTTCTAACCACTTGAAGACAAAGCCCTTTTTGACACTTTGTTTACATGAAAACATTTTTTTTTTTGCAAGAAAATTATGTTGAACCCCCAAACATTATATATATTTTTAAAGCAAAGGCCCTACAGATTAAAATGGTGGGTGTTGCATTTTTTTTTCTACACAGTATTTGCGCAGCGATTTTTCAAACGCATTTTTTGGGTTAAAAAATACACTTTTTTAAATTTTAATGCACTAAAACACACTATATTGCCCAAATGTTTGATGAAATAAAAAAGATGATCTTAGGCCGAGTACATAGATACCAAACACGACATGCTTTAAAATTTCGCACAAACGCGCATTGGCGACAAACTACATACATTTTTAAAAGCCTTTAAAAGCCTTTACAGGTTACCCCAGTAGATTTACAGAGGAGGTCTACTGCTAAAATGATTGCACTCGATCTGACCTTCGCGGTGATACCTCACATGCATGGTGCAATTGCTGTTTACATATGACGCCAGACCGACGCTTGCGTTCGCCATTGGGCAAGAGCAGGGCAGGACAGGGGTGCTTTTTTTTTTTTCTTTTTTTTTATTATTAATTTTGCTTTCCTGATAGACTCCATGGCAGCCTACGTGTGGGTTAATCCCGCCCCTCATACCTCATAGGACCCTTCTCCCATAAATCTTTGCTCTGGGCCAGAGGCCGTGTTCCTTTTTTTGTCCTCCTCCTAGGACCAAGATATAGTCTTACCTTTTCATGAAGTTTTCCTGTAATCCAGGCCTGGCGGTGTGCACGGCGATACGTTGGTGGTTAGCGGTGATCCTCTCTGCAGTCCAGCAATCCTAGCTATTAGCAGGTGGACATGGGCGATATGATGTGATACCATGAAGAGCTTACTAACCTGGCCATTGGCAGGCAAGCGGCAATATGGCCAAACGTCCCAGCTATTAGCGGGAGGCTTTGTAAACGCCCGATCGTGCGGTGGGTCGAGCGAACAGCTCCCCAGTCCCAGGTTCTGGTCCGGATTGTGCTGTGGTGGTGGTAATGTACAAAGATATTCCTTTTATATGGCAGCCGTATCTCTGTGTTTTGTGTGTCTCCTTATTTTCTATCAAGCTCCAGTGAGTGGCCACGGCGGCTGGAGCGCAGCTGCGTTCCAGCTCGCCGTTTCAGGAAGTCGCTGCGCATCCGCAAGCTGCGAACAAAGATTCCGTGCTTGGTTCGTGCAGGCGCAGTTTCGCCAAAATGGCGGCGGCGGTCGCACATGCGATTGGCCGCCACTGGATGGCAACCGCTATGGGGCGGTGACATCGTTAACGGTGGCAGATTTAAATAGCTGTCAAAGCAGCTATTACTTGGGATGACTTGCAGGCTTATGCGGTATTTACCCAGGCACTGGGCTCTGGTTTACAAGGTAAATTGTTTGCTGCAGGCTCCCTGGGTGCTGGCTATGTTTCGTTATGTGCTCTCTCATGCCTGTTGTCACTCCTGTTTCTCATAAGGCTGTAATGATTCATTTCACTTTCAAACTGCCTTGCCATGGATCTGTCACCGCCCTCTTGTGGCCAACCCTTGCGCTGCAGGTAGGATTTATTTATTTTCTACCTGTGATGCTTGGGTTCACTTATTCAGGAGCTCTTAACCCTTTCTTTTTCACTCAGCTCTTCTAGGTCTGAACACCAAAGCACGGCAAAGACCATCCTAGGTCTCAACGTTGTCACTCCTCTTCAGGGTCCAGACGTCAGATCTTCCTTTAGATCTAGGTACCACAGATAGGAGTCTAAAACCACCTCTGGGCGCCACTCTCACCGCCACTCCAGCCGCTCTGTGAGGAAAGCCTGCTGGTTATGCGGAGCCCAGGTTCCTGAAGGCAAATCGCTCTGCAAGCGATGCTTTTCTAAAGTCGCATAAGAAAGAGAGGGTGGAGACCAACAAGTGGAAGCACTGGTCAGAAAGGTGGTCCGTGAGTCCCTGAGTAAAGGGGATTCTGGTCATACCCACAACCCTGCTGGCGACACTATGTCAGTCCCTATTAGGGATGATCTCAAGGCTCCAGGCCCTTCACAGCCGAGCCATTCCTCAATTGAAGCCTCAGACAGTGAGGTGGAGGTAGATGACCCTGGTGCAGGTTTTGAATTTGCCCTAGTACCACAGCTGGTCAAAAGCTGTCAAAGAAGCTTTGAGATGGAAGAGCCAGTGGAGGCACCCTCCAAATAGAGGAAATATTTTAAACACCTCAAAAAAGAACACCCTAATTTCTCCTTTTTGGGTGAACTCAGCGCAATAATTACCGACGAATGGGGTGGTGTTGAAAGGAAGAATTGCCTGTTAATGAAGGTATCAAAAATGTACCCATTTAAAAGCAAGGATGTAAAACACCTGGAGTCGGCTCCTCTCATTGACTCAGCCCTAATGAGGATGGTGAGGCACGTCACACTCCCATTGTAGGATACTGTTTCCTTTAGGGATTGCCTGGAGTGGAAAATTTATACCGCCCTCAAGCGGATCTACATTACAGCGGGTATGACCTGCAAACCAGCTCTAGCTCTCGCAGCCCTTTCTAAAGCGATGGAAGTCTGGGCAGATGACGTAGATGCTTCTCTGAGGAGCATCTCGGAAGAACTGGCCAGGAGCTCACCTATTCATGGGCTAAGGTTGACATTGGCTTTTCTCGTGGGGCTTCCCTAGACATAATTCTCCTGGTGGCTCGGATCATGCTGACATCTGTCACGGCTAAGCGTGCCTTGTGGCTGCGCCCATGGGTAGCTGACCCTGCCTCCAAGCAGGCATGGTGCAGGATTCCATTTGGGGGTTCGTCCCTCTTTGGGAACATATCGGACAGTGCCATCACCCGTGCCACAGGGGGCAAGTCGGGGTTCCTTCCCCAGGATCGCCGTCTGCTAAACCAGAAGAGAACACAGCCCAGGCAAAGTTCAGATCGAGCAAGGAATAGGCCTGGCCGTGAGTTCAAGAAGACCTGGAAGAAAAAACAGCCTTCAGGCCAGAAGTTTTCAAAAGGGGCATCTTCCGGTGGACAAGAATCCCCTAAGTCTTTATGATATTGCACCTGCCTAAAACAGAGCGAGTCGGCATCCTTGCCTCTCTCGGAAGAGAAAAAGCGAATTCTCCTGTCTCTCTTGTGGCTCAGGGCGCTGCAATTCCAGTTCCAGGTGACAAAAGGTTTTAAGGGGTCTACTCGCCCCTCTTCATGGTGTTGAAGAAAAACGTCTCCTGGAGGCCAGTTATAGACCTAACCCACTTGAATTCTTTTATCTAGAAGGAGAAGTTCAAGATGGAGACACTACTCATGATCAGTCAAGCAATCCAACCAGGCGATTGGTTTGTCTCTATAGACCGGAAGGACGCCTACTTCCATGTTCCGATAGCGTCAGAATTCCAGAAATACCTTCGCTTTGCTGTCGATCAAATCCGTCTGCAGTTTACCTGTCTCCCCTTCGGGCTTACAACATCGCCTCGTGTGTTTTCAAAACTTGTTGGCTGTCGTGGCTCTGATCAGGACCAGAGGTATCCGTTTGTATCACTATCTAGACGACCTGCTGTTGTCTCGGGACAAGGAGCAGTTGCTAATCCACAGATCCCAGGTCATCTCCACTCTACTCGAGTTTGGTTGGCTTCTGAATCTGTAAAAGAGCCATCTGGATCCTACGCAGTCCCTGGTATTCCTCGGGGCACACTTCAACGCTATCAAGAGCACCATCTTGTTACCCCTGGAAAAATCCCAGTGATCCGGGACAGAGTTTGGCTTGCAATGTCGTTCTCATCTCCAAGCCTCTCAATGCCTAAAGTTCATTGGCACCATGGTGGCAACAACACCCATGGTAAAGTGGGCTCAGTGGAAAATGCGGCCCTTCCAGAAGGGTTTCCTCCAGCAGTATAATCCAGGGCTTCGGGATCATTTTATCCAAATAACCTCATCCATGCGGGAGAGCTTTCCTTGGTGGCTACAACAGAGGAACCTCCTCAATTGTCAGTCCATCGCACCTGTGTCTTGGGTCACCATCACTACAGATGCCAGCAACAGGGGCTGACAGAAGTAGCCCAAGGCATATGGAATTTTCCCTCTCACAGGATAGTCTCCAATGTTCTGGAACTCCGGGCAGCGTTCTGCGCTCTGCAGGCCTTTCACCACTTAACAGCAGGAGACTCAGTCCTCCTAAGACTGGACAACACAACGGCAGTCGCATACATCAAGAGACAGGGGGGTACTCGCAGTCTCTCCCTGTCAAAGGAAATAGAGCCCATCATGATCTGGGCCCAGAAAAACCTGGCCAACCTGACAGCTGTCTATCTCCCTGGAGTCCCGAACGTTCAGACAGATTTTCTGTTGAGTTTCTCTGGACAACGAGTGGACTTCCCCCCCGAAGTCTTCAGGTGGGTCCTGTCCCTGGAAATCATTCCGGAAGTAGACTTGTTCGCCTCCCCATGCAACTTCAGACTAGAGAGATACTACACGAGGTCTTGGTATCCCCAGGCTTTTGGGTAGATGCTCTGACAGACCATTGGCGGTTCCACAGGGCCTATGCCTTTCCCCCGATTCCTGTCATTCTCCGTTTTTTGTCGAGGCTCAGGATGGAAGAAGCAGAGATAGTGGCAATAGTCCCGTACTGGCCAAACAAGCCATGGTTTCCACTGCTGATGCAACTCAGCTTCCGGGACCCAGTTCCTCTACCCTCCAGACCAGATCTCCTATCACAAGGGGCATTTCTACATCCATGCCCGGCCCCATCTACATCTGATGATCTGGTTCTTGAGAGGGGAAGGTTAGAGGCCCTAGGCTGTCCAAGTAGGGCCATCTCCACAATATTAAATGCCAGAAGAACAGGCACCAACAGGGTCTACCAGAGGATTTGGAAAAAGTTTTCAGACTACACCTCTTCCACTGCAGGTTCTTGCAATAACCCAAAGATACATGATATCCTGGGCTTCTTACAATCAGGATTGGATCTCTCATTGTCAGTCAGCTCGCTGCGAGTCCAAATCGCTGTAATCTCTGCCTTTACGGGTGTTTCCTGGGCTAGACACCCTCTTACTCAGTAGTTTTTCAGAGGAGCAATAAGGCTCAGACCTCAGAACCAAGTTTTTCTAATTGGGATCTTCCCCTTGTCCTGGATTTTTTCTTGGGTAGAGAGTTGGAACATGAAGATCAATCTTCTGTCAAATGACTCTCTCTAATAGTTGTCTTCTTGGTGGCTATAACATTGGCCAAGAGGGTCTCTGAAATCAGCTCTCAGGGATGCAAGGAGCCATTTCTAAACTTTTAATTCCTATGTTGGGTTCAAACCCCAAAGTGGCATCTGTGTTTCATGACAATCAGGAGATTGCTCTTCCAACGTTCAGATCTACCAAGGATTCCAGTGTTTATCCCTTAGATGTTGGAAAAGCTCTGAGTCAGTATCTTGAAGCTACAGCTTCTTTCCGTCAGACCGACCACCTGCTCGTTCTTTTCACAGGAAGTATAAGGGAATGCGTGCCTCTTCCAGATCTATCGGAGCATGGATTGTTCAGGCCATTCAGTGGGCCTATAAAGCCAAGGGCTTGGCGCCTCCAGAAGCGGTGACTGCTCACTCAACTAGAAGTGTCTTCATCATGGGCGGCATCACGTCACGTGCCTCCAGAAGTTATTTGTAAGGTGGCCTTGTGGTCTTCAATTAACACGTTCATGGCACACTACTGCGTAGTGGTTTACGTATCTTGTCTGTTGATGGTGCCAATTAAACCTTTTTTCTTTTGTCCAGCACTCTGCCCACCCGGGTGTGTATGGCTAGTTATTTCCCACACGTAGGCTGCCATGGAGTCTGTCAGGAAAACGGAAAATTTATATCAAATACTTACCGTAATTTTCCTTTCCTGATGGACTCCATGGCAGCAGGAGTTCCCTCCCAGTGGCTGGAGTAGGCTAAATTATGGAACACGGCCTCTGGCCCAGAGCAAAGATTTATGGGAGAAGGGTCCTATGAGGTATGAGGGGCGGGATTAACCCACACGTAGGCTGCCATGGAGTCCATCAGGAAAGGAAAATTACGGTAAGTATTTGATATAAATTTTCCGTTTTTTTATTTTATTTTTAAATTGTTCCTTCCAAGTATTTTTTTTTTTATCATTTTTATTGTTATCTCAGGGAATGTAAATATCCCCTATGATAGCAATAGGTAGTGACAGGTACTCTTTTTTTGAAAAAACTGGGGTCTTCTAGACCCTAGATTTTTCCTCTGCCCTCAAAGCATCTGACCACACCAAGATCGGTGTGATAAAATGCTTTCCCAATTTCCCAATGGCGCTTTTTATATCCGGGGGGGGCATTCCCTCCCACTGCTTGTAAAAGCAGTCCAGAGGCTAATTAGCCGCTAGGATTGCTTTTACATGAAAGCCGGCCGCAGGCTGAAAAGAATGATACCAAGATGAGACCTAAACCCGCAGGCATCATTCTGGTATAAACATTCAAAGTCCAGCAACATACCAGTACGTTGCTGGTCCTTGTTGGACATGTATTGTAATCTTTTTATTTCATGCAGCCAGTTGGCTGAACGAAAAAAGAGATTGATCGGTGGGTATGCCCACCATTAGAATACCGCCCTTCATCCACCCACTTCCAATGATGGGCATACACGCACCATTTATATATGCCGAAGCATGGGGGCATCCTCCCGCAAAAAAGTTATGCCGCACACACATGGTCGGACTTTTCCACGGGCAAGCCTCCGTCGGAATTTCGACCGTATGTACGCGGCATTAGGAGCAAAATCGCTCCTCCGCCCCTGCTGCCCCAATGCTTCGGCATATTTGCTTTTTTTTTTTTTAACTGTGGTGGTGAAATCACCTCCTACAGCACTGGAGTCGCAGGGATCAGGCCTGTCTCTGCGAACGCTGCAGTTATGTGTGTTTTTGTTTTGTAAGTGACAGTGATCGATCGATACTGCACTTGGGTGGCCTGGGCTGGACGGAGGGGCAAAACGCAGGTGCCAGCAGGTATCTGGGCTGATCCCGCTAACACTGCGTTTTTGGGAACCCTAAACTGCTGGGGACGCTAGTATAGATCTGATCAGATCAGATATTGATCTGTTCAGATACTATACCACTAAGGGGGGTGTATGCTTCACGCGTGGGTGTTAGCGTTACTGGCACTAACCTGACGCTGCCTGGGGTGTGACGCAGACCCTCTCTGACGCTAAAACCTAATTGATATCACCCGCCGGGCGATCAGGGGGTTAAACCTTTATTGGGTTATATACACGGCGGGTGCCCTGACACTATAAAAAGCAAACTAACTAACCAGCGTCACCCGTAACACTTATATGGTGATCACTGGTGAAAGAGTTAACTAGGGGCAATCAGGGGGTTAAAACCTTTATTAGATAATATATGGGGGTACCTGACGCTATAAAAACCTGCGGCGAACCTAAAAAAAATTACCAGCTACCGATCTGCATCACCGACACTAAGACAGCGTTTAGAAAAACGATTGCTTAGCGACAGTGGTGATGGGGGTGAAAGGGTTACCTGGGGGGGGGGCGATCAAGGGGGTTAAACCTTTATTAGATAATATATTGGGGTACCTGACGCTATAAAAACCTGCGGCGAACCTAAAAAAAATTACCGGCTACCGATCTGCATCACAGACACTAAGACAGCGTTTAGAAAAACGATCGCTTAGTGACAGTGGTGATAGGGGGTGAAAGGGTTACCTGGGGGGCGATCAAGGGGGTTAAACCTTTATTAGATAATATATTGGGGTACCTGACGCTATAAAAACATGCGGCGAACCTAAAAAAAATTACTGGCTACGATCTGCATCACCGACACTAAGACCGCGTTTAGAAAAACAATTGCTTAGCGACAGTGGTGATAGGGGGTGAAAGGGTTACCTGGGGGGCGATCAAGGGGGTTAAACCTTTATTAGATAATATATTGGGGTACCTGACGCTATAAAAACCTGCGGCGAACCTAAAAAAAATTACTGGCTGCCGATCGGCATCACTGACGCTAAGACAGCGATCAGAAAAATGATCGCTAAGCGACAGTGGTGATAGGCGGTGAAAGGGTTATCTGGGGGGTGATCAGGGGGTTAAACCTTTATTAGGGGGGTTTAGGGGGCTACACTGGACCTAAGACTAAACTTTGGTGACACTTTTACAGTCACAAATGTCACTGATTGCAGTGATCACTAAATAAATGGTCACTGCAATCAGTGACACTGTGACTGGGGGCTGGGGGGGTGATCTGGGGGGTGATCTGGGGTGTCTGGGGGGGCCTGGGGGGCGATTTATGTCCCTATGTGTCCTGGTGTCAGTGTAGTGTTGTGTGCACTGACCTGATATCTTCTCTTGTACGGCGCTCGGTATATGTGAGCGCCGCACCAGAGATGACATCACTTCCTCCTGCTCCCTCTGTCTGACACAGACAGAGGGGGCATTTCCATTCGCCGGGAGCGATCGCGAGGGGGTGGCCAGAAACGAATGGTTGCCCCCTCATCCCGGAACGCTCCCGGACACTTAGCCACCGCTCACTGTACAGAAGGGGGGTCCGATTGGACCCCCCAACTATACAAAGGCAATCACGTATGCTCTACGTGATTGTGCCTGTCGGTGCCATTCTGCCGACGTATATATACAGTGAGCGGTCGTTAAGTGGTTAAAGGCACTTCTCCTTGTTTCGTTTTTGGGGTTCTCCAAATTGGGGACATTGATATATGTCCCTTAGGGTGGGACCTGGGGACCTGGGCCCCCATACCCATTTTAAGGCCAATAACTAGAGGATAAGGCAGCCAGGTGGGGACTAGCAAAATTAACAAGTCAGTTCTCATAGACTGCAATGGTATTTGTTGTCTAACTTTTGCACATGTTAGGCTCTTTGTTTGCCCCCCTGGACCGGGGGGTATTTGTCCCATCTCTAATTTAGTAGCATGCTGGATGATGTGCTTAATTTTGGACAGGGGTTGGCTTATTTTGTGCTAGCTGCATTTGGGTTGGTCTGGGCATGCTCAGGTACTTTGCTTTTTTCATGTGCCTTTTGGTGTGTGAAATGCATTTGGGTTGGTCTGGGCATGCTCATAGAGCGTGTTTTTTGGGTTAGTAATCTAAGGACATCCTTAACAGGTGTACCCACTTTGAAGTTCATTCTCTACATTGGGTGAACTTGCATTTTGTGTGTTTCATGGACTGTGCATGTGTTTTCAATTGCCTCATTAGCACACAACCCTAGGTTATATAAAGCTTGCAGATAGCAATCTTTACCTTGCCCTGAAAAGAGGCAAGATTGTGTGCGTGGCCAGCTGGCCGGCCGACCGGCCAACCGGCAAGAGAGTACATTTTGGTGTCCTTATCGAGTTTGTAACATGTATTGGAATGGGCCCTGCTGTGAATTATTAGATCAAGAATTGTAATTACATGCCCCTGTTGAACAGGGGCAGAAAAAGTGGGCCTTTGTTGGTGGTGGTGGTGTTGCCACAACACTGTAAGCCCTCGCAGTTACTCTTGGTGGGCGCAGGAATGGGCCCTGCTGTGAATAATTAGATCAAGAATTGTAATTACATGCCCCTGTTGAACAGTTGGAGCACAGCAATGAGCCATGCATCAAAAATTGTAAATACACGCCCCTGTTAAACAGGGGCTGAAAAATTGGGCCTTAGCCACTGGTGGCGGTGCCCAGAACCAAAAATGTTCTTACAAGCTATCAGCATGATTATTGTGGAGGAAGAGGATAGTCAATCAGCATAACAGGATAGTCACTCAGCATCAGCATAGGCAGTCTTGAAGGAATCTAACATTTCCAAAAAAAAATTCGGTCACATCAGCATCAGGTGTTTGGTAGCTGGTGGTGATCCAAGACTGATTAATTTTTATGAAGTTCAGTCGATCGACCGAGTCGGTGGACAGGCGCACCCTGTGATCGGTTACGAAGCCTCCAGCAGCACTGAATGTGCGTTCCGAAAGAACGCTGGATGCAGGACAGGCCAGTAGCTCAATTGCATACTGTGTAAGCTCCGGCCAGTGATCCATCCTCAAGACCCAGTAACCCAGAGGAATTTCGGTGGGAAAGGTGTTCAAGTCTGATCTTGCCCCTAGGTATTCCTGCACCATGTAAACCAGACGCTTGCGATGGTTGCTGGAAGCGATCATACCTTGGGGCTGCGGACTAAAAAATTGTCTGAACGCATCGGTCAGACGGCCACCTTCTCCACCGCTCCTTCTTTGACTGACCAGAGCCTCAGCAACACGTTGTCCAGAACCAGGAATTTGTAACCTCCCAGTCTCTGGGAACGCGTTGCTAGACCTTTCTGCAAGGCCTCCCGAAGATGCTTCATCCTCTGCTCCCTCTGCGACGGCAAGATAAGGTCCACAACCTTACCCTTGTAACATGGATCAAGGAGGGTTGCCAGCCAGTAATGATCCCTCTCCTTGGTCGCATGAATACGAGGATCCTTCCGCAGGTTTTGCAGGATCAGAGAGGCCATGCAGCGTAGGTTTGCTGAGGCATACGGTGCGGAGTCCTCTGGGTCACTGAGGACGAAGTGATCCGCAGCCACCTCCTTCCAGCCACGTACAAGTCCATGGGTGTCTTGGGACTGTAATTGATCCCTTGAAGACTGCTGCTGATGCCGAGTGCTAGGCTCCACCTCCATGCTGACACAATAATCCTCTTCCTGTGCGATACCCGGGCCAGCAGGAACACTGTCTGGATAAAGGGGGCCTTGAGAGGTAAGGAAGTGCTCCTCTTCCTGCCTCTGTTCTGCCTCAAGTGCTCTGTCCATTATTCCACGCAGCGTGTGCTCCAACAGGTGGACAAGAGGGACAGTGTCACTGATGCATGCACTGTCACTGCTCACCATCCTCGTGGCCTCCTCAAATTGTGCCAGGACAGTGAATGCATCCCTGATCATGGCCCACTGGCGTGGGGAAAAAAATCCAGGCTCCCCTGACACTGTCCTGGTGCCATATTGCAACAGATACTCATTGATGGCCCTCTGCAGCATGGCCAACGTAGAGTTCCACCTGATGGGCATGTCACAGATTAGGTGGTTCTTGGGCAGGTTGTAATCCTTTTGCAGGTCAGCCAGCCGAGCACTGGCATTATATGACTGGCGGAAATGCCCACAGAGTTTCCTGGCCTGCTTCAGGACCTCCTGTAAGCCCGGGTCAGTGCCCAAGAACCGCTGCACCACCAAGTTAAGGACATGAGCCAAACAGGGCACATGGGTCAGTTGTCCCTATCGGAGGGCGGAGAGGAGGTTGGTGCCATTGTCGGAAACCACCTTTCCTGGCTTAAGCTAGCGTGGCATCAACCACCTATGAGCCTGCCCCTGCAGAGCTGACAGAATCTCTTCCCCAGTGTGGCTCCTGTCCCCCAAGCACACCAGCTCAAGCACCGCATGGCATCTTTTTGCCTGCGTACTTGCGTAGCCTCTTGAACGCCTACGGAGCACCGCTGGTTCCGAGGACAAAGCACAGGTAGAGGCCATAGAGGAAGAAGAAGAGAAGGGGGAGGAGGAGAGAGGTGTGTCAGAATTACTAGTAGTAACATTTTGGAGGCGTGGTGGTGGAACAACCTCCAACACTACTGCACCTTGTCCTGCATCCTTCCCAGCTGCCAGCAGAGTCACCCAATGCGCCATGAAAGATAGGTAACGTCCCTGTCCATGCCTGCTGAACCATGAGTCAGCGATAATATGCACCTTACCGGTGACCGCCCTGTCCAGCGAGGCCAAGACATTGCCTTCCACATGCCGGTAGAGAGCCGGAATCGCCTTCCGTGAGAAAAAGTGGCGTTTGGGAACCTGCCACTGAGGAACCGCACATTCAACAAACTCACGGAAGGGGAAAAAGTCTACCAACTGAAAAGGCAAAAGTTGAAGTGCTAGCAATTTAGCCAAGCTAGCATTCAACCGCTGGGCATGTGGATGGCTGGGAGTGAACTTCTTTCGGCGGTGCAGCAGCTGGGGCAGGGAAATTTTCCTGGTACAATCGGAGGTTGGTGTACTGATAGCAGATTGTCCGCAAGTACTTGGCTGTGACACACTGAATTCTACACCTTCATTCCTCTCAGTGCAGGTTTCTGAGAGGACTGAAGGTATAGTGGGGTTGGAGATCCCAGCTGATGAGGAGCAAAGAGAGGTTCGCTTTGTTCTTTGGTGTGGGTCTTTTAGGCACGCTTGCCAACGGACTGCATGGCAGGTCGACATATGTCTGGTCAAGCACGTGGTACCCAAGCGGCTGACGTTCTGGCCACGTGAGATACGCTTTAGACATATGTTGCAAATGGCAATGGTGCACACATCTGAAAAAAGGCCCACACCAAAGAACTTTTGGAATAACGAGCAGAGACAGCAGCGCCCTGCACATGCGGAGCTCTGCGGTGTGATGCGGTCGGTGTGCTGCCCTTGAGCTGGCCCCTGGAGGGCACCCTGCCTCGTTGGAGATGTGCCTCCTCCTCCTCCTCTCTCCTATCAGGCACCCACGTGGAGTCAGTGACCTCATCATCCCCTCCCTCCACTGGAGCCAATCTGGCAGTATTCTGCAGCTGGGGGAACATGACTGCCAGATAGCTGTCCTTTTTGGGCACTCCATCTCTCTGGGCTCATGTTACTACCCCCTCTCTGAGCTCACGTTACTGCCTTCCTCCAGCTGGGTTCCATTATAGGAGCCTTCAAAACGCTGGGCATCCTCCTGGAGCATGTACCCAACACTGTGGTCAAACAGTTCGGGGGACTCCTCAGGAGGACATGGTGGGGCTAGGGAAGGAGTGACTGATGCCATTGAGCCGAGGGAAGAGGGCGCTTTGGCAGCTGCTTTGCCAGACAAAGTACCCTGAGCCTGGGTGAGAGAGGACGAGTTGGAGGAGGACGGCTTGGTCATCCACTCTACCAAGTCTTGGGCATGTTGCGGCTCAACATGGCCAGCTGCTGAAAAGAAGGAGAAGTGTGTCCCGCGGCCACGTGCTGATGAGGATGCACCGTGTCCACGACCAGCAGCACTGTTGCCTCTAGACACAGAGCCTGCTTGCCCTCTTTTATTGCCTCGTGACTGTCTGCCTCTCCTTGTTTGCCTTCCAGACATACTAATGGCCTGCAGTGAGATGTAGCTGCACAAAGGTGGGATGTATATATGTTAGAAGGCTGGCCATTGGTTAGCCTGAATTTGTAGGAGGAGGGTGGGGCTTTATATTCTCCCCATCTTCCCCCTAGCTTCGTCGGCTGCATTTCAGGGTTAAGGTGCTGACGTCATTTCCGGTTCCTGGAGTCTCTGTGCGGTGGCTGTACTTTGGCAGCGTGTCGATCGGCGCCAGCATTTCAGTGGGTCCGTATGCGGTGCTGACGGCCGGTCAGCGGGGGTTAGTGAAAGGCTCTCACTTGTCTTATTCCCCGCTACAGGTGGCAGCTTTGCGGGGTCTCAGCTGACCGGGTGTCTGACGGAAGGACGTGCCTTTCTTCTCAGGGCTCTTACAGCCAATCGGATTGAGCGTTCAGAGGGCTCTTGTGGCAGCTATCACTCGTAGTGGTCGGTTCAGGTAGGTCAGGAGCCGCTTGGTAGTGGGTGGGGGGTCGGGCTGATGCTCACCGCAGGTGTCACCAGGTTTCTCATTGGCAGGTTTCTGGGGGGTTGTCTGATGCAGTTTTCTTTGTTTTTTCTGCTGGGTTGTTCATTGCTGCATATCACCCCACGCACAGGGTGTACTTCTCTCCACAGGTCGTCCTGGTAGTCTGTGCATCTTGGAGCAGGTAGGTTCATCTTCATGCAGCAGGGGTGGGTTGGGGGGGGCGGGGGCAGAGAGGCACTTCTTAGTTGTCTGGTCACGCTGGTATCTGTGTAGGTGGCATCAGCCTTTCAGCTCATTTCACTCCACCCTGCGTTGCATAGCCTGTCCACCCCATGCTAGGTCTGCTCCTCCGTGTCATTTCTCCCTTACGGGGGGTCACGGGTTTGCTGGGGTAGGGGTCAGATTTTCCACTCCTGTTGCCCCTAGGTCACTTCACTAGTTACGCCCGGTGTCACTTCGCTTCTAGGTTAGCTGGCTCCAGCCGTACCTGCAGGCTGCTTGGACTCAGGTCCAGCCTGTTGGCCACGGGGCAGCATTCTCATCCACGTTTTTCCAGCATGTATCACGCCATGTTGCAGGCTAGGCTAGGGTAGGTTAAGCTTCATTCGCAGGTCACGTTCAGGATTGCTTCCTTTGTTCCACCCATGTTTGTTTTCCCGCCACAGAGCACACACACTCTGGTCAGGTGGGTTTTCATTGGGTCGCCACGTCATTGGTAAGGGGTTTTGTAGCTTTTAATTTGCGTCATTCATTCAGGGCATACGTTTAACGTTGTTGCAGGTGGATTTCTCTGTTCATTCAGTTTCTACAAGGTGGGTTCTGTTTCCTTTTTCACTCAGGGGTTAGTTAGGGGCTTACATTCCAGGATCTGTCACGTCTTCAGATCCGTACAGGCTGAGGCTTCGTTTTTAATTGATTGTTTTGCAATCTTCTCGCCTGTACATTCATACGTCATACATTGCATGTCACTTACATTCCTATGTCTACCTACCACGGTCTGTAGGTACTAAGCCCTTAGTGTTCGTTTGTTAATTGCCTGTCCTGCGCCACAGGTTGCTTGGGCTCGCACTACACTCACGCAGGGGGTCACGGTCATCAGCATCTCTCAGGCGCTTTGTTCTTTGTCGTCAGCATCACACATCATTACGTTAGTGTGGGTAGGCTTGGTCGGGCGGACGGTGGAGTTGACTTGTTGTTGTTTGTTTTGTCCACAGATTGGGGCTATGTCTCATATCTCAGAAAGTGACGAGTTTGCATTTATCCCTTCCACACCAGCTGTCCCTGCCACACCAGCAAGGGGCTCGGAGCACGGCAGCACGCCATCTTTGAGGAGCTGGACCATACTCAAGCTCGTTGCCGAGCTTCATTCCAGGGGCATTCCTTTCCTGGCCACGGCCAGGAAAGTGGAGCTTTTTAGACTCCTCTTTCCGAACCCGTCCCAGCCTCAGCCTTCCACCAGTGCGGAGCATGCGTCTCTCCTCACCTCGCTGACTCAGATCCACACGGTTTTGAACACCCTCTCGTCTTCGGTCCAGCTGTTACAGGACAGAATAGATGTGCTGGAGGCCTGGCCAGTCAGTGTGGTGGTTCCGGCAGCTTCCTCGGGTCCTGGGCCGTCTGGAATCCCTGCAGGTATCACTGGTGGGCCGTTACCTCTGGCTGTTCCTTCTGCTTCTGTTATTATTCCTTCGGTTTCCCCTGCCCATTTTGTCCCGGCCAATCTAAAGAAGGCTATCTTGGAAGGGAAGGACATTAATCTGGCGTCCTTGCTCATTGCGTCGCAGGACGTTGTGGAGAATAAAGCATATGCTTGTGGGGAAGTCTCAGTGGTCCCGACCCGGGATCCCAGGCTGAACCGCAAGCTTAGCGTTGCTACGTTTTTTCCTCGCTTTTGGTATTTTCAGGGATGTTATTTGTGGGGTTAGTCCTGGAAGAAGGGAGGAGTTAGCCCTTTATCTACACAAGATAGTAGATTTAGCCCACAAGTATGGCGGTAGCGCTTTTTACGATTATCATAAGTCCTTTTCGTCCAAAGTCGCTGCCATGTGGGCTCAGTTCCAGGTGGTCACATGTTGGAGTGTCATTGATACTGAGTTGTTCTGCAGGCATTTTGCATTTTAAAAATGTCCTACATGTGCCACCTGTCAATCTGTTGCTCACACCGCCAACTGGTGCCCCAATGTTGATCTGGGGGCGGCTGGGCCCAACAGGTCAGGGTCGAGCGGACCCTCTTCAGGGCCTTCAGGGCTGGTTGACAAGCTTGGCAGACCCATTCATGTCCTGGGCAAGTCGCAGCTTTGCAACAACTATAATTACACCACCTGTAATTATAACCAGTGTAGACTGCTGCATGTCTGTGCAAATTGTTTTAGGGCCCATCTCAAAACCGCCTGTCAAGTCAAGCCGTCCGGTGCATCCTGACTGAGCCGGGTTGATGTCCCCAGGTTGGGATTCTGGTTGAATCACCACCCGTCCCCGGCTCTCAATCGGTTCTTGGTGGATGGTTTTTTGGAGGGTTTCCACACGGTCCTGATCACCCTCCCCTTGCAGTCACATGAGTGTCCCAATTTGGTGTCTGCCATTACCAATGCTGAATTAGTGGACGAGTTATTACGGGTTGAATTGTCCAAGGGGTTTGTCATTGGGCCTTTTTTGTCCCCGCCTTTTGGTTTGTGGAGAGTTAGACCCATCGGGGTTGTTAAAGGTAAATTTTCCAATAAATACCGTTTTTAATTTACGATCTGTCGGCTCCTCATTCGTCACCTGTGCCTAGTCTGAATTCACTCATACCATCTGAGGAGTTCTCTTTGAAGTATGCTTCAGTTGATTCCGCTGTCCAGCATATCCTGCAGTTAGGGAGGGGGGCATGGTTGTCAAAAGCGGACATCTCGGATGCCTTTAAGCTCCTCCCGATCATGCCCTCTCTCTGGCAGTGGTATGGCTTCAAATGGCGGGAGCAGTTTTACTTTGCCACCAAGCTGACGTTCGGGTCCAAGAGCAGCCCTTGGCTTTTTGACACATTTGCCACAGCGCTTAATTGGATTCTTTCTTCGCAGTTGGGGTGTGGCAAGGTTATTCACTATTTGGATGACTTTTTGCTACTGGAGAGCCCAGCGCGGCCCCCCAGAGATCTTGCCACCGATTTGTTCAGGGATCTGAACGTCCCCTTGGCTATCCACAAGGTCGATGGGCCTTCCACTGTGATCACTTTTCTAGGGATCACCTTGGACACCGTCCGCATGATCGCTTATTTGCCGCAGGACAAGTTGATCAGGATCCGGGGGATCATTCATAAATTTGGTCAGGTCCCCGGTTTGCTCTAAGAGGGAGTTGCAGTCTCTCTTAGGCATGCTCAATTTTGCCATGAGGATCATTCCTCAGGGCAGGTCTTTTGTGTCCCATCTGCTGGCTCTCCTTCCGCTCTCCCAAGACGCTGACTCGGTGGTGCGGTTGGAGGCCGGCGCTAGGGCTGATCTTCTGATGTGGGATCAGTTCTTGTGTAACTGGAATGGGATTGCCTTGTTCATCTGTTCACCCACGGCAGCCTCCCCGAGGGTTTTTTCAGATGCCGCCGCTTCGGTGGGTTTTTCCGCCATTTTCGGGGGTCAGTGGCTCGCGGGCACCTGGTCTTCGGAAGTGTCGGATATTCCGGGTTTTTCCAGGACATCCGCACTTTGAGATTTTCCCCATTGTGGCCGCGGCTTGCACCTGGGGGCCCTCATGGTCCGGTCAAACCATCATCTTTTTTATTGACAACAGCACCACCGCTGAGATCATTAACAAAGGCAGGTCAGGGTCTCTCTTGATCATGGCGTTCATGCGCAGATTGACATGGTTGGGCCTTAAGTTCCATTTTTATTTTCAGGGGCAGTTTGTTAGTGGGGTCGATAACGGGGCGGCGGATGCTTTGTCTAGAGCTGATTTTCCACGTTTCTTTCTGCAGCATCCGGAGGCAGATCGGAGGGGCTTGCCTGTTCCGCCTTTTTCCCAGCTGAAGTTGGATTAGACACTCTCGGGGCAGAAGCGGCCTGCCTTATCAATGCTTCTTTGTCCAGTTACACGCTCAGGGCATACAGGACTGGGTGGAGGTGTTTTGGTAGTTTCACGTCGCTTTTCCCCGGCTCCAGGGGGTGTGGTGTTAAGTACATATTGGCGTTCATGGCATATTGTCATGGCAATAGAAAAGAAAAAAAGTTGCGCTAAAAAGTGAGTGACATATAAATGAAAAATGATTATTGAAAATATCACCAGTACAACAACTGGTAAAAAAGTAAATATGAGCCAACGGCTCACACAGTAAATAAATAACACAAATTGTTAAAGATGAGTGATACAAACATGTGATGCGGAATCACTACATGTGAGTGATCCATAAACCATAAACCACTAAAATTGTCACATAAAGTCCAAACGATAAAGTTCATATGCACATATATTACGGATGCTCCTCCACCGTGCTGATTGTGATCCAATGCATTACACCCAGAGCAAGTGTAAGATAGGACAGCCTCCACCAATGAAATTACTGCCTCTTACCAAAAAAGATGGATCCCTTGTCACAGGGGATCAAAGATAACCTGTGGCTATTCTCCAGCCAGGGGTATGGGGCAAGCAGCGTCTCTTTGACCAGGAGATCAGCAACTCTCAGCAGTAGGAAACACGGTCCCCGTAAATAAAAAGAAGGATATACTATAGTGTAAAACCTTTTACACGTTTATTAAAAAAGACAAATGCACACTTACATGAATGCAGATAAAAACGAGCAAAAATAAGCCGGCCGGCTCTTAAGTATAAAGCAGCCCGTATGTCTCCGGGTAGCGTGGGCGCGATGATGTCAGAACGTGGCTCCTCCCTACGCGTTTCGTCATCAAAGACGTGTTCACGGGATACGGGCGGCGTTCTGACGTTCCGCTCTAATATAACCATCTCAATAAGCCAAGCCTCGATGTGAACCGCGGGATGCTGGAGCACCGCCATTTTGACTGAGGGAAAGGATATCACTAGATACTATGGAGAGATTGGCAAACCCAAAGCAAATGGTGATTAATGTGTAAAAAAGGGATAAAAATTGCATAATTAAACACAATTTATTTTTTTAAAAAGGGGGGCAAAAAGGCCATCGGTCTAAAATACCATTTAATATAAAACAAATATATATGGAGGTTTTTAATCCTCTCTTACTTAAAAATAACAAAAAAGAAGAGGGAACCTCATCTGATAGAAAAGGCGGACTAAATCATTACCAAGATTCACATCAAGTGTACAGAAGCACAAGGAATTACCCAAGGCTAGTTTCAGTGTGCCACTCACGTGAACCAGATCCTAAAAAACAAACAACAACACCCTAACAATAAATTGACAATAAGTTGGACATAGTACCGAAATTATATATAAATTGACTAAATTACATATAGCAATATATATGCCAAAAATAGGGTCTCGACTCCATCCTCCTTCACATAAACCCAATTTGCCCTTTAAGGTCTAGACCCAAACCTATGAAAGGGGGGGGGAGGGAATAATACAAAATACATATAAAGGAGGGAGGGGGAGAGGGAGTATAAAAAATAAATAAGGGACCGCAGTGATCTACACAGGGCACTCTTCCCTACCACAATTGATACATATTATCTGGTCGACATAGAGGTCAAGAATTGTCTATGAAACAATTCACATCGACATCTATGTTAAGACCAAAGGGGTGTAGCACTTGATCCTATGCACCCACGACATCTCCAACCTAGAGATGCTCTGGACCAAATTGCTACCCCTCCAATGAGGGCTGTATTTATCGATTCCCAAAAAGATAGTACCCTTAGGGTTTCGATTATGTACAGCCAGATAGTGTTTTGACACAGAGTGTTTTGTAAACCCTCTTCTAATATTACCAATATGTTCATTCAGGCGTACCTGAAGTGGGCGCTTGGTCCTGCCCACATACTGCAACCCACACGGGCATTGCAGTAAATAGACCACGCCCTCCGTCGAACAGGTAATAAAAGGTTTGATGTCGAAAGTTTTGGTATTACAAGTGGAGCTAAATTGAGTAGTTCTCCTAGATCTACACCCATTCAAAGAACATACTTGACACCTCCTGCACTGATAATAACCCGTGAGGTTGGGAAAAAAAAGAGGGTCTAGTCATGGGTGGATCCATAATGTTGAGTGCAAGTCTGTCCCTCAGAGCTGGAGCTCCTCTAAAAACCACCTGAGGTCTATCTGGCAAAATGGTATTGAGGACCCTATCATTCTTCAGAATATGCCAATGTTTATTAACGATGTGCCTAATCTGAGAATGTTGGCAAGAAAAGTTGGTAATAAAAGGGGTGCGAAATGACGACCCAGCGTCCATCTTACCTTTCTCTTTTAACAAAACAACACGGTCCACACAACTGACCGAATCAGGGGTAGCTTTAAGGGACTTAGGGGAGTAACCCTTATCTATAAATCTCCTGGTTAGAATATCGGACTGTGCTAAAAAGGTGGTGTGGTCCGAGCAATTTCTTTTTAATCATAGAAACTGACTCTTGGGCTCTTTTTTATTAAACGTGTAAAAGGTTTTACACTATAGTATATCCTTCTTTTTATTTACGGGGACCGCGTTTCCTACTGCTGAGAGTTGCTGATCTCCTGGTCAAAGAGACGCTGCTTGCCCCATACCCCTGGCTGGGGAATAGCCACAGGTTATCTTTGATCCCCTGTGACAAGGGATCCATCTTTTTTGGTAAGAGGCAGTAATTTCATTGGTGGAGGCTGTCCTATCTTACACTTGCTCTGGGTGTAATGCATTGGATCACAATCAGCACGGTGGAGGAGCATCCGTAATATATGTGCATATGAACTTTATCGTTTGGACTTTATGTGACAATTTTAGTGGTTTATGGATCACTCACATGTAGTGATTCCGCATCACATGTTTGTATCACTCATCTTTAACAATTTGTGTTATTTATTTACTGTGTGAGCCGTTGGCTCATATTTACTTTTTTACCAGTTGTTGTACTGGTGATATTTTCAATAATCATTTTTCATTTATATGTCACTCACTTTTTAGCGCAACTTTTTTCCTTTTCTATTATCTGTTTTGTGTAGTATAACACTTATGGTTGCAGCTTTGATTTTATTTAATTTTTTTATTCACTAGCGCAGTTTTTTTCTTTTCACACATTGTCATGGCAGTTTGTCTTTATCCTACAGTACTATCAAATCATACTTGGCTGGCATTCAACATTTCTTTTCCCTGCTCTATCCTGGGTCACCGTCAATTTTTGCAGCT
This sequence comes from Rana muscosa, assembly GCA_029206835.1. Classification (NCBI taxonomy): domain Eukaryota; kingdom Metazoa; phylum Chordata; class Amphibia; order Anura; family Ranidae; genus Rana; species Rana muscosa. Next base: position 978,949,669 of record CM055118.1, on the reverse strand, counting down.
CATCCCATTAGGGCCATGCTCAAGGGTATTCAGAAAATGCAGGGCAGACCCGTGGTCAGACGCTTACCAATTTCCGGGCCTATGTTCCGGGCGCTATCCGATTCATTGTCCCTCTCTCCCTTTGGGTTGGGTCCCAGCTTGGTCCTAAAGGCTACAGTGTATCTCTGCTTCTTTGGGTTCCTCAGACCGGAGGAGGTGTCCAGGGCTGGGCTCCACGCTCCTGTTCTCTGCAGAGGTAGTCTCCCCAGGTTGGCAGATCATTTCGCATTACAGCTCCCTGAGAACAAGAACTGTCAGGTAGGGCAAGGTTTTGTCATCAATTATTACGGTACCAACACTGCTTGGTGTCCGGTTGTGGTGTTGGACCAGCTCATGTGCTTATTCTCTGCCGCCCCGCTAGATAGCCCTTTGCTTCCCGTGGAGGTTAAACATGCTTTTACTGATTTGTTGGATTAGTTACTGTTGGTGGAATAGTACCCCCAATGTGGGTGGAATTAGGCCCATCTCTGTGGGTCATCTGTGGGTTGAATCAAGCTCTCTGTGGGTTGAATTAGGTCATCTGTGGGTGGAATTGAGCCCCCTTCCTGTGGGTTCTCTGTGGGTTGAATTTGGCTCTCTGTGGATTGAATTGGGCTCCCTGTGGGTCCTCTGTTGGTTGAAATAGGCTCTCTGTGGGTGGAATTAGGCCCTCTGTTGGTGGAATTTACAGCCCCTTCCTGGGGTTCCTCTGTGAGTTGAATTGGGCTCTCTGTGGGTCCTCTGTGGGTTGGATTTGGCTCTCTGTGGGTTGAATTGGGCTCTCTGTGTGTCCTCTGTGGGTTGAATTAGTCTCTCTGTGGGTTGAATTAGGTCAACTGTGGGTGGAATTGATCCCCCTGTGGGTCCTCTGTGGGTTGAATTGGACTCTCTGTGGGTTGAATTGGGCTCTCTGTGGGTTGAATTGGGCTCTCTGTGGGTTGAATTGGGCTCTCTGTGGGTTGAATTGGGCTCTCTGTGGGTTGATCCCTGTTCCTGTGGGTCCTCTGTGGGTTGAATTGGGCTCTCTGTGAATTGAATTTGGCTCTCTGTGGGCTCTCTGTGGGTTTAATTAGGCTCTCTATGGGTTGTGAACAAGCACAGTTCTTTCGTGTGAAATGCAATATATTCTTGCAAGTTTGACTGGCTTATGACAATAAAGAAAACTTCAGCAGCATTTTTTGGACTCAAGTGTGCAATCAATTCCTTTCTTCCTCTCTATGGGTTGAATTGGGCTTTCTGTGGGTCCTCTGTGGGTTGAATTAGGCTCTCTGTGGGTTGAATTAGTGTACTCTGGGTGTATAATGCCACATTTTTGTCTGCAGTTGGTGGAATAGTGACCACTGTCTGTGGGTCCTTTGTGAGTTGAATTTGGCCTCTTTCAGAGGGTTATATTGCACTCCTTTCTGTGGGTGGAATAGTACACCTCAAAGTTGGTGGAATTTGTCCGCTTTCTGTGGGTCCTCTGTGGATTGAATTAGGCTCTCTGTGGGTTGGATTAGGTAATCTGTGGGTGGAATTGATCCCCCTTCCTGTGGGTCCTCTGTGGGTTGAATTGGTCTTTCTGTGGGTCCTCTGTGGATTGAATTGGGCTCTCTGTAGGTCCTCTGCGGGTTGAATTAGGCTCTCTGTGGGTTGAATTGGGCTCTCTGTGGGTGGAATTGATCCCCCTTCCTGTGGGTCTTCTGTGGGTTGAATTGGGCCCTCTGTGGGTTAAATTAGGCTCTCTGTGGGTTAAATTAGGCCCCTCTGTGAGGGTAGCATTGCAAAACTTTCTGTTGGTGGAATTGTACCCCTTCCTGTGGCCCCTTTGTGTGGGTGGAATTAGGCCCTGTTCTGTGTGTGGTTTTAGGCCCCTTTTTGTGGGTAGAATTAAGCTCCTTTCTGAGGGTATTATTGCACCCCTTTTTGTGCGTGGAATAGTACCCCTTCCTGTGGGTCCTCTGTGTGTGAAATTAGGCCCCCTTTATGTGGGGGAATATGTGGGTAGTATTGTGCTCTTTTCTGCGGGTAGATTACTGTCCCATTTTTGTTCTATTTGTGAGGAACATGTATGAAACTGAATTGTGCAAATTTGTGTGGGTTTTTTGTGTTATAATGCCCATTTGTGTGGGCTTACCGGGGTGGAATACTACCCATTTGTGTGGGTGTCCAGGGGTAATGTTACATGTAAATTGTTCTTTAATTATGCATCTCCTGGTACTACTGCTATGTAAAGACCACGTGTCCATATTTTGTTTGGTTGTATTTTTCTTACAAGTCATGCTGGTGCAATTTGGCTGAAAACTAATAAAAATAAAAAAAAACTTACCTTTTTATTGTCTTCAATTTATTTTAATTGTACTTTGCTAATAAAAAATGTTTTGTATATATATTGGTGTTGGCATCACATAAGTAAAATGTAAGGGGTGAAATATCCGCACTAAACCCTCTAATAAATGTGCATATACTTAAATATATCTAATAATAAAAGATATATATGTATATCTGTTAGTAAAAAACCTAAGAAAAATATAAGAAAAAAAATGGTGCTGCAACTAGAAAACCTGAATATTCAGCTTAATAGAAATGTGTAAAGAATTAGATGTACAACCAAAGATGTATATGAATGTGTAAAAACAAAAAGGTGTTGAATAGAAATAAAACACAAATAGTGCCGCAATATAACACAATTAGTGCCACAATAATTACTGTATTTATTGGCGTATAACACTCACTTTTTTACCCTGAAAATAGAGGGTAAACTGTGCCTGCGTGTTATACGCAGGGGGCTGTGGAAAGTTTTTTTTCCTGAAATTCCCTCTTAAAGTTAGGGTGCGTGTTATACGCCTGTGCGTGTTATACGCCGATAAATACGGTAGTCCATAACAGTGGTACGCTTCAGAAGAGGTTGCTCTATCCAGTATTTCAAAGAAACAACCAAGGAACAGCCCAAAGAAGCGATATTAAAGACCAAAGGGCCGCTTTCCAGATCTGTTGGATCTCAAATTATAGAGATCATATAGGCATAATGTAAGTGAGATAAAAAAATTGCAGCGCTACTAAATAACTAAGATAATAATAAAATAAAATAATACAGTAACATATAAACTCAATAACACCACGTGACAAGTGAAAATAAGTCCATAAATTAAATGACAAAACTGATGAGAAATTTCCTTGTTTCTGTAAAGCTTCCACCACACCATCGTGCTGTGACAACTCCCCTCTGAAAAACGGACTCACCAAATGGATTTGCCTTTCACTCTCGTGTTAGGCTAAATCACTTGTGTATGATCCCACAAATGGAAAAACGAATCTCAACTGGAACACCGTGATAATTCTCGATATTGCACATATAAAAACAAAAGAAGTGCTCCAATAGTGTAAAATTGTACCACCAGTTTAATTCAAAATCACAGCGACACTTCATTCATTGAACTCACATGTAGGGATGAGCCGAACACCCCCCCCCCCCCCCCTCCCGGTTCGGTTCGCACCAGAACCTGCGAACGGACCGAAAGTTTGCGCGAACTTTAGAACCCCTATTAAATACAATGGATTCTAACGTTTGAAATCAAAAGTGCTAATTATAAAGGCTAATATGCAAGTTATTGTCCTAAAAAGGATTTGGGGACCCGGGTCCTGCCCCAGGGGACATGTATCAATGAAAAAAAAAGTTTTAAAAACGTTTTTTCGGGAGCAGTGATTTTAATGATGCTTAAAGTGAAAAAAAAAGTGAAATATTCCTTTAAATATCGTACCTGGGGGGTGTCTAAAGTATGCCTGTGAAGTGGCACGTGTTTCCCATGTTTAGAACTGAACTGTCCCTGCACAAAATTAGATTTCTAAAGGAAAAAAAGTAATTTAAAACTGCTTGCGGCTTTAATGTAATGTCTGGTCCCAGCATTATGGATGAAAATCATTGCGAAAAATGGCTTGGGTACCCTCCCAGCCCAATACCAGCCCTTTTGGGTCTTGTATGGATATTAAGCGGAACCCCGCACCCAAATTAAAAAAAAGGCCCTATATACTAGAGGTGCGCATCTTCACTGGCCTCATGATTCGATTCAATTACGATTATCATGTCAACGATTTGATTCGATTCCGCGATGCATCACGATTACAGCGCAAGTGCGCATGATTTTCAGCAAAAAAATTCAAACAGTCAGGAGAACTCAATTTTCTTTTATTCTATCTGTTCTTTAAAAAAAAAAAAAAAACATTCCCTTCATGTAGCAAAGTCTAAACACAGCAGACAACTTAAAGGAGCTCCAGGCTCTCCCCCAAAATACAGAGGAGATGATCGGAGACTGCAGACATGATACAAGAGATGATCAGAGACTGTACACATGATACAGGAGATGATCAGAGACTGCAGACATGCTACAGGAGATGGTCAGAGAGACTGTGGACATGCTACAGGAGATGGTCAGAGACACTGTGGACATGCTACAGGAGATGGTCAGAGACTGCGTGCATGCTACAGGAGATGGTCAGAGACTGCGTGCATGCTACAGGAGATGGTCAGAGACTGCAGATATGCTACAGGAGATGGTCAGAGACTGCGGACATGCTACAGGAGATAGTCAGAGACTGCGGACATGCTACAGGAGATGGTCAGAGACTGCGTGCATGCTACAGGAGATGGTCAGAGACTGCGTGCATGCTACAGGAGATGGTCAGAGACTGCGTGCATGCTACAGGAGATGGTCAGAGACTGCAGATATGCTACAGGAGATGGTCAGAGACTGCGGACATGCTACAGGAGATAGTCAGAGACTGCGGACATGCTACAGGAGATGGTCAGAGACTGCGGACATGCTACAGGAGATGATCAGAGACTGTGGACATAATAGAGGAGGTGGTCAGAGACTGCGGACATAATACAGGAGGTGGTCAGAGACTGCAGAAATGATACAGAAGATCAGCAGGTGAGTGATTTTTTTTTTATTTTGGTGGTCAGGACATGCTACAGGAGATGGTCAGAGACTGCAGACATAGTACAGGAGATGGTCCGAGACTGCGGACATGCTACAGGAGATGATCAGAGACTGCGGACATAATACAGGAGGTGGTCAGAGACTGCGGAAATGATACAGAAGATCGGCAGGTGAGTATGATTTTTTTTATTTTAAAGAAAAAATACCCTTTAGTATCACTAACAAATAAATTAAGTCTTTTGGCAGCAACTTGGATAGTAAACAGGTCAACATCACTGCAAAAATTAAAAAAATGATGACATTCCAATCAGCAAGAAATATACTGCTTGCAGATCAGTCGATGGCTCCAGGGGGGAGAGGGAAATCACAGGAAGAAATTAGACAATAAAAGAGTTTGTGCAGCCCCCAATGTGTTAGGCACACAGTACACACACTGGATAGGTGCAGCAGGTAGGGGGGGGGGGGATGTGCCACTTCTATACACTCACCCATATTTCAAGCATGACAGGCTTATCTCTCACCTCAGGAGCACTCCCACCCTCCCTCCTCTCCTCGCAGCTCGTTTCCTGAAGCCGACTCTATGCCTCATCCAGTGCCGGCCCAAGACATTGTGCTGCCTGGTACCAAGAATGAAATGCTGCCCCCCCCCCCCAAAAGAAAATCACGCCCACCAAATACCCCACATTCATTATTTTATATCATGATAACTAAAGTAGACCTGTCATTGCTCTATACATGTAAAGGAGTATAAAGAGGACCTATCATGGCTCTATACATGTATATAGGAGTATAAAGAGGACCTGTCATCGCTCTATACATGTATATAGGAGTATAAAAGGACCTGTCAGGGCTCTATACATGTATATATGAGTATAAAGAGGACCTGCCATGTCTCTATACATGTATATAGGAGTATAAAAGGACCTGTCAGGGCTCTATACATGTATATAGGAGTATAAAGAGGACCTGCCATGTCTCTATACATGTATATAGGAGTATAAAGAGGACCTGTCATGGCTCTATACATGTATATAGGAGTATAAAGAGGACCTGTCATGGCACTATACATGTATGTAGGAGTATAAAGAGGACCTGTCATGGCTCTATACCAGGGCTCGACAAACCCCGGGTGCCAGGTCGCCATTGCGACTAGAATTAGCGACCTGGCGCCTGGGGCAGCACAGCTGGGGTATCCTGTGTCTCCGTGCCCCCCCCTCCGCGCCGGCCGGTAATTGAGGCCGCGGCTTTGCGGCCTTCTGCAGGCCTATGCTTCCTTCTGTGATCTAGCGCCATCTTGTGGTGGCCGTTGGTATGACAAGACAACAGCAATGCTAATGGAGTTTCCATGTCTATTTTCACTGCCATCTCCTTCCCTCTAATTAGAACCCCCGAACATTATATATATATTTTATTCTAACACCCTAGAGAATAAAATGGCAGTTGTTGCAATACTTTCTGTCACACCGTATTTGCGCAGCGGTCTTACAAGCGCACTTTTTTGGGAAAAAATACACTTTTTTTAAATAAAAAAATAAGACAACAGTAACGTTAGCCCAATTTTTTTTTTTTATATTGTGAAAGATAATGTTACGCCGAGTAAATTGATACCCAACATGTCACGCTTCAAAATTGCGTCCGCTCGTGGAATGGTGACTAACTTTTACCCTTTAAAATCTCCATAGGCGACGTTTAAAAAATTCTACAGGTTGCATGTTTTGAGTTACAGAGGAGGTCTAGGGCTAGAATTATTGCTCTCAATCTACCGATCGCGGCGATACCTCACATGTGTGGTTTGAACACCGCTTTCACATGCGGGCGCTACTCACGTATGCGTTCGCTTCTGCGCGCGAGCTCCGCGGGACAGGGCGCACTCCTAACTTTTTTAGCTGGCTTCTAGATTCCAAGCAAATTTGTCAAGCCCTGCTCTATACATGTATGTAGGAGTATAAAGAGGACCTGTCATGGCTCTATACATGTATGTAGGAGTTCAAAAAGAACCTGTGCGTGGCTGGTGGCCGCGATGTCAGCCGGCCACACGCAATCGCTCCAGAGAGCCAGAACGGGGATCTGTCAATGTAAACAGACAGATCCCCATTCTGACAGGGGAGACGAGAGAGATATGCTGTTCCTAGTGATTAGGAACAGAGAACTCTCTCCTCCTCCAGTCAGTCCCATCCCCCCCAGTTAGAAACACCCCCCAGGGAACACATTTAACCCCTTTCCTGCCAGTGACATTTACACAGTAATAAGTGCATTTTTATAGGACAGATCGCTGTATAAATGTTACTGGTCCCAAAAAGTGTCAAGTGTCCAATCTGTCCACCGCAATGTCACAGTCTCGCTAAAAATCGCAGATCACCGCCATTACTAGTAAAAATAATAATAATAATAATAAAAATGGCATAAATCTATCCTCTATTTTGTAGACGCTATAACTTTCGCGCAAACTAATCAATATACAGTACACATTGCGTTTTTTTTACCAAACATATGTAGAAGAATACATATCGTTTCTTTTTTTGGATATTTATTATAGCAAAAAGTAAAATTTTTTTTTTTTTTTCAAAATTGTCGATATTTTTGTTTATAGCACAAAAAATAAAAACAGCAGAAGTGATCAAATACCACCAAAAGAAATCTCTATTTGTGGGGAAAAAAGGACGTAAAAATTTTGTTTAGGTAGAACATCACACGACCGCGCAATTGTCAGTTAAATCAATGCAGTGCCTAATCACAAAAAAATGATTAAAGTGCATTATTTCTATTATTACATTGTTATATAAAATAAAATAGTTCAACTCACCATAATGCAGAATCAGTGGGAGCCCCGAGTGTGTCACTTGCCGTGTCACCTGCCACCAGATGCAGATTGTCACTTGCCATGATGCCACACATTGCAGATTGGCGCGGGCACAGCGTGGCTCCCTCTCTGATGATGCGGGCACAGCGTGGCTCCCTCTCTGATGACGCGGGCACAGCGTGGCTCCCTCTCTGATGACGCGGGCACAGCGTGGCTCCCTCTCTGATGACGCGGGCACAGCGTGGCTCCCTCTCTGATGACGCGGGCACAGCGTGGCTCCCTCTCTGATGACGCGGGCACAGCGTGGCTCCCTCTCTGATGACGCGGGCACAGCGTGGCTCCCTCTCTGATGACGCGGGCACAGCGTGGCTCCCTCTCTGATGACGCGGGCACAGCGTGGCTCCCTCTCTGATGACGCGGGCACAGCGTGGCTCCCTCTCTGATGGCGCGGGCACAGCGTGGCTCCCTCTCTGATGACGCGGGCACAGCGTGGCTCCCTCTCTGATGACGCGGGCACAGCGTGGCTCCCTCTCTGATGGCGCGGGCACAGCGTGGCTTCCTCTCTGATTGTAATGGTACAGTGTGGCTCCCTCTCTGGCTTCCCCCAGCACAGTCCTCTATTTTCCCTGTGTCCTGTAGCAATCACTCCATCAGTTTCTTCCTGGGTTCCAGACTCTCTCTCCCAGCAGAGTGCATGCTGGGGGCTGAAGTCTGCTGCTGGCTTTGCACAACAATGGGGCAGTCAATCTTCTGGGACTGCATGTCCCATGATGCTCCACTAGACTCTAGTCTCTTTTGATTGGCCACAGCGCAGCCAATCGGGAGGGAAACAGACTGGGCAAAGAACTAAGCGGCAAACCAGGTGAGAGCCGCTCTCTCTCCACTGCTGACAGGAGAAAGGAGGGGGCGAGCGGGGGAGATATACTGACGTCCCGCAGCTCGCCTCTCTCCCTTATCACTGCTTCCTTCGATATAGCGGGGGAGCGGCCGGCGCTTGACAGATTCATTTTGGCCGGCCGTGCCCGCTCCCTTGGCACGCTGGGGCCCCTTACAGGATTACTAATACTGTCTGTATTCCCCTGATGGCGGCCGGCAATTTGCCGCCCCCCTGAAAGTGCCGCCTGGGACCGAGGTACCATCGGGTCCCATGGTAGGGCCGGCCCTGGCCTCATCCCACGGATGTTAAAACAGCTGCAGTGATCTGTGTGTCAGCTCCGTGCAGTGATCTGTTTCTCAGCTCCCCGTGCGGCTCAGTGCCGCCCATCGGGGAGATAACCAGTGTCACTGTCCAGAGCTACAAATCCCAGAGGAGGGGGAGAGCGTGGGTGGGGGCAGCACTCTGAGGCTACGTTGTCCAATTGTCCGTTGAGGAGGGAACAGGGCCAGACGCAGCCAGCCGATCGACGGCTTGTCATTCCAGCAAAGACACTGCTGTGCGGGGGGGGGGGGGGGGAGCGGGAGGAGCTGGAATGACGTCATTCACAATCGATTATTGCTGAATTGAATACCGCATCGGTGCCGAATCGGGAAGGGTATAATCGGGATGCGGCGATCATTTTCAACACCCCTACTATATACTCTGAACAGCAGTATAAAGTAGGTGCAAACAAGACAGGGACTGTAGGTATGTTCTTTAAAGGTCGACCGATATGGGTTTTTCTCTGGCCGATGCCGATATTTAGAAATCGCTGCGGCCGATGGCCGATATATGATGCCGATTTTTTTGGGCCGATATGTTAGGCCGATTTTTTTAGATTTTATGAGATGAAGGGGGGAAAAAAAAACTAACAGTTGGACCCCTTTCACACTGGGGCGTTTTTCAGGCACTTTTGGGCTAAAAATAACACCTGTAAAAATGGCTGCAAAACACCTCCCCTGCAGTCTCAGTGTGAAAGCCTGAGTGCTTTCACACTGAGGCGGTGCGCTGGCAGGACGTTAAAAAAAAGTCCTGCAAGCAGCATCTTTGGAGCGGTGTATACCGCTCCTCCACCACTACTGCCTATTGAAATGAATGGGCACTGCTGCTGAAGCGCCTGCAAAGCGCTTCTGCAGCGGTGCTACATGGGCGCATTTAACCTCTTCATTGGCCGCTAGCTGGGTTATAAGCACCCCGCTAGCAGCCGAATATCGCCGCTAAAATGATGGTAAAGCGCAGCTAAAACTAGCTGCGTTTTACCGCCAACGCCTGCCCGCTCCAGTGTGAAAGCAGCTGAGTTCCGCCAAAAAAAAAATATTAAAAGTCAGCCGCTACAAATACTGCAGCTGCTGACTTTTAATATATGGACACTTACTTGTCCTGGGCGCCCGCGATGTCGGCACCCGAAGCTGATTTCTCTCTCTGCTCTCGGGTGCTGCCGCCGCCATCTTCGGTAAGGGAATCAGGAAGCAGCCACAAAAACAGGTAATCAAAACTTTGACGAAAAAAAAAAGTTTAGTTTTATTTAACATTCATTAAAGTGTATTTTTTCCCAAAAAATTGCGTTTGAAAGACCGCTGCGCAAATACCGTGTGACATAAAATATTGCAACAACCGCCATTTTATTCCCTAGGGTCTCTGCTAAAAAAAAATATATAATGTTTGGGGGTTCCAAGTGATTTTCTAGCAGAAAATACAGGATTTTTACTTGTAAGCTACAAGTGTCAGAAAAGATTTAGTCTTTAAATGGTTAAACTGAGAACTTCTTCACAAGGAGTTCAGTTCATTGATAAGAAGAAACATTTGTAACACTTTTCTCTCTCACTTGGCAGGCTGCCCAGAGATGAGTCACTGCACTGGAAACTTCAGGCAACTTGTATTGACTTCTATGAGAGATGTCATTTCCAAGCCGCGCTGAAGTTTTTGTTTTTTTTTATATCGGCTTCTGTTTTCAGAATATCGGCCGATGCCGATTAATTAAAAAGTGGCAAAAATCGGCCGCTATATCGGCCGACCGATATATCGGTCGACCTCTAATGTTCTTAAGTAGAATCTGTTTGTAATTTGGAACAGGTAAATTTTTTAAGTGTAGCTCCAGCCAAAAAATAAATTTTTAAGCTTTTTGGAAAATATAGGGAAGGATTATCACCCCCGTAACATTTGTTTTGCTGTCTGTGCAGTGTGCACCTGTTCAGAACATTTCACCTCACTTTCCGTCCCAATGACAAATGTTTTTTGAAAATTTGGGGTTTTTATTGAAACAAGGATTGGTGATAAAGCATCAGTGGAGAGGAGACACCTTTTTCCCATATTAACTCTTACAGGAGAGAATTTCCCTTCCTATGGGTAGATTTCCTCTCACTTCTTGTTGTCTTCTTCCGTTTGCAAGTAGGAGTCGTTTGTAAGTTGGATGTTTGAAAGTAGGGGCCTGCCGTATATACTCTGCAGAAATTTGGCCCTTAGGTGTTGGTGTTGCCACAACACTGTAAGCACTCACAGTTACTCTTGGTGGGCACGCCCTGCTGTGAACTATTATATCAAGAATTGTAATTACATGCCATTGTTGAACAGTGGTAGGAAAAATTGGGCCTTTGGTGGTGGTGGTGGTGCCACAACACTGTAAGTCCTCACAGTTACTCTTGATGGGCGCAGGAATGGGCCCAGCTGTGAATTATTAGATCAAGAATTGTAATTACATGCCCCTATTGAACAGGGGCAGAAAAATTGGGCCTTAGGCACTGGTGCCACAACACTGCAACCCCTCACAGATGTTGTACTTGGAGCGCAGCAATGAGCCCTGCTGCAAAGTATTGCATCAAAAAATGTAAATACACGCCCCTGTTAAACAGGGGCTGAAAAATTGGGCCTTAGCCACTGGTGGCGGTGCCCAGAAACAAAAATGTTCTTACAAGCTATCAGCATGATCATTGAGGAGTCACTCAGCATAACAGGATAGTCACTCAGCATCAGCATAGGCAGTCTTGAAGGGATCTGACATTTCCAAAAAAATTATTCGGTTACATCAGCATTAGGTGCTTGGTAGCTGGTGGTGATCCAAGACTGATTCATTTTTATGAAGGTCAGTCGATCGAACGAGTCGGTGGACAGGCGCACCCTGTGATCGGTTACAAAGCTTCCAGCAGCACTGAATGTGCATTCCGAAAGAACACTGGATGCAGGACAGGCCAGTAGCTCAATTGCATACTGTGCAAGCTCTGGCCAGTGATCCATCCTCAAGACCCAGTAACCCAGAGGATTTTCGGTGGGAAAGGTGTCCAAGTCTGATCTTGCCCCTAGGTATTCCTGCAACATGTAAACCAGACGCTGGCGATGGTTGCTGGAACCGATCATACCTTGGGGCTGCGTACTAAGAAATTGTCTGAACGCATCGGTCAGATGGCCACCTTCTCCACCGTTCCTTCTTTGACTGACCAAAGCCTCAGCAACACGTTGTCCAGGACCAGGAATTTGTAACCTCCCAGTCTCTGGGATTGCATTGCACAGACATTTCTGCAAGGCCTCCCGAAGATACTTCATTCTCTGCTCCCTCTGCGACGGCAAGATAAGGTCCGCAACCTTACCCTTTTAACGTGGATCAAGGAGGGTTGCCAGCCAGTAATGATCCCTCTCCTTGATCACACGAATACGAGGATCCTTCCGCAGGCTTTGCAGGATCAGGGAGGCCATGCAGCGTAGGTTTGCTGAGGCATTTGGTCCGGAGTCCTCTGGGTCACTCAGGACGACATGATCCGCAGCCACCTCCTCCCAGCCACGTACAAGTCCATAGGTGTCTTGGGACTGTAATTGATCCCTTGAAGACTACTGCTGATGCTGAGTGCTAGGCTCCACCTCCATGCTGACACAATCCTCCTCCTCCTCGTCCTCTTCCTGTGTGATTGTCACGTACCTGATGGTAGTGAGCCCGAATTGCAGGGGACGGCCTCCCTTACGGCTCCCACTCCCGGCCCCCTGGTAAGGTAACAGTTAGCACAGGAGTAAGGAGTGGCACGGGTGCCTGGCAGGATCAACTGTGGTGAGGTGGTGATTCAAACACCCGGAAGCTTCCTTGCAGAATACCGGAACTGGAACGGCTAGCAGGCTGGATCGGAAGTAGCACAGCAGACTGGATCAGTCTCGCAGACTGGATCGGAAGAAGCACAGCAGACAGGATCAGCTAGCAGGCAGGTTCAGCTTAGCAGGCTGGATCTGGGACAGCTCAGCAGACTGGATCGGTCTCGCAGACTGGATCGGAAGAAGCACAGCAGACAGGATCAGCTAGCAGGCAGGTTCAGCTTAGCAGGCTGGATCTGGGACAGCTCAGCAGACTGGATCGGTTTAGCAAACTGGATCGGAACCAGGAACAGGGTAGTAAACAGGCCGGGTCAGATATCAGGCGGGCAGCAGAAGTACAGGATGCAGGCAAAGGGTAGTCACAACAAGCCGGGGTCGGGTGCAGGCAGATAACAGGTTGGTCAAGGTAAGCTGGGTCTTTTAGCACAGGTATGGTCTCAGATCAGGGTTTAGCACACAACGCTGTAGAGCAGACAGCAGGGACTGTCTGTAAATGACAGGTTTAAATAGTCTCTCTGGCGCCACCCGCTGGACGCACGCGCGAACGGAGACCAGGAAGTCCGGGGCGCCTGTTTCTGGCAGGATCTCCATGACCGTGATAGGCAAGCCAGCAGGAATACTGTCTGGATAAAGGGGGCCTTAAGAGGTAAGGAAGTCCTCCTCTTCCTCCCTCTGTTCTGCCTCAAGTGCCCTGTCCATTATTCCACGCAGCGTGTGCTCCAACAGGTGGACAAGAGGGACAGTGTCACTGATGCGTGCACTGTCACTGCTCACCATCCTCGTGGCCTCCTCAAATGGTACCAGGACAGTGCATGCATCCCTGATCATGGCCCACTGGCGTGGGGAAAAAAATCCAAGCTCCCTTGACCCTATCCTGGTGCCATATTGCAACAGATACTCATTGATGTCCCTCTGCTGCGTGTGCAGCCACTGCAGCATGGCCAACATAGAGTTCCACCTGGTGGGCATGTCACAGATTAGGCGGTTCTTGGGCAGGTTGTAATCCTTTTGCAGGCCAGCCAAGCACTGGCATTATATGACCGGCGGAAATGCCCACAGAGTTTCCTGGCCTGCTTCAGGACCTCCTGTAAGCCCGGGTACCTGCCCAAGAACCGCTGCACCACCAAGTTAAGGACGTGAGCCAAACAGGGCACATGGGTCAGTTGTCCCTGTCAGAGGGCGGAGAGGAGGTTGGAGCCATTGTTGCAAACCACGTTTCCTGGCTTAAGCTGGCATGGCGTCAACCACCTCTGAGCCTGCCCCAGAATCTCTGCCCCAGTGTGGCTCCTGTCCCCCAAGCACACTAGCTCAAGCACCGCATGGCATCTTTTTGCCTGCGTACTTGCGTAGCCCCTTGAACGCCTACGGAGCACTGCTGGTTCCGAGGACAAAGCACAGGTAGAGGCCATGGAGGAAGAAGAGGAGGGGGTGGAGGAGAGAGGTGTGTCAGAATCACCAATAGTAACATTTTGGAGGTGTGGTGGCGGAACAACCTCCAACACTACTGCACCTTGTCCTACATCCTTCCCAGCTGCCAGCAGAGTCACCCAATGTGCCGTGAAAGATAAGTAACGTCCCTGTCCATGCCTGCCGGACCATGAGTCAGCGGTAGTGTGCACCTTACCGCTGACCGCCCTGTCCAGCGAGGCCAAGACATTGCCTTCCACATGCCGGAATCGCCTTCCATGAGAAAAAGTGGCAATTGGGAACCTGCCACTGAAGAACTGCACATTCCACAAACTTACGGAAGGGGGCAGAGTCTACCAACTGAAAAGGCAGCAGTTGAAGTGCTAGCAATTTAGCCAAGCTAGCATTCAACTGCTGGGCATGTGGATGGCTGGGAGCGAACTTCTTTCGGTGGTGCAGCAGCTGGGGCAGGGAAATTTGCCTTGTACAATCTGACGTCAGTGTACCAATAGCAGATTGCCCGCAAGCACTTGGCTGTGACACACCTAATTCTACACCTTCATTTCTCTCAGTGCAGGTTTCAGAGAGGACTGAAGGTATAGTGGGGTTGGAGATCCCAGCTGATGAGGAGCAAGGAGAGGTCCACTTTGTTCTTTGGTGTGGGTCTTTTAGGTACGCTTGCCAATGAACTGCATGGCAGGTCGACATATGTCTGGTCAAGCACGTGGCGCCCAAGCGGCTGATGTTTTGGCCACGCGAGATACGCTTCAAACATATGTTGCAAATGGCAACGGTGCGATCTGCTGCATACGTCTGAAAAAAGGCCCACACCAAAGAACTTTTGGAATAACGTGCAGAGACAGCAGCGCCCTGCACATGCGGAGCTCTGTGGTGTGATTCAGTCGGTGTGCTGCCCTTAAGCTGGCCCCTGGAGGGCATCCTGCCTCGTTGGAGATGTGCCTCCTCCTACTCCTCCTCTCTCCTATCAGGCACCTATGTGGAGTCAGTGACCTCATCATCCCCTCCCTCCTCATCACTGGAGCAAATCTGGTAGTATGCTGCAGCTGGGGGAACATGACTGCCAGATAACTGTCCTTGTTGGGCACCCCCTCTCTCTGGACTCACGTTACTACCCCCTCTCTCTGGGCTCACGTTACTGCCTTCCTCTAGCTGGGTTCCATCATCGGAGCCTTCAAAACGCTGGGCATCCTCCTGGAGCATGTACCCAACACTGTGGTCAAACAGTTCGGGGGACTCCTCAGGAGGACATGGTGGGGCTAGGGAAGGAGTGACTGATGCCATTGAGCCGAAAAGAAGAGGCCGCTTTGGCAGCTGCTTTGCCAGACAAAGTACTCTGAACCTGGGTGAGAGAGCATGAGGAGGAGGAGGACGGCTTGGTCATCCACTCTACCAAGTCTTGGGCATGTTGCAGCTCAACATGGCCAGCTGCCGAAAAGAAGGACAAGCGTGTCCCACGGCCACGTGCTGATGAGGATGCACCGTGTCCACGACCAGCAGCACTGTTGCCTCTAGACACAGAGCCTGCTTGCCCTCTTTTATTGCCTCGTGACTGTCTGCCTCTCCTTGTTTGCCTTCCAGACATACTAATGGCCTGCAGTGAGATGTAGCTGCACAAAGGTGGGATGTATATGTATATATATATATATATATATATATATATATATATATATTTAGGGGTGCGGAAATTAACGATTAATTGCTCGATTAATCGTTAATTTCTTTGATCGATCAAAATTTTTTTGATCGATGACGATCCGCGGAGTGAGCTCCGCGGTCTCGTCCATAGGAAAGGCCGCGGCTTCGGCCTAGCTCCGGAGCGCGGGGGCCATCTTGGTCCACCCTGTGGCAGCCTAGTAGCGGCGCGCTGACGTCATCATCAGCCGCCTGCTTGTGCCGTCTACTCTGCGGACGGTTCTGCCTGGATCTTAAGGTATGGGGGGAGATGTGGACATTACGGGGGGAGATGTGGACATTATGGGGGGAGATGTGGACATTACGGGGGGAGATGTGGACAGTGACATTACAGTGGTAACACATGTGGGCATTACATTATGGGGGGAGATGTGGACATTACGGGGGAGATGTGGACATTACAGAATGGGGACACATGTGGGCATTACAGTATGGGGGGGAGATGTGGACATTACGGGGGAGATGTGGACATTATGGTATGGGGGCACATGTGGACACTACGGGGGAGATGTGGACACTACGGGGGAGATGTGGACATTACGGGGGAGATGTGGACATTACGGGGGAGATGTGGACATTACGGGGGAGATGTGGACATTACGGGGGATTTGTGGACAATACGGTATGGGGGCACATGTGGACATTACGGTATGGGGGCACATGTGGACATTACAGTATGGGGGCACATGTGGACATTACGGGGGAGATGTGGACATTACGGGGGAGATGTGGACATTACGGTATGGGGGCACATGTGGACATTATGGTATGGGGGCACATGTGGACATTACGGTATGGGGGCACATGTGGACATTACGGTATGGGGGGTGACGTCATCATCAGCCGCCTGCTTGTGCCGTCTACTCTGCGGACGGTTCTGCCTGGATCTTAAGGTATGGGGGGAGATGTGGACATTACGGGGGGAGATGTGGACATTATGGGGGGAGATGTGGACATTACGGGGGAGATGTGGACAATGACATTACAGTGGTAACACATGTGGGCATTACATTATGGGGGGAGATGTGGACATTACGGGGGAGATGTGGACATTACAGAATGGGGACACATGTGGGCATTACAGTATGGGGGGGAGATGTGGACATTACGGGGGGAGATGTGGACATTATGGGGGGAGATGTGGACATTACGGGGGAGATGTGGACAATGACATTACAGTGGTAACACATGTGGGCATTACATTATGGGGGGAGATGTGGACATTACGGGGGAGATGTGGACATTACAGAATGGGGACACATGTGGGGATTACAGTATGGGGACACATGTGGGCATTACAGTATGGGGACACATGTGGGCATTACAGTATGGGGACACATGTGGGCATTACAGTATGGGGACACATGTGGGCATTACAGTATGGGGACACATGTGGGCATTACGGGGGAGATGTGGACATTACGGGGGAGATGTGGACATTACGGTATGGGGGCACATGTGGACATTACGGTATGGGGGCACATGTGGACATTACAGTATGGGGACACATGTGGGCATTACAGTATGGGGGGGGGGAAGTGGACATTACAGAATGGGAGCACATGTGGACATTACAGTATGGGGGGGAGATGTGGACAACTAACAAACTAACTTTCTACGTTTTTCTTAAAGTTTAATAAAAAAAAATTCTTGTAAAAACTGTATGTGCGTTATAATTAATCGAAATTAGTCGATTAATCGATTAAAAAAAAAACGATTAATCGAACACGAAAATTTTAATCAGTAACAGCCCTAATATATATATATATATTTGTGTGTACTGATAATGCAGCCATCAGAATCAACTGCCTGCTGTCAGTGGCGTAACTAGAAACTTCAGGGCGCCGGTGCAAGAATTCATGAAGGCCCCCCGAAAAGCATGATTTTGATACTTTATTTTTTTTTACACTGTACAACAAAGTAAAACATTTATTGGTCATTGGAGGAGAGCACACAGAGTTACCAGCCTAACTAGAGTACTGACCATGCTGTGCGCTCCTGCCTAGTGTGGTAAGTTTCTAATAGGAAAGCAGAGGGACTGGCCATATCACCAGGGATTTCACATAAATGAAGCAATACATTGGTTGCGGATCCTATGAAGCAATCATAGGATCAATTAAATCTGACCTGGGGAATGGGATCAGTAACAGTACTGGTGGGGAGGAGGGATGGGATCAGTGGAAGTGCTGGTGTTGAGGGGGGGGGTGGCAGCGGTTGTACTTGAGGGGGAGGTGGCAGTGGTGGTGCCATCCTCTGCCACCACCACCTGTGCCTCTTACTGATCCCATCCCCCACCACTGATCTCATCCCTATCCCTATCCCCCCCCCCCCAAAAAAAAAACACGCCCACCAAAATGCCCCCATATTCATTATTTTATATCATGATAACTAAAGTGGACCTGTCATGGCTCTATTCATGTATATAGGAGTATAAAGAGGACCTGTCATGGCACTATACATGTATATAGGAGTATAAAGAGGACTTGTCATGACTCTATACATGTATGTAGGAGTATAAAGAGGACCTGTCATGGCTGTATACATGTATATAGGAGTATAAAGAGGACCTGTCATGGCTCTATACATGTATGTAGGAGTATAAAGAGGACCTGTCATGGCTCTATACATGTATGTAGGAGTATAAAGAGGACCTGTCATGGCTCTATACATGTATGTAGGAGTATAAAGAGGACTTGTCATGTCTCTATTCATGTATATAGGAGTATAAAGAGGACCTGTCATGGCTCTATACATGTATATAGGAGTATAAAGAGGACTTGTCATGACTCTATACATGTATGTAGGAGTATAAAGAGGACCTGTCATGGCTGTATACATGTATATAGGAGTATAAAGAGGACCTGTCATGGCTCTATACATGTATGTAGGAGTATAAAGAGGACCTGTCATGGCTCTATACATGTATGTAGGAGTATAAAGAGGACTTGTCATGTCTCTATTCATGTATATACTGTAGGAGTATAAAGAGGACCTGTCATGGCTCTATACATGTATATAGGAGTATATAGAGGACCTGTCATGGCTCTATACATGTATGTAGGAGTATAAAGATGACCTTTCATGGCTCTATACATGTATGTAGGAGTATAAAGATGACCTTTCATGGCTCTATACATGTATATAGGAGTATATAGAGGACCTGTCATGGCTCTATACATGTATGTAGGAGTATAAAGAGGACCTGTCATGGCTCTATACATGTATATAGGAGTATATAGAGGACCTGTCATGGCTCTATACATGTATGTAGGAGTATAAAGAGGACCTGTCATGGCTCTATACATGTATATAGGAGTATATAGAGGACCTGTCATGGCTCTATACATGTATGTAGGAGTATAAAGAGGACCTGTCATGGCTCTATACATGTATGTAGGAGTATAAAGAGGACCTGTCATGGCTCTATACATGTATGTAGGAGTATAAAGAGGACCTGTCATGGCTCTATACATGTATATAGGAGTATAAAAGGACCTGTGCGTGGCCGTTGGCCGCGATGTCAGCCGGCCACCCGCGATTGCTCCACAGAGCCAGAACGGGGATCTGTCAATGTAAACAGACAGATACCCATTCTGACAGGGGAGGAGAGACAGATCTGCTGTTCCTAGTGATTAGGAACAGAGATCTCTCTCCTCCTCCAGTTAGTCCCATCCCCCCAGTTAGAAACACCTCCCAAGGAACACATTTAACCCCTTCCCTGACAGTGACATTTACACAGTAATCAGTGCATTTTTATAGCACAGATCGCTGTATAAATGTTACTGGTCCCAAAAAAGTGTCAAAAGTGTCCAATCTGTCCACCGCAATGTCACAGTCTAGCTAAAAATCGCAGATCACTGCCATTACTAGTAAAAAATAATAATAATAAAAATGCCATAAATCTATCCTCTATTTGGTAGACGCAATAACTTTTGCGAAAACTAATCAATATACACTTATTGCGTTTTTTTTTCCAAACCTATGTAGAAGAATACATATCGACCTAAACTGATGAAGTGATTTTTATTTTTATTCTTTTGGATGTTTATTATAGCAAAAAGTTAAATAAAAGATTATTTTCAAAATTGTCGTTCTATTTTTGTTTATAGCACAAAAAATAAAAACCATAGAAGTGATCAAATACCACCAAAAGAAAGCTCTATTTGTTTAGGTGCAACGTCAGACGACCGCGCAATTGTCAGTTAAATCGATGCAGTGCCAAATCGCAAAAAAAATTGAAGTGCATTATTTCTATTATCACATTGTTATATAAAATAAAATAGTTCAACTCACCATAATGCAGAATCAGTGGGAGCCCCGAGTGTGTCACTTGCCACCAGATGCACATTGTCACTTGTTGCGGATTGTCACTTGCCACGATGCCATCTGCCACAAATTGCGGATGGTCACTTGCCACGATGCCACACATTGCAGATTGTCACTTGCCACACATTTCAGATTGTCACTTGCCACGACGTCACCTGCCACAAGTAGCGAATTGTCACTTGCCATGACTTCACCTGCCACACGTCTGACAGAGAGTTGGAGGGGGGTCTGAGAGAGGAAGAGGGGGTGGCGGCTGACAGAGAGGAAGAGGGAGTGGCGGCTGACAGAGAGGAAGAGGGAGTGGCGGCTGATAGAGAGGAGGTGGGGGCGGCTGATAGAGAGGAGGGGGGGGCGGCTGATAGAGAGGAGAGGGGGCGGCTGATAGAGAGGAGGTGGGGGCGGCTGATAGAGAGGAGGTGGGGGCGGCTGATAGAGAGGAGGTGGGGGCGGCTGATAGAGAGGAGGTGGGGGCGGCTGATAGAGAGGAGGTGGGGGCGGCTGATAGAGAGGAGGTGGGGGCGGCTGATAGAGAGGAGGTGGGGCGGCTGATAGAGAGGAGGGGGGGGGGGCGGCTGATAGAGAGGAGGGGGGGGGGGGCGGCTGATAGAGAGGAGGGGGGGGCGGCTGATAGAGAGGAGGGGGGGGCGGCTGATAGAGAGGAGGGGGGGGGCGGCTGATAGAGAGGAGGGGGGGGCGGCTGATAGAGAGGAGGAGGGGCGGCTGATAGAGAGGAGGGGGGCCGTGGGCAGCTGACAGGGCAGATGAGAGAGACGGACCTCAGGAGGGGCGGCTGATAGAGAGGAGGGGGGGCCGTGGGCAGCTGACAGGGCAGATGAGAGAGAGGACCTCAGGAGGGGGGGGGGCGGCTGATAGAGAGGAGGGGGGGCCGTGGGCAGCTGACAGGGCAGATGAGAGAGACGGACCTCAGGAGGGGCGGCTGATAGAGAGGAGGGGGGGCCGTGGGCAGCTGACAGGGCAGATGAGAGAGAGGACCTCAGGAGGGGGGGGGGGCGGCTGATAGAGAGGAGGAGGGCTGGCGCGATTACCCACAGTCCAGCTCCTCCGCTCCTCCAGGCAAATCACAAGCCTCATGTCCGCCGTCCGTCCCGCCCATATGACCTGCTCGGCCAATCACAGGACACCCGCCGCTGCCCATTTCTGAGCTTGGTTCAAACACACAATGCAGCAGTTTGAACATTGATTTGCCGCCCCCTGAAAGGTACCATCGGGTCCCATGGTAGGGCCGGCCCTGCGCGGCGGTCGGGCTCCTCTCACGGACGGGTGGCGGGCCCCTGGGACTTGGCGGAATTACAGGGCCCAGTCGCAACTGCGACTGCTGCGACCCTGAAAATTTCGCCACTGCCTGCTGTGGTATTAGTGTGGGAAAAGCAGCAGCAGTTAGATTTAGGTGAAAACTGTGCAGAGAGGGACACAGTACACTGAAAATACTTGCAGCTCTCTGCCTGTGGTTTAATTATGAGAACACCACTATTAGTTACTCACTAACTGCATTCAGGTAAGCTTTAGGTGAATGCTATGCAAAGCACACACTACACTAAGTGAAACACTGACTGTCTGCAGCTAGCACAATCATCTGCCTGCCTGTCAGTATAGAGGAGAAAACCAGGAATAGATCTAGCTAAACTAAATAAATACAGTGTATAAATATCTATACAACACCTAGGATGCATATATATCCTCTACACACTGTAACTGCAGCTAACTGAATATAAATGACACTGTCTCTGTAAACTCTCTTGTTTCACAACTCCAACACACTACACAAGGCTGCTGAGCCGGCGGCCTTATATAGTGTGGGGCGTGTACTAAACCCCCTGAGCCATAATTGGCCAAAGCCACCCTGGCTTTGGCCAATTACAGCTCTCCGTTTTTCTGCGCTGCGATTGGCCAAAGCATGCGGGTCATAGTGCATGCTTGGCTAATCATCAGCCAGCAATGCACTGCGGTGCCGCAGTGAATTATGGGCCATGGCGCGCCACTCGAATCTGGCACGAACGGCCCATAATGTTCGATCTTCGTCGAACGATCAAACAGCCGATGTTCGAGTCGAACATGGGTTCGACTCGAACACAAAGCTCATCCCTACACAGTATGCAATTGAGCTACTGGCCTGTCCTGCATCCAGCGTTCTTTCGGAACGCATATTCAGTGCTGCTGGAGGCTTTGTAACCGATCACAGGGTGCGCCTGTCCACCGACTCGGTCGATCGGCTGACCTTCATAAAAATGAATCAGTCTTGGATCACCACCAGCTACCAAGCACCTGATGCTGATGTAACCGAATAATTTTTTTTTTAATGTCAGATCCCTTCAAGACTGCCTATGCTGATGCTGAGGGACTATTCTGTTATGTTGAGTGACTATCCTCTTTGTCCTCAATGATCATGCTGATAGCTTGTAAGAACATTTTTAGTTCTGGGCACCGCCACCAGTGGCTAAGGCCCAATTTTTCTGACCCTGTTTAACAGGGGCGTGTAATTAAAATTTTTGCTGAAATACTTTGCAGCAGGGCTCATTCCTGCGCTCCAACTAGAGTATCTGTGAGGGGTTGCAGTGTTGTGGCACCAGAACCAGTGCCTAAGGCCCAATTTTTCAGCCCCTGTTTAACAGGGGCATGTAATTACAATTCTTGATCTAATATTTCACAGCAGGCCCCGTTCCTGCGCCCACCAAGAGTTACTGTGAGGGCTTACAGTGTTGTGGCAACACCAACACCTAAGGCCCAAATTTCTGCAGAGTATATAGGGCAGGCCCCTACTTTCAAACATCCAACTTACAAACGACTCCTACTTGCAAACGGAAGAAGACAACAGGAAGTGAGAGGAAATCTAGCCCTGGGAAGGGAAATTCTCTCCTGTAAAGCCCTGTACACGATCGGTTTTACCGATGAAAACAGTCCGATGGACTTTTTTCATCGGACAAACCGATCGTGTATGGGCCCCATCGGTCTTTTTTCCATCAGTGTGAAAAAATAGAACATGTTTTAAATTTTTCCGATGGATAAAAAACCGATAGCAAATTCCGATCGTCTATGGGCAAGTCCATCGGTTAAAAAACCCACGCATGCTCAGACTGAATTATGAGACGGGAGCGCTCATTCTGGTAAAACTAGCATTCCTAATGGAGAGAGCACATTCGTCATTCTGCAAATTATTGCCTCGTTTAATGCAGCGCATTGTTTTCTTCTTTATAATGGTCTTTAAAATGTTTTTTTTGCTGCAGATCTTTAACCCAAGTTCTGACAAACTTATGTCTTTATTTTTTCTTGTCATCTCTCGAATAATTTTATCTTTTTTTAAAGCCAGATCTCCCTAATTTTAATTTAGAATCAAGATATACCATTATTTTTTTGGGGGGATTTTGGTTCTTGTGGGCTCATTTTTTTGGGTGTCAAGTTCTCACAACAAAATATTTTTTTATTTTTACCCTCAAGGAGGTTGGTGTCCCTTGTTAATTACACATTGTATTTATGAAATCTTATTGCTACTCCCAATAAAAAAACATAGGCAAGTATTTATCATAAATCAAAAATCCATTTATTCTGGCAAAAACTAAATAAACAGGAAGGGCAACAATTGTAAAATTAGTGGAATTTATGAAGACCCCAAAGGCAGACATTACTTTGATGAACAATAAAATAAACAACATAAGAAAATCAGGAGCAGCAGCCGAAGACATACATCATCCCAAGTTGTGGTACTCCTACAAACTGCAACTTCTGGCAGAGCAGCTTGAAGCCAGGTAATCACCTTCTGCTCTTCTTTGTAGCCTTCCTTGCACTGCTCCCTACAGTGTTCCCTCCACGCTTCCCTCCAGCGTTTGTTCCACGGCCCCATCCACGCACCCTTCCAGGCTGTGGCTCTGTTGGTGGTAATGTGGCAGGAGGAGGAGAAGGAGGAGAAGGATGGGCCAGATGGCAGAGATGAGTGGCATCTGTCAACTGCCCCTTCCCCGCCGTGTGAATGGCTGTATAGAGCAGGTGCTCACAGAGGGCACGTTGTCTCTCCACCAGTTTCATTACTTTCTCTGCAAGGTATGTGCTAAAGCCCTCAACAGGGTTGAGGGGGGCCCTCATTATGGCAGCAGCGTCTCTTATCATCTTAAGTGACTCCTCCTCCACCTTTGTCATCCGCCGATTTTTTGAGGGTCCGACGTGGAGGGGAGCCACTTGGGACTGTGTGCTGCCACTAGGCCTGGGGACCTGTTGAGTGCCACTTGTGCCGGCTTCCTCCTGGCTGCCACTTACCCCTGCCTCCTCCTGCCTGCCACATTCCGGAGCCTCTTCCTCCTGGCTGGGCTCATCCTGTATATAAAAAAGGGACATAGTTTAATTGTTTGTTGAATCAGTCACTCACAATTTTCATCTCATGACTGTTGCAATTTGAATCTTAATAAATCTAAAAGACTCTCATTGTGACCCCAGCTTTTTTAGATACTGTACCCTCATTTCTGGCCATTCTTTTTTTTATTTCAGTTTTTTTGTGTTTTTGGCCAATTTTAAACCAAATTTTTTTTATTTTTTTTTTCTATTTTATAATTACATTTTTTCATTTGTGAATAATAACATCTAGTTCTCAAAAAACATTTGAGGACAATAAATATCTTTGTAAAAAATATACCTGGCTGAAGATGCGCAGATCCGGCTCTTCAAGCTAAGGTGGCTCCTCCTTCCCCTCTGCAGGGGTGGAGGGAAGGGTGGAAGGAACGCTGGAGGGAAGGGTGGAAGGAACGCTGGAGGGAAGGGTGGAAGGAAAGGTTGAGGGAAGGGTGGCCTCAATCTGGTCACCAAAAAATTGAAGATGCTTGTAGTACCACAGCTTGGGCTGAACTACTTCGTCTGCTGCTGCTCCTGATCTCATAGAAGCACGGACTTCTTTATAGCGTTTTTTGTACGCATTCCTCATGTTGTTTATTTTGCTATTCATCATACTATAGTCTGCCTCTGGGATCCAGGTCTTCATATATTCCGCTAATTTTACAATTGTTGCCCTTCGTACATTACTATTGTGGTAGGAAGGATTTTTTAGCTCCCAGAGGTTGCGCATTTCCTTGTATTTTTCTATAAATACTAGCATTATGTCAGGCTCACGCAATGTATGCATAGTTATTTCTACAAGATAGCTTCAATTGTCCTAATCTTAGCCCAATATAGGCCTTTACAATCATGAACCAGTATAGGCCACTGATGCCCCAAGTTACTTTCTTACCTTAGTAGGATTCGTTCGGCACTTTCGGTCGTCCTTACTCCGCGCAACCACAACCTCGTTTACCATTTATATACCCTGCGCATGCGTGAAACTCCGGCCGCGTCGCCCGCCCATGACGGTCTTTTTCTTAACTTCCACGCCCCTTCTCGTTCGGCGCACAGTGGGAAACGACGACATGGCGGTGACACAGGTGCGTGCTTTATTATTAAGTACCGACAAGGAAAGCCCGGAGGCGGGAACGTCCTGATCCAGGAATAAAAGATACAAGGCAACTAATATGTAATTCGCTGAGATGGCGGACATCCTGCGGAGGAAAGATTATGATGGGAAGCATGGGCCATACGACACCCCTAATCTCAGGAAGTCTAAAATCATGGACAAAGTGGCGAGGAGTCTCTATACTAAATTTGGGGTGAGGAGATCCAAGGAGCAGCTCCGTAAAAGGTGGTCTGACCTGAAGCTGAGGGAGCTGGATTAGTATAGGAAGCTTAAAAAAATCCTTGAATAAAGTAAGCTTTTATTTTTACTGTCTTTTTTCTAATTGGAATATGTATTCTTGCATGTTTTGCTCCATGTGCTTGGATTGACATATTGTATAATGGCAACTTTCATGTTAAGTTGAGTGGCCACATTTTTGGTAATGTTTCGTAGTAAACAGCGATCATCTAAAAAAATCACATGTTTTGCACAGATACACGTAAACCACATGTGGTCATGCCTATTTGGCGTTAAACAACATTTATATACATTGTTGTCTAGATGATGTGTTGTAAGTAAGTAGAATGTGTGAGGGTGCGACTTTGTGCGACCTTCAAGAGGGTTGGTTTATGCCAGATTTGGTAAAGAAAGACACGCTGATGGGACAGCTGTGTCTTGGGCTATTTAGATTAGAGGTGATTATGGATCAGGGCTCCACCCAACAAAGAGGAAGTCTGTGTGCATGAGAGTCAGGTGGGCTCTCATCCTCTGAAGTGGAGTCAGAGGTGATTATGGATCAGGGCTCCACCCAATAGAGAGGAAGGCTGTGTGCATGAGAGTCGAGTGGGCTCTCATTCTCTGAAGTGGAGTCAAAGGCGGTGCATGTCTGCAGGAGGCAGACACCGTTAGTGATACAGCAACAAAGGTGCTGACCAGGAGAAGCTAGGAGAAAGCTGAAACTCTTGGACACTGTTTGGGTCTGAGGAACAGACCGTCAGGCCTAGGCTAAAGGCCTGGGTCGCTAGAAGGTAAAGCTACGAGGCTACTGTTAGTATGAAAGATACAGGAATGGTGGAACCCCCCTGTGAATACTGCAGATGTGTTTGTGAACTTTCATGCTTTTAAATAAAAATGGGCCACCATGCCCTTAAACAGAGTTGCTGACTGGCTTGCATCACTGGAAATACGCATCCACCACAAGAGCTAACAACCCCCAATCTTACAAATGTTAAATGCTAAACTAGATTCTGTGTAAAGGAGAGGACACTCAAGCAGCTGGTTACACATCTTGACTCAGGAGCACTATAGTGTGGGCCACCAGAAAAATCTTTTTAGGGTGTCACACACCCTCCAGTGGATACCTTGGGGTGTCTCCTTTTTATTTTTGAGGACCAAGAATGAAAGTATTCTTGCTTTTTTGAATTTCCAAAATCTCATCTGTTCATCTTGGAACTCTGGCAAAACATTCCAAGCAAAGTTTTCAATTTATGCCCTCAAATCTCTGTGTGCTAAAGGATACCTTTTGATTGTTTCATTCTCATAGGGGAGAGGAGACTGGGAGGACACCAATCTGAGGAGCCTAGGAAGCACAGACCACATAAAGAAACCCAAGATCAGAAAGATCCCCAAGATCCAAAGGAACCCCAAAATAAGCATGCTGAGGAAGCAGAGGTGGAGGAAGGAGAGGTGGAGGAAGGAGAGGTGGAGCTTATCACCACAACAGGTCAGTATCTGTCACCACAGCTTCAGGTAAAGAGATGTAGGCCTGCATATTTCTAATATCTTTTTATTTTTAGGGGATGAACATGGTGGTGTGTCAG
Organism: Rana muscosa; assembly: GCA_029206835.1. Classification (NCBI taxonomy): domain Eukaryota; kingdom Metazoa; phylum Chordata; class Amphibia; order Anura; family Ranidae; genus Rana; species Rana muscosa. The sequence continues at coordinate 978,922,254 of CM055118.1, read as the reverse complement.
AAACTCCTACTACTTCATTCTCAAGTGCTAGTGCCCAAATCGTAATTCAAGAAATAATGGAATGTAGTAGCGAAATGGACATTATGAGGAAAAGGATGAATGTGATTGAGCAAAAATATAAAAACATCATTGATATTATGGGGCAAATAGTCTGAACCACCCCCCCCCCCTGTTTTTTTGGTTTCTTATGTAAGCAAAAATTGGCACTTCTTTTAACACAAGCCAAAATTTAAAGATGCACACAGTGTGTCAACATGTGCTAACTTCTGTCACGGGATATCTATGTCCCTGTTTTGGGGGTGCAACCTTTTCCTCGCTACTCAAGTAGGTGAGAGGAAGGGTTTGCACCCCCAAAACACGTCCATTGATCCCCCATGATGGCAGATAGCACATGTTGATTTTCGCCATGGGATCAGGATGAAAATACCCATTTTGCCAAACCAAAACTGTGTGCATCTTCAAATTTTGGATGGTTCAGGGGTGACATCACCCCATCTCATGTTTATCTTTTTAAGGTTGAACTTTGTAAGTTCCATTTTTTTATATGTTTTTTTTTTGACCCATGCATGTTTCTGCAAACCAAAAAAAAAAAAAAATCTCCAAAATTTGGAGGCCAAAATGTCAAGATTGTATTTTGAATAAAAAATTACTGCATATGTTGTGCACAGAGTAAAAAATATTTTGGACACTCAACAATGTGTGGCTTGTTTTTTCTATGCTCAATAGCAGTTATATAAAATGGGAAAGGTCAGGTTTTTAAGTGTGACAATTGTGCCTATTTACTAAAGACAAATACACTTGGCACTACTACAAAGTGTACTATGATAACCTGGGAGACACATAATAATAAATACAAAATAATGACAAAACCAGCTTTTCAAAGAATTATTATTATTTTTTTTAATAAAAAGTATCAGATATGGTCTGGCATTGCGATGGCCCCCCTACCCGTGAAGTACTCAACGAATTTATCACGTACTTCACGGGCGCTTTGGGGGGCCAAACCAGTATGGCCAGTGTCCAGGCCGCTCAGAATATGCATGTCAGAAACACCGGCCTTAGGCCCAACAGTAGACATATATGAAGGAGAGTATTTTCTCAGAAAATTGTGCAATATGCAGCAGCTTAAAATAAGGTAGTTCAATTTGTATTCCGCCATGTGTATGGCTGTCATAAACAGGAGGAACCGGCTGGCCATTATCACGAAGGCATTCTCAACAACCCTCCGGGCTTTGGCCAGCCGGTAATTAAAAACCCTCCTCTCCGGGGTGAGGGTCCTCTGGGGGAACGGCCGCATCAGGTGTGGTCCCAGCCCGAAAGCTTCATCCGCAATAAAGACGAAAGGAAGTCCATCCACGTTGTCTGCATCTGGAGGCAGTGCCAGGCCCCCAGACTGCAGACGGTGAGCGAACTCCGTCTGCGCTAACACTCCGCCATCGGACATCCGGCCGTTCTTCCCCACGTCCACATACAGGAACTCATAGCGTGCCGACACCACCGCCATTAACACTATACTATTAAAACCTTTATAATTATAATAGTACGACCCCGAACGGGGTGGCGGCACTATGTGGACGTGCTTCCCATCAATTGCCCCTCCGCAGTTGGGGAAGTCCCACCGCTGGGCAAATTGGGAGGCCACAGTCTGCCATTCCTGTGGCGATGAAGGGAACTGTGGAGTCAAACAAAAAGAAGAAATTAGTACTTTTGCACATTACATTGCAAGCAGATTACACAAATACATTCTTGACCAACGTCAGTTTAACATTTATTTGAAATAGTTTTTAAACACAAAAATAGAAGGCCCACTTATCAGATGACTCACCCCCGCTGATGGGCCATTGGAACAAATTATAAGGGGGGGGAGGGTGTTAAAGCAGATTTTGTGCCCTGCAACAAAAGGCTCTACCACTCTGCTGACCTTGAATGTGCAATAAATCTTTAGGACACATTTTAGCGGGGGGAGGGGTTCAAAACTACAATGGCGCTGACAAAAACATCATTAAGAACAGACTAGGCTAGGTGTATATGGGCCCAGGATAGCATGCAGGAGAGGTTAGTGAAGGGAAATAGGCATGTAGGCAAAAAAAAGATCAGTTAAAAGTAAAAACATGCATGGGGAGAAAGGGGACATTCCCAGAATATTACAATCATGGTAATTTGGGAAGGATGAAAGAAATACAATACTTTAGCAAACAATCAAAACATAGAATGTGATGTTAAAGGAGAAAACTTACCTTAATATAGTCCTTCTGCATGACTTGTATGATGGCAGAACACGTTTCAGGGATAATGATCCCAAGAGCCTGGGGGGAGATGCCTGTCATAAACTTGAGGTCCTGCAAGCTTCTCCCAGTCGCCAGGTATCTTAACGTGGCAATAAGCCTCTGCTCGGCAGTGATCGCCTGGCGCATCACAGTGTCCTGCCTCGTGATATAGGGGGACAGCAAATCCAACAGACGGTGAAAAACAGGGTCTGTAATCCGGAGATAATTCCTGAAATCATCAGGATTATTCTCCTGGATTTCCCGCAGCAGAGGCATATGAGAGAATTGGTCCCGCTGGAGCAACCAATTCTTGGTCCATGAACTCCTCCTCACCCTGTTCATGGACTGGTTACAGTGTTAACCGCAACACCAAGTCCATAGCCAGCACGAGCTCTACGACGAGAACGTACTTCAAACATGGCTTTAAACCGGTCGGCTGGTCAGAACGAACTCAAACAGAACGCACTGAGGAACAGCAAGGCCTGAGAAGAACGACCTGAAAAACAGTAACGAACGGCCAAGAAGGCACTGCAAAACAGTAACCGACCTGACTGCACACACTGAATGACAAATACGAACCCACAAGCACAAACTGAACACCAGAAAACGATCTGAAAAGCACGGAGACTGAAAAGCGCGAATCGGCTCTCACCAAACTTTTACTAACACGCGATAACACAAAATCAGCAAAAGCAGCCCAAAGGGTGGCGCCATTAGATTTGAACTTCCCCTTTATAGTGCCATCGTACGTGTTGTACGTCACGTCGTTTTGGTGCGGTCGGTTTTTTGACTCATGGTGTGTGGGCAAGACTGATGGAAGACAGTTTCATCGGATTTCCGATGGAAAAAAACATCGGATTAGAATCCAAAGGATATCCGATCGTGTGTACAGGGCTTAAGAGTTCCTTGTTTCACTAAAAACCACAAATTTTCTAAATCCAATTGTCATTGGGACATAAAGTGAGATGAAATCTTCTGAACAGGTGCACAGACAGCAAAACAAATGTTACAGGGGTGATAACCCTTCCCTATGTTTTCCAAAAAGCTTAAAAATAGATTTTTTGGCTGGAGCTACACTTTAAAAATGTACCAGTTCAAAATTACAAACAGATTCTACTTAAGAACAAACCTGTCTTGTTTGCACCGCCTGTATACTGCTGTTCAGAGTATATAGGGCCTTTTTTTATTTGGGTGCAGGGTTCCCCTTAATATCCATACAAGACCCAAAGGGGCTGGTAATGGGCTGGGGGGGGGGTACCCATGCCGTTTTTCTCAATGATTTTCATCCATTTTGCCGGGACCAGACATTACATTAAAGCCGCAAGCTGTTTTAAATGACTTTTATTCCTTTAGAATTGTCATTTTGTGAAGGGACTGTTCTAAACACGGGAAACACATGCCACTTCACAGGCATACTGTAGACACCCCCAGGCACAATATTTAAAGGAATATTTCACTTTTATTTTTTCACTTTAACCACTTAACGACCGCTCACTGTATATATATGTCGGCACAATGGCACCGACAGGCACAATCACGTAGAGTGTACGTGATTGCCTTTGTACAGTTGGGGGGTCCGATCGGACCCCCCTTCTGTACAGTGAGCGGTCGGAATTCGTTGGGGGGCGATCCGACATGAGGGGACGGCCGTTCGATTCCGGCCACCCCCCGCGATCGCTCCCGGCGAATAGAAATGCCCCCTCTGTCTGTGGAATGTACACACAGACAGAGAAAGCAGGAGGAAGTGATGTCATCTCCTGTGCGGCGCTCACATATACCGAGCGCCGTACAAGAGAAGACATCAAGGTTAGTGCACAAACACTACACTAACACCAGCACACATAGTCACACAAATCGCCCCCCCAGGCCCCCCCAGATCACCCCCCAGCCCCCAGTCACAGTGTCACTGATTGCAGTGACCATTTATTTACTGATCACTGCAATCAGTGACATTTGTGACTGTAAAAGTGTCACTACATTTAGTTTTAGGTCCAGTGTAGCCCCCTAACCCCCCCTAATAAAGGTTTAACCCCTTGATCACCCCCCAGATAACCCTTTCACCCCCTAGCACTGCCATCGCTAAGCGATCATTTGTCTGATCGCTGTCTTAGCGTCGGTGATGCAGATCGGTACCCAGTATTTTTTTTAGGTTCGCCGCAGGTTTTTATAGCGTCGGGTACCCCCATAAATTATCTAATAAAGGTTTAACCCCCTTGATCGCCCCCCCATATCACCACTGTCGCTAAGCAATCATTTTTCTGATCGATGTCTTAGCGTCGGTGATGCAGATCGGTAGCCAGTATTTTTTTTTTAGGTTCGCCGCAGGTTTTTATAGCGTCGGGTACCCCCATAAATGATCTAATAAAGGTTTAACCCCCTTGATCGCCCCCCAGGTAACTCTTTCACCCCCTATCACCACTGTCGCTAAGCGATCATTTTTCTGATCGATGTCTTAGCGTCGGTGATGCAGATCGGTAGCCAGTATTTTTTTTTTAGGTTCGCCGCAGGTTTTTATAGCGTCTGGTACCCCCATAAATTATCTAATAAAGGTTTAACCCCCTTGATCGCCCCCCAGGTAACCCTTTCACCCCCTATCACCACTGTCGCTAAGCGATCATTTTTCTGATCAATGTCTTAGCGTCGGTGATGCAGATCGGTAGCCAGTATTTTTTTTTAGGTTCGCCGCAGGTTTTTATAGCGTCGGGTACCCCCATAAATTATCTAATAAAGGTTTAACCCCCTTGATCGCCCCCCAGGTAACCCTTTCACCCCCTATCACCACTGTCGCTAAGCGATCATTTTTCTGATCGATGTTTTAGCGTCGGTGATGCAGATCGGTAGCCAGTATTTTTTTTTTAGGTTCGCCGCAGGTTTTTATAGCGTCGGGTACCCCCATAAATTATCTAATAAAGGTTTAACCCCCTTGATCGCCCCCCAGGTAACCCTTTCACCCCCTATCACCACTGTCGCTAAGCGATCATTTTTCTGATCACTGTCTTAGCGTCGATGATGCAGATCGGTAGCCAGTAAATTTTTTTAGGTTTGCCGCAGGTTTTTATAGTGTCAGGTACCCCCATATATTATCTAATAAAGGTTTTAACCCCCTAATTGCCCCTAGTTAACCCTTTCACCAGTAATCATCATATAAGTGTTACGGGTGACGCTGGTTAGTTAGTTTGCTTTTTATAGTGTCAGGGCACCCGCCATCTATAACCCAATAAAGGTTTAACCCCCTGATCGCCCGGCGGGTGATATCAATTAGGTTTTAGCGTCAGAGAGGGTCTGCGTCACACCCCAGGCAGCGTCAGGTTAGTGCCAGTAACGCTAACACCCACGCGTGAAGCATACACCTCCCTTAGTGGTATAGTATCTGAACAGATCAATATCTGATCTGATCAGATCTATACTAGCGTCCCCAGCAGTTTAGGGTTCCCAAAAACGCAGTGTTAGCGGGATCAGCCCAGATACCTGCTAGCACCTGCGTTTTGCCCCTCCGTCCAGCCCAGGCCACCCAAGTGCAGTATCGATCTATCACTGTCACTTACAAAACACAACACACATAACTGCAGCGTTCGCAGAGACAGGCCTGATCCCTGCGACTCCAGTGCTGTAGGAGGTGATTTCACCACCACAGTTAAAAAAAAAAAGCAAATATGCCGAAGCATTGGGGCAGCAGGGGCGAAGGAGCGATTTTGCTCCTAATGCCGCGTACATACGGTCGAAATTCCGACGGAGGCTTGCCCGTGGAAAAGTCCGACCATGTGTGTGCGGCATAACTTTTTTGCGGGAGGATGCCCCCATGCTTCGGCATATATAAATGGTGCATGTATGCCCATCATTAGAAGTGGGTGGATGAAGGGCGGTATTCTAATGGTGGGCATACCCATCGATCAATCTCTTTTTTCATTCAGCCAACTGGCTGCATGAAAAAAAAAAGATTACAATACATGTCCAACAAGGACCAGCAACGTACTGGTATGTTTCTGGACTTTGAATGGTTATACCAGATTGATGCCTGCGGGTTTAGGTATCATCTTGGTATCATTCTTTTCAGCCAGTGGCCGGCTTTCATGTAAAAGCAATCCTAGTGGCTAATTAGCCTCTGGACTGCTTTTACAAGCAGTGGGAGGGAATGTCCCCCCCCCCGGATATAAAAAGCTCCATTGGGAAATTGGGAAAGCATTTTATCACACCGATCTTTGTGTGGTCAGATGCTTTGAGGGCAGAGAAAAGATCTAGGGTCTAGACCCCAGTTTTTTCAAAAAAAGAGTACCTGTCACTACCTATTACTATCATAGGGGATATTTACATTCCCTGAGATAACAATAAAAATGATAAAAATAAATAAATATGGAAGGAACAATTTAAAAATAAAATAAAAAAGCACCCCTGTCCTGCCCTGCTCTTGCCCAATGGCGAACGCAAGCGTCGGTCTGGCGTCATATGTAAGCAGCAATTGCACCATGCATGTGAGGTATCACCGCGAAGGTCAGATCGAGGGCAGTAATTTTAGCAGTAGACCTCCTCTGTAAATCTAACGGGGTAACCTGTAAAGGCTTTTAAAGGCTTTTAAAAATGTATGTAGTTTGTCGCCAATGCGCGTTTGTGCGAAATTTTAAAGCATGTCGTGTTTGGTATCTATGTACTCGGCCTAAGATCATCTTTTTTATTTCATCAAACATTTGGGCAATATAGTGTGTTTTAGTGCATTAAAATAAAAAAAAAAGTGTATTTTTTCCCCAATAAATGCGTTTGAAAAATCGCTGCGCAAATACTGTGTAGGAAAAAAAAATGCAACACCCACCATTTTATTCTGTAGGGCCTTTGCTTTAAAAATATATATAATGTTTGGGGGTTCAACATAATTTTCCTGCAAAAAAAAATATGTTTTCATGTAAACAAAAAGTGTCAAAAAGGGCTTTGTCTTCAAGTGGTTAGAAGAGTGGATGTAAGCTTCCTAATGTTGTGTATAAAATGCCAGAACAGTTCAAACCCCCCCCAAATGACCCCATTTTGGAAAGTAGACACCCCAAGCTATATACTGAGAGGCATGTCGAGTCCATGGAATATTTTATATGTTGACACAAGTTGCGGAAAAAATAATTTTTTTTTTTTTTTTTTTTTTTGCACAAAGTTGTCACTAAATGATATATTGCTCAAACATGCCATGGGCATATGTGGAAATACACCCCAAAATACATTCTGTTGCTTCTCCTGAGTACGGGGATACCACATGTGTGAGACTTTTTGGGAGCCTAGCCGCGTACGGGACCCCAAAAACCAATCACCGCCTTCAGGCTTTCTAAGGGTGTAAATTGTTGATTTCACTTCTCACTGCCTATCACAGTTTCGGAGGCCATGGAATGCCCAGATGGCACAAAACCCCCCCAAATGACCCCATTTTGGAAAGTAGACACCCCAAGCTATTTGCTGAGAGGTATAGTGAGTATTTTGCAGATCTCGCTTTTTGTCACAAAGTTTTGAAAATTGAAAAAATAAAATAAAAAAAAAAATAATTCTTTCTTCATTTTCAAAAACAAATGAGAGCTGTAAAATACTCACCATGCCTCTCAGCAAACAGCTTGGGGTGTCTACTTTCCAAAATGGGGTCATTTGGGGGGGTTATGTGCTATTTTGGCATTTTATGGCCTTCAAAACTGTGATAGGTAGTGAGGAGTGAAATCAAAAATTTGCGCCCTTAGAAATCCTGAAGGCGGTGCTTGGTTTCCGGGGTCCCGTACGTGGCTAGGCTCCTAAAAAGTCCCACACATGTGGTATCCCCGTACTCAGGAGAAGCAGCAGAATGTATTTTGGGGTGCAATTCCACATATAACCATGGCATGTGTGAGCAATGTATCATTTAGTGACAACTTTTTGCAATTTTTTTTTTTTTTTGTCATTATTCAATCACTTGGGACAAAAAAAAATATTCAATGGGCTCAACATGCCTCTCAGCAATTTCCTTGGGGTGTCTACTTTCCAAAATGGGGTCATTTGGGGGGGTTTGTACTGCCCTGCCATTTTAGCACCTCAAGAAATGAGATAGGCAGTCATAAATTTAAAGCTGTGTAAATTCCAGAAAATGTACCCTAGTTTGTAAACGCTATAACTTTTGCGCAAACCAATAAATATACACTTATTGAAATTTTTTTTACTAAAGACATGTGGCTGAATACATTTTGGCCTAAATGTATGACTAAAATTAAGTTTATTCGATTTTTCTTATAACAAAAAAGTAGAAAATATCATTTTTTTTCAAAATTTTCCATTTATATCGCAAAAAATAAAAATCGCAGAGGCAAGCAAATACCATTAAAAGAAAGCTCTATTTGTGGGAAGAAAAGGATGCAAATTTCGTTTGGGTACAACATTGCATCTCCGCACAATTTACAGTTAAAGCAGCGCAGTGCAAAATTCTGAATTCACCTCTGGTCCTTTAGCTACCAAATGGTCCGGGGCTTAAGTGGTTAAGCATCATTAAAATCACTGCTCCCGAAAAAACTGTAGTTTTTAAAACTTTTTTTTGCATTGATACATGTACCCTGGGGCAGGACCCGGGTCCCTGAACCCTTTTTAGGACAATAACTTGCATATTAGCCTTTAAAATTCACACTTTTGATTTGTCACGTTCGAGTCCCATAGACTTTAACGGGGTTCGAAGGTTCGCGCAAACTTTCGGTCCGTTCACAGGTTCTGGTGCGAACCGAACCGAGGGGTGTTCGGCTCATCCCTATTGATGGACTTGTGTCTTTTTTCAACCTGACTATGTAACTATATAATGGTTCCAGAAAATGGACACTATATTTAGGGAGCTAATCTGGAAGAAAATGCAATCAGGGGTGCGACTCCGCACATTGCAGCTGCCAAGAGACAGGGGGGGATTGCCGGTTCCGCACCCTTGGTGTTATTTTTTGGTGGCACAATTGCAGCATTTAAGAGGTTGTAATGTGGTGTCTGAGGAGAATCTGGACATGGGTGCTGTTCTATTGGGCGCAGGCCACAATACATTGGCAGAGGCATTGGAGGACGAATCTTTCTTACTTGTATCTCCCAAATTTTTGTTAATACAGAAACTATGGAAAGGGGTCAAGGAGATATTAGGGTATCTGGGATTTACAGCATTCTCACCACTGTGGGATAATTAACAACTACAGGGAAATACTCATTATAGAAATAAGCAGGGATTGGGAAAGATGTGGTCTTGTTTATCTCGCTCAGTTATATAGGGTGGATATCCTTAAGTCATTCCAGGACCTTAAGGAGCAATATGACATACCAAATTAATACTGCTTTAAATATTTGCAAAATCAGACATGCTTTGGAGACACAATTTAAAAAGAGACCAGTGGAGTGGAGTAAAGCGACTATTCTTTGGAAAATAATTAACTTTAATACATCTAAGGGCTTAATTTCATTCATATATGATAGTATATATGAGAGATATGAAGAGGAACAAGGAACTTCTCTGTAGGAGGGTATGGGTGGAAGATTTAGGGGATATAACAGACGAACAGTGGAAACGTATCTTGGAAATAGGCCCATCAACCACTTCCTTACCGAGTCATTGTAAAATGACGTCGGCAGGAACCTTCTCTCCCTCCGGGTGGACGTCATATGACGTCCAGGGTTTCCTGGCCGTCTAGGTGGCGCATCGCTCGGGACCCGGTGCGCGTGCCCGGCAGGCCGCGACGTCCGCTGGGCACCCACGATCTCAGCAGGACCATGGATCTGTGTGTGTAAACACACAGATCCACGTCCTGTCAGAGGAGAGGAGACCGATGTGTGTTCCCAGTACAGAGGAACACAGATCGGTCTCCTCCCCTTGTGAGTCCCCTCCCCCTACAGTTAGAATCACTCCCTAGGGAACATATTTAACCCCTTGATCGCCCCCTAGTGTTAACCCCTTCCCTGTCAGTCACATTTACACAATAATCAGTGCAGTTTTATAGCACTAATCGCTGTATAAATGTGAATGGTCCCAAAAACGTGTCAAAAGTGTCCGATATGTCCGTCGTAATGTCACGGTCACAATAAAAAAAAATCGCAGATCGCCGCCATTACTAGTTAAAAAGTATAAAAATAAATAAAAATAAATAAAACTATCCCCTATTTTGTAGACGCTATAACTTTTGCGCAAACCAATCAATATACGCTTATTGCGATTTTTTTTTACCAAAAATATGTAGAAGAATACACATCGGCCTAAACTGAGGACATTTTTTTTTTTCTAAATTGTGATATTTCTTAAATCAAAATGTAAAAAATATTGTGTTTTTTTCAAAATTATCGCTCTTATTTTGTTTATAGCGCAAAAAAAAAAACGCAGAGGTGATCAAATACCACCAAACGAAAGCTCTATTTGTGGGGAAGAAAGCATAAAGACTTCATTTGGGGACAGTGTTGCATGACTGCGCAATTGTCATTCAAATTGCAACAGCGCTGAAAACTAAAAATTGGTCTGGGCAGTAAGGGGGTGAAAATGCCCTGTATTGAAGTGGTTAAGTACCCTATCTCCATCACAGACGGTATCACACCTACTACTGCTACATAGGGCATATAGGACACCTCCAAAATTATTCCTATATGGGTGGAGGTTGGACGGTAAAAATGTCCACAATGTGGGGATCCGACGGGAGACTTAAAGTGGTTGTAAACCTACTTTTCGTTTTTTTTTTTTTTCCCCCCACCTGCAAGAGAAAGGCATAATGAGCTAGTATGACTAGCATATTAGCTCATTATGTACCACTTACCTTAGATCGGGGCCCCCGAAGCAGTCCGCGTCCCTCCATCTAGACGCATTCATCGCTGCGGCGATAGCCGGAATGTTAGTCGGCGAAGACGTGACTCTGCGCATGCCCTGTCGAATTCGGCTACGTCGTCGAATACTGCGACCTAGCCGAATTTGTGAATGGGATTAACCCCATGCGCGTGACGTCACCGTCGCCGCATTTAAATGCAAATATCGCCTTAACCGTGTAGGTTAAGGAGATATTTCATGCACCTACAGGTAAGCCTTAATCTAGGCTTACCTGTAGGTGTTTGTTTAGAAAGTGGGTTTACCACCACTTTAATCCATAAAATGTGGAGGTGCCCAAAATTAAACATATATTGAAGAGAAGTTATCGATAAAATAAAGGCAGTATTTGGTGTAACTCTTAAACTGGAACCAAAGACATGTATATTAGGCTATATGGAAAAAGATAATAACATATGGGGGTAGACGAATAGCAATAATTATATGTCTCAACCTATGCTGAATGGGAAAATTAGGTTAAAATGAGGAAGAAAAAAAAAATTGTATAAAAAAAAGGGGAAATATCAAAATGTATAAAAAAATATGGGAATGTTGGATTGACGGATAAGGGTAAAGTGCAATATATGGTTAAATGTGAAATTAATGTTGAATAATTTTCCTTTCTTCCTTTATCTGGGGACTGTTCTCTCTTTTTTTAGAAAATATAGTGGGATATTTAAAATAGGATAATATTTCAAGAAAAATAGATTGTAGTGTTTTTCGTATACGTGAAATGTGGATATAATGATAAAAATTTTGAATAAAGATTACATGAATTAAAAAAAGTCTATTTTGCTTTCTTTAAAAATAACAAACATGTTATACTTACCTGCTCTGTGTAAAGGTTTTGCACAGAGCAGCCCAGATCCTCCTTTTCTCGGGTCCCTCGCCAACGCTCCTGGCCCCTCCCTCCTGCCAAGTGCCCCCACAGCAAGCAGCTCGCTATGGGGCACCCGGGCCGAGCCACAGCTTTGTATCTCCATTCAGATACGGAGCCGCAGTTCAGCCCTGTCCCCTCTCTCTCCCTCATTGACTTTGATTGACAGCAGCGGGAGCGAATGGCGCTGATGCTGTCTCTCAGCCAATCAGGAGGGAGAGTCCCGGACAGCCGAGGCACTCGTGCACATCGCTGGATCTAGAGGAGGCTCAGGTGAGTATAAGGGGCTGAGGGGGGCTGCTGTACATAGAATGCATTAAAGCGGTTGTATACCTGCAAACGAACTCCCCCCCCACAAAAAATAAAAATGTAAGGCAAAGGCATAATGAGCTAGTATGCACTGCATACTAGCTCATTATGAAATACTTACCTTAGAACGAGGTCCCCGCATCGCATCCCGGTCAACGCTCAGGGAGCTGACATTTCCTCTCTGTGTTTTTTCCGAGTTCGCGGCATGTGCGTGGGAGTCCTCCGTTCCAGCACGATACGCTGGACCTGACGTCAGCGGCTGCATACAGGGTGAATATCTCCTAAACCATGCAGGTTTAGGAGATATTCATTTTACCTACAGCTAAGCCTTATTATAGGCTTACCTGTAGGTACAAATGTAAAAAAGGGTTATACAACCACTTAAGATAAAAAAACTTCTGCCTTTACAACCACTTTAACTACTCATTTTTTTTGTATAATCCTCCTTTAACCACTTCAATACCAGGCACTTACACCCCCTTCCTGCCCAAGCCAATTTTCAGTGCTGTCGCTGTTTAAATTACATTTGTGTGGTCATGCTACACTGTACCCAAACAGAATTTTTATCATTTTGTTTTCACAAATAGCCCTGGTTCACACTGGTGCGATTTGACATGCTATTTGACATGTCAAATCACATGTCAAATCGGGGATATTTGCTGCAAATTGCGGGCAATGGCACTGTCCTAATCGGTGCGACGCCGCATCTGCGGCACTGCACTGATTTCAAAAAGTAGTTTCTGTACTACTTTTTGTGATTTCGGGCCGCGATTTACATTGACATCTGTGCAGAAACCTGCACAGATGTCCCTGTAATCGCGGCCGAAATCGGGACTGACAGGCAGGATTGAAATCGTGCGAGTTCAGCTGAACTCGCACGGCTTCACTCCCGCAGCCCCAGTGTGAACCTGGGCTTAGAGCTTTCTTTTGGTGGTATTTGATCACCTCTGCGGTTTTTATTTTTTGCTAAACAAATAAAAAAAGACCAATTTTTTTTATTTTGTTTCTGTTATAAAATGTTGTATATAAGCAATTTTTCTCCTTCACTGATAAGGCACTAATAAGGCGGAACCATAAGGTGGCACCAATGAGGTGGCACTGATAGGCGGCCCTGATGGGCATTGATAGGCGGCACTGACTAGCACTCATGGGTGGCACTGAAGGGCGACACTGAAACGCTGCACTGGTGGGTACTTATGAGTGGCACTGATAGGCATCACTGATGGCACTGGCAGGCATTGCGGATGGGCCCTGGTTGGCAGCTGCCTGGGCACGGATTGGCAGCTGCCTGGGCACTAATTGGCATTTCCCTGGTGGTCTAGGGTGGCATACCTGGTGGTCCAGTGTGATGGCCATCCCTGGTGGTCCTGGGCGGGCTGCGCTGATAAACAATCAGCACAGACCCCCATGTCAAGAGAGCAGCCGATCGGCTCTCCTCTACTCGCGTCTGTCAGACGCAAGTGAGGAAAAGCCAATCAACGGCTTTTCCTGTTTACATCAAGATCAGCCGTGATTGGACACGGCTGATCACGTGGTAAAGAGCCTCAGTTGGAAAGGGTTAATATCGCCCATGTAGTGGCGCTGCCGAAGCGATTTGCAGGTGCTTCAGCAGTGTTGCTCATTCATTTCAATGGGCAGGGGCTGTGGAGGAACGGTGTATACACCGCTCCAAAGATGCTTGCAGGACTTTTTTTCCCGTCCTACAAGCGCACCGCCCCAGTGTGGAAGCACTCAGGCTTTCACAGTGCGGGGGCTTGAGAGGTGCTATTTTTAGCGCTAAAACGCCTGAAAAGAGCCCCAGTGTGAAAGGGGTCTAAAAGAGCTGCTGAAAAGCGAGGATTTATTACCACAAAAACTACTAGAATTTTCACTAGCACACTCAATATTTTCCATTCATTATCTTCCTCTTCATTCATTAGGCTGATTTCCCTTCACGCCTGCCTAAATAACAGCCAGTTCCCAAAGAAGCTCACAGCGAGGAGAAGATTGTTCCACGGTGCGCAGTACTGGTACTTGCTCGGATACACACACACACACACACACTAGCAACGGCCATCATGTGACCGCTATCTCGAGAGAACGTGACGTCACTACCTGACTGGCTGATAGAAGTGCTGAGTTCTGTACAGAGCGGCAGGGCTGTGGTTTCAGCTGATCGGCAGAGAAAGAAAGACAAGTAAGGAGGAAAACACCTGACGTTATGTTGCTTTATAGCCTGTGATTTGGAGGGTCGCTATTAGTGATTTATTGGCGCCATGTTTAATGGTGACTGTATTAATATTTGTCATATCTTTATGGTAGATGGCGAGCAGCGGTTTGGAGGACTATACACTGGTTTGAGTTGTGTATGAGCTCTGCTTAGTGACCTCTCCCGGGTGGGTGTCGCTGTTGTTTCCTATAGAGTGTCGGGGGAGTTAATGTATTGGTGCCATACCCTCTGTCACCAGTCACCCGATTTAATTATAGCCTGTTAGCAGGCTGCTTCCACACAGCTGCATTTCGAAGGCAAATTCATGTAAATGTTTGTTTTGTCATCCAATGGTGGTGCCATTTGTCATTTTTGTTTCTGTTGGTAAATCTTTTAGCACACCTCTTCTATTGCCGCATAACTTTTAACACCCCTGTTCTACTAAAGCACCGTGGCACAGCGATCAAAGTTGTAGATTGGCAAGTTCTCCTGACTTTTCCACTATTTCTTTGACTAAATTCACCAGGCTGTAGCTAGTAGATTTATTATCCTTCGTTCTTATGTTTTCAGGAATATAACAATGACCACTAGTCTCTTGGAAACTGAAGGACATTTTTTTTTTTTGGTGCAGATATTGAAGATCTGACCTTTTGTGATATATTGCCACCTGCAGGATGCCAGGCACAGCAGAGCAGTAGTTCCCAATGATAGTCCTCAAGTACCGGTCGTGTTTTCAAGGATTTCCTTAAAGTGGTTGTAAACCCACTTTATAAACAAACACCTACAGGTAAGCCTAGATTAAGGCTTACCTGTAGGTGCATGAAATATCTCCTTTAACCTACACGGTTAAGGAGATATTTGCATTTAAATGCGGCGACGGTGATGTCATGCGCATGGGGTTAATCCCATTCACAAATTCGGTTAGGTCGCAGTATTTGACGACGTAGCCGAATTCGACGGGTCATGCGCGCATGCGCAGAGTCACGTCTTCGCCGCTCCGGCCAATCACAGCGCTGGAGCGGCGCTGTGATTGGCTGGTGCGGTGATACCCGGAACTAATATTCCGGCTATCGCCACAGCGATGAATGTGTCTAGATGGAGGGACGCGGACTGCTTCGGGGGCCCCGATCAAAGGTAAGTGGTACATAATGAGCTAATATGCTAGTCATACTAGCTCATTATGCCTTTCTCTTGCAGGTGGGGGAAAAAAAACAAAAAAAAAACAAAGTGGGTTTACAACCACTTTAAGGATGGATTCACACTAGTGTAAATTGGATGCAGGTTTTCCCGCATTCCAGGAGATTGTAACCAGCTCTCTATGGAGCCGGTTCACACATCTCCGGAGCGGCTCCTGAATTGCATCAGAGTCATGTGCGTCCTCTGGTCTGTTTCAGGTCTCAATTCAGACTGAAATCGGACTTGAAACAAAGAACAGGTACACACCGGACACCTGCTCTGAGCTGCCCGTACGGTAGTGTGAACCCTGCCTTAAAGTGTTATCTAAAAATAAAAAAACGGTATTCTGTTCCCCTAAAGCATGTTATACAGCACAGTGCTTGTTCTGTGTCATTTGCCCCCCTGAAATACTTGGCTGATCCTGCCTGGCTATACCCTCCCTTCTGTAAACTGACCATGGTGTATCATGGCTGTTGAGCCCTGACACCATGGTCAGTTTACGTGCTTGTCATTCGCAGCCCTGTTCCTGTGTCGTCCTCCCCCTTCCTGTTGGTATCATAACTTATTGTTACTACTGTAGCGGACCCCCAAAATTGGGGTCGCCATGCTCTAAATTTGAGGGCAGTCTGAGCAATAGTTTAGCTCAGGTTCTCCAATTCTGTTTAGTTTGGACTCTGCTCTGCTGTAATGTTGCCTGGAGTATAGTTCCCTTTGACCTGTGGGTGGTGCTGTTGCCCAGGTCTCAAGGAGAACCACAGGTGGCGTTGAGGTGTGATTGGGTGTCCTTTCTCGGCTACCATGCGGTGGGTGGGTTTTGCCTGCGGTGCATGCTGGGAGAGGGTACATAAAGGGCAGACGCCATGATCTGGTGTGGTGTGCCGGGGGGATTCCAAGGAGTACCCCTGATGGCAAAGTCGCGCCCTTTGGCCCTGCTGAACTGGCCGAGGAGTCTCGGGCACCTTTAGCACGAGGCTGCAGAGTTCCAGGTAGACCCAGTACCTTCAACTGGGTCTACAACCAACCACTGGAGTCCCAGGGAGCCCAGGTGAGGGTGGCCTGCTCTGAAATAGAGGAAAGTCACGGGCTCGGTAAGGCCTGGTTGCCTATCAGAGGGAAGGATTCGTAAGTTGCAAGATAGCTCTTGTAGTGTGCCCCATTGCCACCTATGGTCTCTAATAGGGTTGTCCCGATACCGATACTAGTATCGGGACCGATACTGAGCATTTGCGTGAGTACTTGTACTCGCGCAAATGCTCCCGATGCTTCTCCCGATACTTTTATTTTTATTTTTTTACTGTAGAGTGGCTGGAGAGTGCGGGCAGAGTCTGGCTGGAGAGGGTGGACAGAGTCTGTGAAGGAAAGTGCGGGTGGAGTTTGGCTGGAGAGGGCGGGCACAGTCGGTGTACAGAGTCGGCGGGCGGAGAGCGAGTCCCTCACCTGCAGTTAAACTTGGTAAGCTGGCGGGGGTGCAGGGCGCAGCCGCCTCAGGATCGGTGACGGGTGCTGTCACATTTGGTCGCCGTCAGCAGCTGAATGTCCCCAAGCCCATCTTGGTACACCCTGCACTCGGCTGCAGTAAGCAGCAGCAGACATCTTGTTACACCCAGCCCAAGCTATATGGGCTGGGTGTATCAAGATGTACTGCAGCCGAGTGCAGGATGTACCAAGATGGGCGTTGCAGCAGTTTTTTATTTTATTTTTTAAATCCTGTGTCATTTTTCGCAGCATTTTAGTGCCAGCCATCTATCAGTGCCACCTATCAGGTGGCACTGATAGATTGCACTGATAGGTGGCACTTTTGGGCACTGATAGATGGCACTGATTGCATTGATGGATGCACTGATTGCACTATCAGTGCCCACAAGTGCCACCTATCAGTGCACCTATCAGTGCCATCCACCTATTAGCGCCCATAAGTGCTGCCTATCAGTGCCAGCCACCTGTCAGTGCCACCTATCAGTCCCCATCTTTCAAACTGTCACCTGACATTGAAAAAAAGGTATCGGTACTTGTACTCGGTCTTAAAAAAATGGTATCGGGGCAACCTTAGTCTGTAATAATCTACAGGCGTTAGGAAGTTCTAAATTCAGGAACTAAAGGATTCTGTGGCAGAGGATCTCCTGAACTTGTCCGTGAAAGGGGACTAAAACCTGAAGTGTCATGTTCGTGCTCCACTCCGGCTGCTAGAACTGTGAGAGGGATCAGGCTTGAGTGGAGAATAGGCTGACTGGGTGCCGCGTGCCTGAACCTATTTCCCTACCTAATCCTATTGCTGTCTTCAACCTCTTTCCCAATTTTGTTTCAAGCAAAGAAGATAAACTCATCTGTTGGAGTTTAAATACTGTCTGGAGATTGGCCTTCTTTCCGGGAAGAAGAGACTTTTCCCTACATTCTAGGGACAAGAACCAACGGAGGGAGGTTACTCGCTGCAGGACCCAAAATTGTAAGAACACCGTTCAACCTCTTATACCAGGAGGATACGGGCATGTGGCATGGCGTGCCTTTTACACCTGCAAGTGAAGGTGGGCAGGAGAAAGGGTCTGTGTGCTACACTACAATCGCCTCTGTTATAATAAATTCTGTGCCCCACCGTATGTGTTTTCTAAAAAAATCCTCTTCTCCCAGCTGACGTCAGCGGTATTTGACTGCTCTGTTAGCTTTTGCTGTCAGACCTGGAGAGGAGAGAGCCAGTCACGTGACTGCTGATCAGCGCTATAAAATAAGGTATTTATCAGCTACGTTTTTAGAAAACACATACAGTGGAGCACAGCATTTACTATAACAGAGGAGACGGTAGCAACAACACTAAGTGGGTTAACAGCCACTTTAACCACAGGTGGGCCGCCCACTGTATATATACGTCAGCAGAATGGCACGGACAGGCATAATCACGTACCTGTACGTGGCCCTTTAAATGCCTGCCGTGTGGTCGCGAGCGCGCCACCGGCGGCGCGCTCGCGACCCTGCCGCCTTCCCCCTGAGTCGGACCGCGGGTCCCGCGGACTCGATCGCCGTGGGGATCCCCGCGATCGTCTCACGGCGGTATAAAGCGGGGGAGATGCTTGTGTAAACAAGTGACAATGACACTGATCTCGGCTCCGTGTACTCGGAGCGGAGATCAGTTTCATGTGACACAGAGCCCACCCCCCCTACAGAAAGAAACACTATGCAGGGAACACTTAACCCCTACAGTGCCACCTAGTGGTTAATCCCTTCACTGCCAGTGTAATTTTCACAGTAATCCGTGCGTTTTTATAGCACTGCTCGCTGTAAAAATGACAATGGTCCCAAAACTGTGTCAAAAGTGTCCGATGTGCCCGCCATAATGTCGCAGTCACGGAAAAAATCACTAATCGCCGCCATTACTAGTAAAAAAAAAGAAAACAAATTAATAAAAATGCCATAAAACTATCCCCTATTTTTGTAAATGCTATAACTTTTGCGCAAACCAATCAATAAACGCTTATTGCATGGTTTTTTTTTTTTGGTTTTTTTTTTTTGGGGGGGGGGGCGATATTTATTATAGCAAAAAGTAAAAAATATTGCATTTTTTTTTCCAAATTGTCGCTCTATTTTTGTTTATGGCGCAAAAAATAGAAACCGCAGAGGTGATCAAATACCAACAAAAGAAAGCTCTATTTGTGGGAAAAAAAGGAAGTCAATTTTGTTCGGGAGCCACGTCGCACAACCGCGTAATTGTCAGTTAAAGCGACGCAGTGCCGAATCGCATTAAGTGGCCTGGTCTTTGACCACCCAAATGGTCCAGGGCTGAAGTGGTTAAGGCCCTTTTCACACAGACGGATAGAATGGTGCTTTTAGCTGCGTATTTTCTAGTTTTCTACCGCAGATAAAAGCACACAATGCTTTCCTATGGCCCCATTCACACACCGCGTTTAGCTGCGATTTCGTTACATGCGGTTTGGTGCGAATAGAAAAAATAGAATTGCGTCCAGGTGTGATGTAGCGCAGCTATATGCACATAACCGCAGGTAATCGCAGTCTTTTGTGTCAACTGCAGATAGCCGCGTGAGAGAAAAAAAAAAAAGAGAACAGGAAGCGCATCATAATCAGTAGGTATCAAAAGGTTTGCTATGGGAATGACTACCGCAGCTAAACGCGGCCACATGTAATCGCAATGTACAAATGCAGCTAATCGCAGTGCATGGAGCCTTGAATTTCACAGAACATTTAGATGCTTTTAACTGCGGCAAAACAGCCGTCCATGTGAAAGGTGCCTTAATGAGTGTTTCTCAGCCTTTTTTTCAGTCAAGGCACACTTTAAAGCAGAACTCCAGCTTTTCCTCCCCCAAAACAGATGCATTATGCATGTAAATGAATCCCAGCCACACTGTCAGTTTGTGTGTAATGCTTTATGTACACTACAGCTCCTAAACATGAGTTTATAAACTTTTTTTTCTCTTTATCGTCTATGGACTGACACCGCTGGATACTGTAAACGTGTGGGTATATGTCCCTGCTCGCAGGAGAAGATCTAGGCCAGGGGTGTCCAAACTTTTTTCAAAGAGGGCCAGATTTGATGAAGTGAACATGCGCGAGGGCCGACCATTTTGCCTGACATTCTTTGAACCATTAAAATTCGGTCTAAGTGTGTTCGTTCGAGCACTAATACACTGCCCAACAAGAATTCTCTTGCCTTTGTCGCCCTCATTCCGGACACACAGATGAATGCTCTGCTCTTTAGGGGTACCGTTAATTCTTAATGGTACCCCACACATTGGAAAACGCAGGGTGCTTTTGGTGCAGTGCAAAAAATAAAAATAAAAAAAAGGTCGGGGACTTTTCCCTGCATTTTTGTGGGTAGGGAAGCCCATTGAAATTCATGGGCTTCCCTACACGCAGCACGCACAGATGTGAACCAAGGGCTTGTTCACATGTCAGGTTGGAGGGGCAGTAAAACCACATGGTTGAGCTGTTTTTACCACCCCCAATTCTCCCCCTTTAGCTGAAGAGGCAGCAGCTGGGGGTGTACACATGCTGTGGCTGCAGCTGGAGGTATACCCAGGCTGAATGGTGCTGCGCTGAAACTACCCCGCAACTGTGTGCATTGCACTGTTGCGGTATAGGCTTTACTGCCTGTCAAATGCCTCTGAAAAGCAATCTGTGCATGGATTGCTTTTCAGAGGAGCAGCAGTCCTCACAAATAAGCCCTACAAAAGCAGTTCTGATGGTACAGGCATTAAAAGTAACATATACATGCATGCGCACCCACAAACGCGCACACGCAGATACATACATACATACATACAAACACATGCAGACAGACACTCGCATGTATAAAGCCCTTTTAAAACAAATCTAGCTTCTAAGTACCTTTGCAGTTTCCTCATTCAGCCAGGTACTGCACTCTAGGGGGAAGCATAGAGCACAGCACACTCCCCTGCACTTTGACTTTTGAAGCTGACGGAGCTTCTCACAGTGCCGATGTACAGTTCGGCAGGGGATCGGGAGATCGGGCTCATCTGACAGCCCTTATCTCCCCTGATCCCGCGGCACACCTGAGAACCAGGCGGGACTTTGGACATGCCTGATCTAGGCAGAATGTTAGAAACATACTTTCTAGAACAAACCAGAGCTGAACAGCCCCGCCCAGGGGGCTGTCCCTCCGGACATTACCCTCCCACCTGCAGCTAGCAGCCTCAGTTTTTTTTTCTTCTGCCTAGCAGAAGGAGAAGATGTGGCTCTCTCAGGAGCCAGTCTCCTGAAAATGTTTACTTTTTAAATTTTATTCCTTTGGGAATTTTATTATTTTATTTTTGAGACCTTCAATCAACTGTCGGCTGGGCAACAGGTTGGGTACACTGGTATCCTCGTAGTCTTCCCTGTCCAACCATCGAGCGTGCTGATCCTCGCCTTGTGTGCGTGAGACTCAGTTCACGTCATGCCCCATGACTCCAGGGGTGGCCGGGTTGCTTTTAGCTCCCGCGGTCCTCTCAAGATTGAACAGTACCTGACTGACTGTATCTCTTGCGGTGGACCGGGCCGACAGCTACGCAGTACTGCTCTGTGATAGGTCTGTCTGAAACAAACCAGTGGGTCCCTGAAAGGGACGGGTAAGTTGTCTCTCCTACTGCAGGTGAGTACATGCTGGCTGTGTTTCTTTATATGGGGGGGTTTCTCCCTGTCTCCCCCCTGTTATGCTGCTCTCTGCACCCTGTACTGGTGCTGTGCTGTGGGGGTGCTTGGGGGTCACTCTGGCCTGGCTGGGCGCTCATGTCTGTAGTGGGCTCTTGGGTGAGGGGCAATTTTCCTGGTGTGTGAGGTGGTTATTGCGTGCGCATTAGCGCTGTTGAATTTTGCGCTCGGCGGCCATCTTAGCGTGGTTCAATGGCGCAGTTATAGCTGCGGCCGGCGGCCATTTTCTTGTCCTCACAGATTCTTCACTCTCCTCAGGCTCGCAGCACGGTTTCTTCAGCAGGATTGAGCGGTCCTTAAGTGTTGGTGAGTCCTTCGGGTATCCCCTCCTCAGCCTCAGCGTAGCCAGTGGGTGGACTGTATATTCACTGTAGTAGTGTATAAGGTCTCAAAGGGTTGCGATATGGAGTCTGATACACCTGCTTCTCCACACTTGCCTGGGGCAACTGGCAGTGCTGCACAGTTAAACATGTTCATATGTTTCCTGCACCTGCGGTCCTTATGGACCAGTTGTCGGCAGTCCTGGAATCATTCCTTGTTAGAATGGAAGCGGTGTGCGAGCGAAGGGATCTATAAGCCCCCTCTCCCCACAAAAATCTTTAGGGAAGGAGAGCTCTGATTCAGATATGGGCCTAGCTCTGAATATTTAATGTTTATGAACAGGACATTCCCTTGTGAGGAAGACTCCAGTTCTGTGTCAGTGAATGACAGGGCGCTTGTAAGTGAACTCATTGATGTGAGGAACACACTCAAGCTGGGTGCTGTGGCTGTGGTACGTCAGGTGGACGCTGTTTCCCTTGGTTCCTTCAAGCCTTTCTTTTACACAGCTTCCTCACCGTTTTCCTCACACCCTGCGTCGAGAGCAGCATGGATGATACAGTGGTACACAGTGTTTCCCTCCCCCTGGTCGGTGCAGCATGGTGGGGGGGGGGGACTTTATTCATTTATGTCTCTAGTCCCTGTGAGCCTTCTGTGTGATGTCCTGAGGCAACAACGGGGTCTCTGCACCTGTGGTTTCCCGCCATTTCCTGGGGAACGCTCTGAGTTCTGACAGACACACGGTCTGAGGATCAGAGGTTACCTGTTACCTGCATGCTGCTTCGGCAGCACAGTCGAGCAGGTTGGAATGATACAGAGAAGATTTTGCGCCTCTGCGCCATAATTTAAACTCATCCCATACCTCTACACTGCATACATTCAGTGTATGTATGTGTTATTGGTCTCTGTGTCTGCGTGGGTGTCCCCCCACGTTCCAATGCTGTGTTTCAGTGCCATACATGATATAAACGTACAAAATATGTTTATGAACGACTCTAGATACATTCACAGTATATGTATGTAATGTATTATACTCTCTGGGTCGGCGCGGGTTTCCGCCCGGGGCTCCGGTGTCCTCCCGTGCTCTCATGGTATGTGCACTTTGGCTCTCTGCACAGTATAGACGTGTTCAATATGTTTATTGCACATACTATACATGTTTACAGTATGGGTATACTGTTTGCGTGGGGTTCCTCCGGGTACTCCGGTTTCCCCCCACGCTCCAATGGAAATACACAGCATAAACATGTGCAATATGTTTATTCACATGCTATCATTCCTACACAGTATCTGTGGGGTTCTTCCGGGTGTTCCGGTTTCCTCCCACGTGCTGACGGTATGTGCGCCTTTGGCCCTCTGCACAGTTAAACATGTTCAATGTTTATCACGCATGCTATAATACCTACACGGTATGTGTATGCAGTCTGTGTGGGTTTCCTCCGGGTACTCCGGTTCCCTCCCACACTCCATTGGTATGGGCGCTTCGGCGCTATGCACAGCCTAAATTTGTGCGATTTGATATCCACATACTAACATACCTACCGGTATGTCTGTGCAGTCTGCGTGGGTTTCCTCCCGGGTTTCTGCCCACGCTACATGACATGCGTGCCTTTGGTGCAATACACGGTGTAAACCTACACATTATGTTTATACACAACACTAAATACATTCACAGTAGTTGTAGGTATTGCATTCTCTGGGTATGCGTGGGGTACTACGGTTCCTCCCACGCGCCAACGGTGTGCGCGCCTTCGGTGCTATGCACACATAGGCTTGTGCAAAATGTTTAGCACACATGCTATAATACCTACACGGTATGTGTATGCAGTCTGCGTGGGTTTCATCCGGGTGCACCTGTTTCTCCCCTGCGCTCCAATGGTGTGCGCATTTTCAGCGCTATGCACAGTATAAACATGTGCAATTTGTTTATTCGCAGGCTAACATACCTACACGGTTGTGTACGCAATCTGCGTGGCTGGTTTACGTTCGAGCCCCGATGATGTGCGCGCCTTTGTCACTGGCACAGTATAAACGTGTTTAATAGGTTTATCCACACATACTAAACTACATACACCGTATATGGTTGTATTATGCTCTTTGTGGCTGGGTGGGTTTCCTCCCACACTCTATTTGCGCGTTTGACGCAATACATAGTATAAACTATAGTATAATATAAACAGTAGCACTTATCCATGGGTAGCTACTGGATGGAGCATTGTCATAAGGATCCCTGGTTTCAGGGGTACCACTTTCTACCTACTTTCAGTGGTGATCACAAGCGCTGGCTTGGACTGTTTTCGCCAGGCTGAGGTTAGCGTTACGCCCGTTAGTGGCTGCGTCTCTGGCGTTTCTGTAGCTCAATGACTGGGCCTCTGCTTCATCTATCAGTCGACTAGCAGGTGCACTGCAACTGTTTAAGCCTTTAGGGTCTCTGTGCCCGGGGTGGGTTTGCGCCACCTGTGGAGGCTGAGGTACTGGTCCTCTGACCGAGTTTCTAGAGAAGCTATGTCATGTTTGCCTTTATTGGCCAACAGTTGAGGCACCCTGTACACCGGGGCCTCTCTTCTCCGATTACATTGCGGAGTCTCTTTGGCATTTTCATACATCTCGCTGCAAGACGGTCCTGTCGGCCGTGTGCATTGCAGGGGAAGGGTCCTTGCATCCGGAGGTGTTTCCACCACCTTTACCGGAGGTGGGGCTCCGGATATGGACCTAATGGCCTCTCGACTCACTCGCAAGGTGGCAAGGTCGTGGGCAGACGCGTCAGAAGCCCGTGGGGGCAGTATCGCCTGATATATGCTTACCCTCCGCTACTGTTGTTGCCTCGCCTGCTTCGCAGAGTAGGGGCCGAGGCCATTCCGGTGATCCTCATTGCTCGAATAACGACATTGGTACGCCGATCTACTTCGGCTAGTCGCAGACGTTCCTTCGCGACTGCCTATTGGGGTGGACCTTCTGTCTCATGATCCCATACTTCACTCTGCTTTACAGTCCTTTGCTTTAATGGCATGGCTGTTTAAAGCCAGGTGCTGAAGGACCGAGTTCTCTCGGATTCGGTCATCTCTTCTATGTTGGCACGGGAATCTTCCTCCAGAAAGATATCACCGTACCTGGAAGGCTTACATCGCTATGTGCGAGGAACTTGAGTGGCGTCCTCGGATGTATTCCGTTCCTGGGATTTTGCTGTTCTTATAGCGTCGTGTGACCCAAAAAGCTGGCCTTGCCTACCCTTGAGGGTCGGATTTTGGCCCGGCTGTCTTTTTCAACGACCACTACTTGGCCATTCCTTGATTAGCACCTTTTGTGCAGGGGGTTCGCCATGTGATCCCCCCCTGTCAAGCCTCCTCTCCCTACTTGGGATCTGAATTTGATGCATCTCGGTTCTCCAAGAACATTCCTTTTGAGAATATCAGAGAGATTCCTCTCTTGACCTTTTCCCAGAAGGTGGCCTTCTTAGTGGCCATTACTTCGGTTAGACGGGTGTCTGAGTTGTCCTGCAAGTCGCCTTACTTGGTCCTCCATAAGGATATGGCGGTGTTGCGCCCACGACCGTCCTTCTTTTCAAAAGATGGTCTCGGCCTTTCACCTTAAGGAGGACATTGTTCTTCCGTCCTCACCCATCGCATCCCTGAGAGTTTGCGCTTCATACATTAAGATGGGTACAAGCCTTTCGGGTGTACCTGTCTGCTACTGTTTCCATTCGGAAATCTGACTCACTGTTTGTTTCTGTCTCTGGTCCAAAACAGGGCCGAGCGGTGTCGTCTGCCACCGTCTCTAGGTGGATCAGGCAGACCGTCATACAGGCCTATGCCCTTAAGGGGCGGGCGCCTCCCTTTCCGGTTGCGGCGCATTCCATCAAGGCAATTGGTGCTTTCTGGGCTTTCCGACATAAAGTGTCGGTTGCACAAGTGTGCAAGGCGGCGACCTGGTCGTCCGTTCATACCTTTTCAAAATTCTTTAAGGTTGATGTGACTGCATCTTCGGATGCTTCCTTCGGCCGCAAAGCATTGCAGGCCGCTATTTAATGTTGCAACTTCTCCGTTGAGGAGCTCTGCTTGTTTGGAGTGAAGTTTTGGTTGTTGCTTTACTACTGCTCCCACCCTTCTGATACTGCTTTGGGACGTCCTACACGTTTACAGTATCCAGCTGTGTCAGTCCATGGACGATAAGAGAAAATAGGATTTTTGTACTCTCCGTAAAATCCGTTTCTCTGACGTCCATGGACTGACACAGCACCCACCCTTCCTTTTTAAGGTTTGTACTGCTTTGTTACGAACTGAGGCTGCTAGCTGCAGGTGGGAGGGTAATGTCCGGAGGCACCGGACATAAAAGCCTATGTGTCAGTGTACACATGGGCTTTTACCAGAGTTAAGGAGCTGCTGCAGTTAGGGGGGCTTTAATCTCCCCTCTCCTGAACGCTGATGAATCACGTTGGGATAGGAATGTTTTGACAGCCGGAAAACGCAAACCGTGGCAAAGTGGGCCTATTTGCCACGTTTTGTTTCCGGTGGTCAAAGTAGGCTGTGTGTACATAAATCCTTTAGCTTTATACAGCATGTTTCTGTTTCTGATGTCTCTACTCCTGGCTAAACTTTCAAAGTTCTCTGACTTCCTGTTTCCTTCCTTTTCTAGTCCTGATAATACTTGTCCCATGATTCTTTGAGCCCCTAGCTTCAGGGTGGGTGTTCTCTCAGAAAGCCACTACCCATCAGAAAGTGCAACCGATGGGACGTTCTGTCACGGCCATCTTGGTACACCTCGCACTCGGCCACACTAAGCCTACAGTCTGAAGTCGTGAAGCAGACATCTTTTTACACCCACTGAAGTCTTGCATTTCACACTTATTTTTACCAGTAAGCTGAGCTTATATCGTGAAATACAGGATTTCGAAATCCGTCAAGCTGTTTTAAAAGTTGAATCTTAAAGCGGAGTTCCACCCAAAAATGAAACTTCCGCTTTTCAGAACCCCCCCCCCCCCCCTCCGGTGTCACGTTTTTCACCATTTAGGGGGGAGCAGATACGTGTGTAATACAGGTATTTGCTCGCACTTCAGGGCATGGATACCTGAGCCACCCGCGGTATCTACGCCTCTTCCTTCGCCCCCGCTGTCTTCTGGGGGAGACACAGGTCCCAGAAGACAGCAGGGACCAGTGAATCCGTGCATGTTCAGTAGGGAACCAGGAAGTAAAGCCGCAAGGCTTCACTTCCTGAATCCCATACCGAAGATGGCGGCAGCAGCACCCAAGAGACGAGCGTTAGATCGGCTTCGGGTGTCGACATCGCGGGCGCCCTGGACAGGTAAGTGTCCTGTGTTTAAAAAAAAAAAAACTGCGGAACCTCCACTTTACACAGCAGTGTTCTGTCAGATTAGCAAACCTGTGCTATTAGCAGGCTTGCTGCTGCTTTTAAAATTTGAACATGGTTTTTACTATATAAGCAGAGTTTACTGGTAAAAATATGTGTGAAATTCATATGTGGGTGTAAAAAGATGTCAGCTTGCCGCCTTCTGACTGTAGGCCCTACTGCAGGTGAGTGTCGGTGTACCAAGATGGCCGCGACAGACCGTCACTTCCGTTGCCTTTTCTGATGGGTATCTGCTTTCTGACAGGACACGGGTACTTGGCTAATGTGACCCCACTGCTGATGAAGAGGAGCAGTGCGGGAGCAAAGTATTCTGAGCATGTGCCCAATGTCCTCCTTATTGATGACATTGTTGGATGTTAGGACATCAGGGGCTCGAAGATTGTATTGGTGCATAATGAAATCCTGTGGCTTTGTGAAACTAAAAAGGCAGGCTTGATCCACTCACTGACTTGTATATCCAATTTTTGGTTAGTTTTTAGGCATTTTGCCACGGCATTCCTAAAGAAACCTGAAAATGGCTGTAAAGGCTGAAGGTTTTTCACCCTAATGCATTTTATTCATTAAAGTGATTCTAAGCAGAGAAGTGTGAATTGCCATAATTCATTCACATAAATCATATATATCGTGGAACTGGGTGTTTTTTTTTTTTTTGTTTGTTTTTTTCAATCCTCTAAATCTTTTTCGTGTAATGTGGTTGTGTGGTCACATGATCTTTACCTGTTCTCTGGCATCTAAAGGGAAAGATCTTTGGGAGGGGCTTCTATTACTCTGCTAATGTATGCTCTCTTCAGTGCGAGTCTTTGCCTGGCATCATCACGCATGGCCGGTAGGAACTTGTTCAGATGAATGCTCTTTGACCATGTTTTATGTGAGGTTTTTATGGTCTTTTCTAATACAACTTCTACTCTATGGATTTACACTATTGCTGGTCTGCCTTCTCTTTGGGCCTGTTAATTTTTCCAGGCTGGCAAGAATACCTAACCCTGGGGAGCCTGAGACTGTGCTGGAGGATTTCAGTTTTTTTTTAAATCAAACGGTTTTTATTGCTCACAGAAAAAAAAACACGAGGTACAAAAATATGCAGCATATTATATCTTTTACATGTACGGTAGCAATATATGTTTTTGACATTCCTTGGTCACATCTAAAATCACATACATTAAACAATCCGCTCAGAGTTTCAAATAGCATAGGGTGAACTGTACACAACCCATCAGACTATCCCCCCGCCCACCTGTTGCCGGTGGGAGCTTGCTACACACCTCCCAACAGCCTCATCCTCACCAATTCCATGGGGCTTAACCCCGGTACAGCAAGCCATGCATCCCAGAGCCTATCAAACTTTCCCGCGTTGCCCCTGTGCTGGTATATGTATTTCTCCATCAAAAGGGTTTTACCCATCTGCTGTATCCACAGCTGGACCGTAGGCGGCTCCACAGACTTCCACAGTAGTAGAATAGTTTTTCTCGCCTGGAACAATGCCCTAGTAAATGCCATTCGAGTCACCTCCTCCGGGATCTCCCCCTCCAGTATTCCTAACAAGCAACATAAGGGGTCAGAAGGAACGTTGGTCTGGAACACCCAATTAAGTGTAGCCAGTACCTCCGTCCAATATCTGTGGAGTTTGGGGCAACGCCAGAGGAGGTGAATCAGATCTCCAGGCACCGCCCTACATCTACCACATAGCGGATCGGGCAGTCTACCCATCTTGAATAGTTTTACCGGTGTAAAATGTACTCTCAGTAGTATATATAGTTGGGATACCTTTTGTGCCACATTAAGCGAGCAGGCGTTTACCACCTGCATTGCCTCCTCCCAGAGCTCCCCCTCTATAGGACCAACATCCGCCTCCCACTGGCTCACCACTTTCATGGGGTGTCCCTCCAGAAACGAGGACAACAGCATGTTATAGCACTGAGAGATGACACCCCTGGTCTCACAAGCGTCCTGCAGCATGTGAAAGACAGGGGTGGGGGACTGAACCCACTCCACTGCATCTCCCTGAGCCCTGACAGCATGTCGCAGCTGCAGGTAGTAAAACAGCATATTGGACGGGAGCGCATATCTCGATTGAAGTACATGAAAAGGAAGTAAGGCCCCGTTATGAAACACTTGTCTCAGGTGGGTTATACCTAGTGACCTCCACTTAGGGCCCTGCTGAAGTTTGGCCAGTTCAGTGTAATTGCCGTTCCCCCATAGCGGGCTGTACCTAGTGAACCCGTGACATTCTGGAGTTGTTTGGCCTTATTCCACACCTTCTGAAGGAGTGAATAAGTGGGCATCTTTTTAAATGATTTCTGAAACCGCTG
The DNA here is from genome assembly GCA_029206835.1 of Rana muscosa. NCBI lineage: Eukaryota > Metazoa > Chordata > Amphibia > Anura > Ranidae > Rana > Rana muscosa. The sequence goes on along the minus strand of CM055118.1, from coordinate 978,892,499 downwards.
AGCCTCCAGCCCCTCCGGCACCGTGTCGGCCCCCGAGCCAAGCAGCATTAGCCTAGCCGAGGAGCCCACAGGAGCCGGTGCCATGACACCTATCAGGTGCTGCAGCTGCGCTGCCAGATAGTATATCTAAGGGTTGGGGAGGGCAAGCCCCCCCCCCTTGGTCGCTGTAGTTGTTCCAATTTGATCCGGGGGGGGGTTTGTTGTGCCACAATAATTGTCTAAAGAGGGAGTTGACGACCCTGAAGATTTTAAGCGTGATAACAACAGGAGCATTGTGTAGCGGGTACAGCAGCTGGGGCATTAGTATCATTTTAATAAGGTTCGTCTTGCCGGCCAGGGACATCCGCAGTCTGTTCCATATCTGTATTTTATCCCTGAATCTGGTCAATAAGGGGTATATATTCAGCTGACAGAATTCTGTGATCACCGGGGAGATGAATACACCCAAGTACTTAAATGAGGATACTATGGGGACCGGGCAGGGGGGCCCCTCACCTAGCGCGGGGGCCTCATCCAGGAACATCAGAGCCGACTTGGACCAGTTAATTGTAAGGCCCGAGAAACGGCCAAACTCTGTGATAAGGGACATGACCTGAGCCAGTGATTCATCCACATCTTCCAGGAAGAGGAGCATGTCATCGGCGTATAGCATAATTTTCTCGTGTATATTGCCGTAGCGGAAGCCCCTGACCGACCGGCAGTCTCGCACCAGAGCCGCCAGGGGTTCAATGGCCAGAGCGAAGAGCAGGGGGGACAGGGGACAGCCCTGCCTGGTCCCCCTGCCCAACGCAAAGGCGTGAGACATCCTGTCAGACATTCGTATGGCCGCCTGCAGCGAGCCGTACAACAGCCTCACCCACCCTAGGAACCGGGGTCCGAACCCGAACTTGGCCAGTACAGCCCAGAGATACCGCCAGCCAACATTGTCGAATGCCTTATTGGCGTCAAGAGACAACAGTGCCCTGTGGCTGACGGAATCCGAGGGGGTCTGCATGTTCAAGTATAGCCGCCTAAGATTAGTTGCGGTGGAGCTGCGAGGCATGAACCCCGCCTGATCTGGGTGAATAATGGACAAGATAATTTTGTTAACCCTCATAGCCAATACCTTGGCCAGAATTTTAACGTCGCTCTGTAGCAGTGAAATGGGCCTATACGAGCCGGGGTCCAAGGGATCCTTGCCTGCCTTTAACAACAGTATAATATTGGCTCTATTCATGGAAGGGGGCAATGCTCCGGACTTGAAGGAGGTGTTGAACACCGCAAGCAGCCTGGGCAGAATCACCTCGCCATATTGGACATAGGCCTCCATGGGGATCCCATCATCCCCCGGGGCCTTGCATGTGGGGAAAGATGCGACCGCCTCCCTCAGTTCCTCCAAAGTGAGCAGGGCCTCCATCTCCGCGCGGGCCTGCCCGCCCAGGAGTGGAAGCTCCACCGTTCCCAGATATTGTGATAGGTCCTCATCTGTATAATCATCACATGGCCTGTAGAGCTCGCTGTAGAAGGACGCCAATTCAGCTATAATCTGCTCAGGGTCATTCACCAGTCATCCCCGGGAGTCTCGGATCGCTCCAATCGCCGGGGAGGCCTGCTGTGACCTGGCAATCCTAGCCAGAAGCCTGCCCGTCTTCTCCCCCTCCTCATAGAAGGCCTGGCTAGTAAAGAACCTCTTTTTTTTTTTTTTCCGCGGCGGAGGTTCTCAACCGGTCCAGGGAATCCTGGGCCGATAGCCAAGCCTCCCTCGCGGAATCAGTTGGATCCATCACGAATGCAAGCTCCAACCGTTTCACCTGGTCTTCGACCTGCGCCAAAAGCGCAGACGAGTTGCGTTTTGATGGCCGTAATCTCAGCAATAAAGGAACCCCTCAAACAGGCCTTAAAGGCATCCCAGCCCACCGCCGAGTTCTCCCCAAGGTGGTTGTCTAAAAAATATTGATCAATCTGGCAGGTGACCCGGTCATGGGATGTGAAAAGTTTTAGCCAGTAGGCATTCAATTTCCACGGTGCCCTGGGCAGGGAGGAAGCTGGACGGGTAACCAGGTGGGCCGCCAGCGGGGAGTGGTCGGACACCCCCCTAGGGAGGTATTCTATCCTAGGGACCATATGCACAACCCGTTGGGACCCCACACATAGATCAATGCGAGATAATGAACCATGGGTTTTGGAAAAACATGAAAATTGTTTGGTAGTCGGGTATCTGGCCCTCCACACATCCACCCAACCCACCTCCGCCAGCAGGCGGCTCAAAACAGTGCCCCTACCCCCCAGCGGTGGCTGAACCGGTGGATGTCTATCCAACCTGGGGTCAAGACATCCATTGAAATCCCCCATAATCATAATGGGGACATCGGGTTTGTTAACTAGATAAGACAGTAGTAATTGCAAAACCTCCCTAGAGAAGGGGAGGGGGTATATACACAAAGGCAAGAATGATCATCACAGTAAACACTTTGCAATGCACAAAAACATATCTCCCATGGGGGTCTACCTCCACATCCAGTTCCTGGAAAGCCAGGGACTTGTGTACCAGTACACTCACCCCCCTAGAGTATGAGGTGTGAGTGGAGTGGTAGGACGTGCCCACCCAAGCAAACCCCAAACAACCAACCGTATCTTTTGTGAGGTGGGTCTCCTGGAGGCCCACAATAGCAGGGTGGAACTTTTTTAAACACAAGTTAAGCATTGTGCGTTTCAACGAGTCATGAACCCCTCGAACGTTCCAAGTCACTACCGGGGTGGTGGCCATGGTGAGTGGAAAAAGTGTTCATCGCCGGGGGCCAAAGGCTCCGGCTCAAGATTTCTGGGCATCCAGGCACTAGAGTCAGATAGGAGAGGGGTCATCACCAGTGGGCAGATCTTCAACGGGTGTAGGGAAGGGGTCAGAGCAGGAAAGTTCAGCAAGCACCGCGACATTGTGAGCAAGAGAAAACTTTTAAACAGTCCTGAACAGCCTCTTCGAGCACGGATAACGTACCCGCTCGGGGAGGGGGCAGGCCATCCCCACTCATCCCCCGCTCCTAGGACTGTCAGGGAACGCGTGCCAACAGGGCACTGATAAACATGTCCCCATAACTGGGACTTCAGATAGTCAAACGGGGCATATACCCCCTTCTGTGGCGCAATAGCCATGGTAAACAAAGTGTAGTCTTCCAAACGCTCTTATTAATCGCTAACATTTGAAAAAAGGGTGAAATGTCCCGCTATGGGTAAGGCAGACTCAACTGGCCTGCAGGTAACATACCGACTTCACATGTGTTGATCAAGGGCCTCAGTCGCCCACATCAGCATCCCGCCGTCCCCGGAGGTCCTGTTCGTTGCGATCCAGCCACTCCGCCGCCTCCGCAGCGGAATTAAAAAGAAGGAAGCTTGACCACGGACTGTGATACGCAGCTTGGCAGGATACAGCATGGCATATGTTAGTTGTAGCCTCTGCAGACGTTTCTTTACATCAGCGAATTTAGCTCTCTTGCGCTGCACTTCAGCAGAGAAATCCGGGTAGAACGAGATCCTAGCTCCATTGTAGTGCACCGCTCCCCTTTCCCGTGCCAGTCTAAGTATAATTTCTCTGTCCTTATAGTTCAGGAGCCTGGCAAGCATTGATCTGGGCGGGTTACCCGGGGGGAGGGGTCTGGGTGGTGTGCGGTGCGCTCTCTCCACCGCAAACAGCGTGGTGAATGCCTCTTTACCAAAGATTTCTTGGAGCCATGTTTCTGTAAAGGCCGTGGGGTCCCTGCCCTCCACCTTCTCAGGGAGCCCCACTATACGGACATTGTTCCTCCTTAAACGATTCTCGATATCGTCGGTCTTTGCGTTCGCCTGCGCAGATTGCTGCAGCGCAAATCTGGCATCTCTGGTGAGGGGTGGGAGCTGGTCCTCCACTTCACTAATCCTACCCTCCACAGCCGTGGTCCTCTCTCTAATTTTCTGGAGGTCATGTCTAATAAGGGATACCGTCTCAGTAAGTGCCCCAAACTGTACCTTTAAACCGTCCACAGAGGCTGTCACTGAGGTGGTGCAGCGGTGTACAGCTCGCAGGATCTCACTCAGTGTGGGCTGGGGTGCATCCTCTTGTAGCTCATCAAAGATGTCATTGATGTGGTCAGACGAGTTTTCTAGGGGCACAGTGTCATCCAGGGCAGAAGCGCCATTTTGCTCCAAGGCTCCCTGCACAGGCATCAGCGATGGTGGGGGAAGAGAGCAGCTAGGGCCCTGTTATTTTTGGGCATAGTAGAGCATGTCTCTGGGCTGCTCCTTCCCCTGCTGTTTGTTTGTCTTGGGCGGCTTACCGCCCGGGTCCTGTGGCTTATCCCCCGCTCCACGCGTCACTCTCTGAGGGAGAGGGGAGCCGGCGCCATCTTGGACGACCATGGCCGCCGCTGCTGCAGCGCTCTTTGTCCCTTTTGCGGGTCATGCAGGGCTCCGCCAGAGCCGATTCGACCTCCGCCGAGGACAGTGATGCGGCGCCTTGTCCCCGGACCAAGTGCCGGGTCAGGATCGGTGGGGGAAGAGGATCAATGGAGGATCGTCAGTGGGAGCTCCGTGCTGTGCATCCGCTCACATGCCTGTCCAGGCCACGCCCCCCGGAGGATTTCTGTTACTTAAGTTATGACCGCTCTATTTATAGGTCATGAATTTCTGGTAAGCGTTTTTCTTGTTTAAGGATCAGGACCTTGTTGGAACAGGAAGGGGTCATCCCCAAACTGTTCCCACAAAGTTGGGAGCATTAAATTGTCCAAAATCTTGGTATGCTGATGCCTTTTATAAGTTCTCTTCAATGGAACTAAGGGGCCAAGCCCAACTCTTGATAATTCCCGCCCCCCCCCCACCAAATGATTTGGACCATTGCACAAAGCAATGTCCATAAAGAGTTTGGGGTGGAGCAACTTGACTGGCCTGCACAGAGTCCTAACCTTAACCTGATAGAACACCTTTGGGATGACTTCCCAGAGACATAGGATCTTATCGGCTCCTTGTGACCTTGGACAAGCCACTTTACAGTGGCTCAGCGGTTAATACTTCAGCTCTGGGGTCACTGGTTCAATGGAGCTGAGAGTCAGTTCCCTGAGTGGTCTCCTGGTGACTCTGACAAAGCTACCCATGGGAGAAGGCCTAGATGGCTGGGTGGTTGGCATTTCTGCCTAGCAACACTGAAGTGGTTGGTACAGATCCCCCCCCCCCCCCCCACATTCTATTACTTGCATCAAAGTTTGGGTTCTCCCTGTGTTTGTGTGGGTTGCTTGCCATGCTCAAAAGACATGCTGGCATTTGATACACTTAGCACATTGGCTGGGGGGGGCAAGCACTCTTGAACCAGAAGGCTAACGTCATGATTTGAAATCCCAACCAGGCTAGCACCCTGCATGTTCACTAGTGTTTGAAGTTACAGGGTTGCCGGCCGGATGGTGCCCTAAGGCTGCTTCACCCGATATAGGAAAATAAACAAGGTCGGGCCTGGAGGGGAGGCACCACAGAGGATGGTGGCATTCAGAGGGTTTAAAGGCCTTCAGATGAACAGACCCTAGTAAGATTCACAGGTTTCTAGAACACTAAAGTTTAGAAGGGGGAGAAGGCCTTGATGGTGAATCCAGTAGGCCTCCTCATTACAAAACTTCCCTGGAGGAAGTGGTGAATTTTTCAAGAGGGCCTTACCACTTTTGGCATCCAGGAGGACATGAAAAACACACTTGCTCCACCACCAAAGACAGCAGTAGCAGAGGGTTTTCCTGTCCACATGTTTCGGTTAAGAACCCTCCTTTCCCCCACAGATCCAGACACACCGACCTAGTCTTGGTAGAAGGAGGGGCATTGTCGGGTTCCATGGTCAAGAGAATGAACTCTCTCTTCTAAAAAAAGACCTGTGTTTTTTCATCGTAGGGAAATTGAGACCTACCCTGGCATTTATAGTGGGCGGGCAGCCCACCAAGGTGTGGGTGACGGACAACATATCCAAGGCTGTGCGCTATCCCTCCCACAGGGGACCAGTTTTTTTTTTGGTTCTGGGCCTGAGGCGATTCTTGAATCGCATTGCAGACAGAGTGCCCTTCCCATGAAATGCTAGGGTGACCTACACAGATCCCACAGGGATTTGTTTTGGAAGTAATGCTGGTCTACGGCTACATCACCCTGAATGTACCCGATCTTGTCTGAATCGCAGAAGCTAAGCAGGGTCGAAACTGATTAGTGCCTGGTGGGGAAGTTGCTCAAATCGGGGTCAGTGCAGAGACTTCCTGACAGGCATGGGTTCAGATCCACATGTCGACCTTCACTGGTAAAGGAGCCATCCTCGCAGGTTAGGTATTCTGATGGCCAGCGTAGCCATGAGAGACTTCCTGTAGACATACCATTGTATTATGTTGGCTCCTTGTGTTCCTGGCAAGCCTCTTTAAGACTAAACTGAGTGGAGACATCCTCTTGCAGTTGCGGGCACTTCCATTGGTCTTACCTGCTCTCTGCGGATCTTTGCCAAGGTCATGGCGAAGGCGGGGGTTTTCTTCCTCGGGAGAAGATCCGAAGGATTGATTGGAGGCTGCTGCGAAGCATCCAGCCAGTATCTATGTGACAGGCTGGGGCGGCAAAACGCATGGCCTAATGGATGAAGCGTCTGACTTCAGATCAAAGGTTGGGTTTCCTCTGGTTTCCTCCCATAAAACTTCCTCTTTTGGGGGCGGACACAGATGGAGGAAGGTCTTTCTGGGGGAGCCTTCTCTTCACTTTGAGAAAGAATGTGAAGAGCCTATGGCCACATCACCCTAAACGCTCCCAATCTCGGAGGCTAAGCAGGGTCAGGCCTGGTTAGTACCTGGATGGGAGACCCACTGGGAATACCAGGTGCTGTAGGCTTCCCGATTTTTCCTCTCCCTGAACTGGTATAGGGATGGCACTCTTGGGTAGATGCCGTCGCTCAGTGGCGTTTCCCCAGGTGCCATGTTGTAACCCTCATCTCGCCTGCTCGCAGTCTGACCAGAGTGTTCTCTGCCCGCTGGTAATTCTCCTTGTATTGCTCTGAGGGCTCTGTGAATCTGATGGTCAGGCTACTAAGAGGTGGCTATGAGATATCAATCAAGGTTATATTTTACGCTCCATTTACCTGAGTGTTGGAAGCGTTAGAGCAGCTGGATTGATTTTAGGTCGACTGTTTCCTAAGTAGGACCTAGTTTTACTTATTGCAGGCCCTCGTGGGACTTCCCTTTTGAACTTTTGGTTCATGTGTAGATAAGGGGATTCCTTCCTTCTTCTTTTGCAGGTACTAAAGTAAGGGTTAAAATCTCTAGCAGTACCTGGGCGAGATGGCATAAGCTAACGATCGGACAAGCCTAGTTGTTAGGGAGCTCTCAGAGAGGCTGATACTACTCCTCGCCAGATCTGTGCAGCGGCAACGTGGTTCAGCTCTTCCACCTTTTTACCTTCCACTACAGGTTGAACTGGTTGTCAGCAAAGGGATCAGGCTCTTTGGACACAGGGTCCTGCAAGCTATAGTCCCACCCTAAGAGTAAGTGCTTGCTTATCATCTCATAGGTGGCTGTCCTGAAAGACGCTATGGGAAAATTTGAGTTGCTTACTGGTAATGTCTTTTCCAGTAGTCTTTCAGGAAAACACCAGGTACCCACCCTGGTTGTTTTCCTTGTGGGTTCCTGACTCAGGAACCATCAAAGAGTAGTTTATGGTGTATGATGTGTTCCTATGTCTCCCCAGCTGGCCGGAGTTGCTCTGGAAGAACTGAGGAGCCGACGGGGAAGCATGGCTTTTTGAATCTGGGCTGGGTGGTGTTTCCTCAGAAGGGAGGACCCGTGGTCTCTCATAGGCGACTGTCCTGAAATACTCCTGGAAAAGACGTTACTAGTAAGTTTCTCTTACCGTCCATGGACTGACACAGCCTCTTAATATTTGACAAGTGGGTTTATGTCCCTGCTTGCAGGAGAGAACTAGGCAGAATGTTAGATGTTACAACATACATTCTAAAGACCAGAGCTGAACAGCCCCGCCCAGGGGGCAGTCCCTCCGGGCATAACCCACCCACCTGCAGCCAGCAGTCCTTAGTTTTTTTTCTCCCTAGCAGGACAGGACGTGGCTCACTTCGGAGCCAGTCTCCTGAAGAATTTTTATTCCTTTTGGAATTTTTGTTATTTTATTTTTGTGATCTTCTATCAACTGTCGGCTGGGCAATAGGTTGGGTACATTGGATATCCTCGTAGTCTTCCCAGTCCGACCATCGAGCGTGCTGAATCCTAGCTGCGGCGTGCGACTCAGTTCACGACATGCCTCATGACTCCAGGGGTGGCCGGTGGGCTTTTTATGCTCCGCGGTCCGCTAAGACTGAACAGTACCTGCTGTCTCTTTTCACGGTGGACCGGGCCAACAGCTACTCAGTACCGCACTGTGAGAGGTCTGTCGGGAACACACCGGTAGGTCCTTTCGGGCCGGGTAAGTAGTATCTCCTGCTTCAGTACAGTGCTGTGTGTTCCTCTATATGGGGGATTTTCCCTTGTCTCCCCCTTGTTGTTACTCTCTGTCACCTGTTACTGGTGCTGTGCTGCCTGGGGGGTTACTCGGTCCGGTGGGGGGGCTCAGGGCTCTGCATGAGGAATGTTTTTTTAATTTTAATTTTAATTTTTTGGGCCTTTGCGCCACTCGGCGCCATATTTTACACTGTCTCTGTATTGTTTTTCTGTTTGGCCTCTATCGCGGCTGGAACGCTGCGGTTCTCCTCGCATTGTCCTCACTGCTCATTCGCGCTGTATAGCGCTGTGGAACCGACCGGTCCTCCCTGGGTCGATGAGTCCCCTGGGTAACCCCCCCCCCCCCACAGCCAGAGGGTGGACTTTAAAAAAAAAAAAAAAAAAAGTCTGAGTGGCGAGTCATGGAGTCTGGGTCACCTGCTTCCCCATTGAAGTCAGAGGCAACAGGCAGTGCTTCAGCGCGTGCAGTCCCTATGCACCAGTTGTCGGCAGTCATGGAAGCGGTGTGTGAGCGCACGGGAGCTACAAAGCGCCCTCTCCCCACACAATCTTTAGTGGAGGCGTGCTCTCAGATATGAGCCTAGCTGCAGCTCAGGACCCTAGCTCTGATTTATTTGATATTTTTGAACAGGACATTCCTGGTGAGGAAGACTCCTGTTCTGAGTCGGCAAAGGACCGGGTGCTTGTAAGTGAACTCATTGATGCTGTGAGGGACACTCTCAAGCTGGATGCTGCGGGAACCTCAGGCGGACGCTGTCTCCTTTTGGTTCTTTCAAAGCCAAGCCTTCTAAAAAAGTTTTTCCTTACATGCCTTTCTTTTGCGCTCCCGCGGCATCTGTCTACTAGGTACCCTTTTGAGGAGGAAAAAAAGGGGGCGCTGGCGACTAAATATTATACTACAAATTTAAATTATATTAAAAAGAGCTATTCAGCCACACTGTAGCATTGTGAATAAACATTATGTGAACAATAATAACAAATGTGAAAAACAATAATGGTAGTTACTAGGAAGCAACACAAAACCTGCGATGTGAAATAGTAGCAGTAATAAGCCAAATGGTGAAATTGGCAACAATAGTCCAATGTTATGGTGATTTCTTAGTGATTCAGTGATCAGTCCATAAATGGTGATCTAAGTAGATCTTGAAGTACCACCTTCACCACCTAATTATAATACCCGAAGTGCTCAATGGATAGATAGCTGCTTACCACAAGATGTTGACCCCTTTAGCTAAAAAGAGGTCAAATGCGCTTGTTGCAAGATGGCACTTGCTAAACCAGAAGATGTGGTCCCGGATCAGTCTGACTCCCCAAGCATGGCTCAGATTGGAATATGTGAACAAAACGAATAGGCCAAGAATAGTGTAATCCCGTTTAATATAAATTAAAAGAAGGGCCAAATGGCTGCTTACATTTAGTTGTGCCTTAGCCCGCCACTGAGGCTGGAAGGCATGATGGTAAACCAAGTCCGTCCGTAAGGAGCCTGGCGTGCGTTCCACCTGTGACAGCGGCAAGCCAGCGGGACCGGAAGTGAGGTAAGAACGTGACCAAGTACCGCCTCGACGTACGTTTCGTCTAACTTGTCATCAGGAAGCGTGTGTTGTTTACATATTTTTTTTTATTCACAATGCTACAGTGTGGCTGAATAGCTCTTTTTAATTTAATTGAATTTGTAGTATAATATTTAGTCACCAGTGCCCCCTTCCTTCTTTTATTTGACATTGCACTATTGGTATATCCACTTAGTTTTAGGTGTGCAGCTTAAATAATTGAATTACATTTTTTGCATTTGGCGCGAGGTACCCAATTTTTCCTACCCTTTTGAGGAGGCCCTGGTTAAAAAATGGGCCTCTCCGCCAATGGTTGACCCCCCCCCCCCCCCGGTCGCCCGTTTGAATAAAGCCACAACTCTCCTGATGGAGGGGACTGCCTTTTAAGGATCTCAACGACAGGAGGTCAGAAGTGGTGAGCAGAGCCATGTTCGCCTTGCTGGGATCAGCCTTACGTCCTGTTGTTGCGGCAACCCTAGTTGCAATTGCGACTAGAAAGAGCAACCTGGCGTCTGAGGAAGGAAGCATAGGCCTGCCGAAGGCCGCAAAGGCGCGGCCCGACGCGATTGCGCGGCGGGGGAGGTGGGGGCGCACGGAGACACAGGATACCCCATCCTGTGTCTCAGTGCGCCCCCACCACGCGATCGTGCCGGCCGTTAATTGAGGTCGCGGTTTTGCGGCCTACTGCAGGCCTATTCTTCCTTCTGTGATCTGGCGCCATCTTGTGGTGGCCGTTGGCATGATAAGACTAATGGAGCTTCCCCTGTGTTTTCACTGCCATCTCCTTCCCTCTAATTAGAACCCCCAAACATATATAACACCCTAGAGAATAAAAGGGCGGTCGTTGCAATACATTTTGTCACACCGTATTTACGCAGCGGTCTTGAAAGCGCACTTTTTTGGGTAAAAAATAAGACAACAGTAAAGTTAGCCCATTTTTTTTTTTTTTTTTTTTTTTTTTTTTTTTTATATTGTGAAAGATAATGTTACGCCGAGTAAATTAATACCCAACATGTCACGCTTCAAAATTGCGTCCGCTCGTGGAAAGGCGACAAACTTTAACCCTTTAAAATCTCCATAGGCGACATTTAAAAAAATTCTACAGGTTGCATGTTTTGAGTTAGAGGGGGTCTAGGGCTAGAATTATTGCTCTCGCACTACCAATCGCGGCGATACCTCACATGTGTGGTTTGAACACCGCTTTCATATACCGGCGCTACTCACGTATGCGTTCGCTTCTGTGCGCAAGCTCGGCGGGACGGGGTGCGTATCTGGCTCCTAACTTTTTTTTTTAGCTGGCTCCTAGATTCCAAGCAAATTTGTCAAACCCTGCCTTTAGGGGCGGTAGACTATTCGGTGCTGCCCTGGATGACATTATTAAGGATGAAGAGCACCCTGCTTCCTCAGACTTCTAAGGGTAAGGAGCCCTGCCGTAAGCCGGGTCCCTCCTTTCCTGCCCAGAAGAGGCTTTTTCGTCAGTCAGAGTCCACGGGTAAGCCCGTCCAGACTGAAAGGAGTGTGGCTGGTGGACAGAAGCGTCCCTGGGTGCGTAAGCTGACCAAGCTGGCTCCCAAGCCCGCCACTGCATGAAGTCTTGCCCCCGCCCGACTCGCGGGTGGGGGGCGACGGCTTTGCAGGTTCACGGATCGGTGGACGCCCCGGATCTCCGACCGGTGGGTGTGCGAGGTGGTCACCTCGGGGTACAGGATAGCGTTCCGCTCCTGGCCTCCAGACAGATTCTTTCCCTCGAATCTCCCTCTCCTTCCAGCACGTCGGGCTGCTCTCTTGGGGGCAGTACAGGACTTGCTCGGGTGCGGAGTCATTGTGTCGGTTTTGTCACGAGAGGTTTCAGGGGTTTTACTCGAATCTGTTTGTGGTCCCAAAGAAGGACTGAGTGCGTCCAATTTTGGACCTCAAGGCCTTAAATGCCTTTTGTGAAGGTTCAAAAATTCTGCATGGAATCCTTTCGCAGGGTGATTTTCGCTCCACCCAGGGGACTTTCTGGCATCCTTGGATATCAAGGACGCCTACTTGCATGTCCCAATCTGCGCAAGTCACCAGAAGTTTCTGCGCTTTGCGATAGGCGACGTCCATTATCAATTTGTGGCACTTCCCTTCGGTTTGGCGTCGGCACCAAGGGTTTTCACCCGATCTTCTAAGAGCAGACACTGGCTCAGAGTTAGAAGAAAGTGTTACAATTGTCAGTCAGACCCTCCGGGACTTCGGGTGGCTTCCGAATGCCCAGAAGTCTGTCCTGGTCCCGACTCAGTGTCTGGAGTAGCTAGGTTTGTTCCTGGACTCCTCGGAAGTGAAAGTATTCCTACCCTCGGAGAAGTTAGACTCTTCAATCTGCGGTACGGCTTCTGATGTCCTGAAAATGGTCATCACTCCGCTTTTGCATGAGGGTCCTGGGACTCATGGTGGCCTTTTTCGAGGCAGTTCCGTATGCCCAATCTCACACTCGTGCCTTACAGAAGGGGATCCTGTCCACTTGGGACAAGTCTCCGTTGTCATTGGATCATCAGATCCAGGTGAGTCACACGGTCAGGGCGTCCCTGACATGGTGGTTGAGATCCCCGGCTCTTCGGTCGGGGAAGTCGTTCTTTCCTGTCCACTGGACAGTGATCACGACGGACGCCAGCCTGACGGGGTGGAGTTTGGGGGGTCCTCTCAGCGCAGGGACTGTGGACCCTGGCCGAATCCCGTCTACCGATCAATGTCCTGGAACTCCGGGCAATCAGACTGCCTCTCCTCGTGGTCGGAGAGACTACAGGGCCACTCGGACAACGCCACATGGCTTATGTCAACCATCAGGGGGGAACTCGGAGCTCGGCTGCGGCGTCCGAGGTCGCCCACATCCTAAGGTGGGCGGAAAGAAGCATGTCGGCCATTTACATTTCAGGAATAGACAACTGGCAGGCCGACTATCTGAGCCGGCAGACGTTGGACCAGGCGGAATGGTCCTTGAATCCGGAGGTGGGGCACGCCGGACGTGGACCTCTTGGCGTCTCGACTCAATTGCAAGGTGTCGAGGTTTGTGGCCAGGTCCAGGGACCCCTGGGCAGACGCCTCAGTAGCCCTGTGGGGTCAGTATCGCCTGATGTATGCTTACCCTCCGCTGCAGTTGCTGCTTCGCAGGGTAGAGGCGGAGGGGATTCCGGTGATCCTCATGGCTCCGGATCGGCCACGGCTTCATTGGTACGTCGATCTGGTGCGACTCGTCGAGAACGTCCCCTGGCGACTGCCTCTACAGGCGGACCTTCTGTCTCAAGATCCCATACTTCATCCTGCTTTACACTCCTTGGCTTTAACGGCATGGCTATTGAAAGCCAGGTGCTGATGGACCGTGGTCTCTCAGATTCAGTCATCTCGACCATGTTGAGGGCACGGAAATCTTCCTCCAGAAAGATCTACCTGGAAAGCTTACTTCGCTATGTGCGAGGAGCTGGATTGGCGTCCACGGACATATTCCGTTCCCAGGATTCTCATGTTCTTGCAGCGTGGTGTGACCCAAAAGCTGGCATTGAGTACCATCAAGGGTCAGATTTCGGCCCTGGCTGTCTTCTTCCAACGACCGCTAGCAGGCCATTCCTTAATTAGCACTTTTGTCCAGGGGGTTCGCCATGTGGCCCCTCCTGTCAAACCTCCTCTCCCTCCTTGGGATCTGAATTTGGTGCTCTCGGTTCTTCAAGAACCTCCTTTTTGAAAACATCAGAGATCCCTCTCTTGACCTTGTCTCAGAAGGTGGCTTTCCTGGTAGACATCACTTCTGTCAGACGGGTGTCTGAATTAGCGGCATTGTCCTGCAAGCCGCCTTACTTGGTCATCCATAAGGATAAGGTTGTGTTGCGTCCGCTACTTTCTTTTCTACCAAAGGTGGTCTCTACCTTTCACCTTTTAATGAGGACATTGTCCTGCCGTCCTTGTGTCCTCATCCGTCGCATCCCAGAGAGTTTGCGCTTCACTCGCTAGACGTGGTACGTGCCTTACGGGTGTACCTGTCCATTACTGCTCCTATTCGGAAGCCTGACTCGCTGTTTGTGGCTGTGTCAGGACCACAACAGGGCCAGGCGGTTTCGTCTGCCACCATTTCTAGGTGGATCAGACAGACCGTTATACAGGCCTATGCCCTTAAGGGGCGGGCGCCTCCCTTTCCGATCACGGCACTTTCAACCAGGGCAATTGGTGCTTCCTGGGCTTTCCGACATCAAGCGTCTGTTGCACAAGTGTGCAAGGCGGCGACCTGGTCGTCCACACATCTTTTTAAAAGTTCTAAAAGGTTGATGTGTCTGCATCTTCTGATGCTTCCTTCGGCCGCAAGGTTTTGCAGGCGGCTGTTTAATGTTGCAACTCCTCCGTTGGGGAGCTCTGCTTGTTTGGAGTGAAGTTTGGTTTTCCTTTTTCTCTTAACTCCCACCCCTCTTTTTGACACTGCTTTGGGACATCCCACTTGTCAAATATTAAGAGGCTGTGTCAGTCCATGGACGGTAAGAGAAAATAATAAGATTTTCTCTTATCGTCCATGGACTGACACAGCTCTCATACTGTTTACGTGTGGGTATATGTCCCTGCTTGCAGGAGAAGACCTAGGCAGAATGTTAGATGTTAAATTCTAGAACAAAACCAGAGCTGAACAGCCCTGCCCAGGGGGGCGGTCCCTCCGGACATTACCCTCCCACCTGCAGCCTCAGTTTTTTTCTGCCTAGAAGAAGACGTGGGTCTCTCAGGAGCCAGTCTCCTGGAAGATTTAACTTTTTAAAATTTTTATTCCTTTGGGAATTTTATTTTATTTTTTGGGGTCTTCAATCAACTGTCGGCTGGCAACAGGTTGGGTACACTGGTATCCTCGTAGTCGTCCCTGTCCGACCATCGAGCGTGCTGATCCTCGCCTTGTGTGCGTGAGACTCAGTTCACGACATGCCCCATGACTTCAGGGGTGGCCGGGCTGCTTTTATGCTCCCGCGGTCCCCTCAAGATTGAACAGTACCTGACTGTATCTTTCGCGGTGGACCGGGCCGACAGCTACGCAGTACTACTCTGTGATAGGTCTGTCTGAAACAAGCCAGTGGGTCCCTCTGGGACGGGTAAGTAGTCTCTCCTAATGCAGGTGAGTACATGCTGACTGTTTCTTTATATGGGGGGTTCTCCCTGTCTCCCTCCTGTTATGCTGCTCTCTGCACCTTGTGCTGTGTGGGGGTGCTTGGGGGGGTCACTCTGGCCTGGGGGGGGGTGCTCATGTCCGTTGGTGAACTCTGGGAGTGGAGCAGTGTTCTGGTGTGGAGTGTGTGTCTTTATTGCGTGCGCCATTAGCGCTGTTTTTTTAATTCAAATAGTGCGCACGGCGGCCATCTTCCCGCGGCTCAATTGCGCAGTTATACAGGCGCCCGGCGGCCATTATCTTGTAGCCGCGGCGCTTTCACTTTCGATTTCGGCCTCTAGCGGCGCTAATTTCCTCAGTCTCCTCACAGATTCTTCACTCTCCTCAGGCTTCACTGGCGCTGCAGCGCGGCTCATACAGCGGAACTGAGCGGTCCGTAAGGGTGGTGAGTCCTCCAGGTATACCCTCCTCAGCACAGCCAGTGGGTGGACGGTATTATTCACTGTAATAGTGAATAAGGGCTCAGAGGGTGGCAGTATGGAGTCTGGTTCACCTGTTTCTCCACACTTGTCAGAGGCAACTGGCAGTGCTCCTGCACCTGCAGTCCCTATGGACCAGTTGTCGGCAGTCATGGAAGTGGTGTGCGAGCGCACGGGAGCTGTAAAGCGCCCCCTCCCCACACATTCTCCTGTAGGGGAGTGCTCTGTCTCAGATATGGGCCTAGCTGCTGCTGCTCGGGACCCTAGCTCTGAGGATTTTGATGTGTTTGGACAGGACAGTCCTTGTAAGGAAGACCCCTGTCTTGAACCAGCAAATGACAGGGTGCTTGTAAGTGAACTCATTGATGCTGTGAGGGACACTCTCAAGCTGAATGTTGAGGCTGAGGAACCTCAGGTGGAAGCTGTATCCTTTTGGTTCCTTTTAAAGCCGTTTCTTCAAATAAGGTCTTTCCATATGTGCCTTTTTTTATTTATTTTTTTTTTTTTTATACATTCATTGACCAAGTCTGGGATAAGCCGCAGAAGACTTTGATGGTCCCGCGGCGCCTAGCTTTAAGGTACCCCTTCCCTTTTGAGGAGAACCTGGTTAAGAAGTGGACTCTCCCCCCAGTGGTCGACCCCACTGGTCACCCGTTTGAATAAGGCTACCACACTCCCGATGGAAGGGACCCTGCATTTAAGGATCCCACTGACAGGAGGTCAGAAGTGGTGAGTAAAACTGTTTACCTTATTGGGGTCTGCTTTACGCCCTATAGTGGCGGCAACGCATGTGTCTCAGACACTCACAGGATGGGTAAAGATTTTGCACCAGACAGTGCAGGAGCATAATCTACCTCCTGAGACCATTGCCCTGGCTCACCAACTTGCGCAGGGTTTAGTCTTCGTGTGCGATGCCTCTAATATCAGGGGCCTCTATCTCTGCTGTGGTGCTGCGTCGCCTTATCTGGCTGAAATGCTGGTCGGCCGACCTAGCTTCCAAAAAGCTCCTGGCTGACTTGCCCTTTAAGGGCGGTAGACTGTTTGGGGCGGCCCTGGATGACATTATTAAAGATGTCACAGGAGGTAAGAGCACCTTCCTTCCCCAGTATATTAAGGGAAAGGAGCCCCACCGCAGGCCCTTCCTTTCCAGCGAAGAAGAAGTTTTTTCGTCTGTCAGATTCCACGGGTAAGCCCGCCCAGACTGAAAAAAGTGCGGCTGGGGGACAAAGGCGTCCCTGGGTGCGTAAGCCTACCAAGCAAGCTCCCAAGCCCACCACCACATGAAGTTTTGCTCCTGCCCGACTCTGGGGTGGGGGGACATCTTCGCAGGTTCTCGGTGTGGTGGACCTCCCGGATCTCCGACCGGTGGGTGTGCGAGGTGGTCACCTCGGGATAGAGTTCCGCTCGTGGCCCCCAAACAGGTTCTCTCCCTCAAAACTCCCTCTCCTTCCTGCCCGCCGGGCGGCCCTCTTGGGGGGCCGTACAGGATCTGATCAGGTGCGGAGTAATTGTGCCGGTTCCGTCGCAAGAGGTTTCAGGGGTTTTACTCAAACCTGTTTGTTGTCCCGAAGAAGGACGGGGTCTAGCCAATCCTGGACCTCAAGACCCTGAATGTCTATGTGAGGGTACTAAAATTCCGGATGGAATCCATTCGCACGGTGATCGCGACACTCCACCAAGGGTATTTTTTGGCGTCCTTGGATATCAAGGACGCTTACTTGCATGTTCCAATCTGCGCAAGTCACCAGAGGTTTCTGCGATTTGCCATAGGCGAAGTCCACTATCAGTTCGTGGCTCTTCCCTTCGGCCTAGCATCGGCACCACAGGTTTTCACCAAAGTGCTTGCCCCGGTTCTAGCTTTGCTGAGACAGCGAGGAATTGTTATCGTGGGCTATCTAGACAATCTCCTTCTCAGAGCAGAAAATGGCTCAGAATTGGAGGAAAATGTGACAATAGTCAGTCAGACCCTCCGGGACTTCGGATGGCTTCTGAACATGCAGAAGTCGGTTCTAGTCCCGACTCAATGATTGGAGTATCTGGGTCTGATCCTGGACACTTAGGCAGCGAAGGTGTTTCTACCCTCAGAAGTTACTGACACTTCAGTCGGCAGTGCGGGTTCTGACGTCCCAAAAATGGTCATCAATTCGCTTCTGCATGAGAGTCCTGGGACTAATGGTGGCCTCCTTCGAGTCGGTTCCGTATGCCCAATCACACACTCGGGCATTGCAGAAGGGAATTCTGTCTGTTTGAGACAAGTCCCCATTGTCATTGGATCACCCTGACGTGGTGGCTGAGATCCCCGGCTCTTTGGGCCAGGAAGTCGTTCCTCCCCATCCAATGGACGGTGGTCACGACGGGCTGGGGAGGAGTGTGGGGAGTCCTGTCAGCTCAAGGGCTCTGGACTCCAGACGAATCTCGTCTCCCAATCAACGTCCTGGAATTGTGGGCGATCAGATTTTGTGTCTCTCCGCGTGGTCGAAGAGGCTACAGGGCCGCTCGGTCAGAATCCAGACGGACAACGCCACGGCCGTGGCTTATGTCAACCATCAGGGGGGCACTAGGAGCTCAGCTGCGGCATCCGAGGTCGCCCACATCCTAAGGTCAGCCGTCTACATTCCGGGTGTAGAAAACTGGCAGGCGGACTATCTGAGCCGCCAGTCCCTGGACCAGGGGGAGTGGTCCTTGCATCCTTTGTCAGCGGTGGGGCACTCCGGATGTGGACCTGATGGCATCTTGACTCTATCGCAAGGTGTAGAGGTTTGTGGCCAGGTCCATGGACCCCTGGGCGGATGCCTCGGACGGGTTAGTGGCCCTGTGGGGTCAGTATCGCTTAATGTATGCTTACCCTCTGCTGCAGTTGCTGCCTCGTCTGCTGCGCAGGGTAGCGACCGAGGGCAATCCCGGTGATCCTCATTGCCCCAGACTGGCCTCGGCGTCACTGGTACGCCGACCTGGTACGTCTCATCGCAGACCTCCCTTGGCGTCTGCCCTTGAGGGAGGACCTTCTGTCTCAAGGTCCTATCTTTCATCCTGCTTTACAGTCTGGTTTTAACGGCATGGCTATTGAGAGCCAGGTGCTGAAGGGCCGAGGTATGTCGGATTTGGTAATTTCGACCATGCTTAGGGCAAGGAAGTCTTCTTCTAGGAAGATCTATCACCGTACCTGGAGAGCTTACATCGCTATGTGCGAAGAGCTAGACTGGCGTCCACGGACGTACTCTGTCCCCAGAATCCTGCGGTTCTTGCAGCGTGGTGTTGCACAAAGGCTGGCTTTGAGCACTATTAAGGGTCAGATTTCGGCCTTGGCCGTTTTTTCTTTCAAAGACCCCTAGCAGGTCATTCCCTAGTTAGCACTTTTGTACAGAGGGTACGCCATGTGGTTCCACCTGCCAAGCCTCCGCTCCCTCCTTGGGATCTGAACTTGGTGCTCTCGGTTCTTCAGGAACCTCCTTTTGAAAATATCAGAGATATTCCTCTCTTAATTTTGTCTCAGAAGGTGGCTTTCTTAGTGGCCATCACTTCTGTTAGATGGGTGTCTGATTTGGCGGCTCTGTCATGCAAGTCGCCTTACCTGGTCCTCCATAAGGATAAGGCGGAACCGCGACCGTCTTTCCTTCCTAAGGTGGTTTCAGCTTTGTGCCCTCACCCATTGATGATCTGCTGAACAGTTCTCTTATCTTTTTGCAGAGATAAGAGCGCTGGAATTCGCAGTGCACAAGTGTGAACCTAGCCTAAAGGTTAGAGTCTACGATTTTGTGTATTCGAAAATTGATCAGTCCTTATTTTCTGACTTCCTCTCATTTCCTGAGGCACTAAAATGCTGTACAAGTACCCACAAAATTACCTCTTTTTGGAAAGTAGACAGTCTGAGGTCTTTAGTAAGAGGTGGTAATGTTCTTAGTAATGGTGAGTTATTTGAAGTTTGTAATATTTTTTATTTATTTTTTATTTATTTTTGGTTTCAATATTTTGGAAAATTTAAGAAACTAAATGTGGGTTTTTTTTTTTTTTTTTGTTTGTTTTCTTCATTGCCAGTTTAACAAGTTATTTTGCGCACACACAGCATAGGCATGCTTTGAATTTCAAACCAAAACGCATTCTGCCAAACCTCTTGAGTATGTGGATACCACTTGTGTGAGACATTTTAACTGCCTAGAATTCCAAGGAGCACCTTTTTAGAAAGGTAAACTGAATTCTCAGCACCAGAAAACCAGTGTAGACCTGTTTGTGCTCATTACACATGTTGGGCATACTATCCCAGTTCACTGTGCACGCGCGCAAACACCAATTAGTGTGCGCACTTGGTGCCCAGTGGCCTATTTTACCCTGGTCTATCACTACGAGCAGTTGCTGAATGCTCTTCAGCTTGTTCCTGAGACCTAATCCGCTGAACCTGCTAACCTTCTACTCCTCCTTTGTATGTGGATATCACATATGTGAGTCTTTTTCAATGTTTGGACTGATTATGTACTGGACATTGTATTTTGTGTATCACAAAAATAAACAAGTTGTATCAAAACCAGGGCTTGACAAATTTGCTTGAAATCTAGGAGCCAGCCACAAAAGTTAGGAGCCAGTTTTTTTTTTTTCCAGCCTGCCGAATGGCTGGCTTCTGTCGGACCGGCTGCCATACACACGGGCCGAATGGCAGCCAGTTTTTATTGAACCGGCATTCGGCCCTTGTGTACAAGGCTTGATGGTGTGATGGGCAGCGGCTCACAGTGCAGCAAGGTGGGGATGATAGGAGATCCAGTAACTTCAGTAACTCATGCCACCCTATGCCCTTTGCACACGGGCGCCTCTGCTAAGCAGAATCCCCTTGCTCGGCGGAGATTTCTCCGCTAATCCCCGCTGAGCAGGTGGACGACAGGTCCTCAGTATACAGCTGGCTGTGTTTATAATTGTATACAGAGCTCAGTATACAGCTGGCTATGTCTGGACATGGCAGAACTCCTGCACAGTTCCTTACCATCCATTCAAAACAAAGCTAGCTTTACTAACACGCGACAATCGCACCTCCCTCATCAGTCAGACGTAAAAGGCATGGTCTGCGCCAGCATGGCAACCAATACGTCACCTGACAGCTGGTATACACAAGAAACTCGGTTCCTACCTGTGCACGCTTAACCCCGCTGTTCCCGGGTAACGTTTATCTGGTTCCGCTGAACAAGAGCCCCGTACAGTGTAGGGGTCGGATAATACCGGGGAGGGCAGTGCGCTGCAGGTAACAACAAGTCTCCCATTTCTGTTACAGCTTGCTGTGGGCACGGATGTCACCGTAGCATCACGTATCGGTGGGTATAGCTAGGGGCGTGTCTTGCATGTCTTGCTTGTCGCAGCCCCGGCCACCCCAAGAGGGCGCCAGTGCACCTAGCTCCAGCAGGCCGCAAAGCCGCGGCCTCAATTACTGGCCAGCGCGGCCGACGGGATTGCGGGTGGGGGGGTGGTTGCACGGAGACACAGGATACCTCAGCTGTGCTGCTCGAGGCGCCAGGTCGCCAATTCTAGGCGCAAATGCGACCTGGCGCCCGGAATTTGTCGAACCCTGATCAAAACAGTGTATTGTAATGGTCTCCTCTGTATGTGATCGGGAATATAGCTTAGTGCAGTATCGCCTATAGCAGTCCCTGTACATATAACAAGCAAGCCTAGGCTACTGGTAAGTGGCTGGCCCCAGGAATGATATGTTCACTGGCCAGGAGGTACTGCAAGCTAAAGATGAGAGTTCCTGTGATTCCAGGAATGGAGTGGAAAGGCTGAGACTGGTGTCTCACAGGAATGTAGTCAGGTGGACTTGCAGAAGCAACAGATCAAGAAGCAGGCAGAGACACAGTAAGCAAACTGTCTGGTCCAGATAGCAGGCAGAAATGTGGTCAATAAACAGTCTTTGCAGATGGCAGGCAGAAGAAACACTGTACTGCTGTGGTGGCAATTGGCAACACTGCTACTGGCTCTGGTGACACAGTACTGATGTGTCGATCAGGAACACTGTTGTTGGCTTATACTGGGACTTGTATGGTGGTGATCAGGAACTGCACTGGTGCAGTGACACTGTTACTGGTGTGATGTGGATCGGACACACTGACTGGCTGCACTATTAGTGTGGTGTGACTGATACTTTCTAAATGCAACAGTGCCAGTGTGAATGAGCACACTGGCTTTTACACTGGGGCTGCAGGGGAGGCGTTTTTCAGGCGCTATTTTTAAGCCAAAAGTGCCTGAAAAACGCCCCGGTGTGAAAGTGCTTTCCGAATACATGTTAAAGCAGAGTTCCAACTGTTTCAATTCATTGATGGCACTCACATTTTACGGATGGATCGCCGCTCGATTGCCGATTTTCACAAAGTAATCTAACTTATATTCTGCTTTGCTGGCATTTTCCATCTTGCTTGTGGGCATGTGAAGCCCACAAGCACTATCTTCCGGGACACGGTGCAGCTGAGCGACCAGCATGCACCGCCCATTCTCGTGCATGCGCAGTATGTACAGCTAGCAGCGCCGTACACTTCAGATGTTGCCATCACAACAGGCGACGTCGTCGCAAGTGCCCGCCCCGTTGTGATAGCAATGAAGCCCTCGGCGCTGCCCACTGACTCCTGGGAAATGACAGACATCTCCCTGGAGCATGGGCGCAAAGGAAAATTACTTCAGGCCCCACAGAGTGGAAGTGGCAGAATACGAAGGACCCCATAGCAACAGTGCTGAAGGGGTGAGTTTTAAAAAAAACTTTGGGTGGAACTCCGCTTTAAGTGTTAGTTTGCTTTTGTGTGCTCTGACCCAGTGTGTGATCTACAATCCCCAATTCCAAAACTGTTGTGATGCTTTGTAATTTCTACATACAAATAGAATGCAATTGTTTAAAAAAACGCGCTCATCTTTTATTCTCACTAGAAAACTAAAAACGTCAAATGTTTAAACTGGGAAAATGTACTATTTTAGGAAAAGAAAAAGGCAATTTTGAAATGGATGGCTGGAACACGTCTCAAAAGTTGAGACGGGGCCATGTTTACCATGGTGTAGCATCTCCCCTCTTTTAACACTCTCTGTAAAGGTCTGGGAGCTGAGGAGACCAGTTGCTGGAGTTTAGGGAGAGTATTATTGTCCCATTCTTGCGTAATAATAAAGTGTGTGTGTGTGTGTGTGTGTGTGGTAATAGTAATAATATTATTTTTTTACAAAAGTTTTATTTGGAAGTTCAGGTGAAAAGTTACAGTACAAAAGCTGTTGAAACTAATCTACAAGAAAACAAAAGAGGACCATAAGTTAACAGCTGATAACAATGAATATAGAATGATGTGGTACAGGTCTCATATAGAATATAGACAATGAAAATTCTGCGATGTAGTCTAGTACAATAAAGAATGAACAAATTACATTTTCAATCAACTGCTCAACAGTCCTCTTCTTTGTTGTATTTTTTTGTTACATGATGCGCCAAATATTTTCAGTTAGTGAAAGGTCTGGGCTGCAGGCAAGTTAAAGTCTTTGTAACCCTAAAAAATAACTCTCCTGTCCCCCTATAGCAGGTCTAAGCTGTAAAAAAAACCAAAAAAAAAACTGGCTAATCCTGCCTGGCCTCCCCATGTAAACTGACCGCGGTTTATCATGGGTTCTGATTCCTGACACCGTAGTTAGTTTACGTGCCTCCATCATCCGTGGGTCTCTCCCTCTCGCCCTCCTCCCTGTCTGTCAGCTCCGTGTGTCTGTGTGAGCCATCTCCACCCCCCCCCCCCCCCCCGCTGCTATTTGTACTGAAGTAAACTTAAAAAATTCACTGACAGCCCCCTCTGTTTTAACTAGCCATACCACACTTTGTAAGGTGTTTTTGTTAAAAAAAAAACAACAACCTCTAAATATCTTTTTCAGAGATCTTCAGGCTGGTCATGTGACTCCTGGCTGCTTTTTCTACCATAATCCAGGGTAACAGCGGGAGGTGCTAGCACGGCCGTCACGGGAACCTTCCCGGCTGATGTCAGAGGCAGATTTCGGCTCCTCCTGCTGTAGCCCTGGATCGGAGCAGGAGAGTGGCCGGGAGTCACATGACTGGCCTGAAGATCTCTGAATTTTTTTTTTATTTAAAGGCTTTGTTTTCAAAAACACTTATACAATGTGTTATGCTTGGATACAAGAGAAGGGCTGGCAAACACTTTAAGCACCCAGACTGTTGTACTACAAACCCAATCTGCTGTCATAGATGCAGTATGCGGTTTAGCATTGCCCCGCTGAAATATGCAAAGCCTTCCCTGAAAAAGATGTCTGTATGGGAGCAATATTCTGCTCCAAAACCTAGATATATCTTCAGAAATTATGGTGCCTTTCCAGATGTGCAAGCTGCCCATTTCATACGCACTAATGCACCCCCATACCATCACAGATGCAGGTTTTTGAACTGAGCTCTTATAAGCCGTAAGGTCCCTCTTTACTTTATTCCGGAGGACATACTGCCCATGCTTGCCAAAAAGAATGTCAAATTCTGACCACATACATTTTCTGCTTTGAAACAGACCATTTTAAAATGATCTTTGGCCCAGAGAAAATGACAGTTTCTGGTTAGGCTACTTAAACACTGAGGCGCTTTTATAGCTAAAAATAGCGCCTGTAAAGCGCCTCTCCAGTGTGAAATCAATGGGCAGCGCCACCGAAGATCTGTGGGAGCAGCGCTTTGAGGGTGCTTTTAACCCTTTATTCTGCGCGCGCACACGAGAGTATCTGTGCTTCACGGTAAATTAGCCGCTGGTGGCGGTCGTTGACCACGTGATTGCTCGTCACATGACGGAGCGATCACTTGTAAACAAACCAACGTCATGTCCGGTTCCTCTCTTCCCTCTCTGTGCCGATCGGGTGCAGCAGGGCTGTGGGCTGGATCTGTAGTGCCCACAGTGCTGCTCTGTGCCCATTGCAGCCCTCATCCATCCGTGTGTGTGTGCCCGTGCCCTGGCCCATTCAATTTTTGCTGCCCCTTGGGTTTCCCCCTCCCACTAGGCTGCCATCCATTTTGGTCATTATGGTGGTTAAACGCTCCGACACAATTAATCCTTTCCTGGGGTTTAAATTCTAAATTTCAAAGAGCACTCCTCTTTCAGTAACTGAAACCCTTAGCCCCACATATCATTCTACCCCAAGAGATGCACCTGCTAGACGTCAAATTTCTGGCCTTAAAAAACCCCAGATACAAAAGGGGTTTTCACGCTACATATTTACTCCAGAGAAGTTTCAATCCTAATTAGTCACTTCCCTATATAGTGGAGGCGGCCCATACTGACCCACAGGGTAAATATGTCGTAGTTGTCCTAATCCTTTAGCAACAGCGTTCTACTATATGAGCCATGTATGTTCCCTCACCCCCCCCCCCTTCTCCGATCCAATACTGTACTCTATACTTGATAATGTTACAATGTATTCCCCCTTCTGAACTGCTAATTGCTGGGGACTTCAATGCAATTCTCTCTCCCACTCTAGACGGGCCTGTTTTGGGACAATCTACACCGAGGTTACTGGCGTCCTGGGCACTGGCAGCAGATCTCACTGAGGTGTAGAGATGGTGGCATTCTGATACCAAAGCTTTCTCGTGTTTCCTATTGGACAGCTTCTCGTATTGATCTGGCGTTTGCCAGTTCATCTCTGCTGGCAGATGTCCAAGAGGTCAAGTATCTTCCTAGCGGCTTCTCAGACCATTCTTCTTTTTTATGGCTTACCCTGGGGGTGAGTCGAACACATAACGTGTCCCTGTAGCGCCTAGGTACCCAGTGGCTCTCCCATCCTGGCATCTCTGAGACCATCCACCCCCTTTATTGGAGGACTATTGGCAGCAGAACTAAGTGTCTACCCCACCCACCATTACATGGGATGCCTTCAAGGCCTGTACAAGGGACCACTACATTGCAACCATAGCCGCGGCCCGGAAAGAGCAGACCTGACACTCATACACTCCAGGACACAGTTACTATTTGTGCGAAGGAATATGTTACCGATCCCTCTCCAGTCCATTTTGATGCCCTTATGGCAGCTGAGCGAGATCTTTTTACATATAACTGAAATTAGAAGATTGGATATGAAAAGGAATAAACAAACTTTTTTTTTGAGCTGGACACAGAAATGGCCATGTTAGCGCGGCACGACATTCCACTCACAATTGTCCCTAAAAAATTAAACCAACGGGGCTCAGTGGTGACCTCATTAGATTACATATTTCAGGTCCTATTCCAGCAGTCACTACACCTCTTGCACCGAACTTTAACCCTGTTGACACGGTAGCCCTTCATTGGCTCTCTGATTCAACTCCTTTATGTGTGTGAAAGCCCCAGGCCCAGATGGCATCCCTATTGGATTTTACAAGGCTTATAGTGCACAGCTGGCTCCTCGGTTGGCTGCTCTGTATATAGGCTGGCAGATTATGCCCACCCCCCCCCCCCTGGGTGAAGCCCATCATATTCTGATTAACAAAAGTCCTAAAGATCCTGCTTTCTGTTCTTCCTATAGGCCAATAGCGTTAATAAACTTGGATTTCAAAATCCTTACTAAGCTTCTCACTAGTAGACTAACCGGCATTCTTCCCTCAGTCATAGATTCAGACTAAACTAGCTTTATATCTGTTAAATCCATGGACATATCCACAGACTCTTCACAAACATCCACGCTCCCCATTCCAATCAGGGAACACAGGTAATTGCCTCCCTAGATCTAGAAAAAGAATTCGACACAGTGGAATGGGAGTACTTGTTGGATGTCCTGGGACGTATTGGGTTTCCACTTATTTTCATTCAATGGCTGCGCACCTTATACAAAAGCCCTACTGCATCTATTAAACTGGAGGGAGGTCTTTCTGATAAATTTTCACTCCATAGGGGCACATGGCAGGACTGCCCTCTCTCCCCAGCTCTTTTGGCCATTGTTATGGAACCGATAGCGGAGGCACTCAGCAGTTCTCTGGAGATCTTGTACGCTGATTTACTCCTTTTTCTTAATGAGCCGGGTCCTTCTTTACAAGGAGTTCTCCATACCTTTTCGGAGGTCACGGGCCTCCGGGTGAACTGGACGAAGTCTCAGCTTTTTCCTGTTGACCCTGAGGACAGGATGGTTGCTCTGCCGGATATCCCTCTAAAATGGGTAGATACCTCCTAAGTACCTGGGTATTCTGATTTCTAGATTTAAGGATTACATGCCTTTGAACCTGCTATCAACTCTTACTGCTGTAAAGGCGAGACTTAAGGCATGGGACAACCTGCCTCTTTCACTACTAGGTCGCATAAACCTTATAAAAAGAATGAAAATTTTACCCAAATATACTTATTTTACAATCCCCCCCCCCCCATCGCATAGCATACTAGCTCATTATGAATTACTTACCTGAGATCGAAGCCCCCGAAGCGACTCTCGTTCCTCTACTTAGCCGCCGCCATGATACCCGAGTGACTTCCGCTGTGATTGGCTGGAGCTGCGATGACGTCACTCCCGCGCATGCTGTCAGTGGCGGCATGATCGCCTTCACTAACGACACGCTCAGTGCGCCTGCGCCGTTGTCTACGGCGCGCATGGGCCGTAGACATTGGTGCAGTCTTTTCTGCAAATATCTCCTAAACCGTGTAGGTTTGGAAGCTATTTGTTGCACCTACAGGTAAGCCTTAAATCTAGGCTTACCTGTAGGTTAAAGTGGTCTGTAAAGGTTTACAACCACTTTAAGGTTTAATCTATTTTTTGCTATTCTATGTGCTGTGACATCTTACTAATTAGGGGGGGGGGTGTGAGTTTGGTTTGGGCACCCTACTGAGCCAAGATTTTATATGCTTATTTTATCTCCTGGGGTGAGCCATGCACACACATTTTTTTAGCTGTTTTTGTCTTGGCAAGCCACATGGTGCTCCGGCGGCCTGCTTTGGTTGCCCCTGCGTGAGTGATGTTTGTTATTGAAACTTCATTAAAAAATTTCTCAGACTTTTAATCGTATGATGCTTCCAGAGGGCTTCTGAACCAAAAAGCCACAGGAATCATTTCCTGAAAAATCTGCACTGGTGAGAATTTGTGCTAAGTTTCAGAAGCTAGACAATATTTGTCCCTCAACAGTTGTATGAGAGGGGCATGCTAAATTGGCTTCCTACTGACTGAAGAATATGGAAAGCACACACTTTTTGTGATTTTTATTTTGGAGTATTCCTCAGAATTATACAGACCTCCTTCTAACTTTTGCCCTGTTAACCACTTCAGCCCCGGAAGGATTTGCCCCCTTCCTGACCAGGCCATTTTTTTGTCATACGGCACTGCGTCGCTTTAACTGACAATTGCGCGGTCATGTGACGTTGTACCCAAACAAAATTGATGTCCTTTTTACTCTTTCGTCCATGGACCGACACAGCCTCTCTATTGACAAAGTGGGTATTATCCGTTTAATTAGGAGTGACTAGGCAGAAAACTTGTAAAAAGTGTTGCATCACACCTTCTACAGTAACGCCCAGGGGGCGGACCCTCTGGGTATATCACCTCAGTCTGCATCTCGCAGATCAGTTTTTTTCTGTCTAGCAAGGAGTAGGACATGGCTCCCTTCGGGCCCATTGGTCCGGGGGGAAAAAGATATTTTATATATATATATATATATATATATATATATATATATATATATATATATATATATATATATATATTGTGAGGGGGTTAGCTCGGCAGCGGGTGTGTGTGACCCCCGGGATGGGCTCCCCACCCAAAAACAGGCCCAGCAAACGGAGGTTGTGGTTTTCAAAATCAAAAAAAAGGTGCGGTTTATTTTCTATTTACAGTGACAAAACACAGCAAAGCCAAAAGAAACATAAACAAAATAAATCCTGGTCAACTTGACCTCTGACTAAACATACAGGTTTCCTAACTAACAACTGGGATCAGCCTAGTGCTGTCCTAGTCCCTAAGTCCCTGGTTTTAAATGTCCAAGCAAATAGCCACACAGGCTTTGTCTCACCGCACAGGGGTTCACTCTCCCTAGACAGTCCACACAGGTCTGGGTCCAGGCATGAGCTAACATCTAATGAAGCTGGGAGTTTTTATAGAGGCCTAAATGAGCTGACAAGTTTCAGCTGGTCTCATCAACTCCCTGTCTGCACGACGCCCAGCCCTCTCCCTAGAGGTATGAATCATCCATGAGCCCACTAGCCTCAGCTGGGCTTATACAACACTCCACCTAGTTGTATAAGTCGGCGTAAAGCCTGAATCTGGGCGAAATATATCTACCCCCCTGGATGCAACCAGGTGACTTTACCTTCCTGCTGTCACAATATATATATATATATATATATATATATATATATATATATATATATATATATATATATATATATATATATATATAATATAATTTTTTTTGCTACATTTTTTTTTGGTTTCCTGCGATCTTCGATCAACTGCCCACTGGGTGACAGGCTGGATCCTCGATCCTTGTAGTCTCCCCAGTTTTGGCCATCGAGTGTGTGCCGACCCTAGCTACGCGCTGGGTTTTCCACGACATGCCCATCGCTCCACGGGTGGCCGGTGAGCCTACGCTCCAGGGCCTGCATCGGACCGCTCAGCTTCGGCTGACCTTACGGCCGAGTCGTAGCAGCCTGTCCGGTGAGCGCCGCGCTCCAGGGCATACATATGATCGTCCCCTTGGGTCCAATCACAGCATGCCTGGCCAACAGTCACCTTCCGTGCGCGGACGATCATCTGTTTGGAATGTCTTCCAGCATGATACATGCAGGATAGGTAAGTAAACTCCCCTGCCTCGGCTGGGTGATTTGGCTGGACATTCCTGGAGAGATCAAGTAAGTGGTTGTGGCCCCTTTCTTCCCTCTCTCCCTGCCTTTTCCTCCTCCCTGGGCTTCTAGCTAAAAGTTGCTGGGTGCTTGGGGTCACCTAAGGGGTTCCACTGGAGCGGGGCTGGCTGTAACGAACATTTAAAAGAAATGTCATTTCTGCTTACCTGTGTGTGTGCTTCCTCCTCCATGCTGTCGGCTGCCATTTTGCGGTGGTCCATGCCGGGTTCGGCTTCTAGAGACTGCCCGGCGGCCATCTTCCTGTGGTTTCGGCACTATTTTTTTTGTAGTTCTACACCCACTGGCCTCTATCGACTGATCGGCGGCCATGTTTGTTATGATCCACGCTGTATGTATATATTGCCGTTCGACGGCCATCTTTTTGTGGTCTACGGCTGCTTTGGCCTCTCGGCAGCCATTTTCTTAGAGCCCACATAAATTTCCATACAGACGTTTTGGCGGCCATTTTGCGAGAGTCTCCGGCCTCTAGGGTGCATTACACTAGCGCGAAAAATTCACACAGGAAGCCCTGATAAAAGATGCAGACTGACACAGCAGCAGTGGGACAGCATCACAGGCGCAGCACACGGCAGCATAGCGGTACCGGTCCAGGGTGGGGAGTCCTCTGGGTGATCCAGCATCTCTGCAGCACAGGAGGGTGGCCTATTGATATCTTGCCTGGAGCCCTGTGGGTGTCAGCGTGTGGTCAGCATGGCATCTGAGCCAGATGTCTTCTCCCCTGAAACACCAGATTTAGCAGCTGGTGCCCCTGAGGTGTCTATGAACGCTATGACCGCAATCCTAGAGGCGTTTGCTGCCAGGGTGGAAGCAGCACACGGGAATACAGGGGGTAGTAAATGCCCCCGTCCCCTGCAAGCTTTTGGGGATAATTCTGATGCAGAACCAGGTCCAGCTACGGCTCATGGCCCAGATTCTGACGCATCAGAGACTGCAGACCGTGACCGATCGGACAGTGAGGATGACTCCAAGTCCAGGTCAAGTACGGCTTTGGTATCTGACCTTATTACTGCAGTGCGGGATACACTAAAGTTGGAAAATACTGCAGAAGCAGCAGAGACTCCGGTCCACTTTGGGTTTCATAAACCTGCCCGCACTGCTAAGGGTGTTCCCTTGTGTGTCTTATTTTGATAAACTCTTATACAAGGAATGGGAGAACCCACTGAGGGTCTTTACAGCCCCAAAGAGGTTTGCGGTACGGGTATCCATTCGAGGAGAGTTTTCTGAAGAAATAGACCTCTCCCCCTATAGTGGACCCTCCGGTGTCCAGACTTAATAGAGCCACCACAATTCCAGTAGAAGGGGCTCCTGTTTTCAAGGGACCTGTGGATAAGAAGGCTGAAGCACTCGCTCGCTACCTATACTCAGTGGTAGGCTCGGCAGTATGCCCGGCATTGGCGGGCGCCCTAGTGTCTCAGACACTTACTGAATGGGCAAGATTGCTACTCCAGGGGTTAAGGAGCGAGATGCTCCTCCTGATGAGATAACATTGGCCGACCAGTTGGTCCAGGGCCTTAGGTTTGTCTGCGAGTCAGACATGGATACTATTCCCCTGCTGTCAAAAGCTTTGGTTTATGCAGTAGCAATACGCAGCCTGATCTGGCTAAAGGGCTGGTCTGCGGACCAGACCTCTAAGTAAGCCCTGTTATATCTGCCTTTTAAGGGCGACAGACTTTTTGGGGCCTCTATGGATGACATCATCAAGGATGCCACAGGAGGTAAAAGCACTTTGCTTCCTCAAACTAGCAAGGGTAGGGGCCACGCCAAGGGCAAGGGCCCTCCTTTACTGCACGCAAGCGTTTTTTTCGTCCCCCCCCTAGGGCAACAGGGAAAAGACCCCAGGCCGAACGGGCGCCTGCCCAAGGACAAAAGCGTCCTTGGTCCCGCAGACCCCTGGACAGATTCGTCACCTCCAATCTCCAGCTACTACCAACCCGTCGGGAGGCCCTGTGTGGGGCGGTCCAGGGTCTACTGGAACGCGGGGTAGTTATTCTAGTTCCAGAACGGGGTCAAGGTTTTTACTCAAATCTGTTCATTGTGCCGAAGAAGGAGGGGGTTCGTCCAATCTTGAATCTCGGAGCCCTCAATTGCTTTGTGAAGGTACAAAGATTTCGGATGGAGTCGGTTCGATCTGTAGTCACGGCTCTCCGGGGGACTTTCTGGCCTCCTTGGACATCAAGGACGCATACCTGCATGTCCCCATATACTCCAGACACCAGTGGTTTCTGGGATTTGCTATCGGGAAGAACCACTACCCGTTTGTGGCCCTCCCGTTTTTGGCCTTGCCTCAGCACCCAGGACGTTCACCAAGGTGCTCGCTCCGATTCTGGCACTTTTAAGACAGCGGGGTATCGCTATCATGGGCTACTTGGACGACCTTCTGCTGAAGGCCCCTTAAAGCTCAGAATTGGAGGTAAGCGTGTCCATTACCTGTCAGACGCTTTGAGACTGTGGTTGGATACTAAAACATGCAAAAGTCAGTATTGGTGCCCACTCAACGCCTAGTGTACCTGGGGTTGATTCTGTATTCCTCAGAGGCAAAGGTATTCCTCCCTGTGGAGAAGTTGCAGACCCTCCGGGTTGCAGTACGGCAGCTGACTTCCAGGAATTGGTCGTCGCTCCGTTTTTGCATGCGAGTGTTGGGCCTCATGGTAGCCTCCTTCGAGGCGGTCCCATATGCTCAATACCACACTCGAGTGTTACAGAAGGAAGTTCTTTCCAGATGGAACAGATGCCCATCATCTCTGGATTATCAAATCTGAGTGAGCCACCTGGTATGGTGGCTGACAGCACCGGCTGTAATGGCCGGGAAGTCATTTCTTCCGGTTTACTGGATAGTGATCACGACGGATGCCAGCCTTGCAGGTTGGGGGGGAGCCTGGGGTGTTCAGTTGGCGCAAGGTAGCTGGACCCCAGAGGAAGCCCTCCTGCCGATCAATGTCCTGGAAATCCGGGCGATCAGGCTGTGCCTCTTCAAATGGTCTCAGAGGCTGCAAGGGCGTCCAGTCAGGATCCAGTCAGACAACGCCACAGCAGTGGCATATGTCGATCATCAAGGAGGAACAAGAAGCTCAGCTGCAGCATCGGAGGTCGCTCGCTTCCTGAAGGGGGCAGAGAAGAGCGTACCGGCATTGTCGGCCGTGTACATTCCGGGTGTGGAGAACTGGCAGGCGGACTACCTGAGCCGCCAGATGCTGGACCAGGGAGAATGGTCCTTACACCCGGAGGTGTTCCAACTCCTCTGCCAAAGATGGGGCACACAAGATGTAGATCTTCTGGCTGCCCGACTCAATCGGAAGGTATTGAGGTTTGTGGCCTGGTCAAGAGACCCATGGGCAGATGCAACGGACACGATGGTGGCATCGTGGGGTCAGTATCGGCTAATCTATGCCTTCCCTCCCTTAAGGCTTCTTCCTCTTCTGCTCCGCAGAGTGGAGGCAGAGGGAATTCCAATGATCCTAATTGCTCCAGATTGGCCTCGGCGTCCTTGGTACGCCGATTTAGTACGTCTGGTAGCAGACGTCCCCTGGCGCCTACCACTACGGAAGGACCTGCTATAGCAAGGTCCCATACTCCATCCTGCTTTACGGTCACTGGCTTTAACGGCGTGGCTATTGAGAGCCAGGTACTGAGACCGAGGCCTATCAGATTCAGTAATCTCTACTATGAGAAGTGCTCGGAAACCGTCCTCTAGGAAGGTTTATCTCCACACTTGGAATGCCTACATCTCCATGTGTGAGGAAATGAAATGGCATGCGCGTACTTATTTGGTTTCCAGAATCCTGCTGTTTTTACAGCGTGGGGTGGACCAAAGGCTTGCCTTAAGTACGATTTAAGGGACAGATATCTGCCCTGGCTGTCTTTTTCCCAGCGACCCCTGGCGACTCACACTCTCGTGAGTACATTTGTACAGGGGGTTCGACATGTGGCCCCTCCGGTCCGTCCCCCGCTATCTCCGTGGGACTTGAACCTGGTCCTCTCGGTGCTTCAGAAGGCACCGTTTGAGAATATTAGAAATATTCTCCTGTTGACACTTTCTCAGAAGGTGGTCTTTTTGGTGGCTGTTACGTCAGACGAGTCTCTTAGCTGGCAGCCTTGTCCTGCAAGGCTCCCTATTTGATTTTCCACAAGGATAAGGTGGTGCTGTGGCCGCAGCCTTCCTTTCATCTCAACGAAGACCTTGTACTTCCATCCTTGTGTCCTCATCCGTCTAATCCTAAGGAGTCAGCGTTTGCATTCCTCGGACGTTGTCCGAGCTTTGAGAGTATACCGATCTGCTACTTCCCTGTTCCGGAAGTCAGACCCACTGTTTGTTTCGGTGGCTGGTCCCAAGAAGGGCCAAGCAGTCTCGACGGCCACCATCTCTAGGTGGATCCGACAGTAATCTAGGCTTACGCCTTAAGGGGTCAAGCACCCGCATTTCTGGTCATGGCTCATTCGACCAGGGCAATAGGTGCCTCCTTGGGCTTTCCGACATCAAGCGTCTGTTTCCCAAGTATGTAAAGCGGTGACTTGGTCGTCCCACTCACACTTTCACAAAATTCTACAAAGTTGATGTAGGTGCATCTTCGGATGCCTCTTTCGGCCGCAAGGTTTTGCAAGCGGCTGTTTAGAGTTGCAGCTCCTCCATTGGAGGAGTGCTGTTTTGTGTTTGGGGTGAAGTTTATTTTTATGCTGTTACCACCCCTCATTTTTTCTCTGACACTGCTTTGGGACGTCCCACTTTGTCAATAGAGAGGCTGTGTCGGTCCATGGACGAAAGAGTAAATAGGATTTTTGTACTCCACCGTAAAATCCTTTTCTGTGAGTCCATGGACCGACACAGCACCCACCCCTCCTTTTTAAGTTTGTACTGCTTTTTGACGAACTGATCTGCGAGATGCAGACTGAGAGGTTATACCCAGAGGGTCCGCCCCCTGGGCGGTACTGTAGAAGGTGTGATGCAACACTTTTTTTACAAGTTTTCTGCCTAGTCACTCCTAATTAATGGATAATACCCACTTTGTCAATAGAGAGGCTGTGTCGGTCCATGGACTCAGAGAAAAGGATTTTACGGGGAGTACAAAAATCCTATTTTTCTCCACAAGTAGAGCTTTCTTTTGGTGGTATTCGATCACCCCTGTGGGGGTGGGGAGTGACTGGGGAGGAGAAATATTGTTTTTCCTACTTAGTAGGAACACATGATCTGACTCTACTCCCCTGAAAGAACCAGGATTTGTGTCCCCGTTCTCATTCTGTCAGGAGCGATCGCGGGTGCCCGACGGCCATCGCGCCTGTCGGCCATGCGCATCGGCTCCGGGGACACGCTGCGAGCGTGCACCTGCTATAGTGTCTTAAAAAAGCTCACGTATTGCTACAGCGATTTGCGCAGTGGTGCCAACCTGCCGCAGTATAACTGCGCCGGCTGGTCGGAAAGCGGTTAAAGGGCATTTATTTATTTTAAGTCCTGGCCTTTGAAACTCTGTTTAGATTGGAACTGATGGGTATGAAGAAAAACCTTGCAATTCCATACCCCTTTTTCCTTGCTATTTCTTTTCCTTTCAGCAGAATGGGAATAAATGGAATCTTATCCAGTGCCGAAGAGCAACGAGCCCTCAAAGGGAGCCACTGCACAATTTGGCTTTGGAACCGATGTCCCCAATCCATATTTGAGTCAGATGGCCCTTCAAGCTGAATTTAATGTT
The DNA here is from genome assembly GCA_029206835.1 of Rana muscosa. NCBI lineage: Eukaryota > Metazoa > Chordata > Amphibia > Anura > Ranidae > Rana > Rana muscosa. The sequence continues at coordinate 978,857,442 of CM055118.1, read as the reverse complement.
GTAGACCTAGCTGAAGCTTGGACTGATTCAACCTCTGCATCAGCTAAATAAGAAACGGCCTTCGACACTATTTGTAAAGATTCTAACACTTGTTCCGAATGTTTTATCCTGGGCAAAAAAGTCTAGCCAGTCGATAAACACAGGCATCTAGATTTATGTTTCCAATGTATTTGTTTTTAACAAGAGAAACAAACTGGCTCATGGCATGCCCACGCAGGGGCTCAGATATTCATATTGGAGGTCGACCGATATTTATTTATTTTTTTTTCTGTACGATGCCGATATTTATAAATTGGGGCTGCAAATATTTTAGATTTTATGAGATGAAGGAAGAAAAAAAAAAGTTAAATAATAAAGAAGGGATACAGAAAATTGCTTAAAGCGGAGCTCCGCCGGGAAAAAAAATACTAAAAGCCAGCAGCTACAGCTACAGCAGCTGCTGGCTTTTAATATTTGGACACTTACCTGTCCTGGAGTCCAGCGACGTCCGCAGCAGAGGACGAGCGATCGCTCGTCGCTCTGCTGGTCCCTCCGCTATCCTCACTGAGGGAACCAGGAAGTGAAGCCCTGCGGCTTCATGCCCGGTTCCCTACGGCGCATGCGCGAGTCGCGCTCCGCCGTTCTGATTGGTGCTCCTGTGTTCTGGGAGCCGAGTGTCTCCCAGAACACCAAGGGAAGTCTGCAGGAAGTGACGTAACTCCCGCAGATTCCCGGAGAGAGGACTCCCGGATCAGGTATCTTCACCCCCCTCCCCCCTGAAAGGTGTCAATTGTGACACCGGAGGGGGGGAGGGTTCCAAATAGCAAAAGTTGCTATTTAGGGTGGAGCTCCACTTTAAATTAAGCATTTATTAGGCCCCATGCACACAGGGCGTTTTTGCAGCTGCTAACAGCAGCTTTAGACGTTTTTTTTTACAGCTTCAAAACGCCCATCCATGTTATTCTATTGTGTCATGCACACTAGAGCTTTTATGAGCTCCAAGTGGCATAGGCGTTTTCCAGCTGCAAAAAAAACCCAATTCCAGTGCGTTCTGGAGCTCCAGGTTCGAGCTGCAAAAACGCCTGACGCTATTAAACGCCGCAAAAACGCCGCGATTTGCGTTTTTGAGGTCCGGGATTTTTTTTTTTTTTTTTTTAAAAGGTCAAAAAATGTTTACAAAACATGGACAGGCGTTTTTAAGCTCTAAAAAAAGCGGCTGTAAAAACGCCCTGTGTGCATGGGGCCTTAAACAGAAGTACACCACAAGCCTCCAGTCAATGCACATGTATGTAATTTAGATGCATAGTTGTTTACCTCATCTGTTGTGTATTTTTAAGGTAATTTAAAACTTTTGAAAGAAATCAACAGCAATAGATAATGGCCATTACTGAGGTAAGTTTGTAAACAATACAAAAGTGCAAATTTTCTTTAGTTTTAGAGTCGGTTCACACAGGGGCGACCTGGGATCCGACTTTAAGTCGTCCCAAGTCGCTCTGTTGAGAAAAGCAATGGAAGTGACTGGAGCCGTCTTAATGTACACTACTGAAGTCGCTTCGACTTCAGAAAAGGTTCCTGTACTACTTCAATCCGACTTCTAGGTGACTTGTATCCATTGATTTCAATGGCAGTTGCCTCCAAAGTCGGATCACTTTCTTAACTGCAGCAACAATACAGGAAGAGAAAATTATTTTCTCAGGCAAACCCCTCCCTCTCCCCTCCCTTCCACAGTGCTGATTCTTGTTTGATTGGCCACCGGAAAGCCTCCTGTCCTGGAGGTGACTTGAAGTCGCCTTGCAAGTTGCCCCAAGTCGCGCTGTTGTGCGCGTTCAGGTCGCATCCAGGTCGCCTCGCAAAGTCGCGGCCAGAGTCGTGTTGCCCCTGTGTGAACCGGCTCTCAGACTTTTTGCTTCAGTTCCAGTCCCTGATTCTCTTCTTCACCTGCATCCATCACTTAAAAGTTCTCTTAGTACTCCCAGTTTAAGAGCTTCAGGTTGTAGTTCAGGAAACAGTCTCTCTGCATTTTCTCTTGTGAGCCTGCTCCTCTTCTTGTCATAGATGATCCCAATCCCACTGAATACTCTTTCACTGGGAACAGAAGAGGCAGGTGGACAGAGAAATTTTCTTGCCAGTGGTGCAAGGTGGCATAGGCGGGATGCATTCTGTTTCCACCATTCCAGTGGCAGACCAGTCCGTCTATCAGTGGCTCTCGGAGGTACTTTTCCAACTGCTCATAAATGAAGTGCTCCATCACTCCCTTTTTAGCAGGCGTTCCATGAGCCTCCAAAATGATTGCATACATTTTCTCAAGAAGACCAGAGGGACTGGGTTCCTCCTTCTCTTCTACCCTTGTCGGGCGTGGGTGGGGATGCATTGTGGAGAGAGATGGATGTTGCTGGGCGTGGGTGGGGATGCGTTGTGGAGAGGATGGATGGGGTTGTGGAGAGGGATGGATGGTGCTGGGTGTGGGTGGGGATGCGTTGTGGAGAGGTGTGGATGGTGCTGGGTGTGGGTGGGGATGCGTTGTGGAGAGGGGTGGATGGTGCTGGGTGGGGATGAAGATGATTGAGTTGCATTGTGAAAAATGGATGAGGATGAGAGTTACATTGTGAAGAGTATGTCCACAATGTAACTCGAATATCCACTCAATGCCAGCCTCAGCCAGGTTTCTCTTTTTATTTAATCTCCTTTTTAAAGTCTGCAGGGTGGCACAGTAGCACACACTCAATTTTTGTGACTTGGATACCAGCATGGATGGTATCTGCATGCACCTGATAGGGCTTGGTGCATGCAGATAGACGCTGATGAGCTGACCAGCCAGTCGCATAACAAGCAAAATAGAAGTAGCCAGCAGGCTCCGCCTCAGCAGCGAAGGAAGAGAAGCTAGCGCTGGCCACGATCACCTGCTGGGTGAGTTACTAGTCAGACGGCAGAGGCTCGCGCTTAAAACATGCTAATGAGTTGTATTGTTCCTCTGCTACAGCCCGTCAGGGGGTGGGGTGGTGCCAGTGAAACTTTCTGATTCCTTTCTCTTCTATAGTGGCTGGCCGCCGTGCAGGCTATCGGCGGCACGGGTGAAGGATTAATTTTACATGCTGCTGGAGCGGGGCCCTGGTCAGTACTGCTGGCGGCCCTGCGGGCCGGGTATAGTGCAGCAGCCGCAAATTGGCCTGGTTTCCACAACAATCGGCCGATGCCGATTTCTTAAAAACTGACAAATATCGGCCGATATATTGGTCGACCTCTAATTCGTATGCATAGTAAACATGGGCTTAAACAAGGTGAACAACACCGTCATTTCGAAACATTACTAAGGCCACTGGATTGCTAAAACGAAGAGCAAAATGTATTAATCCTCTGGCCAAAACACAAGCCGGGTACACACTACAGAGTTTGGGTTTTTCCCCTTCTTTTTTTTTTTTTTTTTGTGCAATCCGGAAGGTTGCACGAAAAAAAACTGTTAGCTCCGTGTAGAGCCACTGTACTAACCATGCAAGGTTAGTCCAGCAATCTCCCCTGCTGAGCTGTTGTGTTCTGACCGGCCCCCCTGCCATTGGCTGGGAGTGCTGATCGGGAGTCGGTCAGCTGCTGGTTCTCCAGCATGCACGTTTGACAGAAGTCGGCCAGACTGACCTACACACGAATGTCGGCCGTTTTTATTGTTTTTGAACCGACAAATGTTTTCCGCCATTGAGAGAGTGATTATAAATGGCTAGAACAGGTAGTATGAGGGGAAGAAATAAGAAATCCAAGGTTCCCAAACTTTTAAGAAATTTGGCGTGTGAATCCTTCCTTCAGAATACTGGACATTTTAAATTTCTTTATTTATCTGTTTTATCCAACATACAGGGGAAGTAATCAAATAGCACATTTTACTGTTTCAGTTTAAACCAATAAATGCCCCACGGGCCCAAACCATATATCACATTCTTATGATCTTAAATAGAACATAAATCTAATTCTATTGGAATATTCCTGTTCCTTTTGATTCTTCCCCTCCTAAGATCCCAGACCCCTCCTATTACCCACCACCTTCTAAAAAACTTCAGTTACCTCACCTTAACCCAAAAAAAAAAAAAAAAAAAAAAAGAAGAAAATGTCCCTATATAAAAATTCTCTCGGGTCGGATAGGGAGGTAGACGAGCCCTAGCTCCCCCCTCTTCTTGGGTTACAAAAAAGGGTCTTCCCCTCTCCGAGTATTTAAATATGTTCCATTGTGCCCAGGTTTTAGAATAAATCTCATGCCGGTTTTGACGTGAGAGTGTCAAGTCCTCCATCTTATTTACTTCTTCAATTCTATTAAACCATAAAAAGATTGTTGGGGGATTCGTATCTCTCCACTGCCGGGCAATACATGCTCTAGCTCCGTTAATAAGATGACGTACAATTGATCTACTGTATATTTTCCCTGGTATTTCAGAAACATGCAACAAGAATAAAGCTGGGTCTTCTGGTATATTATAATCAGTAAATTTTTGTGCTATCTGACGTACCTCCCTCCAGAAATGTACTAACTTCGAGCATGACCAAAACACGTGGAGCAATGTCCCTCTTTCTTCTTGGCATCTCCAACATTTATCTGAGATCTCCGGGAAATATTTATTAAGCAGTGCTGGTGTTTGGTACCATCTCGTCATGATTTTAAAGTTCGTTTCTTGGGCCCTCGTATGATTTTAGCGCCCACTTTATAATCTGCTTATGTTGTACCTGCGTAAATGTCCTGTCCAATATTGTTTCCCACTTCCTTATGTATGGGGGGACATAATCTTCTGGAGGGGCAATCAATAATCCATATATTTTCGAAAGTGGATGGTAACAAGGGCCTGTTTCTTCACACAACTTTTCTAAAGGAGTCAATGGTCTTGGGAAACCCTCCAGGGGTGGTAGGGTATTAAAAAAAATGTCTCAGTTGGACTCCACTCCAGAAATCGAGGCCAAAGCGATCGTTAGGTGAAGTTAATTCCATAAATGAGGGCCAATTAATCCTCATTCCTTGCGCGAAATGCGAAGCCTGAATTATCTGTAAGTCTAAAAGTCTTCTCCATGGTCCCTCCTGTAGTCCCATAGGGAAACGTGGGTTCCCCACGATGGGGTACAGGGGGGAGTTGACTGATGATAGTCCGGTGATGGTGCATATTTGAGAGCAAATCCGCAGGGTAGGGCCCAAGGTTGGGTGCTTTTTGAGATCAGAACTAAGGTCTCCAAAGCACCAAACCGCTCGACGCAGTGGGACTCTGCACTGTGATTGCTCAATCTTTGACCATATTTTAAGACTTGTATGCCTACACCAGTCTATTACTCTCACCATGTGGGCCGCTTGATAGTATTTCTGAATGTCAGGAACTGCTACCCCCCCAAATTGTTTAGGCATAGTCAGTATTCGACGTTGTAATCTTGGCCTCTTATGCCCCCAGACAAAATCTACTATCAGAGCATTCGTCCGTTTAAAAAATTCTACAGGTACATGGATTGGCAGTGTTTGAAATAAGTATATTAATTTAGGCATGATTGACATTTTAATTAGGTTACATCTGCCAAACCGCGAAAAGGTACCCTTGTCCCATTTAGCCAATAAGGTTTTGACTTTACTTAATAGGGGTAAAAAATTCAATTCAAAAATTTGATCTAATTTGGGTGGCATATAGGTGCCCAGATATTTAATGGCCGTCGAGGACCATCTAAATTTAAAGTTTATTTTCAAGGTACTAGTTTGTAATACTGACATAGATACCCCCATTGCTTCTGATTTTATCATATTAATTTTGAAATTAGATATGGTACCATATCGATCCAATTCTCCAGTTCTTACCCCCGATATATCGGGGTTTTGCCTTACTCTACAAAGTAGGGGTTCAAGCGATAGCGCGAAAAGGAGGGGTGATAAGGGGCATCCCTGTCGGGTGCCAATAGAAAAGGGGTCAGATATGAATCCATTTACTTTAATTTGTGCCTCTAATCTTGTATATAAACTCGATATCCAACCATCCTCTCCCCCATCCCAACATATCGTAGCGCTGAGAACACAAAAGGCCAACTAACCCGATCAAATGCCTTTTCGGCATCTGTTCCTAAGAACACAGTGGGCATGTTTGAGAGGTTGGCTACATGGATAAGGTTCAGGATTTTAATAGTATTATCTCGAGCCTCTCGACTTGGTATAAAACCTACCTGATCTGGATGTATTAAATCTGTTAGGTGTGGTTGGATACGCATGGTCAGTATTTTAGTGAAAATTTTTAGGTCTACATTAAGTAGAGAGATAGGGCGGTAACTGCCACATGCTGATGGATCCTTGTCCTCCTTCGGTATGCGAGTGATATGTGATTTCAACGTTTCTGGTGTAAACCTTGTCCCTTGTCCTATTGCATTAAATATTTGTACCATCTGCTTACCTAGGAGTGGAAAAAAATTCTGATAGTATTTATATGTAAATCCATCTGGACCCGGGGCTTTACCTGGTTTAGCTGACTTAATGGCCTCCTGTAGTCCCTCTAATGTGATAGGCGCTTCCATGTCCTTTCTAGTCTGTTCTAATAATTGGGGGATACCTGACGATGCTATATATTCCTCTATCTTGTTTTTATTATTTTGGGGTTGCATTGTAGTAGGCAGATTATATAGAGTCTGATAAAACTTACGAAAAGTCATAGCTATCTGAGTAGGGAGATATATCTTGTTCCCCTTCGAATCCACCAAATAAGGGATATATGATTGGGTTTTCTGTTCTTGTATAGCTCTAGCCAATGTTCAGCCACATTTGTCTCCTGATTCATAATAATATCTCCGGCATCTCTATACTGCTGCCTTAGCTCTATAATGCAATAGATCCGTCACTTGTCTACGTAGGGCTAAAAGTTCCCTCTCTCCTGTTCCTCTCGGGTCTTGTTTGTGTTTGGTCTCCAATACTTGTATGTCTGTCAGTAATTTATTCAGTTGCTTTTCCCTATCCTTCTTTATCCTAGAGCCATGCTTAATAAGAATCCCTCCTTCTTTTTTTTTTTTTTTATATCCAACAAAGTTTTATTATTAATTTGCAGAGGTACAGAGCATACAGACACCCCTCAACATAGCGGGGTAAGAAGTCATTACAAACATGCATTTCAAAACAAATCCGAACTAGGAGCCAGCCGGTCCTCAAATCAACATATCCACTCTCCCAATCGTTAAAACATCTCTCAACCTATATTGATGCCTAGCAATCTATCAGCCACCAGATCCACCGGGGCCAAGCCCGGTACATCTAGCCATTTTGCCCATAGCTTCTCGAATTTTTGAGCACTACCCCAATGCTGATAAGTCATCTTCTCCATCCTCAACACTATCCCAATATTATTAACCCATTCCTTCAAGGTCGGCGGGTCCTCCGCTTTCCATTGTATCATGATGAGCTTCCTCGCCTGAAACCGAGTCCTATGAACGGCTTCTCTACAGTCCTCGTCCCATTCGTATTCCTCCAAAGCACCCAAGAGACAAGCTCTCGGGTCCTGTGGAAGAGACACGCCAAACACTGAATTAATGGTAGACACCACCCCCGCCCAGTACATGTGGAGTTTGGGACATCTCCACAACATATGGACTAGATCTCCGTGGTCCCTTTTGCATCGTGTACATATGGGGTCAAGCTGTGGATTCATTAAATGTAATCTGTGAGGTGTGAAATAAGTGCGTAACAATATGTACAACTGGGTAAGCCTATGGGATATATTCAGTGAACACCTACCCACAGCCTGGAAAATTTCCTCCCACTGCTCACCATCCAACTGTTCAACATCTGCCTCCCACTTCTCCCTTATCTTCAGAGGATGCTGCCTCATCACGGACTGTAACAGTATGGCATAGCATTGTGAGATAAAGCCCTTTGACGACCCAGCATCCCCAAGAAGCCTAAACACCGGAGTTGGCGACAAGTGCCACTCCGAGGAGCGACCCTGTGCCGCCACCGCATGGAGCAATTGTAAATAATAAAAGTACATTGATTGCGGGAGACCGTAAGATTCCCTTAGGTCGCTAAAAGGGCGCAATACTCCATTTACAGAATATGTGTCTAAAATGCGTAATCCCATACTGCTTCCATCTGGCCCCAGACTGCAGTTTTGCCAATTCAGTATATGTATCATTTTGCCATATAGGGCTATATTCTGTATAGCCATCTGCATTCTGAATGTATTTAACCTTGTTCCATACCTTCTGAATTAAGCTATAAGTTGGAAACTTTTTATGTGGTTTAGCGAAGGCCTGAGCCTCCAACGCCACAGGAACCGGATTTCTGCACACAGTAAACAGCAGCAGTTTATGAGCCGAGGTTTGCAAGGTGGGCGCCCCCTCTGCCTCTAATGGAAACATGCCTATAAGGTGCTGTAGCTGGGAAGCTAAGTAATACAGCCAAGGGTTTGGTAACGCCAAGCCCCCGCAGTCTTTGGGCCGCTGCAAATGTTCCAATCTGATCCTAGGGAGCTTATCCCTCCATATGAGGCTGCGAAAGATACTATTTACTGTACGAAATGTTTTGAGGGGGATAACCATAGGAGTATTATGAAGGAAATACAGTAGCTGTGGCATGAGTATCATCTTTATAAGATTCACCCTGCCAGCCACAGATAGGAGAAGAGCCTTCCAGGTTTTGACTTTATCCCTAAACCTTAGTAACAGGGGGGAGATATTAAGATGGATAAAATCCCGTGGCCTAGCTGTGATCTGAACCCCCAAGTACTTAAAAGCAGTGGTAATGGGAATGGGGCAGGAAGAGTTAATCACCTGTGTGTCGTCCCCATCCAACAGGAGCAACGCCGATTTTGACCAGTTTATATGCAAACCGGAAAACCCTCCAAATTTGGATATGGTCGACATAGCTTCCCTAAGGGAGGAGTCCGTGTCCCCCAGAAGAAGCAGAGTGTCATCGGCATATAGCATGACTTTTTCCTGCAAGTCACCATAGCAGAAACCAGTAATGCCAGAATTTGCCCGAATATCCATGGCCAGTGGCTCAATAGCCAAAGCAAAGAGGAGGGGCGACAGGGGACACCCCTGCCGAGTCCCCCTCCTCAATGCAAAGCTCCCAGACAAAGAACCAAAGGTCCTTATGGCGGCTAACTATATAGCAATTTCACCCAGGATATATAAATTGGACCAAACCCGAACCTCCACAGCACCGACCAAAGATAATTCCAATCTATGCTATCAAACGCCTTTGTGGCGTCCAGGGACAAGAGTGCCCTGCTTCCCATGTTATCTGCCCTTGCTTGTACATTCAGGAACAACCTCCGCAAATTAACCGCTGTAGATTTATTTGGCATGAAACCAGCCTGGTCCCCATGCACAATTGAAGTAATCACCCCATTCAGCCGAATGGCCAGTACCTTGGCTAATATCTTGATGTCGCTTTGCAGCAAGGAGATGGGGCGATACGCCCCTGGGTCTACAGGATCCTTACCCGGTTTGAGCAGTAGTACTATGTTTGCCTTAGACATTGAGGGTGGAAGGGTCCCTCTCTCCCTGGCATTGTTAAACACTCTCAGTAGTTGGGGCAGTATTTCCTCTGAGTATTGCTTATACATCTCCATAGGCAACCCATCCTCCCCGGGGCCTTACAATTAGGGAATGCACCCACAGCCCCCCGGAGCTCCCCGACAGTAAGCGGCGCCTCCAACTGTGCCCGCTGACCCTCGGACAGCGCAGGGAAGACTAATCGGGCCAGGTATAACTCCAGATCCTCCTGGGCGTATGGCGCTCCAGGACTGTACAGGGTCTCATAGAAACCCGCCAATTCCTCCATAATCAACTCTGGTTGGGAGACTACACTCCCTGTCTTGGACCTAATGGCTCCTATAGCAGGCGAGCGTTGATGGGAGTTTGCAATCCATGCCAAAAGTCGGCCGGTCTTCTCACCCTCCTCAAAGAACGCCTGTTTCGTAAAGAACCTTTTCTTCTCAGCCGAGGAGGAAAGTAGTTGTTGATAGGCCGACTGAGCGGCCACCCATGCTTCTCTGGTCAGATCAGAGGGATCCGTCACATATACCCTCTCTAATTCCTGAACCCTAGCCTCCACTTCTATCAGGAGCTCAGAGGAGGCTCTTTTAACCTTATTCATTTCCCCTATCAGGAGGCCCCGGAGATGCGCCTTAAAGGCATCCCAGTGCCGCACATTAAATTCTACTCCATCCCCGTCATCAAAGAACCTCCGTATATCACCCATTATCTCCTCATGGGAACGAAACAATTTCAACCAAAATGCATTAAACTTCCAGGGCGCCCTAGTTAATTTTGCCGGTGGAGCCACCAGCAACTGTACCACTAGAGCAGAATGGTCTGATACACTACGGGGTCTATGTGTAATGTCAGCTACAAACGGGAGTATGCTCAGGTTCCCCACCCCCAGATCTATCCTAGACAGGCAACCATGGGACTTTGAAAAGCAGGTAAATTGTCTGTCGCCCGGATTGCGATGTCGCCAGATATCCACCCAGCCCACCTCTTGCAACAACCGCGCCAGGGGAGTACTCCTGGCGAGGGCAGAGGGCCTAGGGCTCGGGTGTCTATCCGCCACCTGGTCTGAACAGCAGTTGAAGTCACTGATCACTAGCAGCGGCACATCCGGCCTACCATCCAAAAACGCAAGGAGGAGCCGGAGTACCGCCGCCGCGAACGGTGGTGGGATATATATGCATGCCAGCACACATATCAATGTACCAAACCTGCAGTGAAGAAATACATATCGCCCCTCCTGGTCTATGACACTGTCAAACTCCTGGAAATCCAAGGCTGCATGCACCAGTACACTCACCCCCCTAGAAAAGGAGGTGTGTGTAGAGTGATGAGCTCTCCCCACCCATGCATACCGTAAACAGCATACTGTCTCTGCCGTTAAGTGAGTCTCTTGGAAACAGATAACCCCAGGAAGGAATTTCTTCAAACACATATTAAGCATTGTACGTTTCAAGGGGGAGTGCATACCCCTCACATTCCAGGAAACAATAGAAACCTTAGCCATGAGCATCCGCAATTAAAGATAAATGGTCGGATAATCGTGGGTAGAGACAACAATATAGTCCCCGGGGCAGGGGTGACGTCACCCCTCTCGTACCATTCCTGAACCCCGCTGAACTGCGCTCTAGGAGTATTAATTCACGTCTGCTGCAATGTACCTCTTTGAAGTTGTAACTGCTGAAAAAGGGAAAGTTAGTAGGAACAGTGGACCTAACGGGTCCTGGAGCTACATAATCCACCAACAGGGCAGCAGCAACTCCTTTCACGACAGAACGTCGCCACGGTTCAGTCAATTGTAACATCCTCTTATTGGACAACGTGGTGTAAATCACTCTCCTTGCATTGTATAGCCATATAATGTCCCCCAGCCATAAAACAGTAGCCGCAAACAATAATAGGGGATCCCCCCTGAGGAAATTAAACGCAAGGTGTATTTGAGCAGCATACAATTCGTGCCATCAGGCACAATCAGAATTTAGACCTTATTCCCTCTCCTCCTGCTCTCGTCGCTGAAGTGATTGTTCGTTCCGATCCAGCCAGGTTAGAGCCTCCTTGGCAGACTCAAAGAATTGTGCCTGGCCCCGCACCACTATGCGGAGCTTTGCAGGATAAAGCATAGCGTATGGAAGTTGCAGGAGTCGCAGGCAGCGTTTCACATCATTAAATTTGGCCCTGCGTCTCTGGACCTCTGCCGAAAAGTCCGGATAGAAGGACACTCTGGTGCCATTGTGCTGTACATTCGCTCGCTCCCGAGCTTGGCGTAGCACCGCCTCCCTGTCCCGGTAATGCAGTAGTTTCGCAAGGATGGATCTAGGAGGACCCCCCTGTTGGGGCGGGCGAGAGGGCACTCTGTGCGCACGCTCCACCGCAAAAAATGGTGAAAATGAATTTTTGCCAAAAAGTTCAATCAACCAGTTCTCCACATATGTAGTAGGATCCCTGCCCTCCACCCTCTCTGGGAGACCCACTATACGAACGTTGTTCCTTCTGAGGCGGTTCTCCAAATCTTCAGCACGATCGTATGCATCTCTAGCCATCTGCAGGGCTGCTCTTGTGTCCTGGGCTATGGGCTGCATTTGGTCCTCCACCTCACTAACTCTGCTCTCCACAGCCGTGGTACGTTCACGGATCTTCTGCATGTCTTGCCTCAGCAAGCCAAACTGCTCCTTTAAAGTATCAACAGAGGCTGTGCATTTGTTCACAGCCCTAAGGATATCAGCCAGAGTGGGTTGCACTGCATCCTGTGTATCTGGGGCTGAAGTGTCCTGCATCACAGAGCCTGCCTGGCCCCCCTCCTCCTCCTCTCCCCACTGATCTGGGACAGCGTCTGCATGTATATCAGGCATCATATGTGTGGGGTCCCCCGATCGGACGGGCATCTCGGTCCCCATAGCCCCAGACATCATCTGGGCATAATACAGCATGTCCTTAGGGGGTTCTTTGGGGGTTTTGGGCGGCTTACTTGCCTTGGGGCCTAGCTTGTCCTGGCCGCGCGGGGTCCCCTTCACTACAGATGCGGCGGTGCCATCTTGGAGCTCCGGCCCCGCGATTTCCGCCTGTCCTTTGCGGGTCATCCCCCTGGTACAGAGAGCCGGTGGTGGTACCTCGGTGGTCCCCGGATCACAGGCTGCGAGCATAGGTGACCGTCGGACCGATTAGGCGGCTGGGGCAGGATCAGTACCGGATCACTGTTAGGAGCTGTGGGAGATGCGTCCTCTCACATGCCTGTCTTGGCCACGCCCCAATAAGAATCCCTCCTTATTACAGTTTTATGCGCCTCCCATGTTATCCCTGCATCTATCTCTGGTGTAAAATTTATATTGAAAATAGTATTCAATTTCTCTCATTACCTCTTGAACCGTTACCTCATCCTCCAAGCAGGTTCTCATTCAGTCGCCATTGTCTCATCTTTCCCTCCGACTGTTTATTCATGCTCAGTGTCATGGTAATCGGAGCATGGTCAGACCATGTGATACTCCCTATCTCTATTTCTTTGATCTCCATTACCATATTGTATGGGACAATAAATAAATCAATCCAAGAGTAACCCTTATGTGGAGTTGAATAGAAGGTATAGTCCTTTTCATCTGGGTGGTACGCTCTCCAGGCATCGGTAAGTTGAAAATTATGGAAGGTCTGTAAGACCCTCTTACGAAGGCCTTTAGCTACCGAAGATCTTCCTGCTGAGGTATCCATTTTAGGATCTAGGGGGAGATTAAAGTCTCCTCCCAGGAGTAGTTTCCCTTCTGTAAATTTCATAAGTTTTATTAAGGGTGGCGCAAATGAATTGGTCTTGATTAGTATTAGGTGCATATATCGTAGCCAAGGTCACTTTATTACCCTCAATCATGCCTTTAAGAAACAAGAATCTGCCCTCTGTGTCTATTCTTTGATCTATTAATTTCCAATGTACTTGTCTTGCTAGTAATATAGATACCCCTCGAGATTTACTTGCCCTATTAAAGGCGTGGTATACCAATGGAAAAAGATTATTTTTCAAGATTGGTGCTCTGCCCTCTCTAAAGTGTGTTTCTTGAATATATGCCACATCCGATTTTAATCGTTTCAAGTCTTGAAGGAGCATCCTCCTTTTTTCTGGGGTATTAAGCCCCTTAGAGTTTAGAGAGATAACTCTGAGCTCCTCCATCTCCCCTACCGAGCCGAGAGAAAAAAAAAAGAAAGGAAAAAGCAAAAGGGTTCTAACAACCCTAATGTGTTACGGTGGGTAAGAGCACCCCCGTATCCCCCTTTAAGAAATGGAGGGATTCAAATTTAAAGTTACTTTTTTGTACTCACTTTGGGTTTGCCGCTTAAGTGAGTACTTACCTAGGTGGGGGTTCAGTCAAAAATATGCAGGTGAGGTCCCTCCCCCCCTCCCTTCCCTCCCCGCCGATCACATCAACATTATTCTTATTGTCTGCCCTATTACAAACAGCTTATATTCTGGTGTATGTATACATCAGTACTATTAGACTTTTTTTTTCAGTTTCCCCTGCATCCGATATTAACCATATATTAACCAAATTGTAACCATATTGTGTCCCCTAAGGTAAGAGGAAATATATATTTTGAGTCATAAACATAAACATAAGTTTCACTCCCTCCCTTCCCCCTTCCTCCCCTCCCTCCCCTCCCTCCCTCCCTCCCTCCTCTCCCCTCCCCTCCTCTCCATCCTCACCCTCTCCCTTCCTTCAACATAAAATATATTGTACCAAAAAAAAAAAAAAAAAGATCCATTCCATTCAATTCCCACGACCATTGCTATGGTTAAAAGCACAAACCCTAACGCTAAGATAGCTTATCTAGTTGATAATTTAAACCCCGGATTAGGGAATTCTTAAGGGGGAACGGGGAGGGAGCGGGGGCTAAGCTTCTGTATATCTCTCTAATTAGGGTACTGGGAGTTCCGGAGGACCCTTTGTGTGATTCCCCCTCCCTACATACAAAGAATACTGGACATTTACACCCTGAAAAGCCACCAGTGGTGTCCTCTAGGCCTGAGCAGTGTTTCTGTTGGTGAGCAAAAAGACCAGGTATGGGACAATGCAATAAAGCCAGCTTGTCACCCTTGTGGACTGACAGGTGGAATGGGGTCTGTAACAGACCAAAACCCCACCAGTCGCATGCAAGACCACTAAATGTGCGGGCAGAAAATTTTCACAATCTGGGCAGGGACTCTGTGCCACCACAGGAGAACCTTTTAGTAGATTCACGAGTATTGAAGGATCATTTCACAACTGGTGTCCAGGCCTTATTCCAACTGCAATATCAATGGAAGTCTTGCTCCCATTGAAGCATATTTAAGAAGTGTGCTGATGATGCCTGGTCGTTGAGAGATGCGTAAAGGGCTGCGATTAGTCCAGGAGACCCCGGGCAATGTTGGCAGATGTGCTCAAAGTGTGTCTTATGGAAAGAATAAGTAGAAATGCATAGACAAGAAGGAACTCAATGTTTCAGTTGCAGGTATCGGAAACGTTCCTGTGACAGGATGTCCTGTGCTTTCGCGGAGGGCCTCCCACTTTGGAAATAAACGAGCTGAAAGAAAATGTTAAACAGGGGTGCACGGATATCTGCGCTAACTGAAACAAACAATAAAGAAAAAAGCAGCCAGCACCGTTTGTTGATTTGGCAAACATAAATAAAATAGTCCAAAATGCAGCGCTTCAGTGTAAAATCATATATGTGATTAGTCCATGCGATAGAGTCAATATAAGATAAAAAAGCTGATATAAAACACCTCCACCAAGCTTCAATGTGCAGGAATGAAAAAGCACACCACACCAACGGGCTCACAATCTGCTTACCAGAAAGTATATGATAACAAGCATGTAATCATAAATGCAGATGATCAGTGGCAAAGACAACACTGCAAACTTGATAGATGGATGGTAGATATCATTAACATCAGAAAAGCCTTCCGGACTCAAACAGGCAGATGAAAAGATTGGACAATCAATGGGAGGTTTGACCCAGTATGAAGAAAGAAGCAATCATAGTGAAGCCCGTAAAGGTAAACCATACAGCATTTATTGTAGTCTACTTACAGGATAAACAGGAACATGAGGCATAAAAAAAACTCTGCGGCTCTCAGCGTGCTTGTATCAGCCAGCCTGACATGTTTCATCCTACTCGGATATCATCAGAGGCGTGGCCAATGACGCAAGCATGCACATATAAATACAGATCACCGTAAAACATCCAGGTCATTGCTAGGACAGCATAGAGATAGTGGACAGCTGTACGCATTCATTGTAATTCACGTTGCGGCCGCGCATATGCAGTACGGCCACACTAGTATAAACAAGGAAGTGAAAGAAAAATACAACAGCGCGCGCATGACCAGTACGGCCACAATGGCCAGGTGGAGAAAAACAGATGGAAGTACTGCAATTCCCTAACGGTTCCAGGAGGCGGGACAGCACCACTGCCCACCGGAAGTGATGAAAAACCTGGCCAATGAAGAGCACACCATCCAAATGCTGGGTCCGGAACGTGTTTGAGCTTCAGGCGTTCGGCTTCAGGCGTTTTGGAGTGGAGATGTGAACCATCTCCATAGAGAATAATGGATTTTTTCCCCTCTAGCGTTTTGTAGCTTCAGGCTTAGGGCTACAAAATGCTCAGGTGTGAATGCAGCCTAACAGCTAGTATTTCAGCGCTCATATGTTTTGACACTTGTGGGCAGTGTTCATATGTAGCTTTTATTTTTATATATATATATATATATATATATATATATATATATATATATATATATATATATATATATATATATATATATATATATATATAGCTGCCATGTACTGGAGAGCCTCCTTTTATATTCCTCTCTAGTTATGGTGTCAATTCATCTTCTTTCTAGTTCTTGTTTTTTATTATCCTCATCATCATACCATATCCTGTGTATAAAGATGCGATGATCTATTATTTGATGTGGGTGTCCAACTGCCCCACGTCTGGCTATGCTAATGATATGATCATGTTTTGGTATGATTTATATGTTTTGATCTATAGGAAATTTGTTTTGTTAATGAGGACATTTTGGTTGTCCCCGTTTTTTGTAATTTCTTTACTTTCTCTTCCTGTTTCCTCTCCTCTGGAGCGCAAACAGGGCCAGAATGTGTTCCAGTGACATCATATCCGGTTTGGAACGATTAATTTCCTTCCGGGTGTCACTCCAGCATTTGGATGGTGTGCTCTTCATTGGCCGGGTTTTTCATCGCTTCCGGTGGGCGGTGGTGCTGTCCCGCCTCCTGGATCTGTTAGGGAATTGCAGTACTGCCCATTGGCGTAGCGTGGGTTGTCAGCACCCGGGGCAAGGCAAGAAATTTGCGCCCCCCCCCCCCCCCTAACCTGTGGACTTTTAGCACTCCCTGAGTCCCTTCAAATACAAGAGTACTGACCTACCTGATTCCAACACTGACCTACCCGATTCCTATACTAACCTACTTGATTTCAACACTGACCAACCTGATTCCTTTACTGACGATTACACTACACTGACCACTATACTATACTGACCACTGCACTACACTGAGAACTACACTGACCACTATACTACACTGAGAACTACACTGACCACTATACTACACTACACTGACCACTATACTACACTACACTGACCCCTATACTGTACACTCTACACTGACCCCTATACTGTACACTCTACACTGACCCCCTATACTGTACACTCTACACTGACCCCCTATACTGTACACTATACTAAACTGACCACTACACTGACTCCTACACTGACCACTATACCGACTCCTATACTGTACACTATACTACAATGACCCCTATACTGTACACTATACTACACTGACCCCTATACTGTACACTATACTACACTGACCCCTATACTGTACACTATACTACACTGTGACCACTACACTTCTATGTAACTCAGCATGCATGTCCCTGGGGGGGGGCTGGCTGGGATTAACATGTGGATGTGGAATGGCAGTGCGGTGGCGTGTGACTGTGACTCTCCCCAACTGCTCACTGACTGGCGGCTGCTCCCATCTGAGACGGCTCACGCACTCGCCTGTTTTTGTTCAATACAGTCTGCTGTCTGCCACATGGTTGAGTCCCAGATGAAGTCCAACTTCCAGATCCGGCGCGGTCAGAAGGAAGGGTGGAGGAGAAGATGGCGGAGGCGGCTTACAGAAGAGCGGGCGGGACTCCAGGAGCAGCCTTTGCGCATGCGCCGACAGTGTTCAAGGACTGGCCAGCCCCGCAGCAGCACATGACCACGCTCGCCCAATCACAGGGCGCCAGCTGCCGCAATATGGCGGCGGATCGCAGGGGACACAGTGCAGGGAATTGAGGCAAAGTGACACCAACTGGTACTGAATTTCGCCCCCCCAATGTTGCGCCCGGGGCCACGGCCCCCCTGCCCCCCACGCTACGCCACTGGTACTGCCATCTGTTTTTCTCCACCTGGCCATTGTCGCCGTACTGCGCATGCGCGCCCGCGCACTGCTGTATTTTTCTTTCACTTCCTTGTTTATAGTAGTACGGCTGTACTACGCATGCGCGGCCGCACGTGAATTACAATGAATGCATACAGCTGTCCACTATCTCTATGCTGTCCTATCAATGACCTGGATGTTATACTGTGATCTGTATTTATATGTGCGTGCTTGCGTCATTGTCCACGCCTCTGATGAAATCCGAGTAGGATGAAACATGTCAGGCTGGCTGATACAAGCACGCTGAGAGACGCAGAGTTTTTTGATGCCTTCTGGTCCTGTTTATCCTGTAAGTAGACTACAATAAATGCTGTATGGTTTACCTTTACGGGCTTCACTATGATTGCTTCTTTCTTCATACTGGGTCAAACCTCCCGTTGATTGTCCAATCTTTTCATCTGCCTGTTTGAGTCCTGAAGGCTTTTCTGATGTTAATGATATCTACCATCTATCTATCAAGTTTGCAGTGTTGTCTTTGCCACTGATCCTCTGCATTTATGATTACATGCTTGTTATATACTTTCTGGTAAGCAGATTGTGAGCCCGTTGGTGTGGTGTGCTTTTTCATTCCTGCACATTGAAGCTTGGTGGAGGTGTTTTTATATCCGCTTTTTTATCTTATATTGACTCTATCGCATGGGCTAATCGCATATATGATTTTATACTTAGGCGCTGCATTTTCTACTATTTGAAAGAAAATGTTGAAGCCATGGAAGATCCACCAAGAAAACGCCTGAGGCTGTCCTAAACACGGAAACAAAGGGTAATGATAGGAGCGGTAAAAAGGGGAACATCAGGTTGCCCGAGTCCAGGCATTGAGATTTCATACATGGGATGTCTCCATGACAGGAGCCAGAGGGGAGGCGCTTCCTTCTTCCAGTCCTTTGGTTGCTGAATCTTCAAATGATTTATTAACCACTTCCCTACCGCACGCCGTCATATGACGTCGCTGACTTTCGACGGGGATATCTGAATGATGCCTGCAGCTACAGGCATCATTCAGATATCATCCTTTCCAGCCAGCGATTCTGTGCACAATAAGAACGATTATAGCGGCAGTTCCGCCGCTTGATCGTTCTTATAGGCGACGAGAGGGGACGTCCCTCCCGGTGCTTCTCCGGGCTCTCCCGTGCCATCGGGGGCCCGGAGAAAGAATCGGCTGGTGCCGGATGACGACGATGGAGATTTCCGCTGACCAGATGGTCACCAGTCATCTCTATGACCGTCGGGGCCCCCGGGCGCGACGTTAGGACGTCACGCCCGGGTTCCCGGATGTAAACAATGCCGCGATCGCGGCTATCGGCATGAGATGGGTGATTTCTTTCTTTCTTTCGTTCTTTCTTTCGTTCTTTCTTTCTTTCTTTCTTTCTTTCTTTCTTTCTTTCTTTCTTTCTTTCTTTCTTTCTTTCTTTCTTTCTTTCTTTCTTTCTTTCTTTCTTTCTTTCTTTCTTTCTTTCTTTCCCCCCCCCCCCTTCCTTCTTTCTTCTCTCCTCCAGGCTGTAAAGGAAAAGATGTGGGGTCTTAGTGCTAACCACTTAGCCATTGTGCTGCCCCATAGCACACAACTCTTTTAAAGGAGCACTAAAGCTTCCCTTTTTTTTGCTTAAAAATAACAAACATGTTATACTTGCCTCCACTGTGCAGCTCGTTTTGCACACAGTGGCCCCGATCCTGGTCTTCTGGGGTCCCTCGGCGGCTGTCTTGGCTCCTCCCCGCAAGGACTCCACACCTTAATGCGAGTGAGCTCGCATGGTGTGGAGTTATTGCGGGCGCGCTCCCGTGATACAGCGGCGGCCATAGCCGCCGACTGTATCACTCGGCCCCGCCCCCCGCCGCGCCGCGTCATTGGATGTGATTGACAGCAGCGCCAGCCAATGGCTGCGCTGCTTTCAATCCATCCAGTGTAGCCAATCGGCGGCCAGGCTGAAAAACGAAGAGGATGACGGGGACGAGCATGGGACTTTCGAGGGGCCAGGTAAGAAAAACGGGGGCTCGGGGGGGGGGGGCGGTATTGTCGAATGTTTTTTCACCTTAATGCATAGGATGCATTAAGGTGAAAAAACATGTAACTTTACTACTCCTTTAATACAACCGGTATGTTCTGGCAACGTATCTGCAGCTAATGGGTGGTAATTTTCTTGCTAGGTAACTGCAGGATCTTTAGAAAAGGTAACAGGAGGTGAATATATATTTTTTTTTAGGGGGGGGGGGGGGCTGGCTGGGATTTTGAGGAAAATCTGCTGATGTCACAGATCCATCCAGAAGCCTGACTGGCAGCTGGCTCAGTCTTTCAATGTACCTCTGAGAAGCCTGTGCAAGCTGCTTCTGCCCCCTGCTCAGCACAGCGAGTGCTAGAGGGGCTCCTGCCCTCCAGTAAGCGCTGGAAGGGCAGAACAGAGAGCCGTTGACTGACCTTCAACAGTCTAACTGAGCGATCAGGGATCTTTGCTTGCTCAGCTCTGAGTGTAAAGTAGGCGGGGGAACAACTGCAGCCATCTAGGTGAGTATATCTGTTTCTCATTTTCGATTCCCACACTTCTCTTCTAAGGGCAACCTCGGTTAGAAGGAGACAGAGTGATTAAACTTGCCCTATTAAAAAACATGGCGCTGCTTTTATAAAACACAATATCATTTTCTTTATCTTCACAATACATGTAGGCTTCTGACTAATGACACACACCCAGCAGGTACTGGGTGTATCACTGTTTTACCTTGACAAACAGTTGTGATAAAATATAAAGGACGGCAGTTAATCATTATAGTGGATGACTTATGAACAACTGGTTTTGTCCTAATCAAAATATTAATTCCAGTCATGTGAAAACTTAAACCCCATGGAAACATTTGACTTTTGCAACATTTTTGAATAGGCAAACATTAGATCCTTATTCTAACAGTTCCTATAGATAAAGGTGATCTATGTTCTTGAATAAAATGCAAGAAAATTAGTCGCCTATATACACGAAACCCCCCCCCCCCCATTAAAAAAAAAGCATGCTCCTATTCATATCACAGCATGCTCCCCCTAACTTTTTATTATTCAATAAACTATTCAACTATTCAAATATTACAACCAGGGGATACCCATGCATGACGTATTTCACGCAATCTAACATCTAGGTCACCTGCCTTGATTTAATTAGACCTTAGGCTCCCCCAGTACTACCACCCCCCTGCCCTGGTTTCCTTCCCCCGCCCCACCAGGTTCAGCCCCTTGCCAAATGGCACCCATTTGGACCTAATAAATGAATCCACATACTAGTAAGTGGACTCTATTACCCTATATCCCCTAGTGGAGGGTAATTAAAATAAATTATATTATTTCCTTTTCGGGTTGCCTCTCCACATAAGGCTGAACCACACGTCCGGACTTGTGTGTTGTTACATGTATAGTTATTTGTTAGTCCTGTTTGTCCATTGATGTTCTTAACTAATGTACTGCATGATAATTCACTTTTGGTACCAACACTGCACTTTAAAATACCTTTTTACATATATTAAAATGATAATAGGAATAAACAATTAATTTTAAATTATTCCCGTCTTTGGATCTATAATTTGTTGCCTATAGTAACCCCTTTTTGCCTGTAAACAGGCTGATCCCTTCCCCCCCCCCCCCTTCTACCCAATTTTGTATAGCATGCAGTTAGGCTCGATTCACACTAATGCATGTTGCTTTTGAGCGTTTTTGCCTTGCTTTTTGCGGTGCTTGCTGCGTTTTCCAACATGCGTTTTTTACCGCGATTTGCGTTTTTTTTTTTTTTTTTTTTTATACAGTAATTTTTATTTTTATACATTTCCATAAAAAAAATACGCAAATCGCGGTAAAAACGCATCAAAAACTTGGTACTTGCGTTTTTGATGCAGGTCCATTGACTTCTATTACATGCAAAACGCTGCTTTTTGCAGAAAAAAAAGTCCCCGACCCTTTCCAAAAGCGCAGAGGTACAAAAATGCATTGATGTGAACATGTTCCATAGGAACCCATGTTAAAAAATTTCCATGCATTTCAGCAAAATGCACCAAAAAACGCATTAGTGTGAATCGAGCCTTAGTGTTTGGAAAGTATCCATTCTCGAACCAATGAGAGACCCATAGTGTAGCATACTAGGATCCTTTTTATTTAAAATGTGTAAAATTAAACTCACAATTGCGAGAACATTAAAAGCATGTATACACACCGCCGGACCTTGCTGGCGTGATGACTTTGACGCTAATGGCTCCACAGAACATCCTTGGAGGGTTGTACGTATGGTGTGAACGAGGCCTTAATATCCTGGCTGTTGAAACCCAAGTCTTGAAGAACCGGGGTGTCTCTGAATTTTGTTCCCACGTGCTAAAAAAAATGCCTCTCCCAGCAAATGAGGTGTTGCACCTAAAAATCTTTCTTTGCCAGCTGTAAACATAAACTCAATAATGTAGAATTATGGCTATTCCTACAGTTGAGACCTGAGCAGAATTTGACCTTAAAGTGGTTGTAAAGTCAAGTTAATTCAGCAGCTACAAATACTGTAGCTGCTGACTTTTAATATTCGGACACTTGCCTGTCCGGTAATCCCACGATGTCGGCACCCCAGACAATTTTTCAATTGGCTCTCGGGTGGTGTCACCGACATTCCTTTTGTAAGGGAAACCGGCAGTGAAGCCTTGCTAAACTGCGCTTTCTGAATGGCCCAGCGGCGGTGGAGGCGGAAGTTCCAGGGGGCCGCGGCGAGGTGTCTCGGAAGTGGATACGGGTGCAAAAAGTGGCGGAGAAGGAGAGGAAGCAAACGAGCGCCCTTTTGGGTGGAGCTCTGCTTTTAATGTATTATCTGCATTAAGGTAAAAAACCATAATTTTTTTTTTTTTTTTTTTAAAGGGTAAATTTATTGTTTTTTCACAAAACAAACAAAAAATAACATAAAAAAAAAAAATTACAATGTTAACTATGCAGTAAGATTATACAGTCACATACTCAAACCTAGACATTATTGCGTGCATGTGTGAAGCTGTTCAGCATACAGCAGGTCAAATATCGTCTGTTGCTACAAGATCAGTAAACCATAGGAAAACCGCACTTAATCCTAGTACAAATACAGTAGTTATTATAAAAATAACAGTGCTATCAGAGTCATGCTCTATAGACCATAACATGGTATTAGCGGATATTTACGTCTCAATGTCACCAGAAACCGAGGTGATCCATCCGGACCACAGTTTCTCAAATTTTTTTTGGGCAACCTCTAGAAGTATATGTAAGTTTAAATGGTGGCAGTGCTTTATTAACTAAATCCACCCAGAATTGAAGGGACGGGACATTGGGATTTTTCCATTTGAGCGCTAGCGCCTTCTTGGCATACAAAAAGAGGATACACAGGAAGGCTTTCTTCCCCGTCAAAGCTTCCAAGGAGGCAACTTGCGGGGGAATAAATGTTTGGGATGGCCAGTCTATCCTCCAAGAATGTCAATAATGCCCTGCAGAATCGTGCCACTTTTGGGCAACCCCATACCATGTGGAAGTAGTCCCCCTCATGACAGCGGTGACATTCGGGGGAGTCTGCTCTACCCATCCGATACATGCGGGCCGGGGTATAATATATTCTGTGTAGAAAGTTAAATTGTATTACTTTGTCCCTAGCAGATATAACCGAGGGCAAGAGATCCCCCACCGCTTCCGTCCACGTTTCATCAGTCAGTGTTGGGATGTCAGAGGTCCACTGTCTCGCCACTTTTTCCATTCTTATAGCCGCAGAGGGCAGGAGAAGGGAATAAATATCTGGATATCAATTTAGTATGGTCTTCTTCACACAGAAGTTTCCCTAACTTAGAGGGGAGAAGTGATGCCTTCATCAGCCTGAACTGCGCTGTGATCGCGTGCCACAGTTGCAGGAAGCCATAAAAATACTTGTTGATATTGTATTCCAACTAAAGGTCCCTGAATGTTTTAAAGGCCCCTGCAGAGAACAATTGGAATACATATTTAATTCCATAATTAGCCCATCGCACTCCATCTGGTATTTTGTACACTTCAGGAAGCTGGGGATTAAGCCAGAGAGGGGCGATTTGGGCAAAGAGGAGTCCCCCATCTTTTTGTGGCATATTTGAAAGATTTTGTATTAAAGTTTAAGGATATTGGTGTTAGCTATGGGGTATGGACCATTTCTATATACTACATTTCTCAACGCTTCGTATGAGCGTACCCAGGCAGCTTTGGTGGTCACTGATGCAATGTCAAGGTCCGGAAAGAACCACCAGTGGATGTGTCAGTTGGGCCGCTAGATAGAAACATTGCACCTGCCCCTAATTGGCAGGTGCAAGGTTTCCAGAGGCACCCTGGGTGGTTTCGAGCCCCACAGGAATGATGTGATCATTCCATTGATTTCAGAGAACAGTTTTTTGGGGATATAGGTTGGGGCATGCCAGAAAATATACAGGAATCAAGGGAGATAGATCATTTTGATAATATTGAATTTGCCAAGTAAATTGAGGGGCAGTGTGGACCAAGTCTACAAATTTATTTTCAGGCGCTGTACAAGGGGAGTGATTTTATTAGAGATGTTTTTCAGGGGTATTTGTATCTCCACACCCAGGTAGCGAAACTTGTTCACCACCTGCAAGGGAGCATCTGGGGACATTGTAGGGATGAAAGGGGGTCGACCGGGAACACTACAGATATACCCCAATTAACCTTAAACCCTTAGTATGAAGTTAGAGATTATGTGTAGTGCCCGAGATGATGGAGATCCCTGAGCATCCGCCAGGTTACAGCAGCATATCATCTGCGTACATGGATGTTTTTTTCTTCCAAGTTGTTAAGCCTACAGCCCCTAACTGTGGTATCTGCTTTGATCATGGCTGCCAGCCGCTCTATCGCAATGGCAAACAGGGGCGACAACGGGCATCCCTGTCGCGTTCCCCTACGAATTTCAAAGGTATCAGTGATAATATTGTTTACTCGGAGACGAGCCAAGGGACCAGCATACAGTGGTCTCGCCCAAGCAATAAATTTAGGTCCAAAACCAATCTGCGCAAGGGCTGCCATCAAGTAGGGCCATTCAATAGAATCAAATGCCTTGTGGGTGTCAGGATCCGGTCCCGTAGACTGCAGGACCGTGAACAGCCTGCGGAGATTAATAGCTGTTGAGCGCATTGATATGAAACCAGCCTGATCCGAGTTGATGGATGCAATCACCTTACTGAGTCGCCTGGCAAGGAGTTTAGCTAGGATTTTAGCATCAACGTTGATTAACGAGATAGGGCGATAAGACTCGCAGAGCTTATGATCCTTGTGTAGTTTTGGGGATTAGGACTATTAAAGCCTCTGAGTGAGTGTGGAAGCATACCCTTCTCAAAGGCATCATTGTACACTTCCAGTAACTTTTGTGCTAAGAATTCCTGGTACGTACAGTACCATTCCACTGGATATCCATCTAACCCTGGTGTTTTGTTAGGGGAGGCGATGCACTCCCTTCATACTATCTCTGAGATAGAAATTTGGCGATCCAGCTCCGCCGCCTCTTGAGACAGAGCAGTGAGTGGGATTTTCTCTAGGAAACTCTGCACCTCTACCACGTCATAGCGCACAGAGGATGAATAGAGTGGAGTAAAAGTGGAGGAATGCACTCGCTATATCCTCCGGGGAGGTGCACAGAGTCCGGTGTTCATTATAAATTTGGGGAATAGAGATAGGTGCATGTTGCGAATGGGCTAGGTAGGCTATCAATTTACTATTCTTATCTCCGTATTCAAAAATTTGTTGAGTTTTTGCTAAAGTCGTTTTATTCTGAGTTTTCTCTATAAGTACCAGCTCTAATTGTCTAGCAAGATCTTGCCATACCCTAAAGTTAGAGGACGGATTTCTGATATATTCTACCTCGACATCAGTGGCCGCTCGTTCAGTCCTTGATTTTCCATTCTCTGTTTGTTCTAATTGTCTTAGGGGCTCCACTTCTGAGGTCATTAAGGGTAGCTTTAAATGCATCCCACGTGATACCCAGGGCGACCTCTCCTCTGTTGATCCTCCAGAAGTCCCCAATAGCGGTGGCGGAGGATCTTTCGAACAGTTCCTCTTTGAGCCAGAGGGGGCCAAGTCTCCATAGGTTGTACCCCGGTGAATGGCCAACGGTCACTGTGAGTAGGGAGGAATGGTCTGAGATTGCCCATGGGAGATATTGTACCACCACCACCCTGGGTAGAATGTACTTAGTTCAGGGCTCGACAAACCTCGGTCGCCATTGCGACTAGAATTAGCGACCTGGCGTCTGGGGCAGCACAGCTGGGGTATCCTGTGTCTCTGTGCCCCCCCCTCCGCGCCGCGGGATCGCGTCGGGCCGCGCCGGCCGGTAATTGAGGCCGCGGCTTTGCGGCCTTCTGCAGGCCTATGCTTCCTTCTGTGGTCTAGCGCCATCTTGTGGTGGCCGTTGGTATGACAACCAGCAATGCTAATGGAGTTTCCCTGTCTGTTTTCCCTGCCATCTCCTTCCCTCTAATTAGAACCCCCAAACATTATATATATCTTTTATTCTAACACCCTAGAGAATAAAATGGCGGTCGTTGCAATACTTTCTGTCACACCGTATTTGCGCAGCGGTCTTACAAGCGCACTTTTTTTGGAAAAAATACACTTTTTTTAATAAAAAAAAATAAGACAACAGTAAAGTTAGCCAAGTTTTTTTTTTTTATATTGTGAAAGATAACGTTACGCCGAGTAAATTGATACCCAACATGTCACGCTTCAAAATTGCGTCCGCTCGTGGAATGGCGACTAACTTTTACCCTTTAAAATCTCCATAGGCGACGTTTAAAAAATTCTACAGGTTGCATGTTTTGAGTTACAGAGGAGGACTAGGGCTAGAATTATTGCTCTCGCTCTACCGATCGCGGCGATACTTCACATGTGTGGTTTGAACACCGCTTTCATATGCGGGCGCTACTCACGTATGCGTTCGCTTCTGCGCGCAAGCTCGGCGGGACAGGGCGCGTTCCTGGCTCCTAAGTTTTTTAGCTGGCTCCTAGATTCCAAGCAAATTTGTCAAGCCCTGACTTAGTTAGAAAGCACGTCTAATCTCGAAAGCATATTGTAGGTAGAAGAGTAGCAGGAATAAGCCAAAGTATTGGGGTTCTTCCATCTCCAGGCCTCCACCATGCCATATTGAGACATACAATTCGCTAGTGGAGCGCTGCAGCTGGACCTGGCATTCAATCTATCCTTCTCAGGGGAGAGTACAGTGTTCAAATCACCAGCTAGAATAATAGGGCCCTCCGCCACCTGTAGGACCCTTGTCAGCACAGCCTCCCATCCCGCCAGTGAAAACGGAGGGGGGATGTATACCGTTACAAAAGTATACAGCATATTATTAATAAGTAACGCCACCACAAACCTCCCATGCGAGTCCGTGACAATGGTTTTAGGGGTACATGTTAGGGATTTGGCTACCAGTATTGAGACCACCCCTGACGTAATTAGAGTACAGAGAGTGAAAGGCATGACCTATAAAAGCTTGTTTGAGAGCAAGAATTTTGGATCCAGTAAGGTAGGTCTCTTGCAAAAAAATTACGTGGGGCTTGCGTTTCTGTATGTAATTGAACACCAGTGCTCATTTTGATTTCAGAGTGAAGGCCCCATACGTTCCATGAGATTAGGTTAAGGTTTTGTACGTGATTAACCATAATATCTATAGGTTATCATACAGAGGCTGCCAGGATGTGCCGACAAGGGTTCCCCACAAGGACCACAAGGACCACAAATCCAGCTCACACACGTTGAGCAGGGGTGACCGTAATAACATACATGCTGTAAGGAATAATGCATAACACCTGTGCATAGTAAGAGCATAAGGAAAAAGAAACCAAACAAAAAAAACATTGAAAACAACCAAACCGTGAGATAAGTAAGATGAGCACACTTAGTAGTGACATTAAACAGTAGAACTTTAGACTTTTGTGGTCTGCCGCCACCTCTCTCACTGTGATCATGAGGGGGTTATGGTCATCCTCCACTGCACTGATCCTCTGCTCAGCGTTAGAGATCCTATGTTTGGCTTTATGCACATCATCTTTAAGGATTGCAAAATACACTCAGTCTCTACTTGTGTGGACAGAGAAGCATGGCAGGACTTTATAGTGTCCAGGATCTGTGACAGAGACGTCTCTCCTACCTTAGTGCCTGTGGATCCACGGGAGTAATCTGAGGATGAAGAGGCTGCAGGGTTACCCAGGGGGTCCGTGGCATCCATCCATTTCGCCTCTCCCTCACCCCAGGGCTGCCTGTCCTCCGCAGAAGAGCGAGGTGGGTCCTGTGTGTTCCGGGCGCCATTTTGGCCCTCCTCGTGCCCGAAGCGGGAGAGCCGTTCTGCGGGTGTCTGTTGCGGGTTCGGCCCGTATTTAACCATGGCTCGGTGCCCAGGATGTTCGGACAACTGTCCGGCCAGTGTGGAGCCGATTAGCAGGTGTTTTGGCTGTGCAGGATTTCGGCGCGGTCCGGAGTTCCAGAAAGAAGCTGCTTGCATCTTGGAAGTCAGGCACGCCCCAGGTAAAACATTTTTAATTCGCTTGCCGATCGATTACTGTATATATGGCTCTGCTGCGCAAGATCCGTACCTAGTACGTGATCCTGCACGGCCGGGATTGGGGCGCATGCATTAGGCACAGCTGGAGCTGATCGGCGGGTACGCTGATGTTTAAGTACACAGGCAGAATGACCGTCTGCCTATGTAAACAAGGCAGATCGCCCTTCGGTCACTACAGAAGGCATAGATCCTGTGTCTCTGCTAAGCAGGGACACCAATCCATGCCTTTTCCTAGTACAAGCAACTCCACAGTAGTAAAGAACTGGTCAGGCACACATTTAACCCTTTGATCGCCCTTGATAACCTCTTCCCTGCCAGTGTCATTAGTACAGTGCATATTTTTTTAGGACTGATCTCTGTATTAGTGTCACTGGTCGCCAAAAAGTCCTGACTGTCCGCCACAATATCGCAGTCCAGCTATAAGTCGCTGATGGCCGCCATTACTGGTAAAGAAATAAATAAAAATATCCCATAGTTTGTAGATGCTATAACTTTTGCGCAAACCAATCAATACACACTTATTGGGATTTTTTTATGAAACAGAATACACATTGGCCTAAATTGATGAATATATATAATTTATATTTTATATTCCAAATTTTTTTTATTGGATGTGTTTTCATAGCAGAAAGATAAATATATTTATTTTTCATACATCATGGGACACAGTCGGGCTAATATTCATTACCTGCTGGGTTATACTCCATCAGGTGAACGGACACTGGTAGACAAGGTCTTTAGACAGGAACTTATCCCCTATATAACCCCTCCCATACAGGAAGTTATTTCAGTTTTTTACCAGTGTCTACAAGGTGGATGGCACTTTTTTTGAGCTCTCTGAGCTCCAGGTCTCTACTCCGACAAACGGTTCCAAAAATGAATCAAGGGATTGACCGATCGATTTGACACAGGCTTTATAGCTTTGATAAATGGTACACGAGTCTCGTAAAGAAGACCCAAGATCCTGCAAGGTTTTGGCTGTAATGTGCCCTCTGGCGCTGGACCCTGCGAAGTGGAATCCTGGACACTACATCGCTAAGGCATTCCTGCAGGGTGCTGTACAGGTCCAAGGGAGTGGACCCTAAACATGAAAAGGGTACCCAGTCCTTGAAGGTCCTCAAGTGACGAACCCGCCGGGATGGGTGAAGATTGGGCTCTTAGTTTCTAAGTTGCCCTGTGCCTGGACGGGTAAGTCAAACCTTCCGGGCAATCTGAGCCGCTGTGCCTATCTGGGATTGTGCCTACAGTCACGCTGCTGCCTCACCCTTTACACTAAGGATGAACTGTCCTCAGCCCTAGCCGGCTTAGAGCACAGGATTGCTGGCATGATTGCCTCCATCCCGCAGGGTGGCAAGAAGCGTTACAGATTCCCCCTCCCTGGAGTCTCCTAGTTTGGAGCAGGAATGGGCTGAGAATGGGGAAGAGCTAAAAGCTCAGGATTCTGTGAATGGCCTGGCAGATGGGTCTGCTTCCGAGCAATCTGGACAAGAAGATATCCAGCTGATATCTGCCTCTCAATCACAGAGGCTCTTGATCCTGACTCTTACCGAAATGGTTCGCTCTGCCTTTTAGTTGAGTCTTAGAGGTCACTGAGCCTCCATGGTCCTCTTTAGGATCCCTGAGGCCTCTTTAGGCCACACAGGCATCCCCCTACACCCCCTGTTGGGTGGTATATGCTGATTTGGAAAATCCTTACAGGATTTTGTTCCTCCTAAGAGGTTTTCCCTTTATATATCCCATGGATGAAAAGTTTACTAAGAAATGGAGCATGCCAGCCATAGATGCAGCAGTCTCTTCCTTAAACAAGAACTTAACTTGTCCGGTGGATAATGCACAGGGCTTGAAACACCCTGTTGATAAGAAATTTGAGTCATTATTAAAAGCTTCCTTTTTCTTTTGGCAAGTTCAGCTATTCAGCCAGCTGTCACAGCAATTGGTATCTGCCAATCTGTGAAGGATCAGATCAGAAGACCTAACCAGCAGGATGATCGGCCTGAAAATAAGGCAGATATTCCTCGAGCGATGTGTTTTGCTGTTTGATGTTTTAAAGGATTCAGTACAGCAGGTTTCTTGTTTGGCTCTAATGTCTGTACATATGCGCAGACTTTTGTGGCTTAAGAAGTGGTCAGTCGAGCTTCCTTGTAAGAAGTTACTGGCAGGCTTCCCCTTTCATGGGGAGCGTTTGTTTGGCGATCATTTGGACAAATATATCCAAAAGATTTCTGGAGGGAAGAGTCTTCTAGTTCTCTATAGGGACTGCTTCCTCAAATGTCTCGGCACCAAGGTGGTTCCCCCACCAACAGAGCGCTAGAGCCAGAGGCAAGCCGCAAGGCCAGGGCCAGAAAAAGCCTGGGTCCAAAACTCTTCTAAACCCAGCACCAAGCCCTCCTTTTGATGAGACGCTCCACTCTATCGGGTGGGGGGGGGGGGGGGAGGCTGGTGCACTTTGCGGACATTTGGAGAATAGTTCAGGACGAGTGGGTCACCTAAACTATATCCCACGGTTACAAGCTAGAGTTGCGGGGGGTTCCCCCTCTGAGGTTTTTAAGATCCAACATTCCTTTGGATCCTCCAAAAATACTTATTACTTCAAGCACTATATAATTTAGAGCATCAAGGAGTGTTTGTAAAGGTTCCTGTACCGGAAAGGGGCACAGGTTTCACTCGAACCTTTTTATGGTTCAAAAACCAAACTGGGACACAAGGCCCATCTTGGACCTAAGATCACTGAACCAATATCTACTAATCAAGTCCTTTCGGATGGAGTCTGTATGCTCAGTAGTAGCTTCACTCTAGATGGGAGACTTTCTAGCCTCCATTGATATAAAGGATGCGTATCTACACGTACCTATCTTTCAACCTCATCCGAGGTTCCTGTGGTTTGCAGTTGAGGAACATCCACTTTCATTTTGTGGCTCTACTCTTCGGGCTTGCTACAGCCCCCCCCCCGGGTGTTCACCAATGTCGTAGCACCAGTAGTGTCTTTTTAAGGGCCCAAGGGATTCTGGTGCTTGAGTATCTGGACGACCTCCTGCTCAGAGATCACTCACTACAAGCTCTAGAACAGAGCATAGCATGTACAGTGCGGTATTTGGAAAGCTTAGGCTGGATCATAAATACCGAAAAGTCAAACTTGAGACCAGCTCAAAGTCTAAAGTATCTAGGTCTGATCCTAGATACAGTCCAGGCAAGAGTATTCTTGCCACCCGCAAGGATCTGTGCCCTGAAGACTCGGGTGCGTCAGTTAAGACATGAGACAACCCTCCATTCGACTCTGTATGAGTCTTCTAGGGAGGATTGTATCCTCATTCGAGGTGGTGTCCTATGCCCAGTTCCACTCCAGGCCGCTACAACAAAACATCTTGTTGGCTTGGAAAAGGAGAGGAAAAGCCCTGGATTATCCAATGTTAAGACTACGCTGGTGGTTACAGGATCAGAACCTGCAAAAGGGAAGATCCTTCCCCCCGGTAACTTGGAGAGTACGGACTACAGATGCCAGTCTCTCAGGCTGGGGAGCAACCCGAGAGGGGCTCACCGCTCAAGGGAAATGGTCAAGGACAGAAAAGATCCTGCCCCTCAACATCATCATGGAATTACGGGCAGTACGTCTGGCCCTACGGTCCAGAACGATGGAGCTTCAGGACTACCGTATCAGGGTTCAGTCCGACAATGCCACTGCAGTGGCCTATATAAACCACCAAGGCGGTACCAGGAGTCGTTCAGCTCTGAAGGAGGTGAACTACATACTAGCCTGGGACATGTGCCAATTATATCGGCAGTCCATATCCTGGGAATGGAGAACCGGAAGGCAGATTATCTCAGCCGCCAGCAGATCTGCCTGGGGGAATGGTCCCTACACTCAGAGGTGTTCCAGGAAAATTGACAACGTTGGGGATGGCCAGAAGTTAACCTACTGGGATCCAGGTTCAAAAACAAGCTACAGCAGTTTGTGTCCCGAACAAAGGATCCTCTGGCAATCGGAGCAGATGCTCTGATAATTCCATGGAGCCAATACTCCCTGGTTTATGCTTTCCCTCCGATCCCTCTCCTTCCACATTTTTTGCGCAGGATTCAGAAAGGGGGCGTTTCAGTCATTTTGGTGGCACCATCCTGGCCCAGAAGGCCTTAGTTCCCGGAGATTGGGACACTAACAATGGACGGGCCATGGATGCTTCCACAGAGAACCGATCTACTGTCTCAAGGTCCTATATTCCACCCCAATTTACAGTCTCTAAATTTGACTGCATAGCTATTGAAGCCAGGGTGTTAAAGGACCGCGGCATCTCGGGACCAGTAGTGTCTACCCTAGTAAATGCTAGAAAAGCTGTCACTAGGAAGATCTAGCATAAGGTCTGGAAGACTTGTATTGCTTAGTGTGAAGCCAAAAAATGTTATCCTCTGAAATACCTGATTGGGAGAATTCTCTTTTCTACAGTCAGCTGTAGAAATCAAATTTTGGCTTTGCGTACAATCGGAGGTCAAGTTTTGGCCCCATCAGTATTCTTCCAAAGGCCTCCCATTCACTGATCCAAACCTTTATGCAAGGGGCAACTCGCTTGCTTCCCCGACATTAGGTCACCTATGTGTCCTTGGGACTTGAACTTGGTGTTGTCTGTGTTACAGAAACAGCCATTTGAACCCATTAAGGAAATTCCATTAAGCCTTGTACACACGATCGGTTTGACTGATGAAAACCGTCCGATGGATGGTTTTCATCAGACCAACCGATCGTGTATGGTACCCATCGGTCTTTTTTCCATTGGTTTTAAAAAATAGAACTTTTCCGATAGATAAAAACCGATGGTAATTTCCGATCGTCCATCGGTTAAAAAACCCACGCATGCTCAGACTGAATTAGGAGACGGGAGTGCTCGTTCTGGTAAAACTAGCGTTCCTAATGGAGAGAGCACATTCATCATTCTGCAAGTTATTGCTTCGTTTAATGCAGCGCATGTTTTGTTGCTTTAGAACGGTGTTTAAAATGTCATTTTTGCTGCAGATCTTTATCACGAGTTCTGACAAACGTATGGCTTTCTTCTTTCTTGTGATCTTAGGAATAATTAGTTTAATTCTTAGAGGCCGACCTCACAAATTACACTTTTTTGTTTTTTTTTTGTTTTTGTTTTTAAATTTGTTGTGCATTTTTTGGTGTGTCAATTTCTCAGAACAACATTTTTTTTTTTAACGTTTCCTCATGGAGGTTGGTGTCCCTTGTTATTAATTACACATTGTATTTATGAAATGTTATTGCTACTCCAAAAAAAAAACACATCAGGCATGTATGTTGGCTGAAATCAAATTTCCATTTATTTTGGAAAAAAAGCAAACAAAAAACGAAGGGCAACTATTCCGAAATTAGCAGAAAATATCAAGTCATTAGATCCCAAATGCAGACCTGACTATGATGAATAATAAAATCAACAACAGCATGAAATCAGGAGCAGCAGCCAAAGACATACATCATCCCAAACTGTGGTACTCCATCAACCTGCAACTTCTGGATGAACAGCTCGAGGCCAGAGAATCACCTCCTGCTCTTCCCTGTAGCCTTCCTTCCACGCCTCTCTGCAGCGTTCTCTCCACGGCCCCGTCCTCGCACCCTTGCAGGCTGGGCCACTGTGGGTGGTGATGTGGCAGGAGGAGGAGGAGGAGAATGAGGAGAGGGATTGGCCTGATGTGACAGATGGGTGGCCTCAGTCAGCTGCCCCCTCACCCCCATGTGTACGGCCATGTATATGAGGTGCTCACAAAGGGCCCGTTGTCCCGCCTCCAGTTGGAGCAACTTATCCGCCAGATAGCTGCTATACCCCTCCGTAGGGTTGAGGGGGGCCCTCATGATGGCAGCAGCCTCCCGAATCATCTTTAGTGACTCCTCCTTCACTTGTGTCATCCGCCGTTGTTTTGGCGGTCTGACGTGGAGGGGAGCCACTTGGGAGACGGTGCTGCCACTAGGCCTGGGGACCTGCTGAGTCCCACTTGGCCCTGCCTCCTGCCTGCCACACTCCTGAGCCTCTTCCTCCTGGCTTGCCTCATCCTGTTTATAAAGTAAAATTAAAAATTTTATAATTTGGGGAATCTATCACAAAATTTGGATATCCTGACTGGTGCATATTTTTTTTTGGGGGGGGGATGTTCTCATTTTGGGCTAATCCAACCATTTCATCACAATATTACTTAGTGGACAATAATCAGCAAAAATACTATACCTGGCTGAAAATGCAAAGATCTGGCTCTTCAAGTTCAGGTGGCTCCTCCTCCGCCTCTGCAGGGGTGGAGGGAAGGGTGGAAGGAACGCTGGAGGGAAGGGTGGAAGGAAGGGTTGAGGGAAGGCTGGAAATAGATTCCCCGGCCTCGATCTGGTCATCCAGAAATTGAAGATGTTTGTAGTACCACAGCTTGGGCTTTACTACATCGTTGGCTGCTGCTCCTGATCTCTTTGACTGGCGCACTTCCTTGTATTTTTTTTTATAGGAATTACTCAGGTTGTTGATTTTATTATTGATCATAGTGTAGTCTGCATCTGGGATCCATGGCTTCATATCCTCTGCTAATTTGGTAATAGTTGCCCGACGTACATCACTCTTGTGGTACGCTGGGTGTTTCAGTTCCCACAGGTTGCGCTGTTCCTTATATTTGTCTATAAAAATCAGCATCACCTCCGGCTCACGTAGTTTATGCATCTTTTTGGATCAGCAAGTAAAAAAAAAAAACGATCAGATTTGCTTCTCCTCAACTTCTCACAATATTGGCCTATACAATCATGAACCATTATAGGCCACTGCAGGCCCGAGTTCCCTTCTTACCTTAGTTGAGTTCGTTTGTTCACTTCCGGTCGTCCTTACTCCACGCATCCCTAATAACTTCTTTCCCCTTTTTATACCCTGCGCATGCGTGTAACTCCGCCCTCGTCGCCCGCCCATGACGGATTTTTTTCTGCATTTCCCCACCCCTTAACGATCGGCGCACAGTGTGAGACGGCGACATGTCGCAGACACAGGTGGCTTCTTTTGTAGAAATTACCGACGAGGAAAGCCCGGAGGCGGAAACGTCCCGATCCAGTAAAAAAAGATACAAGGCGACTAATATGTCTTTTACTGAGATGGCGGAGATGGTGGACATTCTGCGGAGGAAGGATTACGACGGCAAGCATGGCCCATACGACACCCCTAATCTCCGGAAGTCACAAATTATGGACAAAGTGGCGAAGACTCTCTCTAAAAAATATGGGGTCAGGAGATCCAAGGAACAACTCCGTAAAAGGTGGTCAGACCTAAAGCTGAGGGAGCCGGAGCAGTATAGGAAGCTTCTAAAAAGCATAGAAAAAAGTAAGTTTTTTTTTTTTTTTTTTACTGTGTTCTTTCACATTGTAATATGTATTCTTCCATGTTTAGCAACATGTGCTTGGCTTGACTGGTTTCACATTTTAAAATGTCAACTTTTATGTTAAGTGGAGAGTCCACTTATTTGGTAAATGTGTGGTACAAAAAAATGGCTGCTCTTCCCCCAAACATGTTTGGCACATATCCACGTAAACTACATGTGGGCATGCCTCATTTTACTTAACCACTTCCCGCCCAGTCAATAGCATATTGACGTCCGGGAAGTGGTTGTGTTATCCACACTGGACGTCATATGACGTCCTGCAGGATAACAGCTGCCGCGCGCCCAGGGGGGCGCGCATCGCGGCGATCGGTGGAGCGGTGTGTCAGTCTGACACACCGCTACACTGATCTCGGTAAAGAGCCTCCGGCGGAGGCTTTTTACCACGTGATCAGCCGTGTCCAATCACGGCTGATCAGGATGTAAACGGGAAGAGCCATTGATTGGCTCTTCCTCACTCGCGTCTGACAGACGCGAGTAGAGGAGAGCCAATCGGCGGCTCTCCTGACAGGGGGGGTTCGCGCTGATTATCAGTGCAGCCCCCCCTCGGATACCCACACTGGACCACCAGGGAAGCCCCCCAGGACCACCAGGGAAGCCCCAAGCATGTGGATGGCCCCCATGGCCATCCATATGTAGTAAAACAAAAAAAAAAAATAACAAAAATATGCCAATCAGTGCCCACAAATGGGCACTGACTGGCACTACCACAATGTGTGGTGGCTGGCATTGCTGGGCATCAGTGTCCATCAGTGCCACCTACTAGTGTCCATCCGTGCCCACCTACTAGTGTCCATCCGTGCCCACCTATCAGTGCCCATCCGTGCCCACCTATCAGTGCCCATCCGTGCCCACCTATCAGTGCCGCCTAGGAGTGCCCATCAGTGCCGCCTAGGAGTGCCCATCAGTGCCGCCTAGGAGTGCCCATCAGTGCCGCCTATGAGTGCCCATCAGTGCCGCCTATCAGTGCCGCATATCAGTGCCACATATCAGTGCCACCTCATTGGTGCCACCTCATCGGTGCCCATCAGTGCCGCCTTATCAGTGCCCGTCATCGAAGTAGAAAAGGTACTTATTTACAAAAAAAATTAACAGAAACCAAGAAAAACGTATTTTTTTTTTTTTTTTTTTTTTTTTTTTTTTTTTAAATTTCGCTTTTTTTTTTTTTTTTTTTTTTTTTTTTTTATTTGTTGCGCAAAAAATAAAAATCGCAGAGGCGATCAAATACCACCAAAAGAAAGCTCTAGTTGTGGGAACAAAATGATAAAAAATTTGTTTGGGTACAGTGTAGCATGACCGCGCAATTGTCATTCAAATTGTGACAGCGCTGAAAGCTCAAAATTGGCTTGGGCAGGAAGCTGTATAAGTGCATGGTATTGAAGTGGTTAAACAATGTTTATCTAAACATTGTTGGCTAGATGATGTGTTGTAAGTAAAACTAGAATGTGAATGAAAGGCTAAACTGTATTCTGGGTAAAGGAGATGACACTCCAGCAGTTGTGTACTAATTTTTTTTTTCAGGATCAAGATACTATAGTGTGGGCCACATGACCAAATCTAAAAAAGGTGTCACACACAGGTGGTCCAGTGGATACCTTGGTGGTTATCCAAGTGTATTTGTGAGTGTCCTCAAAAATGACATGTTGCTTTGTAGAGTTTGCAAGATCCCATATGTTCATCTTGAAACTCGGGGCCAAATATCAATTGTACCCCACTTCAAAACAATGTGAATCCATTTTCAGGCCTAAAAACTCTGTGTGCTAAAGGATACATTATTTTTGACATTCCCATAGGGGAGAGAAGACTGGGAGGACACCATGCTCAGGAGACGAGGAACCAAACACCACAGAAACTCCCCGAAGATCACAAAGCAGACCAAGATCAGCATGTTCAGGAAGCGGAGGTGGAGGAAGGAGAGGTGGAGCTTATCAGCACAACAGGTCAGTGTCTGTCACCACAACTTCAAGGTAAATACAGATGTAGACCTGCATAGTTCAAATATTATTATTTTTTTATTTTTTTTAGGGACTGAACGTGGGGGTGTGTCAGGAAGTCAAAATCCTCCATTCTCGAGTGCCAGCGCCAAAATAATCATTCAGGAAATCATGGAATGCAGTAGCGAAATGGACAATATGAGAAAGAGAATGAATGTGATTGAGCAAAAATATAAAAACATTATAGATATTTTGGGGAGAATAGTGTGAACCCCCCCCCCCCCCCCCTGTTTTTGTGTTTTGTTATGCGTCAGAAATTTGCAATGGGATTTCCACCAGCCCAAATGTGAAGATGCACACAGTGACTCAACATGTGCTATCTGCCGTCACAGGATATCTATGTCCCTGTTTTGGGGGTGCAACCTCTTCCTCCCTACTCAAGTAGGTGAGAGGAAGGGTTTTCACCCCCAAAGCACATCCATTGATCCCCCATGATGGTAGATGGCACATGTTTACCTTAGCCATGGGATCATGTTGAAGATACCCATTTGAGCCCCAAAAAGAAAGTGTGTTTCTTCACATTTGGGATGGATCAGGGGTAACCTCACCCCATCTCATGTTTGTATTTTTCACTGTGTTATTTTGTTACTTTTGGCTTTTGACCCATGCAGGTTTCTGCAAAAAAAGCCGCCCAAACAAAAAAAAGGCTTGATTATCGAAAACCACCCAAAAATGTGGTGCAATCAATAAAAACATTCGGGAAGTCTAAAAAAAGGTGTGGCTTGTTCTTTCTATGCTCAATAGCAGTTCTGAAGATGCAAAATCAAGGTTTTTACCTGTGAGATTTGAGGCTATTTACTAAGGACAAATGCACTTGGCACTACTAGAACCTGGGAGACACATAAACCCAAAATACAAGAATGACAACACAAGTTTGTAGTAAATATAATTTTTTTATTTTAAAAAGGTTATAAAATGTCAGCCCCCCACCCGTGAAGTACTCTACGTATTTCTGACGTACTTCACGGGCACTTTGGGGGGCCAAGCCAGTACGGGCAGTGTTGAGGCCGGTCAGAATTGTCATTTCGGATGGACCGGCCTCAGGCCCAACTGATGACACATAAGTAGCTGAGAATTTTCTTAAAAAGTTGTGCAATATGCAGCAGCAGTACACAATGTGGTTCAGTTTATATTCCGCCAAATGTATAGCTGTCTGAAAGAGGCGGAACCGGCTGGCCATTATCCCGAAGGCATTCTCCACAACTCTCCGGGCTCTGGCCAGCCGGTAATTAAAAACCCTCCTCTCCGGGGTGAGGGTGCGTTGGGGAAACAGCCGCATGAGGTGTGGTCCAAGTCCAAAAGCTTCATCCGCGATGAAAACGAACGGTAGTTCTTCCACGTTCTCTGCATCTGGAGGCAGTGCAAGACCCCCAGCCTGCAGACGGTGAGCGAACTCCGTCTCAGCGAATACTCCGCCATCGGACATCCGGCCGTTCTTCCCCACGTCCACATACAGGAACTCGTACCGTGCCGACACCACGGCCATTAACACAATACTATTAAAACCTTTATAGTTAAAATAGTATGACCCCGAACGGGGTGGCGGCACTATGTGGACGTGCTTCCCATCAATTGCCTCTCCGCAGTTGGGGAAATCCCACCGCTGGGCAAATTGGGAGGCCACAGTCAGCCATTCCTGTGTTGTGCTAGGGAACTGTGGAGTCAAACAAAAAGAAGACATTAGTACGGTTTATGTTTACAGTGCAAGCAGATTACACACAAAAACATTGTTGACCAACATCATTCTAACATTATTAATTAAGGGAGTATTTCCTACCAATAAACAAAAGGCCCACTTAGCAGATGCCTCACCCCCGCGGAGTGGACATTCTAAAATAATCTAAGGGGGGGGGGGGGCTTGAGGTGATTGTGGGGATCCAAAAAAAGGCTCTACTACTCTGCTGAGCTTGATTGAGAACTAAAACTATTTTTACATCTTTAGGGGGGGGAGGGAGGGTTTTCAAACTACGAGGGCACTGACCCCAAAAATTTGAAAAGGAAAATAAAAGGCTAGCTGGGTTTGGGCCCAGGATAGCATGCTGGAGAGGTTAGTGAAGGGAAATAGGCATGTAGGGCCCAAAAAGGCCTTTACAGGTAAAAACATGCATGTGGGAAAATGGGGACATTACCAGGATATTACAAACAGGCAAATTTGGGTTAGGAGGAAAAAAAAATAGAACATTTTAAAACAATAAAAACATATAATGTAATGTTAAAGGAGCAAAATTACCTTCATATAGTCCGTCTGCAGGACCTGAATAATGTCCGAACATGTCTCAGGGATAATGATTCCGAGAGCCTGGGGGGGAGATGCCTGTTGAGAACTTGAGGTCCTGCAAGCTTCTCCCAGTCGCCAGGTATCTCAGCGTGGCAATAAGCCTCTGCTCGGCAGTGATGGCCTGGCGCATCAGTGTCCTGCCTCGTGATATAAGGGGACAGCAAATCCAACAGACGGTGAAAAACGGGGTCCGTCATCCTGAGATAATTCCTGAAATCATCAGGATTATTCTCATGGATTTCCCGCAGCAGAGGCATATGAGAGAATTGGTCCCGCTGGAGCAACCAATTCTTAGTCCATGAACTCCTCCTCACCCTGTTCACAGACTGAACTCGGGTTACAGTGTTAACTGCAACACCAAGTCCAAAGGCAGCACGAGCTCGAACGCACTTCAAACATGGTTTTAAACCGGTCGCCGGGTCAGAACGCACTCGAACAGAACGCACCGTGGAACAGCAAGGCCTGAGAAGAACGACCTGAAAAACAGTAAACGAACGGCCAAGAAGGCACTGCAAGGCAGTAACGACCTGACTGCACGCACTGAATCACAAATACGAACCCACAAGCACAAACTGAACACCAGGAAACGATCTGCAAAGCACGGAGACTGAAAAGCGCGAATCGGCTCTCACCAAACTTTTACTAACACGCGGTAACACGAAATCAGCAAAAGCAGCCCAAGCGGTGGCGCCATTAGATTTGTTCGGCCCTTTTATAGCGCGTCGTACGTTTTGTACGTGCCGTCGTTTTCTTTCCATCGGTTTTTTGACTGATGGTGTGTGGCCAAGACTGATGAAAAACAGTTTCATCGGATTTCCGATGGTCAAATCCATCGGACGAAAATCCATAGGTTATCCGATCGTGTGTACAGGGCTTTAGACTTGCTGTCACGCAAGCTAGCCTTCCTGATGGCTATCACCTCGGCTAGGAGGGTGTCGCAATTGGCGGCCCTGTCATGCAGGGAACCGTATTTAATCCTTCACCACGACAGGGTCGTGTTATGACCTGTCCCATCCTTTTTGACAAAAGTGGTGTCGGCCTTTCATTTAAATCAGGACATTATTTTGCCTTCTTTTTTCTCTCAACCCCGTTCGGCAGAAGAGAGAAGACTGCAGTCAAGGCAGTCGACGTTTATTTGTCTAGAAATGCGGAGATCCGAGAATCATACTTGGGTATCTGTGGCTCAGATTTGTAAGGCTGCTACCTGGTCTTCAGTGAATACGTTCACAAAATTTATCAAGTGGATGTTCAAGCAGCCGTGGATTAGTCTTTCGGCCGCAGTGTTCTGCAGGCTGCCGTATAAAAAATGATGGCTATTGTTTGGCAGGGTGTCTCCCTCCCCTCAAGGCTATTGCTCTGGGACGTCCCAGCAGGTAATGAATATTAGCCTGACTCTGTGTCCCATGATGTATGAAAAATGTACCTTTTTTTTTTTTTTTTTCCGTCATTCTTACCTGTAAAATCCTTTTATTTAAGTACATCATGGAACACAGAGAACCCTCCCCTCTTTTTTAAGATTCAGTGCTTGCTACAAAACTGAAGTAACTTCCTGTATGGGAGGGGTTATATAGGGGATCACTTCCTGTCTAAAGACCTTGGTCTACCAGTACCCATTCACCTGATGGAGTATAACCCAGAAGGTAATGAGCCTGTCTGTGTCCCATGATGTACTTATAGAAAAGGATTTTACAGGTAAGTATGATGAAAAAATAATTTGTGTGTGTGTATATGTGTATGTATGTATGTATGTATGTATATATATAATATATATATATATATATATACTCTCGAGTATAAGCCGAGTTTTTCAGCACATTTTTTGTGTGCTGAAAATGCCCCCCTCGGCTTATACTCGAGTCTGTGTCCATCTGCATACCTGATCAGCCCGTGTCATGCTCAGACGGCGGCCGACCAGTGTTAAAAAAAAAAAGCCACGCGTCCTCGTCTGACGAGGACGAGAGGATGTCCGTGATAGGTGGAACACTGACTCACTGCTGGGAAACTGAGTGTTCCGCCTATCACGGACGAGGCGCGGCTTTTTTACACTGGAGGGCCGCTGTCTGTCTGCATGATACGGGCTGATCAGGCGTGCAAATGGGCACAGTGAGGCTGCAAATGGCCATTGTTGACCCTCTTTTCCACTTACAGTAGCTGCTGCGTTTCCTACCCTAGGCTTATACTCGAGTTAATGTTTTCCCATTTTTTTGTGGTAAAATTAGGTGCCTCGGCTTATGCTTGAATATATACGGTGTATGTATGTGTATCTCTATCATATATCTCTAATATCTAATCTCTATCCTCGTTTTTTTGCTTATTGCGCAAAAAAAAAAACTGCAGAGATGATCAAATACCACCAAAAGAAAGCTCTAGTAGGGGGGGGAAAAAGTACATACGTTTTGTTTAGGTACAGTGTTGCATGACAACGTAACGCAGTGCCGTATCGCAAAAAAATGGCCTGGTCATGAAGTGAGGTAAATCTTCCAGAGGTTAAAGTGGTTGTAAACCCACTTTTTCAACTTGCACCTACAGGTAAGCCTAGATTAAGGCTTACCTGTAGGTGCAAGAAATATCTCCAAAACCTACACGGTTTCGGAGATATTTAGTAAAAATGACATTGCTCCGTGTCTACGGCGCATGCGCGCCGTAGAGAACGGCGCATTCATGGGGTTAATCCCATTCACAAAATCGGCTACTTCCCAGCAATAGCTGGGCGTAGCCGATTGTGACGGCTCTTGCGCGCATGCGCAGAGTGACGTCACCGCCGCTCCGGCCAATCACAGCGCCGGAGCGGCGCTGTGATTGGCTGCAGCGGCGATACCCGGAAGTAACCTTCCGGCTATCGCCGCAGCGATGGATGCGGCTAGATGGAGGGACGCGGACGGCTTCGGGGGCCCCGATCTAAGGTAAGTGGTACATAATGAGCTAATATGCTAGTCATACTAGCTCATTATGCCTTTCTCTTACAGGTGGGGGGGGGAAAAAAAAAACTAAATGTGGGTTTACAACCACTTTAAGTGGTTAATGGTAGCCCCCCTCAAATACTCACATGAGTCTGGGCTTTGTTCAACTCCTGTACACGTCTGCAGCAGCTCTTCTCCCTGCTCTAAAAAGGCTTGGCTGAGCGCAGCAGGAGCCATTGTCTCCTACTGTGGTCAGTCAAAAGCTGTGAGTGGGGGGTGTGGCCAAACTGGCTGTGTCTGAGTAGATGCAAATTGCCTGTCTTTGGAATAAAGCACGTTCAGGTGCCCCCATAGGGAGTGGCTTACTATGGGGGCACTCAGCGGAGAGGAGGAGCCAGGCGCATCAGTGGGTGACCCGAGAAGAAGAGAATTGGGGATGTTCTTTGCAAAAGCATTAGGCAGTATGACATGTTTTTTTCGTTTAAAAAATGTAAAGCTTTACAATTTAACCACTTAAGGACCGCTGCACGCCGATGTACGTCGGCAGAATGGGACGGCTGGGCACAAGGGCGTACAGGTACGTTCCCTTTAAGATCCCAGCCGTGGGTCGTGAGCGCGCCGCCGGCGGCGCACTCGCGACCCGGTCCTATTCTCCGTGACTGTCCCCGCGGGAACAGCAGACCCGATCGCCGGCGGTGTCCTGCGATCGGGTCACAGAGGAAGAACGGGGAGAGTTAAGTGTAAACAAACCTCTCCCCGTGCTTCCTAGTGAGCCTGTCACTGATCGTCTGTTTCCTGTCATAGGGAACGACGATCAGTGATGTCACGCCCCCCCACAGTAAGAAACACACATCAGGGCACACTTACCCCCTATAGCGCCCCCTCCTGGTTAACCCCTTCACTGCCAGTGTCATTTTTACAGTAATCCGTGCATTTTTATAGCACTGTACGCTGTAAAAATTACAATAGTCCCAAAATGGTGTCAAGTGTCCGCTGGTCTGCCATAATGTCGCAGTCATGATAAAAATCGATGATCGCCGCCATTACTAGAAAAAAAAAATTATTAATAAAAATGCAATAAAACTATCCCCTATTTGG
Source organism: Rana muscosa (assembly GCA_029206835.1). Lineage (NCBI taxonomy): Eukaryota > Metazoa > Chordata > Amphibia > Anura > Ranidae > Rana > Rana muscosa. The sequence continues at coordinate 978,813,315 of CM055118.1, read as the reverse complement.
TAGACGCTATAAATTTTGCGCAGACCAATCAAATGCTGCTTGCGATCTTCTTATTCTTCTCTTTTTTTTTTTTTTTAACAAAAATATGTAGAATTAATACGTATCAGCCTAAACTGAGGAAAAAATACGTTTTTTTTTTTTAATATATTTTTGGGGGATATTTATTATAGCAAAAAATATTGCATTTTTTTTCAAAATTGTCGCTCTATTTTTGTTTTATAGCGCAAAAAAGAAAAATCGCAGAGGTGATGAAATGCTACCAAAAGAAAGCTCTATTTGTGGGGAAAAAAAGATGCCAATTTTGTTTTTGAGCCACGTTGCACGACCGCGTAATTGGCAGTTAAAGCGTCGCAGTGCCGAATCGCAAAAAGTGGCCAGGTCTTTAACCACTTCTCTACTGGGCACTTAAACCCCCTTCCTGCCCAAGCCATTTTTCAGCTTTCAGCGCTGTCACAATTTGAATGACAATTGCGCGGTCGTGCAACGCTGTACCCAAACAAAATTTGCGTCCTTTTTTCCACACAAATAGAGCTTTCCTTTGGTGGTACTTGATCACCTCTGTGGTTTTTTTATTTTTTGCGCTATAAACAAAAGAGCGACAAGTTTGAAAAAAAAAACTTTTTTACTTTTTGCTAGAATAAATATAATTTTTTTTTTTTTTTTAAATTTTCCTCAGTTTAGGCCGATACGTATTCTTCTACATATTTTTGGTAAAAAAAATCGCAATAAGCGTATATTGAGTGGTTTGCGCAAAAGTTATAGCATCTACAAAATAGGGGATAGATTTATAGCATTTTTATTATATATTTTTTTTTTTTTTACTAGTAATAGTGGCGATCAGCAACTTTATTCATGACTGCGATATTGCGGCGAACACATCGGACACTTTTGACACATTTTTGGGACCATTCACATTTATACAGCGACTGGCAGGGAAGGGAAGGGGTTAACACTAGGGGGTGAGGAAGGGGTTAAATGTGTTCCCTATTAGTGTACAAGGGACACACCATCGGTCTCCTCTCCATGACAGGACCTTCTCGGTTACTGGGCAATCGCGAGTGCCCGGCAGCCATCGCGGCCGCCGGGCACGCACATCTGGTGCCCAGTGACGCGGCGCGCGCGCGCCCCTTAGTGGATTTTAAAGGCGCGACGTCATATGACGTCCGCCCAGAATAACAGTGTCTTCCTGCCGCCGTCAATTGACGGTGGCCGGTTGACAACTGGTTAAACTGCATAATGGTCCGGGTCTTAAAGAGGAAGTAAAGGTTTTTTTTTTGTTTTTTTGTTTTTTTGAAAAACCCTGCAAAAGAAAGGCATAATGAGCTAGTATGCATACTAGCTCATTATGAGTGACTTACCTGATCTCGGTCACCTCCGTCGCCATCTTGCCTCGATGTCCCATCGCGGATGTCAGTGTATCGCCGCTCCGGCGCTGTGATTGGCCGGAGCAGCGATGACGTCACACGAATGCGTGCTCGGGCCGGCAAGAGCCCATTCAGAAAACCGGCAATGAAGCCGGCCCGCTAGTGCGCATGCGTGTGATGTAAATATCTCCTTAACCATGTAGGTTAAGGAGATATTTTTTGCACCTACAGTTAAGCCTTAGTCTAGGCTTACCTGTAGGTGCAAGTTGTCGAAGTGGGTTTACAACCACTTTAAGTGGTTAAGTACTCTTAGGGGACTGGTTTCTGCCTTATCCATTTTCGTTTCATTTTACCTGGTAAAAACATGTATTCAAGGAGTTTCTCTGATTGGACTTCCAGTACAGGACCCTGTGCTTCCTTGGGATCCTAATTTGGGTTTCTCTGTCCTGCAGAAACCACCCTTGGACCAATTCAGAGACTTTTTTGGATAATCTTTCCTACAAACTGGTCCCCTTAGTAGCGATCACGTCTGTTTTACACGTATCTCTTTCTGCCAAAGGTAGTATCTAACTTCCACCTTGAAGTCCTAGTGCTTTGACAACATCCTGACAATGAAGAGCAATCGGAGTCCATCTAAAAGCCACAGCTTCTCTAAGATTGATGGATTTCTATTTGTCTTGTTGTTAGGACCTCGCCAAGGTCATCTTGCCTCAAAATCCACTGTTGCAAGGTACATAAGACAACTCCTGTCATGAGCTTACAGGTTAAACAATAAGACCCCTCCAGCACTTTTATGTGCTCACTCCTTCTCAGTTCATGCCTTCTCCAAGTCCTACCAGGTGAAATTTCAAGCTTCTGGGAATGCAGCTTTCAGGTGCAAAGTTCCTGCAGCAGCACCCAAAGTTGGATCCTTTGACTTTGTGATTTGTTGGGCCTGTTGGCACAGTTCTGTTTGCCTTGTTGCCCACTCTTTTTGTTCATTGCTTGGGGATGTTCCAGGATCCAGGTGAATAGCCAAACTGTGTCCAGCACAATACAATTAAAATTAAAAATAATTTTGATTTACCTTCCATTTCATATTGTGGACTAAAGTACAGGACACCCTCCCCTCTGTTTTTAAATTAATCTGCATTGTTTTCTAAAAACTAAGCTCTCATGGTGTAGGGTAGGGTTTATAGAGGTACAAACAAGGGTGTGTGTCCTGCAAAGCTTTTCCAGTGTCTAGTCACCTGAAGGTACCAGCCTATAACCCAGGGTCTATTTGGATGATGGTACTTTTTTATGGTCTATTACATTATTGTATATGAGGCTATACTCCTAACGTTTAAATACCCAGGGTCTATGAATATCCAGCCTGTGTATTATATAGTATTCCTAGATATGTAATTTACAGGTAAGTCAGAATTCCTCTTTTTGCTCTGTTCCTTGTTGAAATAGAGTTTTATACTTCTGGATAATTTATAGAATAAAATGTATTCTCAGTAACTTTTTTTTAGATTGTGAGCAAAATAGACAGGGACTTTCTATGTATGAATTTAAATGTGCATAATATTAATATTCTACATTTTCTGTTTTGTAGGTGACCATCATGAATTATGAAAATCCACCACCATATTCAGGTGCAAACCCTACAGCTCCTTACCCTCCATATGGACAACCGCAAGGTGGCCCAGGTCCCACTCCGTATCCTGGTTACCCTCCAGGCCCTGTAGGCTATCAGCCAGGGCAACCAGGCTATCAGCCAGGGCAACCAGGCTATCAGCCAGGGCAACCAGGCTATCAAGGCTATCCACAGTATGGCTGGCAGGGTGGCCAACCCCCTGCTCCAGTTTACATGGATGCTCCTAAAAATACAGGTATGTATAAAATGTAGGAGCTGTATGTTGGCTGAACGTATAATTGCAATCATTCAATCTCAATTTCAGCTAATTAGTAGATAATTCACTATTTTCAATTGACCACTGAACAGTCAAGCTGAGGAACGCTTTTATGAATGTGATGGAAACTGCTTGATGGAGCTCCTGTTTTCAACAAAATTTTATTTGCATTTATACTATTCGGTAACTTTCAGCCTGTAAAATAGATTAAATTAGTTAATGGTATGTGGCTTTAAAATTGCTATATGTATGGTTGCTATTCCAACTATAACCTTTGCATGTTCAGGAACAGTATTGCTGTATGTATAGTATGCATGTTTAAACCGGTTGTAAACCTGCATATTTTTTTTTTTTAAACCTTTAAGGCAAAAGGCATAATGAGCTAGTATGCACCGCATAATAAAATACTTAACTTAGAACGAGGCGTCGGCAGGTGGTCCACGCCGAGGGAGCTGACATTTTTCCTCGGCGTGTCTTCCGGGTATCGTGGCTCCGGCGCTGTGAGTGGCCGGAGCCGCGATGTCGTCACCCCCGTGCATGCGCACGGGAGACTTTTTTTCGGCAAGTTCCGGCAGCGTCTGCCGGACCTTCAGAGCGCATGTGCCGCTGATGTCAGCGGCTGCATGCAAAGGGAATATCTCCATAACCATACAGGTTTAGGAGATATTCTTCTTACCTACAGGTAAGCCTTATTATAGGCTTACCTGTAGGAAAAAGTTTAAAAAAAAGGGTATACAACCACTTTAAAGTGGAGCTCCACCCTAATTTTTAACTGCTGCTACTCGGATTCTTCCCCCCCCTCCGGTGTCACAATTGACACCTTTCAGGGGGGAGAGGGGTGAAGATACCTGTCTAAGACAGGTATTTTCACCCACATCCGGGAGTCCTCTCTCCGGGAATCTGCGGGAGTGACGTCACTTCCCGCAGACTTCCCGTAGTATTCTGGGAGACACTCGGCTCCCAGAACACAGGAGCACCAATCAGAACGGCGCAGCGCGACTCGCGCATGCGCCGTAGGGAACCGGGCATGAAGCCGCAGGGCTTCACTTCCTGGTTCCCTCAGCGAGGATGGCGGAGGGAGCAGCAGAGCGATGAGCGGTCGCTCGTCCTCTGCTGCGGACGTCGCTGGACTCCAGGACAGGTAAGTGTCCAAATATTAAAAGCCAGCAACTGCTGTAGCTGTAGCTGCTGGCTTTTAATATTTTTTTTTCCGGCGGAGCTCCGCTTTAAGGCTAAAGCCTCATACACGCGATCGGATTTCTCTTGTTCATGGACGGACACAGCCTTAACAAAGTGAGTATTAGCCTTCCTTTAGGAGTGACTAGGCAGGAAGTGTTAACAACTTCAAAGCTGAACAGCCCCGCCCAGGGGGGCAGTCCTACTCACTATATCCCCTCAGCCTGCACCAAGTAGATCAGTTTTTTTTTCTGCCTAGCTAGGGAGAAGACATGGCTCCCTTCGGGCCCATAGGCCTGAAAGGTTTTTTGATTCCAGATTGAAATTTTATTTTTATTTTTGTTCCTGTGGTCTTCGATCAACTGCTGACTGGGTGACAGGCTGGATCCTGGATCCTTGTAGTCTCCCCAGTTTCGGCCATCGAGCGTGTGCCGACCGTAGCTATGCGCTGGGTCATCCACGACATGCCCGTCGCTCTACGGGTGGCCGGTGAGCTTATACGCTCCAGGGCTTGCATCGGACCGGTCTATACGGCCGGGTCACAGTAGCCTGGCCGACAGTCATCTGCGTACCCATGCAGAAGATGATCTGTCTGGGATGCTTCCAGCATAATCCTACAGGAAGGGTAAGTATTAATCCCCTGCTTCGGCAGGAAGACAGAGCTGGGCATTCCTGGAGAGGAGTAGGGGGTTCTATCTTCCCTCCTCTCTAGGCTCTCTTAGCTAGCTGCTGGGGTGGGGGTTCACCTGGGGAGGACTTCACCTGTGGGGAACTGTTCTGCTTCGCGTTATTGAACTGTTGTATAACACTAGTCAGACAGCTTAACAATAATTCAGAAGTCAAGAAACGGGAGACATCAAATCTGTATGTATTCTTTTTCCGAATAACTTTGTAAAACTACAACATAAGCATAAACAAACATATGTGTCAGTACATTAAAACATTATACAGCAGCCTCACTCTACCAGTGAAAGTACTCAGACAATTCCACCATTAGTCCAAGAATAGACAGGAGCTCTTCTACATGCAGTCTGCTTGGATCAGAGAGCAGACATGAAATTAAGGAAATACAATTCCAGGTTAAAGGTTACTGCCTTAACTGTGAAGGAATTCCTTTTCCTGTGACAAAATAATAACTAACTCTGGCCACTAGATGGCAACAATGTCAAACCAACATTGCAGTATAATCTGTAACAGCACATATTACTATGACTATATGGGCAGAACACTCCCTGCCTGGCATAATTTATTATGTCATTACATAAATACCACTGCTATGCAGAAAAACATATAAACAAGAAAATGGAATCCTAGCTAGTCCAAGATCAAAACTATAATGTCAGTTACAGGTCTGAGATAAATTCTGGTGGTCTCATTTTTCACAATCTTGACCTCCACCTTTCTGACCTTGCCATCTCTGCTTGGTAGAGCATTGACAATAAGTCCTACGGGCCACTCATTTCTGCTCTCTTGGTTGTCCTTTAACAGAACAACATCACCCACTTTTACATTTGGGCGATCCTCAGTCCATTTCCTGCGGCGTTGCAAATTTGACAGATACTCCCTCTTCCATCTTTTCCAAAAGGTGTCTGCCAAGCATTGTACTTGCTTCCATTGTTTTGCATGAACTTGTGTTGTACTTATGGTTCCAGATGGGGCAGACAAAGAGTTCACCTTTTGAGTCAACAACATTGCTGGGGTAAGGACCATAGGAGTATCTGGGTCTGAAGATACAGGAACTATAGGCCTGGCATTCATAATAGCTGAAACCTCTGCCATAAAGGTGCTTAAAGTCTCATGGGTCAAGTGAGCAGGTTTGGTTTGTAGCAACATCGCATCCAAGATTCGTCTAGCAATACCTATAAATCTCTCCCAGACACCACCCATATGTGAGGAGTGTGGAGGATTAAAGACCCATGTACATCCTCTGTCTTGGAGAAAGTCTTGCAATTGTGATTCACTGTCACAAATGTTAAGTTCTTTGCAGGCTCCCACAAAGTTTGTTCCTCTGTCAGAACGGAGCAGTTTTGCTGGGCCACGAATTGAGAAGAATCTCCTCAAAGCGTTAATAAAGCTTGATGTTGACATGGCTTCAAGTAGCTCTATGTGTACAGCTCGGGTAGACAAACAAGTAAAAAGGACTGCCCATCGTTTACTGTCTGCACTGCCTCCTCTAGTGCGACGGGTTAAAACAGACCATGGACCAAACACATCTAAGCCCACATTGGTGAAAGGTGGTTGAGCAATTACGCTGTCCTCTGGTAGCTCTGCCATCCTTTGATTTTGTAATCTTCCCCGCAGCTTGCGACAGATGACACATTTGTGTATAGCAGCTGATACCAAGCGTTTGCCACCAAGAATCCAGAAACCTGCGGATCTAATTGCACCTTCTGTGATGTGTCGCCCTTGGTGAACTACTTGTTCGTGATAGTACCTAACAAGCAGTGCTGCAATGTGGTGATCATAAGGTATGATGACAGGCTGTTTCTCTTCCTCTGAAATTTCAGCAAGAGACAAACGTCCACCTACTCTCAACAACCCATTCTTTTCTAGAAAAGGACTAAGCTTCCTAAGACGGCTTTGTTTTGGGAAAGTCTTTTGTTTTTTGATGCTGTCAATTTCCTTCTGGAAATGTTAGTTTTGAACAGAAGAAATTATAACAGACTTTGCCTGAGCCAGCTCTACTAGATTGACCTGTTCATGGAAACTTTCCCACCTTCTGACTTGATCGCTGTTGGTTTCTATCCGGAAAGTTTTAGCGACATGGATGAGTCTGGCTAGGGTCTTAACTAGTATCTTCCAGCAAGAAAACCTATCAAAGCAATGCGGGTGAAGTGTGGCTTCAGAAGCTTTGGTGCTGAAACTCGTAATTTCCGATCTGATTTTGGGGTCAGCTTCGGGCTCTATGAGTGGATAAGCATTAGCAGTGTCTATTTGCTCACAGTGTGGTTGGCACAGGAAGGATGGGCCTGAGAACCATATAGAGTTCTGAAGGCATGCTGCTTGAGTAGGTCTAGTGGCATAATCTGCAGGGTTTTGCTCTGTAGATACATAGAACCACTGGTCTGGGTGTGAAGATTGCCTGATTCTATTCACCCTATTACATACAGATGGAACCTCCTAGTGGTGCTGCAAATGTATCCTAGGACAGTCTTGCTATCAGTGAAGAATTTTACAGCATCAAAGTCGGTGTCTAGTTCATCTGTGATTAGCTCAGACATTTCAACTGCTAGCACAGCAGCACACAACTCTAAACGAGGAATAGTGTGGACTGGTTTGGGGCTTAATTTGGACTTTCCCATGACGAATCCAACATGACACACATTTTCTGCATCAATTAATTTCAAGTAGGCTACTGCACCTATAGCTGTGGTAGATGCGTCTGAGAAGATGCACAGTTCTTTCCTGCAAGCTGATGATAAAGACTTTGGCACATAGCATCGGTCTATCTTTAGGTGCTCTAATGCTTGCAAGGATTCTGTCCATTGAACCCACTCACTTAGTCTCTCTTGTGGAAGCAATGCATCCTATTCACTTTTTCCAGATGACAGTTCTCGAACTAAGACCTTGCCTCTTATTGTTACAGGTGATACAAATCCTAGGGGATCATAAAGGCTATTTTACGGTGGATAGAATGCCTCTACGTGTAAAAGGCTTTTCTCCTGAGGAAACTCTGAAAACGAAACTATCCGTTTCTAGATCCCAACTTAGGCCTAGGCTTTTCTGCAGGGGAAGGGTGTCTGTACTCAAGCAAAGATCTTTAAGGTCTTTAGCCCTGTCTGCTACAGGGAAGGCTTCCATTACTTTTTGGCTGTTGGAAGCGATTTTATGAAGACGCAGGTTGGATTCTGCCAGCATTTGCTTTACTAAGGATAGAAATTGCCTCTTCAGGTGTGCTAGTAGAAGCGAGTCCATCATCTACATAAAAATGTCTCAATACAAAATGTTTGGCCTCTTGTCCATAGCACTCTGCATTTTTCGGAGCAGCCTTTTGCATGCAGTATATAGCGACAGCAGGAGAAGGGCTATTACCAAATACGTGTACTTTCATTCTGTACTCGACAATTTCTTTGTCTATGTCATGGTCTTTGTACCAGAGAAAACGTAGAAAGTCTCTGTGATCTTCTCTTACAAGAAAGCAATAAAACATTTGTTGCACATCTGCTGTGAAGGCAACGGGCTCTTTTCTGAAACGCATGAGGACACCTAGCAAAGTATTGTTTAGGTCAGGGCCACTCAACAGTACATCATTTAAAGAGACTCCTTTATACTCTGCGCTGGAATCAAAAACTATTCTTATTTGGTTGAGTTTGTGTGGATGGTAAACACCGAACATTGGTAGATACCAGTGTTCCCTGTCTGCTTCAAGTGGTCCTGCCACTTCAGCGTGATTGTTGTCTAGCATCCCTTTAATAAATTCCGTGAAATCTCTTTTCACTTCTGGCCTTCTCTGCAGAGTTTTGCTGAGTGAATGCAGACGCTTCATGGCTTGCTCCCTGTTACTAGGCAAAACACGTCTTGGTGTGCGAAAGGGAAGAGGGGCTACCCAACTGTGATTGTCATCTTGGTAAGCCTCTTTATCCATAATCTGCAAGAAGGTCTGATCCTCTATAGAGAGGGCCTGTTTATCGTCATCTTTAGTTTTCTGGAACACTGTAATCCCTAGATTGTCTGTCTGTCTCAATGTTGGAATTGACTTCTTCTTCACCACATAGTGTAGGAGAGTCCAAGAGTTGTGTTGACCTATCAAAGCTTTCCTTGACAACAAAGCTGTTGTGACAGGGACTGAGAAGAGATGTGCGTCCATTTGTTAACACAGACGTCTTCAAACTGCTGACATTGTCAGGCTGGTGCATTGTTCCCAGGCAAACTTCTCCTACAATGACCCACCCCAGGTCCAGTCTCTGTGCATAGGGGGCATTATAAGGTCCATTGATTTTCTGGCGCACCTTGTGTACCTGAAGGATGTCTCTCCCAAGAAGTAGTAGAATTGAAACATCTGGCTCAACAGCTGGGATAAGGTGAGCAATTGAGCGGAGGTGAGGGTGGTGTTGGGTTACTTCTGGAGAGGGAATCTCAGTTTTGTCGTCAGGTATCATGCCACACTCTATTAGGGTAGGAAGTGGGAGCTGTACTTTCTTATTGCAGGATTCAATGGTAAAGTCGGAAGCTCTTCTCCCTGTGGTATCAATTGTCCCCGCACATGTCCTTAGAGTGTATGGAACCGCACTTGCTTTAAGATTAAAGATATCAAAGAATTCTGGCTTTGCAAGGGATCTGTTGCTCTGTTCATCTAGCACTGCATACATTTTCACTGCCCTTTCTCTCTTGCCAGTGGGATACACAGTCACTAAACAGATTTTCGAGCATGAACGTGCACTCTTGCCTTGTCCACATACTTTAGTGCAATTAGACATCACTGAGGAGAGTGGGGTCTCTTGTTGCTCCCTGCCCTGATCTTTCCCGGGTTCTACAGTCTCTAGTGAGACGTGAGCAGGACCTGGGTGTAGAGCTGCTATATGTCTCTCACTGCCACATTCTGTACATTCTACTTGTATTTTGCAGTCTTTGGCAATGTGATAAGTGGATCCGCAACACTTAAAACAGATGCCGTTCTGTTTAAGGAAGGACATCCGCTCTGGAATGGGTTTGCTTCTAAAGCCTTTGCATTTCTTTAGTGGATGTGGTTTTTTGTGTATCGGGCAATGTCTATCAGGGTTTTCTATGGTGTGTACCTTGTGGATGCTTTGATAGTCTGTGACTTCTGAAGGTACAGTTGTTTTGTGTGTGGATACAGAAGTCCTACCGTGAGGTCTGTGAGGTTTCTCAGGTCTGTGCGATTGATTGCCACTGCTGGTGAAGGCAAAACTAGGATCACTTCGGATTTTCGCTTGCTGTTGGACAAATCTAGAAAACACAGAGAAAGGGGGGAAAGCAACACCATAATCTTCTTTGAATTTACCTCCCACAGACATCCACTTGTCTTGCAGATTTGAGGGTAGTTTCTCTACTATGGGATTGGTGCCTCTAGCTGTATCTAGATATGAAAGTCCTGGCAAGTAGCCATCCTCTTTGGCATATTCTATCTCCAATAGAAGATCACTTAGTTCTTGTAGACGCACATTGTCTCTGTAGCCCACCTTGGGAAAGACTTAAAGTTTTTTCAACAGTGCTCCTTCTATTACCTCAGGGGATCCATACGTTTCTTCTAGTCTTTTCCAGGTCATATTGAGTCCTGCTGCAGGGTTGAACAGGTTTGCTCTTCTCATCCTCTTAGCATGCTCTGCTGACTCGGTACCGAGCCATTTTATCATCAAATTAAGTATGTCTGCTGATGAAAAGTTCAGACCTTCAGTTGCATTCAGAAAGGAGGTGATGGGAATACTTGTTTTTTGTTCTTAGGGGTTTCTGGTGCTTCCCTCTTGATTTGCTGGCAGCCGCTGACCTCATGTGGTTGATTGGGCCTGCTAAGGGGGCATGTTGATCTCGGCCTGAATTCCTTTGCTTCAGGTTTAAGAGGCTTTTCCTTCGCATGCGCATCAGTAAGGTTCTGGATGTACTTACTTGTACGATCTGTAGAGGATAGAGGTTTTTCTGGAACCTCTGGGTCTTTATACGATTTTTCACTTCCTGACCGACTAGTTCCCATGTAGGCAGCGGCCTCAGCTTCAGCAGCTGCAGCAGCGGTCTGTCGCTTCAGGATGAGCAATTTTGCTTCTTCTTGTGCTATGGTAGCTTTCTTTTCTGCTAACTCCCGCATCATCATGGCTTCTTTTTCTGCGTACTGTAGCTGGATGCGGGCAGCTTCTGCCTTGGCACGAGCTTTAACTGCTGAGGAACTTGCTGAGGACATCTTGCTAGCCCGTGAAGATCTGGACACATGCGATTGTGCATCCTCTTGCTGGGCACTGGGAATGTTCACCCTGTCTTGCTGTGTTGGCGATAGCGTGTCATCAGCCTGGTACTTTGTTCCTCATCTTAGACTCATGCTGTACTGATGGCGTCTCAGTTTATTCCAGACTGCCACGTGGTTGTCTTTTTACTGTTCTGCTTCGCGTTATTGAACTGTTGTATAACACTAGTCAGACAGCTTAACAATAATTCAGAAGTAAAGAAACAGGAGACATCAAATCTGTATGTATTCTTTTTCCGAATAACTTTGTAAAACTACAACATAAGCATAAACAAACATATGTGTCAGTACATTAAAACATTATACAGCAGCCTCACTCTACCAGTGAAAGTACTCACAGACAATTCCACCATTAGTCCAAGAATAGACAGGAGCTCTTCTACATGCAGTCTGCTTGGATCAGAGAGCAGACATGAAATGAAGGAAATGCAGTTCCAGGTTAAAGGTTACCGCCTTAACTGTGAAGGAATTCCTTTTCCTGTGACAAAATAATAACTAACTCTGGCCACTAGATGGCAACAATGTCAAACCAACATTGCAGTATAATCTGTAACAGCACATAGCACATATTACTATGACTATATGGGCAGAACAGGAACTGTACATGTACGTCCGCTAAAGCATTGTTATAAGCTGCTTAAAAGAGATTTGCTTACCTATGTGTCCTGCTCCAGGCTGTCGGCGACCATTTTTTGCTGTGATCCATGCTGTATTGTCTATATGCACTGGCGGCCATGTTCCTGTGGCCGTGCTGTATTTGCCCTCTAGCTTCTGCTCGGCGGCCATGTTTATGGTGATCCACTGCTGTTTACTTTAGGCTGCACTGGCAGCCATGTTCTTGTGGCCGCGCTGTATTTGGCCTCTATCTTCCACTCGGCGGCCATGTTTTTGGTGATCCTGCTGTGTTTACTTTTCTTGTGATACTCTGCTGATGCGGCGACCATGTTCTTGTGGCCGCGCTATGTCTGCCTCTAGCGGCCGCTCGGCGGCCTCTGTCCTGGGCCCCATGCCTATGCCCGGTGGCCAGGCTCTACTACGGTCAATGGTCATAATTTTGTAGCCACACTGTTTGGGCTTCTAGTGGCCATTTTTCTTGGTGCCATCACGCTCTTTCCGGCCGCGCTATGTCTGCCATATTTTTTTGCCATCTATCAGACAGCATTTAGACGGCACAGACTGACAGACACACGCTGCTGAGGGGTCAGACTGCATAGCTGACAAGGAAGCAGCTCTACCAAGTGGCGGACGGCAACCGTACTCTGTTCCAGGGTGCTGAGTCCTCTGGGTGGGAACCCCTCGTCTCTGCTGCAGCTAGGAGGGTGGGTTACTGTGCTCTGCCTTGAACTGTGTCAGGCACGTGGGTCAGCATGATGTCAGAAGCCCGGATCCAGGTCAGCACGCAATAGGGTTTTGGTAAGTGACCCTATCACCGCAGCGCAAGACACTCTAAAAAGATAAGCGCCGGTCCCCTTTGGGTTCCGTAAGGCGACTCGCACTGTTAAGGTGTTTCCTTTTTATATAGACTTTTATACAAGGAGTGGGACAAACCACAGAAGGCTTTTCAGTCCCTAAAAATCTGGCAATGCGTTACCCTCTTGAAGAGAGGTTCCTAAAAAGATGGACCTCGCCTCCGATAGTGGACTCTTCTATGTCCAGACTAGAACGAGCTGGCCACCGTTCCAAGGAAGGGGCTCCTGCCTTCGAGGACCCTGTGGACAAGAAGGCTGAGGCGATCACCCGCAACCTGTACACGGTAGTGGGTTCGGCTGTGCGCCTGACGATAGTTGGGGCCCTGGTGTCTCAGACACTCACTGAATGGGCAAAGATGCTGCACAATGGGTTAAAGGCACGCCAGGTTTCCCCGGACAGCCCTAGCTGACCAAGGGTACAGGGCCTAAAATTAGTTTGCGAATCAGCCTTGGACACGATTCCTCTGTTTAGTCAGAGCTTCTAGCTATGTGGTGGTGTTGCGCCGTTTACTCTGGGTAAGATTGGTCTGTGGAACAATCTTCCAAGAAATCCCTGATGGATTTTCCCTTTTTTTAAGGGCGACAGGAGCATCCCTGGATGACATTATAAATATGTCACAGGAGCTAAGAGCAAGCTGCTCCCACAATCAAAAAAGAGTAAGGAGCCACGCCATGGGCTAGGGCCCTCCTTCTCCGCGAACAAGAGTTTTTTTTCGTCCGACTAGTGCGGCAAATAGACCACCCCAGGCCAATAAAGCACCTGCTGAGGGACAAAGGCGTCCCTGGTTTCGCAAGCCCAACAAGATTGCGGACAAATCTACATCCGCATAAAGGTCTGTCCCCACCCATCCCTCGGGTTGGGGGACGTGTTCGGGAAATCGTGACTTGGTGGACATCTCAGGTCCCCGACCTGTGTGTTTTGCGAAGTAGTTTCCTCAGGGTACAAGATAGTTCTCTCTTGCCCTCCGAACAGATTTATATTTGTTTCTTTTCAGCCGACTCGTCGGAAAGACCTAGATGGGGCGGTTCAAGACCTGCGGATTCGCAGGGTGATATTCTGTTTTTTAGTACAGGAACGGTTCAGCGTTTTTTACTCAGACCTGTTGTAGTACCAAGAAGGAGGTTTGCCCAATCTTGGATTTCAGGCCCCTCAATTGCTTTGTAAAGGTACAAAGATTCCGGAGGGAGTTGGTTCACTCTGTCGCTGCCCTCCATCTGGGGGATTTCTGGCATACTTGGCAAGGACGAATACTTGCAGATCCCCAGATGCACCAGGCATCAGAGATGGCTATGCTTTGTGGCTGGGGAAGATCACTACCAGAGGGTGGCGCCCCCATTGGCCTGGCATCAGCACCAAGGGTTTTCACCAGGGTGCTCGCTCTGAGTTTAGCCAAGACAGCGTGGCATCGCTATCATTGGCTACTTGGACGAGATTCTTGGCCACTCAACCTCAGAGTTAGAGGTGAGCGTGTCTATAACCCGTCAGACCCTCCGATTACTTGGCTTGGGTGCTGAACACTCAGAAGTCAGTATGGTACCGACTCAACTCCCAGTATAGCTGTTGTTGACTCTGGACTTCTCCAGAGGCAAAAGTTTTTTCCCTATGGCAAAGTTGCAGTCCCTTCGGGCTTCGGTGCGGCAGTTGATCTCCCCAGGGTGGTCGTCACGCTGCTTTTACAGGCGAGTCCTGGGCCTCATGGTAGCCTCCGTCGAGGCGGTACCATATGCGCAATTCACACGTGAGTGTTACAGAAGGAAAGTCTGTCCAGATGGGACAAGTTCCCATCATCCCTGGATTGTCAAATCCGGGTGAGCCACCTAGTCAGGACCTCCCTAGTTTGGTGGCTGACATCACCAGCACTTCTGTCCGGGAAGTCGTTTCTTCCCTTTCACTGGATAGTGATCACGACGGACATCAGCCTTACCGGTTGGGGGGGGAAGAGTCTGGGGGGGGTTCAGTCGACCAGGGTCGCTGGACTCCGGAGGAATCCCACTTGCCGATCAACGTCCCGGAATTCTGGGCTATCAGGCTGTGCCTCTCCACATGGCGTCCAGTCAGAAAACGCCAGGGCGGTGGTGTATGTCAACCATCAAGGAGGAACAAGAACCTCAACTCACGCCAGACGTAGATTTCCTGGCTTCTCGACTCAATCGGAAGGTATTGAGGTTGGTGGCCAGGTCAAGAGACTCATGGGCAGACGCGACAGATGCGTTAGTGGCACCATGGAGTCAGTACCGGCTAATCTATGCCTTCCCTCCTCCTAAGTTCCTTTCTCATCTGCTTCGCAGACTGGAGGCAGAGAGAATTCCAAGAATCCCAATTGCTCTGGATTGGCCTCGGCGTCCTTGGTACGCCGATCTAGTGCGTCTGATAGTAGGCGCCTCTTGGCGTCTACCGCTAAGAAATGACCCGCTGTTGCAAGGTCCCATACGCCATCCTATTTTACAGTGACTGGCTTTAACGGCATGGCTATTGAGAGCCAGGCCCTAAGAGACCGGGGCTGTCGGACTCCGAGTTCTTACCATAAGGAGTGCTCGGAAATCGTCCTCTAGGAAGATTTATCATCGCACTTGGAAGACCTACATATTCACTTGTGAGGAAATGAGGTGACATCCGCATACTTATTTGGTTAAAGAGTCCTGTTCTTACAGCGTGGGGCGGACCAAAAATTTTGCCAAGTGCAATTAGGGGCAAATATCTGCCCTGGCTGTCTTTTTTTCAACGACCCCTGGTGGCTCACTCTCTAGTGAGAACATTTGTACAGGGGGTTCGGCATGCGGCCCCTCTGGTCCACTCTCCACTACCTCCGTGGGGCTTGTATAGCAGACGTCCCTTGGCGTCTACTGCTACGAGAGGACCTGCTATCGCAAGGCCCCATACGGCATCTTGCTTATAGTCAATGGCCTTAACGACATGGCTATTGAGGCAGACGTCTTTTGGCGTCTACCGCTACGAGAGGACCTGCTGTCGCAAGGTCCCATACGCCATCCTGCCTTACAGTTAAGGGCTTTAACGGCATGGCCTCTGAGCTGGCAGCCTTGTCATGCAAGGCTCCCTATCTGACCTTCCACAAGGATAAGGTGGTTCTGCATCCGCAGCCTTCTTTTCTTCCTAAGGTCGTTTCGACCTTCCATCTCAAGGAAGACATGGTACTACCATCCTTGTGTTCTCATCCGTCAAATCCTAAGGAGACGACGTTGGATTCCTTGGACGTTATCCAAGCTTTAAGAGTATACTTGTCTGTTACTGCTCCGTTCCGGAGTTCAGACTCACTATTTGTTTCGGTGGCTGGTCCCAAGAAGGGCCCAGCGGTCTCGTCTGCCACATCTCAAGGTGTATCCGACAGATCGTGATTCAGGCTTACGCCATAAAGGGTCGGGCGCCTCCCTGTCAGGGCGCATTCAACCAGGGCAATAGGTGCCTCTTAGATAACGGCATGGCCTCTCGGTGCTTCAGAAACCACTGTTTGACATCAGGGAGATTCCCTTGTCAACACTTTCTCAGAAAGTGGTCCTTTTGGTGGCTGTTACGTCAGTTAAGACGAGTTTCTGAGCTGGCAGCCTTGTCATGCAAGGCTCCCTATCTGATCTTCCACAAGGATAGGTGATGCTGCGTCCGCAGCCTTCTTTTCTTCCTAGGTCGTTCGACCTTCCCTCTCAAGGAAGAGATTGTGTCCTTGTGTCCTCATCCGTCGAATCCTAGTAGACGACGTTGTATTTCTGGACGCTGTCTGAGCTCTGAGAGCATCAAGCGTCTGTTTCCCAGGTGTGTAAGGCGGCGACCTGGTCGTCTGTTCAAACTTTCACTAACTTTACAAGTTGATGTGTGTGCATCTAATGGATGCTTCTTTCGGCCGCAAGGTATTGCAGGCGGATGTTTAGAGTTGCAACTCCTCCGTTGAGAAGCTCTGTTTTGTGTTGGGGTGAAGTTGTTTTAATATTCCCACCCCTCGTTTTTGACACTGCTTTGGGACGTCCCACTTTGTCAAGATTAAGGCTGTGTCTGTCCATGAACGAAAGAGAAAATAGGATTTTTTTTTACTCACCGTAAAACCCTTTTCTCTGAGTTTATAGATGGACACAGCACCCACCCCTCTTTATTAAGTTTGTACTGCTTTTGAAGAACTGATCTGCTTGGTGCAGGCTGAGGGGATATAGTCAGTAGGACCGCCCCCTGGGCGGGACTGTTTAGCTTTGAAGTTATTAACACTTTCTGCCTAGTCACTCCTAAAGGAAGGCTAATACCCACTTTGTCAAGATTAAGGCTGTGTCCGTCCATGAACTCGGAGGAAAGGATTTTACGGTGAGTAAAAAAATCCTATTTTTCCGACAACAAATGTGTGATGTCGGATTATCCGATCGTGTGTACACAAGTCTGTTAGAAAAATCCAAATTACAAACACGCATGCTCAAAAGCAATGCTAACCATAGCACAACATTAGCAGAAGTTACCCAAAGGGTGGCGCTAAAGAGCAGAAGAACCACATAGTTTCTGCCGTCGGTATGCAGAACAAGTTCGCGGCCAATGCCCTTCGGAAAAAATTCCACGGCTTTGTACAACGGAAATCCGATCGTATGTATGAGGCTTTAGAGTACCTCTCATGTCTGCCTAAACTCATGATTTATTTCAGTCCATTTGCTTTTACAGCATTCAACAATAATAGGATGTGTCCTATAACCATCTCATAATGGACTATGAAGCATTTACTGTGAATGCCGTTCTACGTGTAGAGTGTTTCCCTTTTTATGATTAATGAACTTGCTTCAAAACAAGTACAGACTATCAAAGCAAATCTTCTGTTTAACTCAGTGGTTCTCAACTCCTGTCCTCAGGACCCACTAACAGGCCAGGTTTTCAAGATAACTGTAATACATCACAGGTGATATAATTTGATGCTCAGTGATTGCAGTATTCTAGTCTGCATCTCCCCACACGGTAATACTTAACCACTTCGCGCCCGGGCTATAAGCAAAAGACGTCCGCAAAGCGGTCGTCAATTGCTGATAGGACGTCTATGGACGTCCTCTTACTTCCGCGATGCGCGCCACCGCGGGCGCGCGTCGGGGAAAAACTGTGTCAGGCGAGTGCCGATGCTCGTGCCTGGCGGCCGCGATGTCCGCCAGGTACGGGCGATCGGCTGTCACAGAGCCAGGGACGTGGATCTCTGTGTGTAAACACAGAGATCCACGTCCTGTCGGGGAGAGGAGACCGATGGTGTGTCCCTTGTACATAGGGACAACCATCAGTCACCTCCCCCAGTCAGTCCCCTCCCCCCCACAGTAAGAACATCTAGCAGGGAACATATTAACCCCTTGATCGCCCCCTAGTGGTTAACCCCTTCCCTGCCAGTCACATTTATACAGTAATCAGTGCATATTTTTAGCACTGTTCGCTGTATAAATGTGAATGGTCCCAAAAATGTGTCAAAAGTGTCCGATGTGTCCGCTGTAATGTCAGTCACAAAAAAACAAATCGCAGATCGACGCCATTACTAGTAAAAAAATTAATAAAAAAATAATAAAAAAAAAATCATAATTCTATTCCCTATTTTGTAGGCGCTATAACTTTTGCGCAAACCAATCACTATACGCTTTTTGCGATATTATTATTTTTATTTTTTATTTTTTTTTACCTAAAATATGTAGAATACGTATCGGCCTAAACTGAGGAAAAAAATAGTTATTTTTTTAAAAAAATGGGATATTAATTATAGCAAAAATTAAAAAATATTGTGTTTTTTTCAAAATTGTCGCTCTATTTTTGTTTATAGCGCAAAAAATAAAAACCGCAGAAATGATCAAAGACCACCAAAAGAAAGCTCTATTTGTGGGAAAAAAGGACGTCAATTTTGTTTGGGAGCCACGTCGCACGACCGCGCAATGGTCATTCAAAGCGTGACGGCGCTGAAACCTGAAATTTCGCCTGGGCAGGAAGGGGGTTATGTGCCCAGTTGTCAAGTGGTTAAAGTGGTCTGGGAATTTTTTATTTTTTTTAAAAGCCAGGAGCTACTCCATACTGCAGCTGCTGGCTTTTAATAAATGGACACTTACCTGTCCTGCAGTCCCTCAATGTTGGCACCCCAGCTGATGTTTCCATCAGCTGTTGGGTGCTGCCGCCACCATTGCGGGTAACGGAACCCGGCAGTGTAGCCTTTCGGCTTCACGCCGGGAACCCTACTGTGCATGTGCGAGGCCCCGCTCCTCTCTCCTATTTGCTCCCGGAAGTGGGAAAGGATACCTGTCAAAGACAGGTATCCTGTCCCCCCTCCCCCCCGAAAGGTGCGAATTGTGGCACCGGAGGGGGGGGAGGAATCTGATGAGCAGAAGTTCCACTTTAGGGTGGAGCTCCGCTTTAAAATCTGGCTTGTTAGTGGGTCCTGAAGACAGGAGTTGAGAACCACTGGTTTAACTACTTGAGTCCTCAGCACTGTTTTTACACTGTCCTTTTAAAAAAAACATTTTTAAAGCTCCCCCTCCCTCCGAGCTCGCAGCCAGAAGCGAATGCATACGTAAGTCACGCCCACATAGCGAACGTGTGGTTTGAACACCATTTATACATCGCTATGATCGTTCGAGTGAAAGCAATAATTCTAGCCCAAGACCTCCTCTTTAACTCAAAACTGGTAACCTGTAACTTTTGTAAATGTAGTCTAGGAGGTTTTTAAGTCCCAAAGTTTGTCGCCATTCCAAGAGCGGGCGCAATTTTGAAGCATAACATGTTGGGTATCGCTTTACTTTGCGTAGCGTTATCTTTCACAATATAAAAAAAATTGGGCTAACTTTTTTATTGTGTTTTTTTTTTTTTTTTTTTTTTTTTTATTTCGTATTTTTTTTTCCCCCAGAAATTGCGTTTTGTAAGACCGCTGCGCAAATACGGTGTGACAAAGTATTGCAACCATCTCCATTTTATTATCTTGGGTGCCTGGAAAAAATATATATAATGTTTGGGGGTTCTAAGTAATTTTCTATCAAAATTTTTTTTTATTTTAACTTGTAAACCACAAGTGTGAAAAATAGGCTTGGTCCTTAAGGTCCTTAAGTGATTAAAGCAGCCGGCACCCAGCGTTATGCCCAGGAGGTGATGCAATTGGCTCCTGGGGCGTGTGATGCTTTCACAGAGTGCTCCAAAAGATGTGCTTTGTAAAATCAAAAGTAAACCCCACACTTCTGTGTTGTGTTTACCTTGGGAGAGAGAGACTAATGAGTTCAAATTTGAAATATTTGACTGTAGCAGGAGCAAGTTTGTTCACTGAAGGACTGGAGAGCAGTACAATAATAGGTGTCAATATCAAAAAGCAGGGTGCTGATGTTAATACCAAGCAAAAATCACCTTTATTGAAAGCTACACCCTTGCATGTCAAAAATTACCTATCTGCCAGTGGATAGTAACACAGCAGGTTAAGACAGCAGAGCCGATCAGATGAAAGTACTTAAAGGCAATAGATGGCCAACAGGCATGCAGCAGTAGGGGCTCCAAAGCGCCATTTGAAAGAGGGCCTAGTCCCTTGAAATGCGTTATGCCCACCCCCTCCTGACATCACCAAAGAATTTTGACAACTGTCATCTTCACCATGTGGCTGGCGAGGCTGTTGGCTCTTTTTCTCCATACTACCTGCTACTTAAAGCGGAGGTTCCGCGGTATATCTTTTTTTTTTTTTTACATTGCATTGGTTGAGTATTACTTTCTCATGTATTTACTCACGTCTCAGATGTTTCCCAGTCTCCCCAGTCAGAATCAGTTCTAAATTAGAACTTATAAAAATCCTTTTGGAAATTGCCATTTTGCTTGTGGGCATTGTGAAGCCCACAAGCAAATACTTCCGGGAAGCGTGAATGCTTTTCTCCCACTGCACTGTTGCCATCACAACGGACACATACTGTGAAGTTGTTGAGAGGGGGGGGGGTGTGGGGGGAGCCGCCGCGGGATGTGCTTTTCTTTTTACATTTTACAGGTCATCAGCTTGACAGTCTCAGAGCGCTCGTTCTGAGCTGCAGCTGATGTTAGCATACAGGACAGGAGCCAGAGTATAGGAGACAGGAGCGCTGATTTCACTGAGGAATGTGAAAAGAAAACGCATCTCGCAGCGGGGGGGGGGATGGGGGGTGCCGCGCCGCTGCTAGATGTGTTTTCTTTTCACATTCCACAGTGATATCAGCGCTCCTGTCTCCTATACTCTGGCTCCTGTCCTGTATGCTAACATCAGCTGCAGCTCAGAACGAGCGCTCTGAGACTGTCAAGCTGATGAAGCTGATGACGAGGTGGTGAATTGTCTCCTGGGAAAGCATGACACTGCACTCCCAGGAGGCATTGGGGCGCTGGGGAAAGTAAAGGAACGCCCACTCCCGCGGGAGGGATACCAGGAAGTGTCCCTGTTTAATACGAAAATCAAGGTAAATAAAAAAACGAACAAGATAATTATTTGCCAAATGTTGTTATAAATGTTATACTAATTGGGATGAGCAAATGTTTAGATTTAGGGTGAACCTCCGCTTTAACTACTACATTTTTGGAGCCCCTGCTGCTGCACACCTGGTGAATTTCCATTGCCTCGATGTACCTTCAACTGATTGGCACTGGTGTCTCAACCTGCTGTGTCACTATCCACTGGCGGATTGGTGAGTTTTAACATGTAAGTGTGCTGCTTTCAATGAAGGTGTTTTTTGCTTGTTTAAATCAGCGCCCTACTTTTTGCTAGTTCTTGCTTTAAGGTGATCCTGCCTAGATCTTACGGGAGCTACAGAGGTGAACCACATTCCGTACATCTATCTGTTCAGCCATTAACCCCTCTACCATTCATCTTCTATTGCTATGTGTTGTCTGCTGTTATGCCACAGACTAATTGTTGTTGCATAGTACAGAGGAGCACTGAATGTTTTTTGTAATTTTTACACATTTCCATAATGGTTGTTTGCAAGCATCAGTGAAGCATGGTGGAGGTTCCTTGCCAATTTGGGGCTGCATTTTTGCAAATGGAGTTGGAGATTTGGTTAGGATCAATGGTGTGCTCAGTGCTGAGAAATACAGACAGATACTTAGAATGGGAAAGACAACTATTAGGAGGAAGATTGGTGCTGCACACCCCGAATAGTACAATATGGGAGATTCCCCCCAAAGGGGTTTTCTTGGCAGCAAAGATTTAATAATTATCAAAATGTGATGATTAAAAGTAGTTTCTTTATTGAAAATGAGCATATGTTATATTGGTGACAGTTAAAATATGTCAAAAATGTCTGTATACAATTACTGACACGTTTTGACCCGTACAAACAGGGTCTTCTTTAGAGGATTGGTTTGCTGTAAAGAGATTGTATTTTAACTATTTAAATTCTTTACTAAGAATAGTTATTAATAATTTGACAGAACATGCCACATAGTTAACAATAAATTATGTATTATAAAGAATAAAGGATCCCCCCCCCCCCCCCTTCCTTTATTACTTATTTATTTATTTTTTTTGTTTGTTTGCTTTTATTTAAGTTGGGGATTCAGGCCATGGGGGCCGCTACACATAATTACGGGTAGTTAACCACTTGCTTACTGGGCACTTAAACCCCCTTCCTGCCCAGGCCAATTTTCAGCTTTCAGCGCTGTCACGCTTTGAATGACAATTGCGCGGTCGTGCGACGTGTCTCCAAAACAAAATTGACGTCCTTTTTTTTCCCCCACAAATAGAGCTTTCTTTTGGTGGTATTTGATCATCTCTGCGGTTTTTATTTTTTGCGCTATAAACAAAAAGAGCGACGATTTTGAAAAAAACACTATTTTACTTTTTGCTATAATAAATATCCCAATTTAAAAAAAAAAAATTCTCAGTTTAGACCGATGCGTATTCTTCTACATATTTTTGGTAAAAAAATCGCAATAAGCGTTTGATTGGTTTGCGCAAAAGTTATAGCGTCTACAAAATAGGGCATAGTTTTATAGCATTTTTATTATTATTTTTTTACTAGTAATGGCGGGGATCAGCAATTATTTTATTTAAATTTTTTTTATATTGTGACTGCGACATTATGGCGGACACATGGGACACTTTTGACACCCTCTTGGGACATTGTCATTTTTACAGTAACCAGTGCTATAAAAATGCACTGGTTACTGTAAAAAGGACACTGGCAGGGAAGGGGTTAACACTAGGGGGAGAGGAAGGGGTTAAATGTGTAACCTGGGAGTGATTTCTACTGTGGGGGGAGGGGACTGACTGGGAGAGGTGACCGATCTGTGTCCCTATGTACAAGGGACACAGCATCGGTCTCCTCTCCCTGACAGGACGTGGATCTCTGTACCAGCCGATCGTGGGTGCATGGCAGACATCGCGGGTGCGCGCATCAGAATCTCAGTGCCGCGCGCGCGCCCCGCCAGCAGTGATCGCGCGCTCCCCAATGGCCAGAGGAGCCGAGGTCGTCAATTAACGGCCTCCCGGATTTGTAGAGCCACCTTGAGGCCGTCATTTGTCTATGGCCCGGCTCTCAAGTAGTTAGTATTAACCATGAGGCACAATATACATATACTTTTTTTTTCCCCCCCACACTTAAAGAGAATAGTCACTATGGCCATCAGTGGCCTCTTTGGAAGTAGGAAGGGGTTTTGTTTAAGTGACACAGAAGGGCACAGTAGGAGAACACATGACTCAATTAGAAGGAATGGAGTGGGTAGGGACAGAGCAGACTTACAGGGATAGCGTGAAGGGGGGGGGGGGGGGGAAGGTGAGGGAATTACTTTATTTTCCATGTCCTTCTTTTTATTTTTATTTTATTTTTATTTTTTTCTTCTTTCCTTCTCCTGGGGGGGAGGGGGTGGTAGTATAATTGATAAACTTTTGATAAGACAATTTTGTACCTAGTTCTTTTCTGTGATGTTCGTTTGTGTCTTATGTACAATACTGAATGGAAATGTTGAAGTTTATAATAAAAT
Source organism: Rana muscosa (assembly GCA_029206835.1). Taxonomy (NCBI): domain Eukaryota; kingdom Metazoa; phylum Chordata; class Amphibia; order Anura; family Ranidae; genus Rana; species Rana muscosa. The sequence goes on along the minus strand of CM055118.1, from coordinate 978,789,604 downwards.
AAAAAAATTGGAAAAAAAAAGTAATGAATCTCATAATCAGAGTTCCTCTAAAAGCCTTCAGAAGATCCCATGAGCACCTCTGTCACCCGACACTCCAGGATGGGATTGCGTTTGGGCCGTTTGTCAAAGTTGCAGTTATCTGAAGAGCATAGTGTTTTGTGGTGTAAATTCTTCCTTAAGCACATTAAACAATTTAAGGTTCTTGTCTGACAAGATATAGTGAAGGTAATATATGCCCTGAGTGATCCAAACCTCAGGGTTCTGGATCTGGAGAAATTCAGGAAGATTTCTGTTATGCCATAGTGGTGTATAATCATTGTGTAGCGGTATCCCTAGTTTGTGGGAAGCCAGATCCCAGATACGTCTGTAGTGGTATAATGGGGTTTTCCTATCATCTCCGGGTCCCACCCCACCAGAGTTTGTTGCTATCGCATATATCGGGGTCCTTGGTGTGTTGTGCCCACTTTGGACAAACCAGAATGAGAAATCTGTCGCAGTCTGACCTTATCCAAGTGGAACAGTTGGGACAACTGGGATGCAATGTAATACAAATTAAAGTCGGCAAAGCTGTTTCTCCCCAATCAGTTGGGTTGTTAAGCGCCTGCCAAGCCAGCTTATGCCTGTTAGCGCCCCTGACAAAGGGCTTAAGAAAGGCCACCAAAGTTTTAAAATGCTTTAGGGATAAGTACACCGGGGTGTGCCAGAGGATATACAAGATTTTGGGCAAGAGGACCATTTTTATCAGATTTATGTGGCCCCATACTCCAAGAGGCAATATGGCCCAGACTCTGATTTTAGATTTAACGCGGGCAATGAGGGGCTCTATGTTGAGGGAGATGTAGTCCTCAGGGGATTTTGATATGTACCCCTAAATACTCAATGGTACTGACCCTTTGTAATGGTAATCTAGCCTGGAACTCAGAAGGTGGGAAACTGTCCAGCGGTAAGATTTGGGACTTCCCTAAGTTTATCTTTAGCCCCAAATCCCAAATTGTTCAATCGTCTGGAGTGCTTTGTGTAAAGAGGGGCCTGAGTCGGCTAGATACAGAAGTGTGTCATCTGCATACATACTGATTTTTTTTCCTCTCGGATGGACATGGCTAGAGGTTCCGCGGCCAGGGCATAAATTAGAGGGAACAGAGGACAGCCTTGTCTCGTGCCTCTACTGAGGTCAAACTTCTGAGATGGCCAGCCATTAGCCACTACCTTGGCTGTAGGGGCCAGGTATAGCAGCTGGACCCATTTGATGAACCTGGGGCTGAACCCAAATCCCTCCAAGCATTTCCAGAGGTACCACCACTCCAGAGTCAAATGCCTTTGCCGTGTCCTAAGTCACCACCACCCGGGACCCAATGTCAGCATGTGGGGCCTGAAGGTTAATGTATAGCTTCCTGAGATTATAGGAGGTATTGCGGCCTGGCATAAATCCTGCTTGATCAGCATGTATTAGGGATAGTATGACCTGGTTAAGCCTAATGGATAGCACTTTGGCCAATATTTTTTACATCCACCTGTAATAATGAAATGGGACGGTAAGATTCCGGGTAGCCCGGGTCTTTTCCCGGTTTGGGGATAAGCACTATTGTCGCCTCTCTCATGGAAGGAGGTAAAGTAGAGGTCTCGAACATGTGGTTATACAGGGCGAGTAATTTGGGGGTGAGCAGTTCGCTAAATTGAGAATAAAACTCGATAGGGAGGCCATCCGAGCACGGGGCTTTGGACCTGGCAAAGCCGGCAATGGCATTGACTATTTCTTCAGTAGTAAGAGGTGCCTCAAGGAGCTCAATCTGGTCATTTGTCGATTGTGGAAAATTGACATTCTGAAGGAAAAGGTTCATAGTTTCTGTTGGGGCTAAAACAGATGTTTCTCTTGTCATCCATGGACTGACACAGCGTGTCTTTTACACCTTTACACGTGGGTTATGTCCCTGCTTGCAGGAGAAGACCTAGGCAGAATGTGAGATGTTATACATACATTCTAAACAGCCAGAGCTGAACAGCCCCGCCCAGGGGGGCGGTCCCTCCGGACATAACCCTCCCACTGCAGTCAGCAGACCTCAGTTTTTTTTCTGCCTAGCAGGAGAAGACGTGGCTCTCTCAGGAGCCAGTCTCCTGACCTATTTTTATTCCTTTTGGAATTTTTTCTTATTTTATTTTTTTGAGATCTTCTATCAACTGTCGGCTGGGCAACAGGTTGGGTACAAGATATCCTCGTAGTCTTCCCTGTCCGACCATCGAGCGTGCTGATCCTCGTCTTGTGTGCGTGAGACTCAGTTCACGACATGCCCCACGACTCCAGGGGTGGCCGGTGGGCTTCCAGCTCCGCGGTCCTCTCAAGATTGAACAGTCCGGCTGTATCTTTCGTGGTGGACCGGGCCGACAGCTACTCAGTACCGCACTGTGATAGTTCTGTCAGAAACACACCAGTGGGTCCCTCAGGGGACGGGCAAGTAGTCTCTCCTGGCTGCAGGTGAGTACATGCTGTGTGGGGGATTTCCCTGTCTCCCCCTGTGATTTTTAATGTCACTCTCTGTTCACTATTGCTGGCGCTGTACTGTGTGGGGTGCCTGGGGGCCATACTGTCCTGGGGGGGGGGGCTCATGCTGCTCTGCATTTCGCTGGGGCTGTTTTTTTTGGATGTGAGGGGCCTGGGCGCCGTTCGGCGCCATGTTTGGTGTGTGTGCTGTTTTTTACATTGGCGGCCATCTTGCTGTGGTCCGCCGGAGCACATTGCGGCGGCCATTTTCTTGTAGCCGCACGTTTTTCTAGCACTAGTTTGGCCTCTAGCGCCGCTGGGAACGGCGCGAATCTCCTCACACTCTCTCCTCTCAGCTCACTCACGCTGAGCAGCGCGGCGCAGAGAGACAGGGCAGCGGAACCGAGCGGTCCTGGTCAGGTTGGTGGGTTCCCTGGGCATTCCCCTACTTCAGTCAGCACAGCCTGTGGGTGGTCTCAGAGAGAGACATTATGGAGTCAGAGTCACCAGCTTCCCCTCACATGCCAGAGGCAGCAGCCAGTGCTCCAGCACCTGCGGTCCCTATGGACCAGTTGTCGGCAGTCCTGGAATCATTTCTGACCAGGATGGAAGCTGTGTGTGAGCACAAGGGAGCAAAAAAGCGCCCTCTCCCCACTTTATCTCCACAAGGGGAGTGCTCTGATTCAGATATGGGCCTAGCTATTGCTGCTCAGGACCCTAGCTCTGAATATTTGGATGGTTTTGAACAGGACATTCCTTGTGAGGAAGACTCCAGTTCTGAGTCAGTAAATGACAGGGCGCTTGTTAGTGAACTCATTGATGCTGTGAGGGACACTCTCAAGCTAAATGCTGCGACTGCAGATCATCAGGCGGATACAGTCTCCTTTTGGTTCTTTTAAGACCAAGCCTTCTAAAAAGGTTTTTCCATATGTACCCTTCTTTGACCAGCTAATTGACCAGGTCTGGGAAAAGCCGCAGAAGACTTTCGTGGTCCCGCGGCGGTTGTCTCTTAGATACCCCTTTGAAGACGCCCTGCTTAAAAAGTGGGCTTCTCCCCCGGTGGTCGACCCTCCAGTCGCCCGTTTAAACAAGGCCACCACTCTCCCGATGGAGGGGACTCCTGCGTTTAAGGACCCCACTGACAGGAGGTCAGAAGTGGTGAGTAGAGCCATGTTCGCCTTGTTGGGATCCGCCCTACGGCCCGTAGTAGCGGCGACCCTTGTGTCTCAGACACTCACGGAATGGGCAAAAATTTTGCACCAAACTGTGCAGGAGCATAACCTTCCTCCAGACACTATTGCTCTGGCCCACCAGATGGTGCAGGGTCTGATATATGTGTGCGACGCCACGTTGGACGCGGCCCCTTTAATATCCAGGGCCTCTGTCTCGGCGGTGGTATTGCGTCGTCTTATCTGGTTGAAATGCTGGTCTGCTGACCTAGCCTCTAAGAAGCTCCTGACGGATCTACCTTTTAAGGGTGGTAGACTTTTTGGTGCTGCTCTGGATGACCTCATCAAGGAGGTAAAAGCACTCTCCTTCCTCAAACTATCAAGGGTAAGGAGGCCCGACGTAAACCGGGGCCTTCCTTTCCAGGGGTTTTTTCGTCCGTCAGAGTCCACTGGTAAGACATCCCAGACTAACAATAGTGCGGCTGGTGGGCACAAGCGCCCCTGGGTGCGTAAGCCGAACAAGCCGGCTCCCAAGCCCGCCTCTGCGTGAAGTCTTGCCCCCGCCTGTCTCTGGGGTGGGGGGACGACTTTGCAGGTTCACGGATCGGTGGACCTCCCGGATCTCCGACCGGTGGGTGTGCGAGGTGGTCACCTCAGGATACAGAATAGAGTTCCGCTCCTAGCCCCCAGACAGATTCTTTCCCTCAAATCTCCCTCTCCTTCCTGCCCGTCGGGCAGCCCTCTTGGGGGCTGTACAGGATTTGATCGGGTCCGGAGTAATTGTGCCGGTTCCGTCCCAGGAGAGGTTTCAGGGGTTCTACTCGAATCTGTTTGTTGTTCCAAAAAAGGACGGGGTTTGGCCAATCCTGGACTTCAAGGCCCTGAATGCCTTCGTGAAGGTGCAAAAATTCCGCATGGAATCCATTCGCACGGTGATCGCTACACTCCATCAAGGGGATTTTCTGGCATCCTTGGACATCAAGGATGCCTACTTGCATGTTCCGATCTGCGCAAGCCACCAGAAGTTTCTGCGCTTTGCGGTCGGCGAAGTCCACTATCAATTTGTGGCTCTTCCCTTCGGCCTAGCCTCGGCACCAAGGGTGTTCACCAAGGTGCTTGCTCCGGTCCTAGCTTTGCTGAGACAGCGAGGCATTGCTATCGTGGGCTATCTGGAGGATTTTCTTCTAAGAGCAGACAGTGGCTCAGAATTGGAAGAAAGTGTGACTATCGTCAGTCAGACCCTCAGGGAGTTTGGGTGGCTCCTGAACGTTCAGAAGTCGGTTCTAGTCCCGACTCAGCGTCTGGAGTATCTAGGTCTGATTCTGGACTCCTTGGAGGCAAAAGTCTTCCTACCTCCAGACAAACTACTGACACTTCAGTCTGCAGTACGGGTGCTGACGTCCCGAAAATGGTCGTCAATCCGCTTTTGCATGAGAGTCCTGGGACTCATGGTGGCCTCCTTCGAGGCCGTTCCTTATGCCCAAGCGCACACCAGGGCTTTACAGAAAGAGATCTTGTCCACTTGGGACAAATCCCCGTTGTCCTTGGATCTTCAGATCCAGGTGAGTCACCTGGTCAGGGCGTCCCTGACGTGGTGGTTGAGGTCCCCGGCTCTTCGGTCCGGGAAGTCGTTCCTCCCCATCCAATGGACGGTGATCACGACGGACGCCAGCCTGACGGGCTGGGGGGGGAGTCTGGGGAGTCCTGTCAGCCCAAGGGCTTTGGACTCCGGGCGAAGCCCTCTTAGCGATCAATGTGCTGGAGATACGGGCAATCAGACTGTGCCTCTCCTCATGGTCGGAGAAATTACAGGGTCACTCCATCAGGATCCAATCGGACAACGCCACAGCGGTGGCATATGTCAACCATCAAGGGGGGACTCGGAGCTCAGCTGCGGCTTCCGAGGTCGCCCGCATCCTGAGGTGGGCCGAAAGAAGAAGCGTGCCGGCTCTGTCGGCCGTCTACATTCTGGGCGTAGACAATTGGCAGGCGGACTATCTAAGTCGCCAGACGCTGGACCAGGGAGAGTGGTCCTTGCACCCGGAGGTCTTTCAACTCCTTTGCAGACGGTGGGGCACGCCGGATGTGGACTTGATGGCCTCTCGACTCAATCGCAAGGTGTTGAGGTTTGTGGCCAGATCCAGGGATCCCTGGGCGGATGCCTCGGATGCGTTGGTGGCCCCATGGGATCAGTATCACCTGATATACGTTTATCCTCCGCTGCAGTTGCTCCCTCGCCTGCTCCGCAGGGTAGCGACCGAGGGAATTCCGGTGATCCTCATTGCTCCGGATTGGCCTCGGCGTCACTGGTACGCCTATCTGGTACGTCTCGTCGCGGACGTTCCCTGGCGGTTACCAATACGGGGGGACCTTCTGTCTCAAGGTCCTATATTTCATCCTGCTTTACAGTCTCTGGCTTTAACGGCATGGTTATTGAAAGCCAGGTGCTGAGAGACCGAGGTCTCTCGGATTCTGTCATTTCGACCATGTTAAGGGCACGGAAGTCTTCCTCCAGAAAGATCTATCACCGTACTTGGAGAGCTTACATTGCCATGTGCGAAGAGCTGGACTGGCGCCCACGAACGTATTCCGTTCCCAGAATCCTGCATTTTCTGCAGCGTGGCGTGACCCAAAAGCTCGCTTTGAGTACCATTAAGGGTCAGATTTCGGCCTTGGCCATCTTCTTTCAGCGACCGCTGGCGGGTCATCCCTTGGTTAGCACCTTTGTGCAGGGGGTTCGCCATGTGCTCCCCCCTGTCAAGCCTCCTCCCCCCCCGTGGGATCTGAATTTGGTGCTCTCGGTTCTCCAGGAACCTCCCTTTGAAAATATTAGATATTCCCCTCTTGACTTTGTCTCAGAAGGTGACCTTCTTGGTGGCCATTACTTCCGTTAGACGAGTGTCTGAGTTGGCGGCCTTGTCCTGCAAGTCGCCCTTTTTGGTCATCCATAAGGATAAGGCAGTGTTACGTCCGCGACCTTTTCTGCCAAAGGTGGTCTCGGCCTTCCACTTAAATGAGGACATTGTCCTCCCGTCCTTGTGTCCTCACCCATCGCATCCCAGAGAGTTTGCGCTTCACACTTTGGATGTGGTACGAGCCTTGCGGGTGTACCTGTCTGCTACTGCTTCTATTCGGAAGTCTGACTCACTATTTGTGGCTGTCTCTGGTCCAAAACAGGGCCGAGCGGTTTCGTCTGCCACCATTTCTAGGTGGATCAGACAAACCGTCATTCAAGCTTATGCTCTCAAGGGGCGGGCGCCTCCCTTTCCGGTTACGGCACATTCCCCCAGGGCAATTGGTGCTTCCTGGGCTTTCCGACATCAAGCGTCGGTTGCACAGGTGTGCAAGGCGGCGACCTGGTCGTCTGTTCATACCTTTTCTAAGTTTTATAAGGTTGATGTGGCTGCATCTTCGGATGCTTCCTTCGGCCGCAAGGTGTTGCAGGCCGCTGTTTGAAGTTGCAACTCCTCCGTTGAGGAGCTCTGCCTTGTTTGGAGTGAAGTTTTTGGTTTTCCATTTATACTGCTCCCATCCCTCTTGACACTGCTTTGGGACATCCCACGTGTAAAGGTGTAAAAGACACGCTGTGTCAGTCCATGGATGACAAGAGAAAATAGGATTTTTGTACTCGCCGTAAAATCCGTTTCTCTGGCATCCATGGACTGACACAGCACCCACCCTTCTTTTTAAGTTTGTACTGCTTTGTTACGAACTGAGGTCTGCTGACTGCAGTGGGAGGGTTATGTCCGGAGGGACCGCCCCCCTGGGCGGGGCTGTTCAGCTCTGGCTGTTTAGAATGTATGTATAACATCTCACATTCTGCCTAGGTCTTCTCCTGCAAGCAGGGACATAACCCACGTGTAAAGGTGTAAAAGACACGCTGTGTCAGTCCATGGATGCCAGAGAAACGGATTTTACGGTGAGTACAAAAATCCTATTTTTGTACAGATTAGCAAAGAAATCTTTGAACATGGATGTTACTTTAGGCGGATCCGTAATCGGCTGACCTCCTGGGCCGAGTAGGGTGATGACTATCGTGGGCCTGTCCTCATTTTGAACTAGATATGCTAGTAGTTTGCCAGCTTTTTCCCTGTGCTCGTATAGCTTTTGTTCAGAGAAGAACAGTTTCCGCCTGGCCTTTTAGAATTGCAGCTGAGTTCCCACTCTGGTTTGCAACTTGAGCAGGTCCGTCTTTGCTGGGGAGGGGTCGGTAACGTATTCCTGTTCAGTGGAGGCTAGCTCCGCTACCGCCTAGTCGTAGGCGTCGGCAGAGTCAGCCTTGAATCGATTTATGTGCGTGATCAGGGATGCTCGAAAAAAGAATTTAAAGGAGTCCCAGACCGCCGTAGGGGGGGCTATGTGGTAGTTTTCTGCAAAGTACCTTGTCCATTTGTTTGTGAGCTCTTCATCTGCAGAAAGCAATGAGTGCCAGAATGGGTTCAAGCGCCAAGACTGCGGCAGCTTGTCTATTGGGATAATCAAGGTAACCCAGTAAGGGCTGTGGTCCGATAATAGTCCGGGGCAGAATACAGCATCTATGAGGCGGGGTGTCAGGTTGTGGGACATAAATATGAAGTCAATGCGAGACATGGAGTTGGGTGGATGTGAGGTGAAAGGCGGATAGAAGACTCAGAAATTTAGTTCTGCCGGTAGCGCCTGTGGTGGACTGGGCCGACTGAAGCCTGTCTAAAACAGGACTTAGCGTGGTATTGAAATCTCCTAGCCAAATTTCTTGGACTGTGGGGTGGCGGGCCATAAAAGCCAGACCCTCCATGCCAACTGAAATGCTAAATGGGGGAGAGATGTAAAAAGCCAGTAGAAGGAAGGGTTCTCCGTATAGGTTGGCATAAAGGAATACATATCGGCCCTGTGGATCAGTGGAAACCCCTACAAATTTAAAATGCAGTGACTTGGCTATCAGGACGGAGACCCCTCTAGCATGTGATGAGTGGGCAGAATGAAACAGTGGACCCATGGACGGTGAAGGGCCAGCTGAAGTCTGTCTGTGCGTTTTGACCAACACATCTGCGTGTTTCTTAAGGAACGCGAGGGCAGCTGAGCGTTCGATTCCATCACGCAGGCCCCTCACGTTCTAAGTAAGAAATGTTATCGATGCCATATAAGTATATTCACCATACAACACATCTCGAGCATGTCAATGAGAACACTGTCTGCAAAGGGGACCTGTAGAACACTAAGATGCATACATGGCCTATTCAGTAACATATTAAGCAAAGCATAGGAAAGCCATCCTACATGTATACATTTTAGTTGTACCTGTAACTGGATCACATTATGCACATTTAAGAAAATAAAATGCAACGGTGTAGTAACCCCCTCCCCGCCCTGCACCCTCCCAAACTAGTGCAGGCATAACCCTTAAACAAAGTGTAACAGCCAACTGGGAAAAATGTAATCATCCAACATAAGGAATGCCTGTAGGGCAGGTGCAGCCACTGAAACAGGGTCAAAATCCACAGCGAGAAGGCATCAGTAAGCCAGCATGCCCGGCAATCTGCTGGTGGCAATCAGGAGCCAGCTATCGCTTCTGCCCTCTAAACAAAGATTCCCAGTGGCAGGTGGGGCTAAGTCTCGCTGCACAATGCATGTGTTTTGTAGGACTACCACTTTCCAGGGCTCCGGTTGTGCGTTCAAAGTGGGAAATAAAATAAAAAATGTATGGGACCCTCAATAGGGTAACAAACTAGAGGAGCTCAACTTACATTGAGTAGTGCGTCTGGATGCTCGACGGTCAGTTTCGCAGTTGTGCACCTTGGAAAATGACGGTGTATCTGTCTGCAAAGTACATTGCGGTAAAGTGTCAGTCCCGGTAGGATAAATAAAGGTGGCAATGTGGTTGAAGTAAGGGATCGGGCCGGTATGGCTTGCAAATAAGGATCGTGCGAAACCAGGGTTGGTAAACTTAAGAAGAACTATCTTGTCCCGGGTATAATCATTTGGCTCTCTCTAGAGCTACTCAGTGTTCCAGCCAAGTGATCACCTCTTCTGGGTCCTCAAAGACGACGGCTCGTGCATCGTGTTCCACTCTAAGGCGGGCAGGTTACAACATGGAGTACTTGAGTTGCTGGGTTCGTATCCTGCGCTTAGCTTCCATGAAGCTCTGATGGCGGCGTTGGACCTCGGCCGAGAAGTCAGGGAAGATTGCCACTTTTATGTTTGTAACGGGAATATTCCCTTTCACCCTTGCCAATCTCAGGGCAGCATCACGGTCCTTATAGTTTAGGAATTTGGCAATGAAAGTACGAGGGGGAGCCCCCTGGGGGGGAGGTTTGGCCGGCATGCGGTGCGCCCTCTCGACTGCAAAGATGGGGAGAAGGCTTCCCTACCGTAGGAGGTGACTAGTAGGTGTTCAAGGAATGTGGAGGGGTCCTTACTTTCTGCCCCCTCAGGTAGTCCAATGAAGCGGAGATTGCACCTCCTCAGCCTGTTTTCCATATCGTCTTGTTTAAAGAGCAGTTGTTGAATCTGCCGCTGCATGCCGTCTGCCTCTGTATGCAATGACGTGAGGGTGTCTTCAACGGTGCTTATGCGGGTCTCAGCAGTCGTGACCCGGTCCCGGAGTTTTTGGAAGTCTTGCCTGATGAGGGATATATTCATTTTGAACTCCTAAATTTGGGAGGTCAGAGAGGTCCGGCAAAGAGTAATAGCCTCTATCAGCCTGTCTGTGTCTCCCGACCCGCGCTCTCCCCCTGCCTTCTCGGTGCCGCCATCTTCAGATTCCTCCCTGTCCTGCCGGCGGTTTTTCTTCAAGTTTCTCCGCGGCGGATTTTTGAGCCTTCGACGGGGACATGTTGCCAGGAGTATGAGGTGTCGATCCAGATAAATCGGGGGTTGAAAAGAATACCAGTGAGTAGAAGGATTCTATAGGGAAAAGGATCAACGGACGGAGATTAAGGAAGAAGCATCCTCCTCCATGCGGTGTCAGGCCACGCCCCACGTGCACACACATTTACCTCACACACATCACCATTTCCTCCATGAACCCTTCCCTGTTCCTCCACATTCCTTCTCATTCCCCCACATTCCTTCTTATTTCCCTTCTGCCCATTCTTTCACTGGTTTGGGTTTATTTCATCAGTACACACCGCTTTAAATTGTGGTCAACTTTGTTATTTCACCTAATGTCCCTTTACCACCTCACATTTCATCCCAACTCCCTCCTTTTTTCAGTACATTCATTTCACATTTTTACTTTTTGCATTTAATTTTGACAGTTTTTTCAGTTAAGTGTGTGTGTGTGTGTGTGTGTGTGTGTGTGTGTATGTATGTATGTATATATATATATATATATAATGTGTATGAGTGAGTGAATAACTTGTATAGCGCTACAAATGCGAACTAAATCGCCTCAAGGCGCTTGTATCCAATGCCGTCCTGAATCTTCAGAAGAGGTGGGTCTTGAGTTTTTTCCTGAAGGCCCGATGGTTTTCCTCCATACGGATGTCCGTGGGTAGAGCATTCCATAGCCGTGGTCCTTGGACTGCAAATCTTCTTTCTCCCTTTGATTTGTAGCGGGCCTTGGGGATGTGGAGGAGGTTTTGGTTAGTTGATCGGAGAATGCGATTGGGGATGTAGTGTTTTATCTTCTCGCATAAATATTGAGGAGCGTTTCCTTGTGTGCACTTGTGGGTGAGGCAGAGGGTTTTGAATGTGATCCGATCCTTTACGGTTAGCCAATGCAGAGTCCTTAGTGAAGGGGTCATGGATTCCCAGGGTTTTTTTTCCGTTACCAGTCTGGCTGCCGTGTTCTGGACGACTTGTAGGCGCGAAATCTGATATTTAGGTAGTCCTATGTAGAGGGAGTTTGCGTAGTGGAGTCGAGAGTTGATGATTGTTCCAACCACTACTGCTATGTCCTCTTCCGGGATGAAGGGGATGAGACTCCGTAGCAGGCGTAGGAGATGGTGCGATCCACTGATCCTATTTGTGCCTCCATCGACATCTGTGTGTGTGTGTGTGTGTGTGTATAATATATATTGGAACCCATTCATAATTATTTGTCTTCACATACACCATATGCTTTCCTAATTCGCTGCATTTCAACCAACACACATCACCATCACTTTTAACTTCATTCACTCCGGCATCAGCTTAGGCACCACATTTTTCTCTTTATCACACATCCCTCTAATGCTGTTTCTATTGATGCATATTTATCACCTTTGCTAGTTCAACATACAAGGTCAGTTAACTAATGTGATCCCATGATTACTTATAATCACCACTACTATATAAATATGCTATTATCATATGATATATAGACCTATGCATAGGCATGTATTGGAGACTCTCTAACCATCTGTTTTTATAATTTTTTAATTAATTTTTGTGCACTGCGCAATGCACTTTATAATGATATCCCCGATGATCTGCTTCAGGTGCTAATCCCCCATATGCGCACGCCACCAGGGGGTTCCCTCATAAGTGTGACTCCTTGCAAGCTGCACATAGTTCAGTGACGCCCTGTCCTGGAGTGTTGGGTGACCGAGGTGCTCATGGGATCTTCTGAAGACTTTGAGGAGCTCTGGTTATGAGATTCTTTCCAATACATCATTTATTGGTAACTATGTGGCATGTTCTCTGTCAAATTATTAATTATTCTGAGTAAAGAATTTGAATTGTTAAATACAATCTCTTTACAGAAAACCAATCCTCTGAGGAAAACCCTGTTTGTATGGGTCAAAATGCATCAGTAATTGTATACAAACAGAAATTACTCTTTCGTCCATGGACCGACACAGCTTCTCTATTGACAAAGTGGGTATTATCCGTTAATTAGGAGTGACTAGGCAGAAAACTTGTAAAAAGTGTTGCATCACACCTTCTACAGTACCGCCCAGGGGGCGGACCCTCTGGGTATATCACCTCAGTCTGCATCTCGCAGATCAGTTTTTTTCTGTGTAGCAAGGAGTAGGACATGGCTCCCTTCGGGCCCATTGGACCGGGGGAAAAAGATATATTTGTTTTGTTTCCTGCGATCTTCGATCAATTGCCGACTGGGTGACAGACTGGATCCTCGATCCTTGTAGTCTCCCCAGTTTCGGCCATCGAGCGTGTGCCCGACCCTAGCTACGCGCTGGGTTTTCCACGACATGCCCGTTGCTCCACAGGTGGCCGGTGAGCCTACGCTCCAGGGCCTGCATTGGACCGCTCAGCTTCAGCTGACCTTACGCCCGAGTCGCAGCAGCCTGACCGGTGAGCGTCGCACTCCAGGGCATACATATGATCGTCCCCTTGGGTCCAATCACAGCATGCCTGGCCAACAGTCACCTTCCGTGCGCGGACGATCTGTTTGGAATGTCTTCCAGCATAATACATGCAGGATAGGTAAGTAAACTCCCCTGCCTCGGCTGGGTGATTTGGCTGGACATTCCTGGAGAGATCAAGTAAGTGGTTGTGGCCCCTTTCTTCCCTCTCTCCTTGCCCTTCCCTCCTCCCTGGGCTTCTAGCTAAGGTTGCTGGGTGCTGGGGGTCACCTAGGGGGTTCCACTGGAGCGGGGCTGGCTGTAACTAACATTTTAAAAAGATGTAATTTCTGCTTACCTGTGTGTGTGTGTGTGCGCTTCTTCCCCCTCCATGCTGTCAGCGGCCGTTTTGCGGTGGTCCATGCCGGGTTCGGCCTCTAGTGACTGCCCGGCAGGCCATCTTCCTGTGGTTTCGGCACCGTTTTTTTGTAGTTCCACACCCTCTGGCCTCTATCGACTGATCGGCGGCCATGTTTTTAATGATCCACGCTGTATGTATATATTGCCGTTCGGCGGCCATCTTTTTGTGGTCTACGGCTGCTTTGGCCTCTATCTTCGGCTCGGCGGCCATTTTCTTAGAGCCCACATTATCTTCCATACAGACGTTTGGCGGCCATTTTGCGAAAGTCTCCGGCCTCTAGGGTGCATTACACTGGCGCGAAAAATTCACACAGGAAGCACTGATAAAAGAAGCAGACTGACACAGCAGCGGTGGGACAGCATCACAGGCGCAGCGTGGCAGCATAGCGGTACCGATCCAAGGGTGGTGAGTCCTCTGGGTGACCCAGCATCTCTGCAGCACAGGAGGGTGGCCTATTGATATTCTGCCTGGAGCCCTGTGGGTGTCAGCGCGTGGTCAGCATGGCATCTGGGCCAGATGTCTTCTCCCCTGAAACACCAGATTTAGCAGCTGGTGCCCCTGAGGTGTCTATGAACGCTATGATGGCAATCCTAGAGGCGTTTGCTGCCAGGGTGGAAGCAGCACACAGGAATACAAGGGGTAGTAAACGCCCCCGTCCCCTGCAAGCTTCTGGGGATAATTCTGATGCAGAACCAGATCCAGCTACGGCTCAGGGCCCAGATTCTGACGCATCAGAGACTGCAGACCGTGACCAGACAGTGAGGATGTATCCAGGTCAGTACGCGAGACAGCTTTGGTATCTGACCTTATTACTGCAGTGCGGAATACGCTAAAGTTGGAAAATACTGCAGAAGCAGCAGAGACTCCGGTCCACTTTGGGTTTCATAAACCTGCCCGCACTGCTAAGGGTGTTCCCTTGTGTGTCTTATTTTGATAAACTCTTATACAAGGAATGGGAGAACCCACTGAGGGTCTTTACAGCCCCAAAGAGGTTTGCGGTACGGGTACCCATTTGAGGAGAGTTTTCTGAAGAAATGGACCTCTCCCCCCTATAGTGGACCCTCCGGTGTCCAGACTTAATAGAGCCACCACAATTCCAGTAGAAGAGGCTCCTGTTTTCAAGGGACCTGTGGATAAGAAGGCTGAAGCACTCGCTCGCTACCTATACTCAGTGGTAGGTTCGGCAGTATGCCCGGCATTGGCGGGGGCCCTAGTGTCTCAGACACTTACTGAATGGGCAAGATTTTTACTCCAGGGGTTAAGGAGCGAGATGCTCTTCCTGATGAGATAACATTGGCCGACCAGTTGGTCCAGGGCCTTAGGTTTGTCTGCGAGTCAGACATGGATACTATTCCCCTGCTGTCAAAAGCTTTGGTTTATGCAGTAGCAATACGCAGCCTGATCTGGCTAAAGGGCTGGTCTGCGGACCAGACCTCCAAGAAAGCCCTGTTGGATCTGCCTTTTAAGGGCGACAGACTTTTTGGGGCCTCTATGGATGACATCATCAAGGATGCCACAGGAGGTAAAAGCACTTTGCTTCCTCAAACTAGCAAGGGTAGGGGCCACGCCAAGGGCAAGGGCCCTCCTTTACTGCACGCAAGCGTTTTTTTCGTCCCCCTAGGGCGACAGGGAAAAGACCCCAGGCCGACAAGGCGCCTGCCCAAGAACAAAAGCATCCTTGGTCCCGCAGACCCAACAAGCCTGCGGACAAATCTGCGTCCGCATGAAGGTCCGCCCCCACCCAGCTCTCGGGTGGGGGGACGTCTTCGCAAATTCGCGACTCAGTGGACAGCTCTAGTCTCCGACAGGTGGGTTTGCGAAGTAATCTCCTCTGGCTACAAGATAGAATTTCTATCTTGTCCACCGGACAGATTCGTCACCTCCAATCTCCAGCTACTACCGACCCTTCGGGAGGCCCTGTATGGGGCGGTCCAGGGTCTACTGTAACGCGGGGTAGCTATTCCAGTTTCGGAACAGGGTCAGGGTTTTTACTCAAATCTGTTCATTGTGCCGAAGAAGGAGGGGTTTCGTCCAATCTTGGATCTCAGAGCCCTCAATTGCTTTGTGAAGGTACAAAGATTTCGGATGGAGTCGGTTCGATCTGTAGTCACGGCTCTCCATCCGGGGAACTTTCTGGCCTCCTTGGACATCTAGGACGCATACCTGCATGTCCCCATATACTCCAGACACCAGTGGTTTCTGAGATTTGCTATCAGGAAGAACCACTACCAGTTTGTGGCCCTCCCATTTGGCCTTGCCTCAGCACCCAGGACGTTAACCAAGGTGCTCGCTCTGATTCTGGCACTTTTAAGACAGCGGGGTATCGCTATCATGGGCTACTTGGACGACCTTCTGCTGAAGGCCCCTTCAAGCTCAGAATTAGAGGTAAGCGTGTCCATTACCTGTCAGACTCTTTGAGACTGTGGTTGGATACTAAACACGCAAAAGTCAGTATTGGTGCCCACTCAACGCCTAGTGTACCTGGGGTTGATTCTGGATTCCTCAGAGGCAAAGGTATTCCTCCCTGTGGAGAAGTTGCAGACCCTCCGGGCTGCAGTACGGCAGCTGACTTCCAGGAATTGGTCGTCACTCCGTTTTTGCATGCGAGTGTTAGGCCTCATGGTAGCCTCCTTCGAGGCAGTCCCATATGCTCAATGCCACACTCGAGTGTTACAGAAGGAAGTTCTGTCCAGATGGAACAGATGTCCATCATCTCTGGATTATCAAATCCGAGTGAGCCACCTAGTCAGGAGATCCCTGGTATGGTGGCTGACAGCACCGGCTCTAATGGCCGGGAAGTCATTTCTTCCAGTTTACTGGATAGTGATCACGACGGACGCCAGCCTTACAGGTTGGGGGGGAGTCTGGGGTGTTCAGTCGGCGCAAGGTCGCTGGACCCCAGAGGAAGCCCTCCTGCCGATCAATGTCCTGGAAATCCGGGCGATCAGGCTGTGCCTCTTCAAATGGTCTCAGAGGCTGCAAGGGCGTCCAGTCAGGATCCAGTCAGACAATGCCACAGCAGTGGCATATGTCAATCATCAAGGAGGAACAAGAAGCTCAGCTGCAACATCGGAGGTCGCTCACATCCTGAAGTGGGCAGAGAGGAGCGTACCGGCACTGTCGGCCGTGTACATTCCGGGTGTGGAAAACTGGCAGGCGGACTACCTGAGCCGCCAGATGCTGGACCAGGGAGAATGGTCCTTACACCCGGATATGTGCCAACACCTCTGCCAAAGATGGGGCACACCAGACGTAGATCTCTGGCTTCCCGACTCAATCGGAAGGTATTGAGGTTTGTGGCCCGGTCAAGAGACCCATGGGCAGACGCAACGGACGCATTGGTGGCATCGTGGGGTCAGTATCGGCTAATCTATGCCTTCCCTCCCTTAAGGCTTCTTCCTCTTCTGCTCCGCAGAGTGGAGGCAGAGGGAATTCCAATGATCCTAATCGCTCCAGATTGGCCTCAGCGTCCTTGGTACGCCAATCTAGTACGTCTGGTAGCAGACGTCCCCTGGCGCCTACCACTACGGAAGGATCTGCTATCGCAAGGTCCCATACTCCATCCTGTTTTACGGTCACTGGCTTTAACGGCATGGCTGTTGAAATCCAGGTACTGAGAGACTGGGGCCTGTCATATTCAGTAATCTCTACTATGAGAAGTGCTTGGAGACCGTCCTCTAGGAAGGTTTATCACCGCACTTGGAAGGCCTACATCTCCATGTGTGAGGCAATGAAATGGCATCCGCGTACTTATTTGGTTTCCAGAATCCTGCTGTTTTTACAGCATGGGGTGGACCTAAGGCTTGCCTTAAGTATGATTAAGGGACAGATATCTAACCTGGCAGTCTTTTTTCAGCGACCCCTGGCGACTCACTCTTTCGTGAGTACATTTGTGCAGGGGGTTAGACATGTGGCCCCTCCGGACCGTCCCCCGCTACCTCCGTGGGACTTGAACCTGGTCCTCTCGGTGCTTCAGAAGGCACCGTTTGAGAATATTAGAGATATTCCGCTGTTGACACTTTCTCAGAAAGTGGTCTTTTTGGTGGCTGTTACGTCAGTTAGACGAGTCTCTGAGCTGGCAGTCTTGTCCTGCAAGGCTCCCGATTTGATTTTCCACAAGGATAAAGGTGGTGCTGCGGCCGCAGCCTTCCTTTCTTCTGAAAGTCGTTTCGGCTTTTCATCTCAATGAAGACACTGTTCTTCCATCCTTGTGTCCTCATCCGTCGAATCCTAAGGAGTCGGCGTTGCATTCCTTGGACGTTGTCCAAGCTTTGAGAGTATACCTATCTGCTACTTCCCTGTTCCGGAAGTCAGACTCACTGTTTGTTTGGGTGGCTGGTCCCAAGAAGGGCCAAGCAGTCTCGTCAGCCACCATCTCTAGGTGGATCCGACAGATAGTAATCCAGGCTTACGCCTTAAAAGGTCAAGCGCCCCCGTTTCCGGTCACGGCGCATTCGACCAGGGCAATAGGTGCCTCTTGGGCTTTCCGACATCAAGCGTCTGGTTCCCAATTATGTAAAGCGGTGACTTGGTCATCTGCTCACACTTTCACAAAATTCTACAAAGTTGATGTAGGTGCATCTTCGGATGCCTCTTTCGGCCACAAGGTTTTACAAGCGGCTGTTTAGAGTTGCAGAGTGCTGTTTTGTGTTTGGGGTGAAGTTCATTTTTATGCTGTTACCACCCCTCGTTTTTTCTCTGACACTGCTTTGGGACGTCCCACTTTGTCAATAGAGAAGCTGTGTCGGTCCATGGACTCAGAGAAGAGGATTTTACGGTGAGTAAAAAATCCTATTTACTCTTTCGTCCATGGACCGACACAGCACCCACCCCTCCTTTTTAAGTTTGTACTGCTTTTGACGAACTGATCTGCGAGATGCAGAGTGAGGGGATATACCAGAGGGTCCGCCCCCTGGATGGTTCTGGAGAAGGTGTGATGCAACACTTTTTACAAGTTTTCTTCCTAGTCACTCCTAATTAACGGATCATACCCACTATGTCAATAGAGAAGCTGTCGGTCCATGAACTCAGACAAAAGGATTTTACGGTGAGTAAAAAATCCTATTTTTTATTTTCTATTTTTTCTTTTTTTAATTTTCAAAACTTTGTGACAAAAAGTAAGATCTGCAAAATACTCACCATACCTCTCAGAAGCTTGGGGTGGTCTACTTGCCAAAATGGGGTCATTTGGAGGGTTTTGTGCCATCTGGGCATTCCATGGCCTCCGAAACTGTGATAGGCAGTGAGGAGTGAAATCAATAATTTACACCCTTAGAAAGCCTGAAGGCGATGCTTGGTTTTTGGGGTACCGTATGCGGCTAGGCTCCCAAAAAGTCTCACGTGGTATTCAGCATGGCATCAGAAGCAAACGCTTTATCGCCTGAAACACCTGAGTTGGCAACTAGTGCCCCTGAACCCGCTGTATCAGTGGACGCCATGTCGACGATCCTGGAGGCTTTTGTTGCCAAGGTGGAAGCGGCGGGTGGGAACACGGGGGGTAGGAAGCGCCCCCTCCCCCGCCATCTTCTGGGGATAATTCTGATGCGTCAGAGGCCGCGGACCGCGATCGGTTGGACAGTGAGGATAGGTCCGGGTCAGCATGCGAAAAGGCTCTGGTATCTGATCTTATCACCGCAGTGCGGGATACGCTAAAGATGGAGGATTCTGCAGAAGCGGCAGAGACGGCGGTCCCCTTTTGGTTTCCGTAAGTCGGCCTGCACTGCCAAGGTGTTTCCTTGTGTGTCTTATCTTGATAAACTTTTGTACAAGGAGTGGGAAAAACCACATAAGTTTTTTCGGCCCCAAAAAGTTTGGCGGCCTGGTACCCCTTTGAGGAGAGTTTCCTGAAAAAATGGACCTCTACCCCGATAGTGGACCCTCCTGTGTCCAGACTTAACAAAGTAACCACAATTCCGGTGGAAGGGGCTCCTGTCTTCAAGGACCCTGCGGACAAGAAGGCTGAGGCAATCGCTCGCCAACCTATACACAGTAGTGGGCTCAGCGGTGCGTCCAGCAATGGCTGGGGTTTGGTGTCTCAGACACTTACTGAGTGGGCAAAGATGCTGCTTCAAAGGTTGAAAGCACGTGAGGCTCCTCCGGATGAGGTAGCTTTGGCCGACCAGTTGGTACAGGGCCTTAAGGTTTTTTTCTGCAAGTCAGACTTGGATACTATCCCCTTACTGTCCAGAGCCTCGGTCTATGCGGTGGTGTTGCGCCGCCTGATCTGGCTAAAGTGCTGGTCTGCGGACCAATCTTCCAAAAAAGCCCTGATGGATTTGCCCTTTAAGGGCGACAGACTTTTTGGAGCCTCTCTGGATGACATCATTAAGGATGCCACAGGAGGTAAGAGCACGCTGCTCCCGCAATCCAAAAAGAGTAAGGAGCCACACCATAGGCAAGGGCCCTCCTTCACTACACACAAGCGTTTTTTTCGTCTGCCCAGTGCTGCAGGTAAAAGATCCCAGGCCGATAAAGCGCCTGCTAAGGGACAAAAGCGTCCCCGGTTTCGCAAGCCCAACAAGCCTGCGGACAAATCTACGTCCGCATGAAGGTCTTCCCCCGCCCATCTCTCAGGTGGGGGGACGTCTTTGCGAATTTGCGACTTGGTGGACATCTCTGATCTCCGGCCGGTGGGTTTGCGAAGTAATTTCCTCAGTCTACAAGATAGTTTCTTTCTTGCCCGCCGAACAGATTTTTCCCTCCAACCTCCAACTTTAGCCGACCCGTTGGGAAGCCTTGTATGAGGCGGTCCAGGATCTGCTGGTACGTGGAGTGATCATTCCTGTCCCAGTGCAGGAACGGTTTCAGGGGTTTTACTCAAATCTGTTTGTAGTACCAAAGAAGGATGGGGTTCGTCCAATCCTGGACCTCAAGGCCCTCAATTGCCTTGTGAAAG
Source organism: Rana muscosa (assembly GCA_029206835.1). Lineage (NCBI taxonomy): Eukaryota > Metazoa > Chordata > Amphibia > Anura > Ranidae > Rana > Rana muscosa. Next base: position 978,769,437 of record CM055118.1, on the reverse strand, counting down.
TACAAAGATTCCGGATGAAGTCGGTTCCCTCTGTAGTCGCTGCTCTCCATCCAGTGGACTTTTTGGCGTCCTTGGACATCAAGGACACATACCTGCATGTCCCCATATGCACCAGGCATCAGATTTCTGCGCTTTGCTGTCAGGGAGGACCACTATCAATTTGTGGCTCTCCCGTTTTGGCCTAGCATCGACACAGAGGTTGTTCACCAAGGTGCTCGCCCCGATTCTGGCCCTGCTAAGACAGCGTGGCATCGCTATCATGGTCTACTTGGACGATCATCTTCTGAGGGCCACTTCAAGCTCAGAATTAGAGGAGAGCTTGTCTATAGTCTGTCAGACCCTCCGAGACGTTTGTTGGGTGCTAAACACGCAGAAATCAGTATTGGTGCCGACAACGCCTAGTGTATCTGGGGTTAATTCTGGATTCCTCAGAGGCGAAAGTTTTTCTTCCTGTGGAAAAGTTGCAGACCCTTCAGGCTGCGGTGCGGCAGTTGACATACCAAAGATGGTCGTCATTCCGCTTTTGCATGCGAGTCCTGGGTCTCATGGTAGCCTCCATATGCTCAATACCACACTCGAGTGTTGCAGAAGGGAATTCTGTCCAGATGGGACAAATGCCCATCGTCCCTGGATTGTCAAATCTGGGTGAGCCACCTAGTCAGGACCTCCCTGGTTTGGTGGCTGACATCACCGGCACTTCTGTCCGGGAAGTCGTTCCTTCCTTTTTACTGGACGGTGATCACGACTGACGCCAGCCTTACCGGTTGGGGGGGGTGGAGTCTGGGGCGTTCAGTCGGCGCAAGGTCGCTGGACTCCGGAGGAATCCTGTCTGCCGATCAATGTCCTGGAACTCCGGGCGATCAGGCAGTGCCTCTCCACATGGTCACAGAGACTACAGGGGCGTCCAGTCAGGATCCAGTTGGACAAGGCCACGGTGGTGGCATATATCAACCATCAAGGAGGAACAAGAAGCTCGGCTGCAGCGTCGGCGATTGCTTGCATCCTGAGGTGGGCAGAAAGGAGAGTACTGGCACTGTCGGCCTTATACATTCCGGGTGTGGAGAACTGGCAGGCGGACTACCTGAGTCGCCAGATGCTGGACCAAGGAGAGTGGTCTCTAAACCCGGATGTGTTTCAGCTCCTTTGCCAAAAATGGGGCGAGCCGGACGTAGATCTTCTCGACTCAATCGGAAGGTATTGAGGTTTAAGCCAGATCAAGGGACCCATGGGCAGACGCGACGGACGCGTTGGTGGCACAGTGGAGTCAGTATCGGCTACTATATGCCTTCCCTCCCCTGAAGCTCCTTCCTCCTCTGCTTCGCAGAGTGGAGGCAAAGGGGATTCCAATGATCCTGATTGCCCTGGATTGGCCTCAGCGTCCTTGGTACGCCGATCTAGTGCGTCTGGTAGCAGACGTCCCTTGGCGTCCACCGCTACGAAAGGACCTGCTGTCGCAAGGTCCCATACTTCATCCTGCTTTACAGTCGCTGGCTTTAACTGCATGGCTATTGAGAGCCAGGTGCTAAGAGACCGGGGTCTGTCAGATTCGGTGATCTCTACCATGAGGAGTGCTCGGAAGTCGTCCTCTAGGAAGGTTTACCATCGCACTTGGAAGGCCTACATATCCATGTGTGAGGAAATGAGGTGGTATCGGCGTACTTATTTGGTTTCCAGAGTCCTGCTGTTCTTACAGCGTGGGGTGGACCAAAAGCTTGCTTTAAGTACGATTTAAGGGGAAGATATCTGTCCTGGCTGTCTCTTTCAGCGACCCCTGGCGGCTCACTCTCTCGTGAGTACGTTTGTGCAGGGGGTGCGACATGTGGCCCCTCCGGTCCGTTCTCCACTACCTCCGTGGGACTTGAATCTGGTCCTCTGTGCTTCAAAAGTCACCGTTTGAGAACATTAGGGAAATTCCCTTGTTGACACTTTTTCGGAAAGTGGTCATTTTGGTGGCTGGCAACCTTGTCATGCAAGGCTCCCTATCTGGTCTTCCACAAGGATAAGATGGTGCTGCGTCCGCAGCCTTCTTTTCTTCCCAAGGTCGTTTCGTCCTTCCATCTCAATGAGGACATTGTACTTCCATCCTTGTGTCCTCGTCCATCGCATCCTAAGGAAGCGGTGTTGCATTCCTTGGACGTTGTCCATGCTCTGAGAGTATACTTGTCTGCTACTGCTCCGTTCCGGAGGACAGACTCGCTGTTTGTTTCGGTGGCTGGCCCTAAGAAGGGCCTGGCAGTCTCGTCGGCCACCATCTCGAGGTGAATCCGACAGATCGTGATTCAGGCTTACGCCATAAAGGGTCGGGCGCCCCCCTCTCCTGTCATGACGCATTCGACCAGGGCAATAGGTGCCTCTTGGGCTTTCTGACATCAAGCGTCTGTTTCCCAGGTGTGTAAGGCAGCGACCTGGTCGTCCGTTCACACGTAAACTAAATTTTACAAGGTTGATATAAGTGCATCTTCGGATGCTTCTTTCGGCAGCAAAGTTTTGCAGGCGGCCGTTTAGAGTTGCAACTCCTCAGTTGAGGAGCTCTGTTTTGTTTTGGGGTGAAATTAATTTTTATGCTGTTCCCACCTCTCGTTTTTTTGACACTGCTTTTGGGACGTCCCACTTTGTCAAGCTTAAGGCTGTGTCTGCCCATGAACGAAAGAGAAAATAGGATTTTTGTACTCACCGTAAAATCCTTTTCTCTGAGTTCATGGACGGACACAGCAGCCACCCCTCCTTTTTAAGTTTGTACTGCTTTTTGACGAACTGATCTGTGAGATGCAGAGAGAGGGGTTATACCCAGAGGGTCTGCCCCCTGGGCGGTACCGTATTAGGTGTGATGTGTTTAACACTTTCTACAAGTTTCTGCCTAGTCACTCCTGAATGAAGGCTAATATCCACTTTGTCAAGATTAAGGCTGTGTCCGTCCATGAACTCAGAGAAAAGGATTTTACGGTGAGTACAAAAATCCTATTGTCTCCTCTCCCCCTACAGAACAGGGATTTGTGTGTTTACACACACAAATCCCTGTTCCTGCCCTCATGCAAGCGATCGCGAGTGGCTGGCGGCAAATGCGCCCACTATCACCCTTAGAGGTACAGACGTACACATATGGCGATTCGTGATAACGAACCACTTTGCCGGCGTGAGCCGGTCGGCAAGTGGTTAATGTCATGTGACAGTAGCACTACTATGCAGCACTGATGAGGTGGACTGTCGGTAGTCTTTTTTTTTTTTTACATTTTAAATACATTTAATTAAAAAAAAAAAAAAAAAAAATTTTTATTATTTATATAATTATAAAAGGGGGGAGTGGACAGTCATTGTCAGTTTTTTTTTTATTTTTATTTTTTTATTTAACCCTGTTGGGGGGGGGGGGTGTGGTGACTGGTGTCAGGGGTCTAAAAAAAACCCTGACCTCTTCCCTTTAAAACCTGGAAAGGGACTGAGGATACATTCCCCAGTCCCGTTCTCAGCAGCCTCAGCTACACCTAAAGATAAATGGACAGGAGACAGCGGCTTCTCTCCAATCTTAAACTGAAGCATCGTAAACAGTTTACGATGCTCAGTTATCAATGAACAGAGTCAGTAATTACTGACTCTGTGCATTTGGAAAAGGAAGGAGCCGGTAAATGACATTATATTTACCAGCTCCTCCCTCCGCTCTCTATCCTAAAAGATCTGGGGGGGTGGGGACTGGAGGAGAGGGGGGGACTGGAGGAGCACACGGGGGGGGGGGACTAGAGGAGCGCACGAAAGGGGACGAGCGGGTTGGAGGAGCGCACGGGGGGGGGGGGGGGGGGAGACCGGAGAAGCGCACGGAATGGGGGAGGATCCCACGTAAGAACACAGAGGAGGACACGGGACACTGGGGAACAATCGGTGCGGCAGGGGAAATTGTAATAGCTGATTATCCCATCTGCGGCTGTCAATATACACTACATATAAAGCATGTAATGGTCTGTCATTTTTATCATAGGTACTCTTCAAATGTGAGAGACGGAATCTAAAACAAAAATCTAGAAAATCACATTGTATGATTTTTTAAGTAATTCATTTGCATTTTATTGCATGACATAAGTATTTGATACATCAGAAAAGCAGAATTTAATATTTGGTACAGAAACCTTTGTTTGCAATTAGAGATCATACGTTTCCTGTAGTTATTGACCAAGTTTGCACACACTGCAGCAGGGATTTTGGCCCACTCCTCCATACAGAGCTTCTCCAGATCCTTCAGGTTTCGGGGCTGTAGCTGGGCAATATGGACTTTCAGCTCCCTCCAAAGATTTTCTATTGTGTTCAGGTCTGGAAACTGGCTAGGCCACTCCAGGACCTTGAGATGCTTCTTCTTACGCAGCCACTCTTTAGTTGCCCTGGCTGTGTGTTTGCCATGCTGGAAGACCCAGCCACGACCCGTCTTCAATACTCTTACTGAGGGAAGGAGGTTGTTGGCCCCATCCATCCTCCCCTCAATACGGTGCAGTCGTCCTGTCCCCTTTGCAAAAAAGCATCCCCAAAGAATGATGTTTCCACCTCCATGCTTCACGGTTGGGATGGTGTTCTTGGGGTTGTACTCATCCTTCTTCCTCCAAACACAGCGAGTGGAGTTTAGACCAAAAAGCTCTATTTGTCTCAACAGACCACATGACCTTCTCCCATTCCTATGGATCATACAGATGGTCATTGTAAAACTCCAGACGGGCCTGGACATGCGCTGGCTTGAGCAGGGGGACCTTGCTTGTGCTGCAGGATTTTTAATCCATGATGTGTGTTACTAATGGTTTTCTTTGAGACTGTGGTCCCAGCTCTCTTCAGGTCATTGACCAGGTCCTTGCGTGTAGTTCTGGGCTGATCCCTCACCTTCCTCATGATCATTGATGCCCCACGAGGTGAGATCTTGCATGGAGCCCCAGACCGAGGGAGCTTGACCGTCATCTTGAACTTCTTCAATTTTCGAATAATTGCGCCAACAGTTGTTGCCTTCTCACCAAGCTGCTTGCCTATTGTCCTGTAGCCCATCCCAGCCCTGTGCAGGTCTACAATTTCATCCCTGATATCCTTACACAGCTCTATGGTCTTGGCCATTGTGAAGAGGTTGGAGTCTGTTTGAGTGTGTGGACAGGTGTCTTTTATACAGGTAACGAGTTCAAACAGGTGCAGTTAATACAGGTAATGAGTGGAGAACAGGAGGGTTTCTTAAAGAAAAAATAACAGGTCTGCGAGAGCCGGAATTCTTACTGGTTGGTAGGTGATCAAATACTTAAGTCATGCAAATAAATTGATTCAAAATCGTACAATGTGATTTTCTGGATTTTTAGATTGTTTCACAGTTGAAGAGTATAAGAGTATCTATGATAAAAATTACAGACCTCTACATGCTTTGTAAGCAGGAAAACCTGCAAAATCGGCAGTGTATCAAATACTTGTTCTCCCCACTGTGTGTGTGTGTGTGTGTGTGTGTGTGTATATGTATGTATATATATATATATATATATATATGAATAAAGGTGTGTTGTATGAAGGCCTGACAGAACACACACTTAGCGCCAGTTCAAACTTGCAAAATACAAGGCAGCCTGAACAGTAAAATTCAAGGTATTTTTATACAAAACACATTAAATGGTAAAGCAGCTGTTTAAAAATGGTAAATAAATAAAAGGTGGTAAAACGATAAACAGGTAAAACTGTAAAATAAGTTTTACACAAAACAGCGCTAAAATATAAACAAAAATAACATAAAAGGACCCGTGGATCATGCCACTGAAAAAGTCCAGCACGTATGAAGAAATGACCAGTTCAGAGTATTATGGTGAGTAATATCACAAAAAAGTCCAAGTGTGCACTTTCCACCACCAGAGACAATTATTTGGAATCCACCGTGTGATGAAAAAAACCCTTTAGGGGTTCACACTTACCAGAGGCTTACAGGCTGCCTTGTATTTTGCAAGTTTGAACTGGCGCTAAGTGTGTGTTCTGTCAGGCCTTCATACAACACACCTTTATTCATATTGTTGATTATTTTTCTTGGCTGCCATGGATGCCTTGCAATTTCTAAGCAGCAGGAACATTGATATTAATAGTGTCTTTGCAGTAAATGAGCACACTACAGCACAAACAAATTACAATGGAGCTATTACTGCTCTTGGTAATGTCTTAGAGAAACAGGTCCGAACCTGGTGGGACATATGTACTCTAGAACAATATATAAAGGAAAAAATTATTATTAGAAGCTTAAGATGGGAGGTTATCCCACAAGATGGGTTAGATGACCCTGAATCTATGCATAAATGGCTTGAGTTCTTTAATGGGATGGGTTTCAAGCTCCAAGAATTGATTTTAAAGAGAAAACGCATAAAAATGTCACGCTTAGAAATAAGAATCAATGAGCTTGAGGCACAACTTGAACCCATTAAGGACTCACAACAAGTAACAGATTTTAATATACGTATAAAAAAGAAATTGGAGAAAGTAGATAAAGATACTCAAAAGAAAAAAACCAAGAAGTTCCATAGGGATTTGGGAGATTTTCGGTCAAATACCATATACCTATGGCAACAAACGAAAGGGCCAGTGGTAAGCGATATAAACTTGGAAGGAACACAAGTCATTATCCCCACAGATAGACCACAACAACCCAATACGCAAAATATACTATTAAGGGATCAACAAAGGTCTCTGGCACCTCCACATGCCCCAATAGGGCAATCTACCCCCACAAGAAATGGGGTTTATCATGGGAGAGGAGGTGCTCCTAGAGGAGGTCCACCATATCAATATTACAATTCTGCACACCATAATCAATATCAAGTGCCAACACATAATAGATACGACACATTACAACAATATGAAGATAGAGAGAGATACCAATCCCCACGTCCTTTTTTAGGGAGGGGGAGAGGGTGGCAGAGGAGAGGTCGAGGACATCCCCCTCGCAGGGGAAGACCACCGATGCACTCTCAACCAACACAGGACCAGAGAGGCCCCCAATTGAGAGAGCCCCCATGGTGGGAGAAAACACACACCCTATTACAATCAAAGGAGAGAAGATCCAGAGGATGCAGAGCAGGGCGAAGGCTCCAGAAAAAGGAGAGAGCAGGAATAGGAGGCATCTTCAATCTTACTGAAACACAACTGACTCATAAAGAAATAAACATTTTACACCTTGGCTTGAAATGTGGTTTGAAAAGACCCGTCAATAAGTTTGATATTTTCATCGATGCACACAAATATATGAGGAAATTAAATATAAAAAAATACTTTCTGAACAAAAATTCACAACCCACTACTAACCTAGCATCTGTATCTACTGAAAGTGGGTTACGGAATAAATCACTTTTCAATCCCCTAAACACTGCAAACCAACACGTTGATGTTTTTAAAGGTTTAGTTCTACGTGATTTAGAGGGCCTGATCCCCAAAAAAGATGTGAATCCGCGTCATATACAACAAGGAATTGAATTACTGGAAAAACGTAAGGATTTGGTAATACGACCAGCGGACAAAGGAGGAGGAATCGTGTTAATGACTAAAGAATTCTTCCACCAGCATTTACATGGTATGTTGACAGAGGATGATACATATAAGAAGCTAGAAAAAGATCCCACTGTACAATATGAGGCTGATTTGAGAATTTTAGTGGAATCTGGATATTCTAAATGGGTTCTGACTGAAAAAGAAAAGATATTCTTAATCCCAAGTAGCAGCAGGATACCAACAATCTACACTCTGCCGAAGATACATAAGGATGCAAAATGCCCACCTGGGAGACCTATAGTGAATGGCATAGGTTCTATTTCAGCAAGAGTAGGACAATATCTTGACACATTCCTACAGAAGAGTGTCACTATGACTAAAGCTTACTTACGGGACACTAAGAATTTATTACAACTCCTCCAAACAATTGATTTGGCAGGGAGATCAGATGTATTTTTAATTACTGCTGATGTTTCCTCGCTGTACACTATCATACAGCATGATGATGCTCTCCTAGCCTTAAACTGGGCTTTATGTCAGAGAAATGACATTAACCATAACCATAAAGTGTTTCTGAGGAATGCCCTAGACTTCTGTCTAGGGCATAATTACTTTTGGTATAATGGCAATTTTTATCTACAGAAACATGGGGTTGCGATGGGTGCCAAATTTGCACCTAGCATTGCAAACCTATTCATGGGGGAATGGGAAGATAAAACCATCTTCGCGGTCAAGAGGGACTCATTATTATTATTATACCGATGGTATATAGATGACCTCTTCTTTATTTGGTCAGGTCCACTATCAGCTCTGAATACATTTTTGGAAGAATTGAATAACAACACGAATAATATCAAACTTACCTATGAAATTAGTGATTCTAAGATCCATTTCCTGGATGTCAATATATTCAGACACGGAGATAAACTCGGTACTTCGGTTTATTTTAAGCCAACAGACTCAAACAGTTACTTACCTATGCAGAGTGGCCACCACCCTCTATGGCTTAGAAATGTCCCTAAAGGTCAGCTAACTAGGATAAGGAGAAACTGCACGGATCCTGAAGATTACAAAACACAAGCTATGGTTATTAAGAAAAAGTTTGTGGAAAAAGGCTACCGTGTAGATGTTTTGGATCACACTATCAATGAGATATCCTTGATTCCCAGAGAAGATCTCCTGATCAATACGTCCCATGGAGTAATTGCAAACAATCAGGAATGGAGTTTTATCTCAGGATTTCATTCACAATATAAGGAGGTAGAAGAAATCTTTACCACCCACTGGCACATCCTACAGATGGACAGAGTACTCAAATGTGCGTTACCAAACAGACCAGGATTTATTTATAGAAGATCACCTAATTTTGCTGACAAAATTGTCAAAAAAGTTATTGATCCTCCAACCAGACCTCCCTCCCTATGGGATCAAGACGGCTTCTACGCCTGTAGAAAATGTCGAGCATGCAAAGAAGTTAGATTGCCTATCAGAGCCCTTGACAGATTCACATCTACTTCGAACCATAAAGAATTTAGAATAAAAGAATTCATTACATGCAACACATCCTATGTAGTATATGCTCTCCAGTGCCCATGTGGGCTAATCTACATAGGCCGCACAAAAAGATTATTAAGAATCCGTATTGCAGAACACATAGCTAACATTAAGATCGGATTCAAGGATCACAATGTGTCCCTACACTTTAAGTTGTATCACAACCAGGATCCTATTGGGCTTAAATTTTGGGGTATAGACCATCTCAAACCGTTTTGGAGAGGTTCCAATCTCGTTAGAGAACTCTCCAAACGGGAAACCCAGTGGATCTTCTTGGTTGACACTTTATCGCCCAAAGGGTTAAACGTGGATTTAGACATAAATTGCTTCATCAGTGATTATTGATTAATAGTGGCCACATTTATTATTTGCACTTTTGTCTTCCTCTATATTTGATGTTCTGCTTATTATTGGTTATAATGTGATGTCATTTTTAAGACATATATAGAGGTATTTTATATATTTTATATGTTTTTTACTTCTATTTGTATGTCTTTTACACACAAGTTTTAACCATATATTGAGTATTTTATCTATCATTTACAAGGGGCCACATCACTATGTTGACATACACACATAGATATTTTTCCTATTTTTTTCTATGTATGTTCTTCATCCTCATCAAATCACTTCTGTGGGTGATTATTTATTTGCTGCAATATAGTATATATATTTTTATAAATTTTTTATACATAGTATATACATCAGTCTTTATTATTATTTTAATATCTTTATTACATACTAGATATTATAGTATTGACATCATGTCTTATTAGGTGATGTAATAATAATATATATGTACATGCAGCATAAATAGTTATATGGTTTCTCAGGTTCACCATTAGTCTCATAATATATCAGTAGTGACTCTTTAGTTTGTTACTTCAAACATAATTTTTATGCATGCATTTTTTACTATCACTGCTTAAGTGGCTGAGGATGGTGACCAGCATAATCTATATTTATTATCGCTGCACATAATTTTAAAACTATATTTTCCTCTGTTTATGCAGCCTCCTTTAATATATTGTTCTTATTTAATGTCGATTCTTATTATTTAATGTTGATTTTTTATATTTATTACCAAGTATTTACATGTTATATGTGACGCTATATTTATATTGTTTGTGGCTGTTCTCCGTATCAATTAAGTCTATGCTTAGATAGACCCCATGTTCTCTATTTGTGCAATGCATAATCAGCGTCCAATCAGACATCAGAGGTACGCACTCATCATCTGTTGCCGAGTACGCTGATTGGCAGATGTTCAACAGACATGGTGATATAAACATCGCGGGTGCGTCGTGACGTTACGCCCTCTGTTGAAGTCAGGTGACGAAACGCGTCAGGGCGTAACCACGACTACCCGCGACCCGGAAGTGACGTCTGCGCTCCAAGCGTGCGTTCCACCGCTCACAGCTACCATTCGGAAGTGTCTGCAGGATCCGTGAGGACACACACACTCTCCCTAGGACGCTGGAAATGGTGATAGCGCCCTCTTGGGCCATTCATTGCTTATTTTACTGCTGTTTGATGTACGTAGTTTGGTTAAAGGGGTCTCCTACTGGTGGGTTAACAGATTTGAAATAAACAGGATTACACTATTGTGCTGTTATCTTCCTATTATTTTATGGTCTGCTTTGGAGCCCATCCTTATTGGTGTACCCTGATTGGAGAAGATTTGCTTATACAGAGTAGCTGATGTTACCTTCTATTTAAGGCTCATTTATATCTTACCTCTGGTAAGTGTGAACCCCTAAAGGTTTTTTTTCATCACACGGTGGATTCCAAATAATTGTCTCTGGTGGTGGAAAGTGCACACTTAGACTTTTTTGTGATATTACTCACCATAATCCATAATACTCTGAACTGGTCATTTCTTCATACGTGCTGGACTTTTTCAGTGGCATGATCCACGGGTCCTTTTATGTTATTTTTGTTTATATTTTAGCGCTGTTTTGTGTAAAACTTATTTTACAGTTTTACCTGTTTATCGTTTTACCACCTTTTATTTATTTATTTATTTATTTATATATATATATATATATATATATAGTACAGGACGCCAAGGTTGGGTCCTGGACGGGTGCTATATAGCACCAATATTTGGGTTGTGGTCCCTTTTAAGGAGTTGTGATGGTGTTCAGGTGGTCACCCAGAGTGGGTGAGGAATTCCCGACAACAGAAGTAGTCCAGAGAGGACTGACTCGCAATCTTCTGTGTCTTGATAGAGCGTTATTTGGGGCCCGGAATTTCGGAAGGCTCTAAAGTGATATTCGTGTGGTATGGAGCCTCCACTCCTGACCACTGGGAGTCAGCACACAGGGGGTTAAAGGCTTCCAGGAAACGGCTCATAAAACAGGAAGTGGTGCTAGAGGTGGTGTGAAAGGAGTATGGGGATTGCACCTGTGAAGATGAGCGGTGTGTCTGCTGGGAGCTGTTAAGGATTCAGCAAGGGCTCTGGAAGTTCTGGGGCGAAGACCCCTCTACAAAAATAGTATGTGCCTTTTTCTTTCATTTGTTTTGTGCTGAAGACAAGCAGGACTTTACTTTATGCTGGAGATAAGCAGACTTTGTTTTTATCTTTTTTCCTGTGTGCTGAATGAAGCTTTATTTACAAATAAAAGCCTTTTTGTTTCAAGTTCAACGGTCATCATCTCTATATCTCTTTCACTTATGGTTAGTGTTTGGCCGAAGCCATTTTTTATCAATCAACTGTGTTTGTTTGTTTTTTAAATCATATTCACAACATAAACTACCCAAATGGCCCTGATCAGAAGTTTACATACCCCAGTTCTTAATACTGTTTATTGCCCCCCATTGCTGCCCATTCCTCTTGGCAAATTCTTGGGCTGTCTTGCATGAACTGCACGTTTTTGAGATCTCCCCAAAGTGGCTCAATGATATTGAGGTCAGGAGACTGAGATGGCCACTCCAGAACCTTCACTTTATTCTGCTGTAGCCAATGACGTGTCGACTTGGCCTTGTGTTTTGAATCATTGTCATGTTGGAATGTCCAAGTACGTCCCCTGCGCAGCTTCCTGGCTGATGAATGCAAATGTTCCTTCAGTATTTTTTTGATGACATACTGCATTCATCTTGCCATCAATTTTGACCAAATTTCCTTAGCTTTTTTAGCTCACACATCCCCAAAATCCACCTCCGTGTTTCACAGTAGGAATGGGGTGTACCTTTTCATCATAGGTCTTGTTGACTCTTCTTCAAATGAAGCGTTTATGGTTGTGGCCAAAAATCTACATTTTGGTCTCATCACGCCAAATGACTGTGCCAGAAGGTTTGAGGCTGGTCTTTGTGCTGTTTGGCATATTTTAAGCAGGATACTTTGTGGCATTTGCATAGTAATGGCTTTCTTCTGACGAATTGATCATGCAGCCCATCTTTCTTCAATTTCCTCTTTTATTGTGCATCTTGAAACAGCCACACCACTTGTTTTCAGAGAGTCCTGTATTTCACCTGAAGTTATTTGGGGGTTCTTCTTTGCATCCCGAACAATTTTTCCTGGCAGTTGTGGCTGAAATCTTAGTTGGTCTACCTGACCATGGTTTGGTTTCAACAGAACCCCTCATTTTCCACTTCTTGATTAGAGTTTGAACACTGTTGATTGGCATTCTCAATTCCTTGGATATCTTTTTATATCCCTTTCCTGTTTTATACAGTTCAACTACCCTTTCCCGCAGATCCTTTGACAATTCTTTTGCTTTCCCCATGACTCAGAATTGTCAGTGCAGCACTGGATGAAAGATGCAAGGGTCTGTCAGGAGTCCAGAAACTCATTGATCTTTTGTACATACACACTAATTGCAAGCAAACCGATCACAGGTGAGGATGGTTACCTTTTCAAAAAGCCGCACAGTGGCCAAGATCATACAGCGGTTTAACAGGAAAGGTTCCACTCAGAACAGGCCTCGCCATGGTCAACCAATTAAGTTGAGTGCACGTGCTTAGCCTCATATCCAGAGGTTGTTTTGGGAAATGGACGTATGAGTGCTACCAGCATTGCTGCAGAGGTTGAAGGGGTGGGGGTAAGCCTGTCAGTGCTCAGACCATTCGCCGCACACTGCATCAAATTGGTCTGCATGGCTGTCATCCCAGAAGGAAGCCTCTTCTAAAGATGATGCACAAGAGCGCCTGCAAACAGCTTGCTGAAGACAAGCAGACTAAAGACATGGATTACTAGAACTATGTCCTGTGGTCTGATGAGACCAAGATAAACTTATTTGGCTCAGATGGTGTCAATCGTGTGTGGCGGACACTAGGTGAAGAGTACAAAGACAAGTGTGTCTTGTCTGCAGTCCAGCAGAGTAGGTGGGTAGTGTCATGGTCTGGGGCTGCATGAGTGCTGCCGCCATTGGGGAGCTACAGCTCATTGAGGGAACCATGAATGCCAACATTTACTGTGACATACTGAAGCAGAGCATGATCCCACTCCCTTTGGAGACTGGGCTGCAGGGCAGAATTTCAACTTAACGACCCTCCAAGACGACCGCTGCCTTGCTAAAGAAGCTGAGGGTAAAGGTGATGATCTGGCCAAGCATGTCTTCAGACCTAAAACTCTATTCAGCATCTGTGGGGCATCCTCAAACGGAAGGTGGAGGAGTGCAAGGTCTCTAACATCCACCAGCTCTGTATTGTCATCGTGGAGGAGCGGAAGAGGACTCCAGTGGCAACCTGTGAAGCTCTGGTGAACTCCATGCCCAAGAGGGTTAAGGCAGTGCTGGAAAATAATGCTAGCCACACAAAATATTGTCACTTTAAGCCCAATTTGGACATGTTCACTTAGGGGTGTACTCACTTTTGCTGCCAGCCGTTTAGACATAAATGGCTGTGTTCTTTTGAGCTGTACATTCACTACTTTACATTGTAGCAAAGTGTCATTTCTTCAGTGTTGCCACATGAAAAGATTATCATTAAAATATTTACAAAAATGTGAGGGGTGTACTCACTTTTGTGAGATAGCGTGTATGTGTGTGGATAGATATAGTGGATATAAAATGGCAGGTTTCTATGATGTAAAAAAAAATGAGACAAAGATAAAAAAATTCAGAACGTTTTCCACCTTTTTAATGTGACCTATAAACTGTACAACTCAGTTGAACAACAAACTGAAATCTTTTAGGTGGAGGGAAGTAAAAATAAAATAATGTGGTTGCATAAGTGTTCACACCCTTAAACGAATGCCTTGTTTAACCGCTTCCAGACCAGCCGCCGCAGTTATACTGCGGCAGGCTGGCCCCCCTGCACGAGCCGTCGTAGCTGTATGTCGGCTCTGTAAGGCGCCTGAAGCGTGTCCCCGGACTTGATGTGAGTGCCCTGCGATAGCTCACTACAGAGCGAGAACGCGCGCGTGTGTGTGTGTGTGTGTGTGTGTGTGTGTGTGTGTGTGTGTAAAAACTCACACATCCCAGTTCTCTCAGGGGTGAGTAGACTGATCGTGTGTTCATACTGTGTATGAACACCGATCAGTCTCTTCCCCCTAGTCAGTCTCATCCCCCTACAGTTAGAACACACATTAAGGAATACGTTTAACCCCTTATTGTAAAATATGCAATATTACATCTATTAATCTATAACTATTGCATCTTTGTATTAATTGTATAGTCCCTTATTTGCTAGTCTAACCTATCGGAGCCTGTTAGGCCTGATGATACAATGTTAATTATGAGATACACAGTTGCTTCGTAAATCAAGTCATATTTACTTCCTTTAAAAACAGGAAACATATCGTACAACAAATATCATATACAGTCTATAACAACTCTAATAATAATATGAAAGATACTTAATACTCATGGTTTCATCAGCTGGTTTCTGCATGGTGAAGGGAGCGAGCCAAGGGCTCACATGAGCATGCTAGCAACCAAAAGTGGACAAAGAGGACTCTTACTCTTCGGTATGTGCTTTTAACATTCATTCCCCTCACCCAAAACCACCCACACTTGCTTCCTGTACAATCAGATAAAGCAAAGATATTTCTTCTCCTCTCTTTGAAGCTCATAGCCACACCAGGGGGGCTGGGGACAAGCCCTTTTGTCATGCCGATGCTAATATGCTACAAAGCTTTGACTTTAAAGTCCAGAACTATGATCTTAAGCCATGTTTGCTCCTCCAGCATATGCCGCTTTGCGCCTAAAGAGCGCATACCATCCTTCTTTATGTCAGAAACATTGACGCATCTCAGCATAGTGCCTACAAGTATGTCAGAATGTTTATACTGAAATATAAAATAATTATTGTACTTATGCAAATAGGTAAATCTTAATTTTGTAGATTCCCTATTTCCTACAATTTCAAGAAATTCTAAGTTCTTTTATCCATGCTAGTTTGAAGACAAGTAACACAAATGAATATTGCTTAAAATATTATATATATTTATTAACTAAAGTTACAGTGCAAAATTAAAATCAGGTATAAGTCGTGATAAAACAAATGAATGGATATACTTCTACAATCAGAGATAAATGATGGGTTAAGGTTCAGATAATATTTACATACATTTCTATGTGAGCTCTATATGACAAAGTATATTCACAGTACAATACTTTAATGATACTTGTACATCTAACACTTGGTAGCTCTTGAAATGTAACCTTCAGTGACTTCACAGCTTTAGATAAACAAACTTGTTTACATTGTTATCTTTCTCAAGACAAACAGATCTCCTGATTACACTTCTTAAACGTGTCCAGACCCAGTGTCATATAAGGAACACGGCTTTGATAAAACATCAAGTCTTATATTAAATTTAGAGAGAATTAATTTTTACACCTATATCATAATAAAACCATTGTACCACTTGGCTCTAGCTTTTTAAAGACAACCAAATTAGGGTATGTGCCTTAATATTTGGAATAATATTTCATTTATACTGCAGTTAAAATATGATACCATTCCAAATTGCTTTGCCATATATATTTAGATGGTTTTAGTTATGTGTATGCAAAATCAACTCCATTACCAAAGCAGGTAAATAAACAAAATCAATACGTTACCAGGTTAAAGTTCTGTCTGTTTGAGAAGCTTCCATTATGAGGCAATTTTGAGTCCCATAGGACTCCTTCCAATATTGCTACATGTTTGTGCTTTTAAGATCTACTCAGCGAGTCTCCCTTCAAGAGCTCCCTTCTCCCGGTCTTCAGGTCTCTGTCCTTTTCCCCCTTTCTGCTATCTCAGCTGCTACTTTTATCTCACTCCAAAAAGTGGGTGTGTATCTTACATTACTACGTAACTGAGACGTCAAATGATGATGTGATTGGGTAGGTTGTCATAGCAACCAAACATCACATTATCTTGAACAAATAAGTATTTTTACCACTAGAGGGCGGTAGCTTATTAGAAATAATTTTATAATGTTATTTTCATGTAGGCGAAGATAATTTACGACTACCATTTGACCTAGCTTAGTAAAACACACTTGATTGTCTAAGGCTGTCAAAATGTGTCAAGTATACCAGACATTTTGGCGAATGGCTCAGAGTAATGTCTTGGAAAAATCTACCCACCTCTCTGCTAATGGGTTGTTAACATTCCTCGAAGCTGAAGTAATTTGGAATAACTTTTAACTTACTTTTGACAAATACAGCTCCTAATATCAATACAGCTAGGATCTCACATTTTGTAATAATATATATATGTAGATATGGGTTTATACACGTATTACTAGTATAGATACTTTGTGAAGGTACTTACAATAAACCTTACTTAAGATATACAGTACACAGCTTATTTTGAATAAGCCCTATAGTTTTGTAGCTTATTCTGAAATACTAATTTATTTATTTTTTTAGGCTCCCTTGAAACAAGAGTTCCTTATCTTGTTTATTTTACCAAGTGTCCAAACCTTTGAATTACAACCTGGGGAGACTGGTACGGTCAAGACCCCCTTAGTGAGACATAAGAACAAAGCCTATTCATGTCTGTGAATCTAATTTAAACTTTCCAAGATATTGAATCTGTGTTATCCCCTCAAAGAGAAAGTAGAAACCAAAGTCTTATTCATAGCATATCATGAGCTATGGGCTTAACTTTAGAGACAAAATGGCTGTCCTCTCGCTCATAATATACATGAATATGAACCATATGAAAAATACATAATATGCATAATATAAAGGCCTATATGTAATTCTTTTTAACCCCAAATGTTCTGACATTTAGATATGGCTCCCATTGAACAGTCCATATGGTCTTAACGCCCAACATGTGTTTCTGAACCAGTACCTCTGGAACGTGTTGCATTTTTCAATATGTGAAACAGCTCCTATGGAACAGTCCATAATGGTTTTACCGTGTTGCGCCTCAACGTAGGCTTCAGAAACGGCTCCTATGGAACAGTCCATAAATGTCTTAACGCGTGTGGCTTTCCAACCTGTGTTTCCGGACCAGTACCTATGGACCAGCCCTTACTGGTTTTACCGTGTTGTGCCTCTCAACATAGGCTTCAGAACCAGCTCCTATATAACAGTCCTAACGAGCTGTGCTTCTCAACACGTGCCGCTTCATTACTGGGTGACACACCAACATCATTCTTCTGTGACAGCTTCCCTGTCACCATTCTGTATCTTCTGTATCTTCTTTTTTCTGACAACTTCAGGACAAGGTGCAGTACAGGCAAGGGGTGTCCATTTACTCACCATTCACCAGCACACACTCCGAGCAGCATATCAACCAGCTTTCAACTACAGAGTCTTGAGGAGGGCCTTACTTGCCCATATTACTAGCCTAGAACATACCTTTTATCACGCTATATCATGACATAAGTCAACCCATTATCATAATATATGCATATATATGATCCATCCAATTACGCCTTGTCAGGGTCACCTGTGGCCAGGTGACAGATGCACACCGTAGGGGGACAGGAGTGCACCGCGAGGTAGTGAACCCTATGGCTGGCTTCTGTGGATAGGAAACTGGGTGGTTGTGGAAAGCGGGACCAGAGGAGCACAACCGGGATCCCAACGGAAGCGAGAGCCAAGATTCCCCAGGGCGCGGAGTCTAAGACCCAGCTGGTCTTCTCCAGGGCCTCTAGTGGTGAGGATGTTACGCTGCAGGCTGGGACCAGGTCGCGGCCCCTGGAGTTTCCTAGCTCACGCCCCGTAGGATAAGGGGAAGCAGCAGCACACGATAGAGAGAACCGAATAACAAGCCGAAGGTCAGGGGCCACAAGCAGACAAGGATAACGAAGAACGAGCCGAAGGTCAAGGGTCACGAGCAGACAGGGATGGTCGGGGACAAGCCAATAACGTAACAGAGAGACAGACGTAGCACACGGCAGGCAGGAACCCAAACACACAATGCCTAACAAACACGTTGATCAGCAAAGCAGGCTTGCAGTGCACAGGTTAATATAGTGTTCAGTGATAGGGCCTGGGGTGGAGTCAGGCTGGGAGGAGATTATAAAGGAAGCCAGGTGAAGGAGGTCTGGTCTCTAGATGAACACATGAGGAGGAAGGTAAGATGGCAGACAGACATTAATGCATATCCATGACAGTACCCTCCCTCTTACGAGGCCTCCCCCTTCCCCGCCTGGGCCCAGGTTTAGAGGGAAACTTCAGATGAAACTCCTTTAACAGACGAGGTGCAAAGACCTCAGATGCAGTGATCCAAGACCTCTCCTCAGGACCAAACCCTTTCCAATGAACGAGGTACTGAAGAACGCCTTTACAGAGTCGGGAGTCCAGAATTTGACTGATCTCGTACTCCTGATTATCCTCAGAGACAGGCGCCACGGTAGGAAGAGGACGAGAGAATTTATTGAGGACTAAAGGCTTTAGAAGAGCAACATGAAAGGAGTTAGTGATTTTAAGGCTCTTAGGAATCTGGAGTTTGAAACAAACCGGATTCAGTTTAGCAGTTACCGTGTATGGACCGATGAATCGTGGAGCAAACTTCAGAGAAGGAACTCGGAGCTTGATGTTCCTGGTAGAGAGCCAGACTTTGTCCCCTGGCTGAAGAGAAGGCGGTTTACGCCTGCGGCGGTCGGCAAAGCCTTTGAATTTTTCAGCAGCTGCCCGGAGGGAATCATGAACGTGACCCCAAACGGAATTGAGAGACTCCTGAACCGAAGCCAAAGCTGGAATGTCTGGAGAACAGATCATAGGAAGAGGAAGTTGAGGGTGTTTTCCATAAACTGTGAAAAAGGGTGTCTTCTGCGAACTGGTATTCACATGATTGTTATGGGAGAATTCTGCCCACGGGAGTAGAGAGGACCAATCGTCATGGTGAGAAGACACAAAGGTGCGAAGAAAGACCTCTAACTCCTGATTAACCCTCTCAGTCTGTCCATTGGATTGGGGATGGTAAGAAGAAGAAAAATCCAAGACAATATTGAGGGATTTGCAAAAGGCTCTCCAAAAACGAGACGTGAATTGGACTCCCCTGTCGGAAACAATATGAGAAGGGACCCCATGTAGGCGGAGAATTTCTCGAATGAAAATGGGAACCAAGGCAGGGGCAGAAGGAAGACCAGGAAGAGGAACAAAATGAGCCATCTTGGAGAATCGATCGATTACCACCCAAATGACTGTATTATTCTCAGACAGTGGGAGATCGGTGATAAAATCCATGGCAATATGGGCCCAGGGTTCCTTAGGAATAGGCAAGGGCATGAGGAGACCAGCAGGAGCTTGTGTGGAGGATTTGGACTGAGCACAGACATGACAAGCTTTAACGTAGTCTTTGACGTCTGAGCGGAGATTAGGCCACCAGTAGTGACGACTGATGAGTAGGAAGGATCGGAGGAATCCAGAATGCCCTGCCACCTTGGAATCATGTCCCCAACGAAGGATCTTAGCTCTTAGCTCAGTGGGGACAAAGGTCTTACCAGGCGGGATTTTAGACTTCAGGGTGGTAGAGTGGGCAACAATGCATGAGGTGGGAATGATCGGCTCAGGTTCAGGGGCGGACTCCTCGTCCAAAGTGTCAAATGACCTAGAGAGCGCATCAGCCCGACCGTTGCAGGAACCAGGTTTGTAGGTAATCGTGAAATTAAAACGGGCAAAGAAGAGACTCCACCTGGCCTGTCTAGGATTCAGACGTTTAGCATTCTGTAGATACTGTAAATTCTTGTGATCGGTAAAGATCGTTATGGAGTGAGGGGAACCCTCCAAGAGATGACGCCACTCCTCTAACGCCAATTTAATTGCGAGAAGTTCCCGATCACCGATGGCATAATTCCTCTCTGCCTGAGAAAATTTTTTGGAGAAGAACGCACATGGTTGGCGTCTCTTCTCAAAGATTTGAAGAAGCACAGCTCCCACCCCCATTGAGGAAGCGTCCACTTCAATAAAAAATGCATTCCCAGGATTTGGTCTCCTCAAGAGGGGGCCAGAAACAAAGGCCTGTTTCAGGTTGTGAAATGCAGAGACAGCTTCGGGAGGCCAGTCTCTGGCATTCACACCCTTCTTGGTCAAAGCGATAATAGGCGCGGCAATGGAAGAGTAATTCCTTATGAACTGCCTATAATAATTAGTGAAGCCAAGAAAGCGCTGTGTGGCCTTGAGGCTAGCAGGAAGAGGCCAGTTGGTGATAGCCAAGACCTTCCCAGGGTCCATACGAAGCCCCGAACATGAGACAAAGCACCCCAAAAACAGGACCTCAGAACATTCAAAGGAACATTTCTCCAGCTTGGCATAGAGATTGTTCTCTCTAAGACGTTGAAGTACAGTGCGGACATGGTTTCTGTGGACGAGCAGATTTTCAGAAAAGATCAGAATGTCATCCAGATAGATGACAACAAACTGGTACAGCAGATCTCTGAAGATTTCATTGACAAAGTTTTGAAACACGGCTGGAGCATTACACAGACCAAAAGGCATCACCAGATATTCGTAATGCCCGTCTCTAGTGTTAAATGCAGTCTTCCATTCGTCACCCTCCCGTATTCGAATGAGATTGTACGCGCCTCTGAGATCCAACTTGGTGAAAATGGAGGCACCCTTCAACCTATCGAATAGCTCAGATATTAAGGGTAAGGGGTATCGATTTTTAATAGTAACCGCATTTAAACCCCGATAATCGATGCAGGGTCTTAAGGTACCATCCTTTTTGGCAACAAAAAAGAACCCTGCCCCTGCAGGCGATGAGGATTTCCGGATGAACCCTCTCTCCAGATTCTCTGCTACATACTCCGACATGGCCTGGGTCTCTGGGATGGACAGAGGGTAGGTACGACCCCTGGGTAGAGTTGCTCCGGGGACAAGATCAATAGCACAGTCAAAAGACCTGTGGGGAGGAAGCACCTCAGCTGATTTTTTACAGAACACATCCCGGTAATCGCTGTATGCGGCGGGAAGATCAGAAGAAACAGAAGTGGCAGCAACCGGAAGACTCTCCTTGGGGGTCACCTTGAGAAGACACGACGAGAAACATGAGGAACCCCAGGCCAGGATCTGCCCAGAGACCCAGTCCACATGTGGAGAGTGGAGCTGTAGCCAAGGGAGGCCCAATACAACTGGGGTAGAGGCCTTGGGTAGAATAAGAAAGGATATCCACTCCTGGTGGAGAATCCCTACCGACATCCTAATGGGTAGCGTCTGGAAGCGAATAGGGCCCCCTGGGAGAACAGTGCCATCAATTGCCGAGACTACCAATGGGGTAGTGAGAGGTGAAAGGGTAAGCTTCATAGAAGAAGCAGTTCTCCAATCCATGAAATTGCCGGCAGCCCCGGAATCCAGGTATGCAAGGGTTGACTGAGGAGAAGTGCCTACATGAAGGGACACCGGCAAGAGCAGGCGAGAAGGTGATGTTTCTGGGTCCAATACTCCACCTTCCAAATGTATTAGACCCGAGCGTTTCCCGGACGAAGCGAGCAGGAGTCACGAAAATGACCCTTGCCCCCACAATAGAGGCACAAGCCCAGAGTTCTGCGCCTAGCACGTTCTTCGGGGGTTAGTCTGGTCCGGCCCAGCTGCATAGGTTCTTCAGCAGGTAGAGGATGCTCCACGGAATGAAGGGAGGGGAGCTCAGACTGGCTAGGACCCAGAGAGTGCTGGCGTCTTTTTTCTAAGGACCTCTCTTGAAAACGAATGTCGATCTGGTTGCATAATGAAATTACATCGTCCAGACCGACGGGAATGGCTCTTCCCGCTAATTCGTCTTTCACTCGGTCAGAGAGGCCATGTAAAAAGGTAGCGACCAGGGCCTCATTATTCCAGCTCAATTCAGCTGTGTGGATACGGAACTGAAGAGCATATTGCCCCACTGAACTAGATTCTTGGCGAAGACGTAAGACAGCACTAGCCGCTGAAGAAGCCCGAGCCGGCTCTTCGAAGATATTACGAAAGAGCTTCAAGAATTCGGACAGACTGGAAACCACCGGATCGTTCCTGTCCCACAGGGGGGCAGCCCAGGCCAAAGCTTCACCGGAGAGGAGGGAAATGATATAGGCTACCTTAGCCTGGTCAGATAGGAAGCTTTGAGGCTGAAGCTCAAAATGAATAGTGCATTGGCTGAGAAACCCCCTGCAGGCCTTGGAGTCCCCAGAGAAACGGAACGGAGCTGGCAATCTTAGTGAGTGTGAGGCTGCGACTGGTGCGATAGGTACAGCCGCTGGTTGTACTTGGGGTTGCGGATTCGGGGTTCCCAAGGAGACCTGAAGCTGCTCGAATCGAGAAGCCAGATCCTGGAGGAATCGCATCACCTGGGTCTGATTTGATTCCTGGGTCTCAAGTCTGCGAACTATGCCCTGCAATGGATCATCCGCGGGAAGCGGGATGTCAGCCGGGTTCATGGCTGATCAAACTGTCAGGGTCACCTGTGGCCAGGTGACAGATGCACACCGTAGGGGGACAGGAGTGCACCGCGAGGTAGTGAACCCTATGGCTGGCTTCTGTGGATAGGAAACTGGGTGGTTGTGGAAAGCGGGACCAGAGGAGCACAACCGGGATCCCAACGGAAGCGAGAGCCAAGATTCCCCAGGGCGCGGAGTCTAAGACCCAGCTGGTCTTCTCCAGGGCCTCTAGTGGTGAGGATGTTACGCTGCAGGCTGGGACCAGGTCGCGGCCCCTGGAGTTTCCTAGCTCACGCCCCGTAGGATAAGGGGAAGCAGCAGCACACGATAGAGAGAACCGAATAACAAGCCGAAGGTCAGGGGCCACAAGCAGACAAGGATAACGAAGAACGAGCCGAAGGTCAAGGGTCACGAGCAGACAGGGATGGTCGGGGACAAGCCAATAACGTAACAGAGAGACAGACGTAGCACACGGCAGGCAGGAACCCAAACACACAATGCCTAACAAACACGTTGATCAGCAAAGCAGGCTTGCAGTGCACAGGTTAATATAGTGTTCAGTGATAGGGCCTGGGGTGGAGTCAGGCTGGGAGGAGATTATAAAGGAAGCCAGGTGAAGGAGGTCTGGTCTCTAGATGAACACATGAGGAGGAAGGTAAGATGGCAGACAGACATTAATGCATATCCATGACACGCCTCCCGCTCCCAACCTCCTATAACTCTTTATTGTAGATACAGGTCGGGCTTGGGCAGGCTTGCCCACAGTTGTCTTTCCTACTGCAACTTAGCTTGTCTGCGGTGCCTCAGGGAGACAATTTGGCAACGAAGTCTCTAATTTATACGAAGAGACCCTACCGTCAACTTGTCCCTCAACTTGATTAGATAAGCGGGAGAGCTTCCCATATAAGCTTTGAGTCTAACAACACATATAAATCTCAAACCATAACAAAACCCACAAAATGTCATCCATTTGTCTGGATTTCAGTGACCAGGGCATCTCATGCACCCCTACCTACTGTTAGGTTCAAGAAATACCCTAGTTCCATGACTAACGCTACATCGGTATCTTCTAGGACAAAGAAACAAACTCGTCTATGTCCTAAATAATACCCAGGTGCTTCCTTCCCAGCAATGATCTCTCCATCCAGAACACAGAGTTCCGTGTATTGACCTGGTATGCAAAGGACATCGTGGTCCTGCTTCTGACAGAGGGAAATATTAACCTGCCCCCAGCTTCCGTATTCTCTGATCACATGTGGGTCACTTAGCCACAAATGCAGCAAGATAGAATCCCCAGTCAGTAAGCCCATTGATGCCACAAAATATACAGACCGAGTCTGCACTTCTGTATATGGGATCATACAGCACAAAACCTTTCACAATCCAAACCAGTACAGCCCATCCAGGCATTCCACCACCACTTTGGATTAGTGTAAGCGCCGTGTTTTGGCAAAGTCTTACTGAGCGGTGATGCTAATTCATCAGGCCACTGCCCCTCATGTGGAGATACTGTCGATCAGCTTGATGCTGGTCGATAACTCCGCCTGCCCCTGTGTGCATGCCAGTGCCAATGACATATCTGTCCCATACCATCTCACACTCTCTACCAACTCTCACCATGGTTGACAAAATCTTGAGCCACTTTACACTGGATATTTATGTGACTTTGTTGAATGTTATCAAAAGGGGGGCACCGATCTCTCTGAGTGACAAAGCCCCGCCTGCTGTCTGAAGCTATGGATGAGAGTTTGTCCCCTAGGAGATCGATGTCCACTCCACTAACGCCCATCCCAGCTCCTATTCCCCCAATATAGTGCTGAATACATCTCTCCTCTTTCGGGTTACTCCTCAGAAATAAGCGTTCCACATATCTCTGGGAGCAAGCCCCTGATATACTGTCCGCACTTGATTCAGAGTATATTCAGCACATATAGGGTAACAGGTTTTTATCAACCACTATGAGATGCAGAAGCGCCATGTGGTGTACTGTACCCTGGTAGCCAGCGTTTATTCCCTTTGTTCAACGGAGCATGCTCCTGTGTGTAGTCACTGGCATTACCTGTGCAGGGTTTCAAACCTCTCAGGTGAGACATCAATTAGGTGCATCTCCCACATGTCTGGTTCTGGTGTCCCACATGTCCACTAACCGAGAGCTTCTCTATAGCACTGCTAAGATTGAGACACCCCCCCCCCCCTTACGAGGAAGTTTTCATCCCATTGATGTGTCACCTGGTACCAGACACCTTTCTGCATAAGTGTCAACCTCCTAGGTACCTGCACTATATTAATTCAGTTACGTCAATGCATGTCACACAGTAAAACATTTCCTTCTTTCAATTCCTCCTCCCATAATAAAAAGGAAAAAACATATATTACATCTCTTGTTCTGCAGGATTGGATAGGTTATATTCCTTCCCCAACCTCCAACCCATTGCATTTATATTCATAGTCCGTTTGCATTCATAAATGACAGGAGAGACTTTGCCCAACAACGAGACTTGCGAAACATTTTGCCAAAGTCCTTCAGATTCAGTATCAGCGCAAAAATTGTCCATAAGAAAAAGAAACCTTATATTTCAAGTATTAATCTGAATCTTTTCTCTCCTGAACGTTTATAAGAACAAATTTTCGGTGTGGTATGGCACAGATGAACTGCCAACCAGATAAACATCTTTCATCTCTGTTCCAGAATCCCCTCCAGTCTCGCTCCACCAAGATTCTGGAAGTTAAAAACAAGAGCAGAATCAAATTCTTATCCATAATATCTACTAACAAAGGAATTTAGTATTCCTGACTTCTGAACAAATTACCAAAACAACCATGATTCCTTTAGGATGAACCCACTCTAAAATGGATCCCCATGGTACGAGCAAAAATCTAAAATAAAATAATTTTAAATAAAAGATGAACGTGAACGTTGCTTCTCAAAAATTCAAAATTTTAAGCACTCAAAAAGACAATGCATTATCTGTACTTTCAGATCTATGCACTACTCCGCCTTTCAGATGGATAAATCCCAAATCTTTGGAACTTTTTCCACCTGAATGAAAAGAAAAACAAACTTAAAAAAAACTTTCGTAGCCAAAATGGCTTCCTACCAGCTCTTGTCCTAGACAAAATGTAGTCAGCTGCTAATTGAGGACATAGTCAATGACCACCTAGTCCAGGGATATGCAATTAGCGGACCTCCAGCTGTTGCAAAACTACAAGTCCCATCATGCCTCTGCCTCTGAGTGTCATGCTTGCTGCTGTCAGAGTCTCGCTATGCCTCATGGGACTTGTAGTTTGGCAACAGCTGGAGGTCCGCTAATTGCATATCCCTGACCTAGTCAGTTGCTAATGACCCCCTTTTTAAGGTGGATTAAACCTAACAATTTTTCCACCTGAACCAAACCAAAAATAAAATAGATGAAACCATATAAAAAACACTGAAAATAATACTAAAAAATAAATGGAAAGTAAAAAAAAAAAATTACAAAGACAAAAATGAAAGAAAATGAATGAGAAAAATTTAAAACTTACGTTTTTTTTTTTTTTTTACATTTTAATTTTTTTTATTTTTTTTAAGTTTTAATTTTTTCTCATTCATTTTCTTTCATTTTTGTCTTTGTAATTTTTTTTTTTTTTTTTATGAAAATCAATAAAATTAAAAAATTAAAAATCTGCCCATCAACACACAACATGGCAAGACAACCATCATCAAACAATGACAAACACTCAACTTTAATTAAAGACGTCCATGGACTTTTCTCATGAGGGGAGTAAGTGCTCATTTTGATCTGGAAGAGAATTAGTTAATGGGAAAACAAAAAAACAACATCTGTACTTCATCCCAACATTTGTAACTTCATTTGTAACTCTTTACTCCATTAATGTCTGACTACTGTTTAATTTTTTTTTTTCATTGTTTGCAAACAATTACTAATTAATGAGCTCATGGTACCATGTGGAAATTGATTATGCATTTGCAATAACCTAACCCCTGCTCTGCAAAATTTGCCCACTGTTGTTTTCACTTTGAAGGATCTGCAAACAAAACGCAAACATTAGTATCCAAACCAGTTTAACTTCTTCCCTGGTCTCTAGAAAAAAGGAACACAAAGACTGTTATTACACACAATTATCATAGTATTTTAAAAACAAAATAACAATCCTGCGGCCTATCCTCGAAAATATATACATATCAAGGTCCTCTATAATATTCCAAACCTGAAGGGCAAACCTCCTGTAACTCACATCTTATTCATAGCAAAGAAACATTAACCAGAAAATTCTCACCATCCCTGCAGTTCCCTAAGGGCTGCTACCATTGTTTCCCCCCCATTGCTATATTTTAATGTACATGTGGCTACCTCCATTTTTCATGAGAATGCCTTTCCTGTCTTAATTGAGTATTACGGCCCCTATGCCTTTTGCTACCCCATCTCACCGAATACACTTCGTAACGCCTTGGGGTCATTTTGGGGTGTTGAGATCTTTTTTTCATGTCATTATTTGCCGCCCAACAATATCTGGCGATGTGACCCCCCCTTTTACATAGAAAACATTTAAGGGTTGGTCTCCCTGCATGGGTCCTTCTCTGAGCATAAGGTGACAGAGATCCACATTGTTGCATAACATTAATCTGAACAGACTTTACACTTTCATCGTCTGAGGAGTAATCACTAGCGATGGACTCATCAGACGTCTCCCCTAAATCAACTCCAGAATCATTTTCCAACGCGGTTATCGCACTTCTATTTAAATCTTCACCTTGATTTCTATCATATCAATATTACTTGCATCAACCACCGCATATGGTTTTTCTGTATGCTGCTTGACTCCTATTTTTGCTGGGCACTGAACATGTGCAGAGGTTTCTTCCACCATTGCACATTCAGCTAATTCCTTCCTAAGCAGTATTATAATACGCTCATTCTCCGACTCTCTGATTCAAAGAGACAATGCAACTTTCTCTCTGTTTACAAGTTTCCTCTAACATGTCAACTTTCTGTTCCAATACACATTTCTCAGTCACTAATTGTTCAATACGAAATCTAGTATCTGCATCTGCCCTTTTAACCATACTTATTATATCCTCTAAGATGTCATTGAACTGGTGTCTTACAGCATTTCTTTGTATCGTACTAAAGTGAATAGCACCATTCTTAAGGAATTTTTCAAGAGAATCCATTGTTATGTTAAATCTGACAATACACACAAACAAACAGATCTACAGATAAAGCTGTTTACGGTAACTTTTACCTGTCTTTTCAACAGCTGTTTACAATGGACACAGGGAAAAAAAAAAACTTATACAATGCTATTTAAAAAACTAGCATGTAACTTGTAGTTCTACAGAGCACACTCAGAAGTGCTCTCCTTTTAAATTGCCGGTCACACTTCTATAGAAACTGCACGTGGGTAAAAAAAAAAATTAAAAGCTTAAAAAAAAATAAAAAAATAAAAATGTTTTCTCCCACTTTTCCATAAAGATGTGTGATAAATCCTGTCAATTTCTAACCAAGGGTGATCCGCCCTCTACCCGCCAGGCCACTTACCCAGCTACACCGGCCTATAACAATTTGCATTCGCAATACAATAAACGTTACATATAAATATATTTGATTCTTTCTAGCGCAAAAGGAAACTCAGAACAAACATACATTAGGGTTTTTAGGTCCTATGCTGAAATACATTCAACATGCCTTCTTCTGGGTGCCAAATATTGTAAAATATGCAATATTACATCTATTAATCTATAACTATTGCATCTTTGTATTAATTGTATAGTCCCTTATTTGCTAGTCTAACCTATCAGAGCGTGTTAGGCCTGATGATACAATGTTAATTATGAGATAGACACAGTTGCTTCGTAAATCAAGACATATTTACTTCCTTTAAAAACAGGAAACATATCGTACAACAAATATCAGATACAGTCTATAACAACTCAAATAATAATATGAAAGATACTTAATACTCATGGTTTCATCAGCTGGGTTCTGCATGGTGAAGGGAGCGAGCCAAGGGCTCACATGAGCATGCTAGCAACCAAAAGTGGACAAAGAGGACTCTTACTCTTCGGTATGTGCTTTTAACATTCATTCCCCTCACCCAAAACCACCCACACTTGCTTCCTGTCCAATCAGATAATGCAAAGCTATTTCTTCTCCTCTCTTTGAAGCTCATAGCCACACCAGGGGGGCTGGGGACAAGCCCTTTTGTCATGCCGATGCTAATATGTGTCAAGTGTCCGCTATAATGTCACAGTCCTGATAAAAATCGCAGATCGCCGCCATTACTAGTAAAAAAATTAATAATAAAAATGCCATAAAACTACCCCCTATTTTGTAGACGCTATAACTTTTGCACAAACCAATCAATATACGCTTATTGCGATTTTATTTTTTTACCAAAAATATGTAGAACAATACATATCGACCTAAACTGAGGATTTTTTTTTTTTTCTAAATTGGGATATTTATTATAGCAAAAATTACAAAATATTGTGTGTGGGTTTTTTTTTTTTTCAAAATTGTCGATCTTTTGTTTACAGCACAAAAAAGAAAAACCGCAGAGGTGATCAAATACCACCAAAAGAAAGCTCTATCTATGGGAAAAAAAGGACGTCAATTTTGTTTGGGTACAGCGTCGCACGACCGCGCAATCGCAAAAAATGGCCCGGTCATGGGGCAGCCAATTCTTCCGTGGCTGAAGTGGTTAAGCACCTTTTTTAGATTTTATTACAGCACTTGGTCTTTATTACAGCACTTTGAGTCTGTCAGCATGGCACATCTTGACTCTTTTTTGCGAAAACACTTCAAATCTGTCAGACTGCGAGTGCATCTTCTGTGCACAGCCTTCTTCAGATTTTCAATTTGAATTCAGGTCTGGGCTCTGACTGAAATAAATGAAAAGTGGATTGCGCTGACTTGAACACTAAACCTGTGATCTTCTATACCATATGTGAGCTCGGTGCTCTAAACATTAATGGTTGAAACCACAATTACTATGCCAATCTGTGTGTCATTAGTGTCAAGAATCCTGCTGTGATTTTTTTAAAGTGCATGTGCAACAAACAAACAATCCCTTATACAATAAAATATATGCCAGAAATGAAACATATATAAAAAATGAAACGCATCTAAAAATAAACCAAAAAAAATTGTTTTTTTTAAATCAAAAGATGTTTATTGAAACAAAACAAAAAAGATAGAAAACAAAACACAGCATAGTACATACAAAAACTTCACAGCTCACATGGAAAATCTCAGGTTAGCCATATCAGTCTATTAGGCCCCATTCACACTGGGGCGTTTTTCATGCGGTTTAGCGCTAATAATAGCGCTATTATACCGCATGAAAAAATCCTGCCCTGTAGCCTTCAATGTGAAAGCCCGAAGGCTTTCACACTGAAGCGGTGCGCTAGCAGGACCGCTCCAAAAGTCCTGCTAGCCGCTTCTTTACAGCGGTAAAGGAGCGGTGTGTGCAATAGCCGCGGTTTGCGGGCGGTATTAACCCTTTTTCAGCCGCTAGCGGGGGTTGAATTCACCCCCCTAGCGACCGCATACCGCGGTAAGAACGACGGTATGGCAGCGCTGCAAATCGCGCTGCTATACCGCCACCGCTCCTGCCCGCCCCAGTGTGAAAGGGGCCTTATCCTTGCAAGATGTACATTCAGGCCATTTACATGGCATCCTCCATCACAAATTGCCCAAGTAAGTCAACTCATTTAAAGGGACTGCACCTACTGAAGTCCACCCTACCGGTTGACATGCATTATTCATAATCCATTCCCATGTTATGTCACAACCACTCACCGACCCCTTACCTCAGCAGCCTATCCATCACCAAATCAACCGGGGACAGACCAGGAGTATCCAGCCAAGGTACCCACAGCCTCTCAAACTTTCCCGCACTCCCCCTGCGTTGACATATAAATTTCTCTAGCCTTATGGTGTCACCCATATGTGCAATCCATTCCTTCCACGTTGGGGGCACAACCGCCTTCCAATGTCTAAGGATCAGCTTGGGGGCCTGAAAGAGAGCCCTCCGTACTGCCTGTTTGGAATCATCTTCCATGGGAATATCGTCCACAATCCCAAGTATGCATGGTTTCGGGTCAGTGGGTATGGCGGTCTGATACACCCTGTTAATGGTGGCTATAACCCCTGTCCAGAATAGATGAAGCTTGGGGCATCGCCATAGCAGATGAATCAGGTCCCCATGGTCCCGCGCACATCTGGGGCAGGCGGAGTCCGGCCTCACGCCCATCCTAAACAATCTATCGGGCGTATAATGTACTCTAAGAATGATGTACAGTTGTGATAGCTGTTGGGCCACGTTTAAGGAACAAAGTTGCACTGCCTGGAGTGCCTCCTCCTATTGTTCATCTTCAAATGTACCCACATCCCTTTCCCACTTGCTGGACACTTTAAGAGGAAATCCCTCCAGGTAGACACTGAGAATCATGGAGTAGGTTCTAGAGATGAAGCCCTTAAACTCGAACACTTCATCCATAGAAGAGAATATTGGTGTTCGAGAGAGAATCCACGGGGTCCCTCCTCCCTGTGCCTTTACTGCGTGTTGCAACTGCAAGTAATAAAAAAGCATTGATTGCGGGAGATGAAATTGCTCCCTCAGTACTGAGAAGGGGATCAGCTCACCCGCCGCAAATATATGCCTCATGTGTGTGACTCCATGCCTCCTCCATCTCGCTCCGCATTCCAAAGAGAGCAGCTCCTCCATAGTACCCATTGTCCCATATCGGGCTGTAACCAGTAAATCCTTCCACCTCCTGCAGCTGCCTAAGTTTATTCCATATTTTCTGCATCAATGCATATGTGGGAAATCTTTTATTGGACCTTGCATACGCCAGGGCCTCCATACCCGCGGGTACGCTGTCGATTAAAAAATTGTTTTTAGTTCATTGAATCTTCCCAGTGGACAGAATGGAGATATTATATGAATACATTTCCAAATAAATGTGATCCAGTGCCGGTGATATGTTCTATTCCCAGTGACTTGCTAGATATTCCCTAGATTTTCACCTTCACCACGTATGTGTGATTTTAAACCACCACCAAGTAAATTGGCCACTCACCAGATAGGCTGAATATGTGCGCCTTTGGTTCATATGGATAACCACTCCGTATCACAGATTTATCCAGCAGTTCCTCCCAATATGTCGGTGGTAAATGTCACTCTATGATTGCTCATAAGACAAAGGGCCATCATGGTGAAGTATGTATCAAAATTGTTTTATTAAAGTAAAAAAAAATGCCATACACTCACATTTATGTGTGCCTCCAAGCCGTCACTGAGCTGATCCAGCAATGTATAGGTGGTCTTTATGTCTGGTCCGCACGAGTGCCCCTTAAGGTTCCTTTCTGATCTGAGTGATGTTGCAAATCTTGTTACAATCGCCAGTAATGACAAGCAATGTCCCCGCAGCCTCAATGCATTTAGAAATCAATTCGTCATCAGGAAGCTCATTCCAAAACTTTAATCTTCTTCTGGTAAAGCCATTATTTTGTTGATTAGGATGTAGGCATTGGATCATTGTAATGCTGAAAGATGAAGTTACTCTTCATGTTCAGCTTTTTAGCAGAAGCCTGAAGGTTTTGTGCCAATATTGGCTGGTATTTGGAACTGTTAATAATTCCCTTTACCTTGACCTAGGCCCCTGTTCCAGCTAAAGAAAAACAGCCCCAAAGCATGATGATGCCACCACCATGCTTTACAGTGGGTATGGTGTTTTTAGTGATGTGTGGTGGTGTTTTTGCGCCAAACATATATTTTGGAATTATGGCCAAAAAGTTCTACCTTGGTTTCATCAGACCAAAATGTATTTTCCCACATGTTTTTGGGAGACTTCAGATGTGTTTTTGCAAAATTTTGCCGGGCTTGGATGTTTTTCTTTGAGAGAAGGCTTCCGTCTTGCCACTCTACCCCATAGCCCAGACATGAAGAATACGGGAGATTGTTGTGACATGTACCACACAGCCAGTACTTGCCAGATATTCCTGCAGCTCCTTTAATGTGGCTGTAGACCTCTTGGCAGCCTCCCTGACCCGTTTTCTTCTCGTCTTTTCATCAATTTTGGAGGGATGTCCAGTTCTTTGTAATATTACTGTTGTGCCAAATTTTCTCCACTTGATGATGACTGTCTTCACTGTGTTCCATGGAATATCTAATACATTGGAAATTCTTTCGTACCCTTCTCCTGACTGATGCCTTTTAACAATGAGATCCCTCTGATGCTTTGGAAGTTCTCTGCGGACCATGGCTTTTGCTGTAGGATGCAACCTAAGAAAATGTCAGGAAAGACCTACTAGAATAGCTTAACTTTATTTGGGGTTAATCAGAGGCACTTTAAATGGCGAGAGGTGTGCATTTGCTCCTATTTAACATGAGTTTGAATGTGATTTGCTTTCCCAGTTATAAGAGGGTGTGCACACTTATGCAACCACATTATTTTAGTTTTTTTTTTTTTTATTATTGTTACTCCCCCCCCCCCCCCCCCCCTTCCCTAAAACAATTTCAGTTTGTTTTTCAACTGTGAGTTGTACAGTTTATAGGTCACATTAAAGGTGGAAAAAGTTCTGGAATGATTTATCTTTGTCTCATATTTTTATTTATTTTTTTACATTACAGAAATCTGATATTTTAACAGGGATGTGTAGACTTTTTAGATCCACTGTGTGTCTATCCCTATCTCTCTGAGCAAAATATAAACGCAGCACTTGTGCTTGCCCCTATTTCTCATGAGCTGATCTCAAAGATCTATGACTTTTTCTATGTACACAAAAGGCCTATTTCTCTGTTCAAAATCTGTCGTTGAGCACTTCTCCTTTGCCGAGATTATCCATCCACCTCACAGGTGGGGCATATCAAGATGCTGATTATAGCATGATTATTGCACAGGCTGGCCACAATAAAAGGCCACTCTACAGTAAAATGTGCAGTTTTATCACACAGCACAATGCCACAGATGTTGCAAGTTTTGAGGGAGCGTGCAATTGGCATGCTGACTGCAGGAATGTCCACCAGAGCTGTTGCTCTTTAATTGAATGTTAATTTCTCTACCATAAGCCGTCTTCAAAGGCGTTGCAGAGAATTTGGCAGTACATCCAACCGGCCTCACAACCGCAGACCACGTGTAACCACACCAGCCCAGGACCTCCACATCCAGCATCTTCACCTCCCGAGATCGTCTGAGACCAGCCATCTGGACAGCTGCTCCAGTAGTCGGTTTGCATAACCAAAGAATTTCTGCACAAACTGTCAGAAACCCGTTTTAGGGAAGCTCATCTGCATGCTCCTCACAAAATTCTCACTTTTGATGGCGTCTGGCACTTAGGACAGGTGTTCTCTTCACGGATGAATCCTGGTTTTTACTGTACAGGACAGATGGCAGACGGCATGTATGGCATCGTTTGAGTGAGCGGTTTGCTGATGTCAGCGTTGTGGATTGAGTGGCCCATGGTGGCAGTGGGGTTATGGTATGGGCAGGCGTATGCTGTGGACGACAAACACAGGTTAATTTTATTGATGGCATTTTGAATGCACAGATGCCCTGACTAGATCCTGAGGCCCATTGTTGTGCCATTCATCCATGACCATCACCTCATGTTGCAGCATGATAATGCACGGCCCCATGTTGCAAGGTTCTGTACACAATTCCTGGAAGCTTAAAACATCCCAGTTCTTGGATAGCCAGCATACTCACTGGACATGTCACCCATTGAGCATGTTTGGGATGCTCTGGATCGGCGTATACGGCAGCGTGTTCCAGTTCCTGCCAATATCCACTAACTTCGCACAGCCATTGAATAGGAATGGACCAACATTCCACAGGCCACAATCGACTACCTGAACAACTCTATGCGAAGGAGATGTGCTGCAATGCGTGAGGCAAATGGTGGTCACGCCAGATACTGACTGGTTTTCGGACCCCCAGACCCCCCCCCCCCCTCCCCAATACGGTAAAACTTCAGAGTGGTCTTTTATTGTGGCCAGCCTAATGCCCGGTACACACGATCCGATTATCGGACGAATAATTGTCAGGTTTTTTTATGCATGCTAATCTCGCGTTGAGTCCGAGTTTACTAAAGTCACGAAAATTCTCGTACGACAAAATAAAAAATCGGAAGTGATGTCATGTGTTGTAATGCATTTGTATTGCATTTTCGAACGACAGCTGTAATGATTAAATGAGAATCGTACGATCTGGCATCGTGCGGAAAAAAATTCCGCGCATGTCTGATAGAATAATATCAGATGAACTGTCCTGATCGGCTCTCGAAAGCTCTGTACTAACGATTCGAATATCGTGCGATCGGTTCGAAAGCAGCATTTTTCGTACGATTTTCGGATAGTATGTATGGGGCTTTAGGCACACCTGAGAGGTGGATGGATTATCTCGGCAAAGGAGAAGTGCTTACTAACACAGATTTAGACAGATAAGTGAACAATATTTGAGAGAAATAGGCCTTTTGTGTACATAGAAAAAGTCGTAGATCTTTGCGTTCAGCTCATGATAAATGGAGGGCAAGTGTTGAGTTTTCTAATTTTGCTGTATGTATGTATGTATGTATGTATGTATGTATGTATGTATGTATATATATATATGTGTGTGTGTGTGTGTGTGTGTGTGTGTGTATATGTGTATATATATATATATATATATATATATATATATATATATTATATAAAAATTATATTTCTCTCTATACAGTGCCTAGAAAAAGTATTCATACAAATTTTTGTCATGTTACAACCAAAAACGTAAATGTATTTTATTGGGATTTTATGTGATAGACCAACACAGTGGCACATCATTGTGAAGCGGAAGGAAAATGATAAATGATTTTCAAAATCTTTTACAAATATATGAAAAGTGTGCCGGGCATTTGAATTCAGCCTCCCGAGTCAAAAGTGAATGGTGTTTTCAGCATTTTGCAGATAATGTGCCCGAAAACGCACGCCATTTTGCCACGATTTTACTGTGCTTATGGTGTGTTTTTCATAGGTCAAGTGACTCAAAAACCGCATAAAAAAATGTTTGGGTGCGTTTTTTTTTGTTTTTTTTTAACTGACCAAAAATGCAGCAAGCAACATTTTTAACACAACGGAAGCGCAATCGAACAGTGCGATGACATACAACGAATTTTAAAGGGATGCACTTTTCTTGAGCTTTTCTTGGCTAAAGGTACCGATTTTAATATATACAGTTGCAAAAAAAGTATGTGAACCCTTTTGGAATGATATGGATTTCTGCACAAATTGGTCATAAAATGTGATATGATCTTCAACTAAGTCACAACAATAGACACTCACAGTCTGCTTAAACTAATAACACACAAAGAATTAAATGTTACCATGTTTTTATTGAACACACCATGTAAACATTCACAGTGCAGGTGGAAAAAGTATGTGAACCCTTGGATTTTATAACTGGTTGAACCTCCTTTGGCAGCAATGACTTCAACCAAACGTTTCCTGTAGTTGCAGATCAGACGTGCACAACGGTCAGGAGTAATTCTTGACCATTCCTCTTTACAGAACTCCTTCAGTTCAGCAAAATTATTGGGATGTCTGGTGTGAATCGCTTTCTTGAGGTCATGCCACAGCATTTCAATCGGGTTGAGGTCAGGACTCTGACTGGGCCACTCCAGAAGGTGTTTTTTCTTCTGTTAAAGCCAATTCTGTTGTTGATTTACTTCTATGCTTTGGGTCGTTGTCCTGTTGCAACATCCATCTTCTGTTGAGCTTCAGCTGGTGGACAGATGGCCTCAAGTTTTCCTGCAAAATGTCTTGATAAACTTGAGAATTAATTTTTCCTTCGATGATAGCAATCCATCCAGGCCCTGACGCAGCAAAGCAGCCCCAAACCATGATGCCCCCACCACCATACTTCACAGTTGGGATGAGGTTTTGATGTTGGTGTGCTGTGCCTCTTTTTCTCCACACATAGTGTTGTGTGTTTCTTCCAAACAACTCAAGTTTGGTTTCATCTGTCCAAAGAATATTTTGCCAGTACTGCTGTGGAACATCCAGGTGCTCTTGTGCAAACTGTAAACGTGCAGCAATGTTTTTTTTGGACAGCAGTGGCTTCCTCTGTGGTATCCTCCCATGAAATCCATTCTTGTTTAGTGTTTTACGTATCGTAGATTCGCTAACAGGGATGTTAGCATATGCCAGAGACTTTTGTAAGTCTTTAGCTGACACTCTAGGATTCTTCTTCACCTCATTGAGCAGTCTGTGCTGTGCTCTTGCAGTCATCTTTACAGGATGCCCACTCCTAGGGAGATAAAGAAGGGGTTGGTGTCCTAGTGTATGGATAGAGGTCAGTACACCCACATCCCTGATATAGCTAGTATAGAAGTACACTCCAAGGAGTGTGTTTTTACCTCAAGTGGGACTTTTATTTTGGGTGACTTGTTGAACCTAGTAAGAGTATGCAGACCAAAAGGTTCTTTCTAAAGTAGTTTTTATTGAAAAAATATATATAAATCTCTAAATATAAGAAGCTGCTATTTCCATAAAAGGAAATTTCCACATCGAGAGTGATCAAACACGAAGCAATGGTAAAAGGGCGCGAATACAATACATTACATGAAACAACACATAATACAAAAATTGCAAAAACAGGACCCCAATCTGTCTCAGAGTGAAACACGGACCCAACGTTTCGAGGCTATTAGTTTGGGTAGAACCTCTTCTTCAGGGGTAGGATGCTGTATTGCAACAATACTGGTATCTGTGGAGAAAGGGGAGGGAAGGGGGAAGAAAAAGGGAGGAGGGGAAAAGGGGAAGGGAAATGGAGAAAAGAAAAAAAAAAAAAGGGGGAAGAGAGGGAGGAGGGGGAAGAGATAAAAAACAGGTCCCATACTCCATATAAGTCATGCATGAGTAAATATGTGAATACAAAAAGGTGAATAAAATCATGGAGTCGTATAAAAAATACTAACCATAAATGCATGTACATGCGTGAGTTGTAGCAATGGGAAAAATAAAACTTTTTTCTAGGTTAAAAGAAGATGTACCAGCCCGGCTCACAAAGGAGACATACAGGGCTATATCTTCGCCTCGTGGACAAGTCCGCGGAGAGGAGGGGGACGGCAAATAGCACCCGGCCACAAGGATGGTAAATCCGATCAGTACTGACTCACAGAGGGCGTAATAAAGAGGAGAGGCCTGCACCCCGCTGGTAACGATTCTGCAAGAGAAATGCAGGAAAGTAAACACCTATAGTCCTCTCCCAAGGGGTCAATACCTGACCTAAATAGGGAAAGAGGTGATAGCTTGATAAGCATACATCTCAAATAGGTTGAAGCTTAACAACGCAAAAAGCATGTCCACGTGGGATTAAAAGTATGTTGGGAGGTGTAAGTAACCTACCTTAAATCAGAGAGAGAGGTCTCTCTAAAGCCGCACTCGAATAATGACTGGAAAAGGACCGATGGTGTAGGATATTATAGATTCCTATGAACCAGAGCCCTGAAGAAAATCATAGAATAAGGAATGTATCCTGATTAGCTGAACTTTTAAAGATACAGCATAAGATAATCAGGAAAAAGAGGTTCCTGCACTTGTGTTGAAAACTGGGGGGGACTTACCTGGATAAAGTAGTCATATGTGGACCCCCAATAGGGAAAGGAGCATGGACTCTGGGCAACGTTAAAACGAGCAGAGAGCCAGATGCGGCGTCCACGTCCTATGATTGCAAGAGTGAGATTGAAAAAAGAGGTCATGTGGAGCATATCTCCAGTGCAGGTGTCAGGCCCGATCTTCAAATAGGAAGACCTGCCGTCTCAATGGCTAAAGGGAGATATCAAGAGGGACTTACCTAGCTGGATCCTGTACTGGGTAAGAGTGCGGTTTCCTCATGTCCAGTGTTGTAACTGGCAAGGGAGTCTCTCAAGTAAGTTACACAGCTGATTCAAAATGTGAAAACAGCTGAGAGGGGGAGGAGGCGTGTGGGCCGACCTTCCAGATACGCCCCCCGAGAGGCCATCCCACCGGCCAGTTGTTATGATAGCCAAGCCGCCCGTCTAAGCACAGAGGAACGCCTAGTGCTGGCACACCAATGAGAGGCGGCGACGTGGGGGGATGCCGGCCCGCGTCAGAGACTCGCGGCGCAGGAATGGCCCAGAGCGTCGCCAGGGCAACCGTGAGGACGCTGTTGGACCGGAAGCAGGCCGGATGTGTGGTGATCCACGCAAGACGGCCTTACCTGCGCCGAGTGAGCCAGCAGAAGGGGAAGTGAGGGAGGGGTGAGACGCCATCCCTGCCGTGGAGTGTCTTATAGAGGCAGGAGTGTAGAGACAGGCAATCTGTCATGCTACTGAGGAGGGGAATAGCGTGTTTACTCTCTGTATAAGAAAGAACGTAGAATGGGAATAAGATAGCAGTAGACAATACTAGATGGGGATAAATGAAAAAGGGTGAAAATGAGAAATGAAAAAAATAAATATAAATAAATAAATGCATAAATAAATAAATATAAGAATAATAAGTATGGAAAAAATGATGATACAGTGACAAGACATTGAAAAGAATGACAAGGAAAGGGCAGAGATGACAAGAGCGAAACCTGACAAACAAAAGGCATGTAGAAAATCATGATTGGCCAAACAGGCTCAATGTAGAATCTTCTATATTGAGCATACATTAGTCAATGTGCTGAGCTATGGAAAATTGAAAAATATACATAAAAACTACATAAACAATCCTATAAGGAAAGGAAATAGATGCTAGTGGCCCCTATTCTTATCAAGCCCCTTAGGGGCGAGAGAGGGGAAAAGAAGGAAGGGGGGGGGGAGGATCATACAAAGCATTGTTCAACATTCCAATACGGAACAGAGAAAAACAAGAACAAAGAAAAAAAACAAACAAAAAATCATCACTCGAGTGTTACAGAAGGAAGTTCTGTCCAGATGGAACAGATGTCCATCAGCTCTGGATTATCAAATCCGAGTGAGCCACCTAGTCAGGAGATCCCTGGTATGGTGGCTGACAGCACCGGCTCTAATGGCCGGGAGGTAATTTCTTCCGGTTTTACTGGATCGTGATCACGACGGACACCAGCCTTACAGGTTGGGGTGGAGTCTGAGGTGTTCAGTCGGCGCAAAGTCGCTGGACCCCAGAGGAAGCCCTCCTGCCGATCAATGTCCTGGAAATCCGGGCGATCAGGCTGTGCCTCTTCAAATGGTTTCAGAGGCTGCAAGGGCGTCCAGTCAGGATCCAGTCAGACAACGCCACAGCAGTGGCATATGTCAATCATCAAGGAGGAACGAGAAGCTCAGCTGCAGCATCGGAGGTCGTTCGCATCCTGAAGTGGGCAGAGAAGAGCGTATCGGCACTGTCGGCCGTGTACATTCCGGGTGTGGAAAACTGGCAGGCGGACTACCTGAGTCGCCAGATGCTGGACCAGGGAGAATGGTCCTTACACCCGGAGGTGTTCCAACTCCTCTGCCAAAGAGGGGGCACACCAGACGTAGATCTTCTGGCTTCCCGACTCAATCAGAAGGTATTGAGGTTTGTGGCCCGGTCAGGAGACCCATGGGCAGACGCAACGGTCGTGTTGGTGGCATTGTGGGGTCAGTATCGGCTAATCTATGCCTTCCCTCCCTTAAGGCTTCTTCCTCTTCTGCTCCGCAGAGTGGAGGCAGAGGGAATTCCAATGATCCTAATCGCTCCAGATTGGCCTCATCGTCCTTGGTACGCTGATCTAGTACGTCTGGTAGCAGACGTCCCCTGGCGCCTACCACTATGGAAGGACCTGCTATCGCAAGGTCCCATACTCCATCCTGCTTTACGGTCACTGGCTTTAACGGCATGGCTGTTGAGAACCAGGTACTGAGAGACCGGGGCCTGTCAGATTCAGTAATCTCTACTATGAGAAGTGCTCGGAAACCTCCTCTAGGAAGGTTTATCACCGCACTTGGAAGGCCTACATCTCCATGTGTGAGGAAATGAAATGGCATCCGCGTACTTATTTGGTTTCCAGAATCCTGCTGTTTTTACAGCATGGGGGTGGACCAAAGGCTTGCCTTAAGTACGATTTAAGGGACAGATATCTGCCCTGGCTGTCTTTTTTTCAGCGACCCCTGGCGACTCACTCTCTCGTGAGTACATTTGTGCAGGGGGTTCGACATGTGGCCCATCCGGTCCGTCCCCCTCTACCTCCGTGGGACTTGAACCTGGTCCTCTCGGTGCTTCAGAAGGCACCGTTTGAGAATATTAGAGATATTCCCCTGTTGACACTTCTCAGAAAGTGGTCTTTTTGGTGGCTGTTACGTCAGTTAGACGAGTCTGAGCTGGCAGCCTTGTCCTGCAAGGCTCCCTATTTGATTTTCCACAAGGATAAGGTGGTGCTGCGGCCGCAGCCTTCCTTTCGAAAGTCGTTTCGGCTTTTCATCTGCTACTTCCCTGTTCCGGAAGTCAGACCCACTGTTTGTTTCTGTGGCTGGTCCCAAGAAGGGCCAAGCAGTCTCGTCGGCCACCATCTCTAGGTGGATCCGACTGATAGTAATCCAGGCTTACACCTTAAGGGGTCAAGCGCCCCCCTTTCCGGTCATGGCGCATTCGACCAGGGCAATAGGTGCCTCTTGGGCTTTCCGACATCAAGCGTCTGTTTCCCAATTATGTAAAGCGGCGACTTGGTCGTCCGCTCACACTTTCACAAAATTCTACAAAGTTGATGTAGGTACATCTTCGGATGCCTCTTTCGGCCGCATGTTTTGCAAGCGGCCGTTTAGAGTTGCAGCTTCTCCGTTGGAGGAGTGCTGTTTTGTGTTTTGGGGTGAAGTTTATTTTTATGCTGTTACCACCCCTCGTTTTTTCTCTGACACTGCTTTGGGACGTCCCACTTTGTCAATAGAGAGGCTGTGTCGGTCCATGGATGAAAGAGTAAATAGGATTTTTGTACTCACCGTAAAATCCTTCTCTGAGTCCATGGACCGACACAGCACCCACCCCTCCTTTTAAGTTTGTACTGCTTTTTAACGAACTGATCTTCGAGATGCAGACTGAGGTGATATACCCAGAGGGTCCGCCCCCTGGGCGGTACTGTAGAAGGTGTGATGCAACACTTTTTTTTTTTTTACAAGTTTTCTGCCTAGTCCCTCCTAATTAACGGATAATACCCACTTTCCTGACACAGCATGACAGCATATACGTATGGACCGTTATATT
Organism: Rana muscosa; assembly: GCA_029206835.1. Classification (NCBI taxonomy): domain Eukaryota; kingdom Metazoa; phylum Chordata; class Amphibia; order Anura; family Ranidae; genus Rana; species Rana muscosa. The sequence continues at coordinate 978,727,487 of CM055118.1, read as the reverse complement.
ATAAAAGTAGGTCTCCTCCCTTCCTGCAGTATTCTCTTTTTTTTTTCCTCACTGCTACAGCCGGTTATGCTACTGCTAAAAAGCTGAATTTTTATTTTTCCCTCACCTTGCCGGACGCTTCTGGCCAAGCCGCACAGGTTCAAGCCTCTCCTGTGACGAAGCTCCCCGCTGTAAAGGCAGACATGAACGCCTATATGGGGGAGACCCCACCCCCCTCTCAAGATCCAGGAAGATATGGGGGTGAGGGCATCTGGTCTCTAGGGATTGCTCCTTTATCATGATGCCATGGATGGACATTCATTGGACTTTCTGTTTGGACATGAAGCATGCAGGTGGTAAGGCACCACATGGTGCACAATTCCATTGTTACTGCTGCAAGTATGTGGTTGAACTTGCATTTCTGAAGGGTTGTGGTTGTGTCTGCAATACTGCTAATGATGATAGCAGGTGTGCTGTGCTGTGCTGAAGCCTTCCTACTAACTGAACAAGCCTGGCCCTACAGTCTTGACTTATTTTCTGCAGGTATGCTGTTGGTTTGCATTTCTGAAAAGCATATATCACACATGTGAATCTAACGGGCTATCCATAGTGCCACTTTGTTTACTAATGTTTCACAGATTGGAGTCTGTCTCTGCAGTTTTGCTAATGCTTGAACTGATAACAGGTGATATTGAGCCCTTTCCTTTTAATGCAGGGCCTGGCCCTGCAGGCTGGGCTCACTGTGTATTGATGCTTGGTTGTGGTATGATCCTTGGTGGTACATGTGTCTAAGGTAGGTTTAACCTGCTAGTGCTGATTGTCAGATGACTATTAATTGCGCTGCTTGTCTATGATTGCATTAACTCTACAGTGTGAATGACTGTGATGTGTTTATTTCTATGCATTTACATGCTGACCTTGGTTCTAAAATAAAAGTCAGGATCTGTTTAGTCACATTCCTTAGTACTTACCTGTTAGCAATATGTAATTGCTTGTATTATTTGGGGTACCCCACAGAAAGATATGTGGTTTGTAGTGGTTACTACTTATGGCAAATACCCCAGGCATGACTCCAGGCTTCAGCTCATCTGTGAACCAGTAGCAATCGGCCTTCCTAGAGACCAGCAACTTTAACTAAGGTGAGGGCAGGTAGGTATATGGTATATCCTAAAAGAGTGCACATTATGGGCATAATGAGCGTAAATCTCTCCAGCCCTCAACACCAACACCAGTCAACCTACTTCTGCAACAGGGGACAGATCCTCTTCAGCCCTGAAAGAACCACTATGTAGTTAAAGTGGTGTTCCGGCCGAAATTACACTTTTTAAATAAAAATACCCCTAGAATACACAATTTTAATGTATTCTAGTAAAGTTAGTCTGTAAACTAAGGTCTGTTTTGTTAGGTTTTTTTTTTTTTTTTTATATCACACTGCACCCTTGTTGGGTGTGGGGGGGATGTGCCGCCGCGGGGGTGTTTTTAAAAAAAATAAAATTGACAGTAGGGGTGGGTACTGCCGCGGGACGGGTTTGTGTTTTTTTTTTTTTTTTTTTTTTTTACACTGTACAGTTGTTGAGCGGAGAGGGGGGGGGGTAGTTACTGCCGCGGGATGTTTTTTTTTTTTTTTCACTGCACAGTTTTTGGGGGGGGAGTAGTGCTGCCGCGGGGGGCGTCTTTTTTTTTTTTCACTGTACAGTTGATGAGCATGGGAGTGGGGGCTGGGGGAGGTGCTGCCACGGGATTTTTTTTTACACTGCACTATAGAGTTGATGAGCGGGGGGGGGGGGCTGCCGTGGCAGAATTTTTTTTTCTTTGCAACTGGGGGGTGCTGCCGCGGGACTTGTTTTTTTGTTTTTATCACACTGCATTGCAGAGTTGATAAACGGCTGCCGCGGCGGGATTTTTTTTTTCTTTGTAACTGGGGGGTGCTGCCGCGGGACATAGCGGTCATTGGATGACGCAAGGAGACCTGTTGCGGCCGCGGCGCAAATTATAAACGGACCACTGTAAAACACTGAGTTTTAAAAAAAAAAATAATAATATGCCAATTCGTTTTTAGTGGACATATAGACATATAATGCAAACAGGAAAAAGAGTAGAAACTGCGCTAAATATATTAGTAGAAAAGAGACACCGAGTGTGCTCACTGGTGACTCAATGGGAGCTGCGATTAAGATGTAGACCACCATACATAATAGCAAAATAAGAAAAAAGAAAAAATCGCGCTAACCCGTGGCATAAGCTCCGTGAGGAGTTTATGAAAATAAGTTCAAATTTGTAATTAATTGTAAAAACAACTATAAAATTAAATTTAAAAATAAATTAAAACACACATCAAACAAAGAACTAATGAGTGAAACAAATAAAAAGTGTACTATAATGTAACTTAAACTGTAAAGTCCATAAAGTAGATTCCTTAAATAAAGTCCGTTATAAAGCACCAGTGCTCCGTGTAGAAAAGCATATGAAGTGAATGATTGCATCCAAATTTGTGACCTTCCACCACCGAACAACAGAAGTTTCTCCTTACCAGCTACAATTGACCCCCCATGACAGAGGATCAATGAATGCAGAGATTCAGCAGTTCCTCCCACAGGTCAGCACAGCAATTGGGACTCCTAAATCACCAATCCCCGACGATCATCAGTGGGCGCAGGCAGTATGTAAAAGATAGACAAACTCCACATAGCGCATTACCGTTTAAAAGGTTTATTCTTTAAAAGTTGCACTTACATTAATGCAGTTTAAAAATTGCCCATTCAGTCTGGTGTGCCGGCCGCTGCACATTCATCAGACGCACTGACGTCACCTCAAACGCTTCCGAGAAGGACGGGACGGGTGTCTGATGAATGTGCAGCGGCCGGCACACCAGACTGAATGGGCAATTTTTAAACTGCATTAATGTAAGTGCAACTTTTATTTTAAAGAATAAACCTTTTAAACGGTAATGCGCTATGTGGAGTTTGTCTATCTTTTACATACTGCCTGCGCCCACTGATGATCGTCGGGGATTGGTGATTTAGGAGTCCCAATTGCTGTGCTGACCTGTGGGAGGAACTGCTGAATCTCTGCATTCATTGATCCTCTGTCATGGGGGGTCAATTGTAGCTGGTAAGGAGAAACTTCTGTTGTTCGGTGGTGGAAGGTCACAAATTTGGATGCAATCATTCACTTCATATGATTTTCTACACGGAGCACTGGTGCTTTATAACGGACTTTATTTAAGGAATCTACTTTATGGACTTTACAGTTTAAGTTACATTATAGTACACTTTTTATTTGTTTCACTCATTAGTTCTTTATTGTTTGATGTGTGTTTTAATTTTTAAATTTAATTTTATAGTTGTTTTTACAATTAATTACAAATTTGAACTTATTTTCATAAACTTCTCACGGAGCTTATGCCACGGGTTAGCGTGATTTTTTCTTTTTTCTTATTTAATGCAAACAACTTGTAAAAGAGGGTGGAACTCCACTTTAACTGCCAGTGGAGGCAGATCAAGAAGTCTCTACAGTAATCATAGTGGTCTGGTGGAAACTGGTGTGTCGGCCAAAATGCAAAACAAGGTTGCAGGCCAAAGACAGTGACAAATGGGCATAGACCTGAAAAGGCCTACAGTCACTAAATGGTTCCATACCAAGCCTAATCAAACAATTGTGTTTGTTTAAAGACAACCTCTACCTCAGAGCTTGCTTCTGGGAAATTGCTATGACAAGTTGGCATATCAGAAGCAAAAGGTGGATACTTTAACCCCGTCCAAACTGACTGTGTGGAGCTCAGGGACTAAGCTATTCAAACAAAGGCATTTAAAGGGTACCTCTGCCTCAAAAGCAGCCAGCCAAACAGGCTGCATCAGATTAACCAAGGGTGCCATTCTTGCAACAGAAGAGGTAATATCCTTTGCAGAGACCCTGGGACAGCAAATAGATCCAGAGATGAAGAAGGTTCATACTACTGTTAAGTAGTATTTGTGTCCTGCGATTGTGCTCACTTCGGTAGCCAGACTGTCAGGACCCCAGACAGGATGAAAGCAGAGCTCTGGTCTGTGATAAAATCTCTATGATGGCGGATCCTAGATTGAAAATGGAGTAGCCAATGATGCATTTAAGACACTGTGAATACAAAACTATATGCGGTTTCTCCAGTAATCATTGTGGTCAGTGAACCCTTATGTCCCATCCCACAAGTAAACACATGCCGCTTTAAGTCAGAGTGGTGACTGTTCAAGTCGGATCTGGTGATATTTAGAGGGAGGATTAATTGCTGATGTTAATCACCAATGACCAGAGGATGGCCAAAAGGCAAAGTTTACAAAGAGTGACTGACAGGTTAGACCTGGGAGAACTATAGCGGAGAATAAAGAATCAAGAATTATCTTTATTTGCCTAAACCCAAGCCGCCCAATAGGGTCAGCTGACAGTTATATGTAAATTTGAGGGCGGAAGGTTAAGGATTCCAAAAAAATTGCACAGGCCATCGTTGCAATTAATCTCTCCAGCCGTCAGTAAGGCTTGACCTCCACAAATCATACCCCATGATTTCCAAGGCGTATCGTTCATAGCGGTGCGACCCCCCAAGTCGCTGCAACGGTAAAGTAGTCCCTACACTACTTTTAATCCCACTGTGATCTAACTTGGGGCCATAGACATCAAGAATACACAGGCATTGATTCAAGACACATAGAAATCGCAGTAAATCGCACGATTTTAGGTCGCAACAGTGGAAACCTAGGCTAAGACTGTCGATGTTCTTTAGACCTAGCAAGTTGTATATTTGCATGGTTGCATAGGGGGTGAGGTTGAGGATGGACACAGGTCCATCAAGTCCAACCTATGTGTGATTATATGTCGACATTACCTTTTATATATCCTGTATGTTGTGGTCATCCACAAGTGTGGGTGTGTGTATACTGTATACACACTTCAAAATACCCATGTTGCAGCAAGTACCTTCGCTTGGCAATTAGAGTTCACTACGAGTTCATCTGGCAGACTGTGACCTTTCCACAAACTCCGGACATTTCCTGGGATATTGGGTCCAGTAAGGGCCGACTTGCGGGACCAAGGACTTCTGGTGAGCCTTGTCTGGACAACAGACTGGCGCAATGACTTCCAGATTCTGGGAAAAGAGTACCAGTACAGACTCTGATCGAGTTGGGAGGAACCATCATCGAGAGACCATCATTGAGAGACCAACTAGTCTCATCACATCAATGACCTACCGGGAAGCAATTCTGAATCTCTGAAAAAAATACAATTAAGTTACACTCGGAGAGAGCAACAGTATAAGTATCTCACTTGAACAAATGGCTCTTTCCTATTGGTTGCATCCCACGGTCGCAAGAGCAATGAAGTAGCCGGTAGTAATCCATGAGGTCCGAGGTGCCCAAGGGAAGGTTGACAACTGTATTAACTGGTTTTGTAGTAAGGAAAGACTTACTTCCTGCACTAGAAACAGTAACTCCACAGAGGAGAAAAGTCCCCTCTTGGGGAGGTAGCTAAACAAACTAATCTTTCAGCGTATCAGCTATTAGGCATACCAATCATCCCAAGTGGTTACTCGTCGGGTATTCATGCCAATGGAGGACAAGGTGTCCAAAAGTCAGAGTTATAGCGGTCGCAGACTGGAGTCTTTCCGAAACGCAACAAAAGAGCCTCAACTATGCTGAAAAGACTCAGCAAAATGGGGAAGTCCTATCTTCGCTGTCAAGAAGGAATGCAAAACTAGTCAACTTCTGTCAGATGTATCTCCCAGCACGTTAAGTAGGGTTTTCTAGAACTTACGGCCAGATGGCGTAAGGTACAAAAGCCGTCGGATGACAAGGGACGGTCTCCAAAACAAGAAGCTGGTCAGGAGATCGGCAACAAATAAGGCTATCAAGATATTGGTCTGACTGTAACCTGGGTGGCTTCCCAGAGGTGGAAGCAGAGAAACTAATGACAGCCAACTGAGTCGGCAAATTAGCCAATATGTATATTCAACAAACCTAATACTCTCCAGGATCCTTATCCGGATTCGCAGTCATTCGGTGGTGATAACAATAATTGCCCTGTGGCTTGCAGGCCATAATATCTGCAGGTACAGTCTCAGATCCGAGAACCTCCTCCTATTCTCCTTCCTAAGATCCAACACCTCATATAGCGTAGCCAACGGTATCTTCCAAATTTCATACAAGTTATATCTAGAGGCTGGAGACCAAGAAGTAGAGGTCTCACTGTTTAGTGTTAGAAATCCTATGGAGGTCAGAGCGCCTACTCCAAACTTTAAGTACATTAGATACGAGAAAAACCTACAGAATTTAAAGGATGAATTCTCTACTCCTTACTGTAAGGATTGCATTGTATACAAGTAAGCCTAGATACGGCATTAAAGGATACATGAAACTCAGTCGTGTCCTCACTCTATGGGATCCAGTAACGGTGGGATCCAGTAACGGTGGGATCCAGTAACGTTTGCATATCTTAGCAACCAATTCCGAAAGACCTGGGCAAGTTATTCTTTTCCCCATTTAGTCTTCCAAATAGTGTGAGACACATTATCTCACTCTCCATTTAGAGGGATAGCACATCCTAAATATGGCCAGTAACATGGAATAAGTATTCCTTTTGGCGAATAGGTCTAGAAAGATCTCAGACATCCAAGTGTCAAGCTATAAACTACCTTGTTGCTGAAATCATCAGGCAAAATGGCTCTAGTCTCTTCCTCAACACTATACAAAGGTTGGTATCTTTGGAATCTGGGATAGAACATCAGCCTTCTGGCATATCCAAACTAAAGTGTTTGAAGTACCACGAACATTGAAAATAGTCAAGGTTTAAAAGAGACATAGAATTGGCCCTTCTAGGAGAAACACGATAGACTCATCAGGCCTAACGGCATCGGAAAAAGACAATCGCTGTCTAACGAAGACAATCGCAGTGGTGCGGATCAAGTTAGTCAAAGCTTAGATGACTAGGACAAACCCATCAGATGAGGGCAGAGACCGCTCTTCCAGTCTGATTGCGCATGCATTGATGGAACTCCAAAATAGTTCCTCCAGAGTTAATATGTAAACTACGACCTGGTCTACATTCAACACGTTTGGGGGTCCATTCTTGTGGACCCCGCAGTCTTAACTACAATACATCTCAGTCGTTATTGGGGATAGAGCTAATCCTCTTAAACACTTGAGCAGTACCCACCCTTGTTGTCTGGTGATTTGGTACATCCCATACGTATATGCTGTGTCAGGAAAAGGGAAAATGTTATACTTACCTGACGGTAATTTTCCTTTCCTGATGCAAGCATGACAGCATATAGGTCCCCTCCCAAAAATAAAAATAAATAAAATAAAAATATCACGAAAATATAATAAAGGCCTTCGCAGTGATACTAAGTTACAAGAATACTACAGGAAGGGAGGAGACCTACTTTTATAATATAACCGGTCCTGAATTGGGCAGGGAGGCGGAGCCTTCCCATACGTATATGCTGTCATGCTTGCATTAGGAAAGGAAAATTACCGTCAGGTAAGTATAAAATTTTCCCTTTTGTCAATAGAGAGGCTGTGTTGGTCCATGGACTCGGAGAAAAGGATTTTACGGTGAGTACAAAACTCCTATTTTTTCCATATTTTTAACAAGGTACATGTAACATGTAGCGTTACCCGCTAACATGACCTGTGTGCAAATATCCTTAAAAAAAAATAAAATAAAAAGTGAACCAGCGTTAAAAAAAAAAGTCAAGTTTAGAGGTGCGCCTGTTGAACTTATGCAAATGCATTTGTTACTTGACATTTACTAAGATTTTGCCGGCGCAGTGAACCAACGCACTTGGCCGTGCACAAATGCCGCTCACGCATGCGCAGTGCACAAAAAAGACCTCACGCAGTTCTAATTGTACTTGCAGGCGCAGCAGGCTTGTTCTTTAAAAATTTGTTTCTCATTCTATTTTGACCATATTTGTTGCTTGGGCAGTTGTCACTATACTTCCTCACATCACTCCATAATATTGGCACTTCAGCTTCTTTATATTTTGATTTGAAGATGCCGTGCGCCAGGTTCATAGTGGTGCACCTTGCGCCGCCTCCCATGCGCCGAGAGCACTTTAGTAAATGGGGAATAGCGCTGAATTACCGGCGTACCAGTTTCGTAAATACCAAAACACCCGTTACGCCTGCGCGTGCGCCACAACTCAAGGCGCAAACGGTTCGTAAATCAGCCCCACTGTGTCTATGGAAACAAAGAGCAAGCTCAGGAGCAAGCCGGCATGAGTGCCCCCATACCAAGCAGCTTGCTATGATGGTCACTTGCTGAGGAGGAAGAGTTAAAAGCTCTGACAAGGGACCCCAGAAGAGGAGGGGCAGGGGCGAGCCCTGCTCTGTGTGTCAAAAGGACACAGATTGGTGCTCAGGAGCGAGCACACAAGAGTGCTCCCATAGCAAATGGCTTGCTATTGGGGCACTCAGCAGGGGGTAAGAGCTATTAGCATATGTGGGGGACCCAAGGAGGTTTTGGGCTGCTCTGTGCAAAACCTTTGTACAGAGCAGGTAAGTATAACATGTTTGCTATTTTGAAAAAATAAAATAACCTGAGACTTTAGTCGCTGTAACCCCTTCCACATATTTGTGACAGTATGCAGATATGTCTTTGTCCATGCGGCCTGCTTTCAGCACAGAGACCAGGCTCTCACCAAGTGCCCCAGGTCTCGTACTACCAATTGAGACCTTGGACTCCCAGTTCTTGGTCACCTGATTGGTGTGATTGTCTTTGATTAGCTATCACAGGGATCAGTCACTGCATAGCTCGCTCATATGCTTTCTTTCTCTTCTGCATGGTGAGAAAGGCAGCCATACAAGGAGAGATGCAGGAAAGAATATTGCTTGGCTCACCCATTGACACGGGAATCCCTCCTGCCGGGCTGTTGTCTTCTCCCGACGGGGGAAGCCGCCCCCGCTGGGAGAAGAAAGCTATAATCGCAAGACTATCCGGCAGCCTGGTTGTACCTAAGTTGATCAATATATCAACTTGGTATATTCAGCCGCCCATTAACGGTTCAAATCTCTGCCAGTTCCTGCTGAACCGGCCAAGATTCAAACTCTGTATTGCCGGCCAAAGATGCATTGTAGAGAAAGATGTAAACAAAGTGTATAAAAAAAATAAAAATAAGACCTAGATAAAGGTCTGATCTAGGTCAGGGTCAAAGGTCGGAGTCTGTATATTTTGGCTAGAATAAAAAAAAAAAAAAAAATTTGTGTCAATGTCGGTGTGTTTTAGGTTGATTAACCACTTAAGCCCCGGACCATTTTGTAGCTAAAGGACCAGAGGTGTTTTCAGAATTTTGCACTGCGCTGCTTTAACGGGAAATTGTGCGGACATGCAATGTTGTACCGAAACGAAATTTGCGTCCGTTTCTTCCCACAAATAGAGCTTTCTTTTAATGGTATTTGATTGCCTCTACGATTTTTATTTTTTGCGATATAAACGAAAAAAGACTGAAATTTTTGAAAAAAAATGATATTTTCTACTTTTTGTTATAAGAAGAATCGAATAAACTCAATTTTAGTCATACATTTAGGCCAAAATGTATTCAGCCACATGTCTTTAGTAAAAAAAATGTCAATAAGCGTATATTTATTGGTTTGCGCAAAAGTTATAGCGTCTACAAACTAGGGTACATTTTCTGGAATTTACACAGCTTTTAATTTATGACTGCCTATCTCATTTCTTGAGGTGCTAAAATGGCAGGGCAGTACAAAACCCCCCCAAATGACCCCATTTTGGAAAGTAGACATCCCAAGGAAATTGCTGAAAAGGCATGTTGAGCCCATTGAATATTTTTATTTTTTTGTCCCAAGTGATTGAATAATGACAAAAAAAATAAAAATTACAAAAAGTTGTCACTAAATGATATATTGCTCACACATGCCATGGTTATATGTGGAATTGCACCCCAAAATACATTTTGCTGCTTCTCCTGAGTACGGGGATACCACATGTGTGGGACTTTTTGGGAGCCTAGCCGCGTACGGGCCCCCGAAAACCAAGCACCGCCTTCAGGATTTCTAAGGCAAAATTTTTTGATTTCACTCCTCACTACCTATCACAGTTTCGAAGGCCATAAAATGCCAAAATAGCACAAAACCCCCCCAAATGACCCCATTTTGGAAAGTAGACACCCCAAGCTATTTGTTGAGAGGCATGGTGAGTATTTTACAGCTCTCATTTGTTTTTGAAAATGAAGAAAGAAAATAATTTTTTTGCAAAATACTCACCATACCTCTCAGCAAATAGGTTGGGGTGTCTTCTTTCCAAAATGGGGTCATTTGGGCGGGTTTTGTGCCATCTGGGCATTCCATGGCCTCCGAAACTGTGATAGGCAGTGAGGAGTGAAATCAAAAATTTACACCCTTAGAAAGCCTGAAGGCGGTGCTTGGTTTTTGGGGTCCCGTACGCGGCTAGGCTCCCAAAAAGTCTCACGTGGTATCCCCGTACTCAGGAGAAGCAACAGAATGTATTTTGGGGTGTAATTCCACATATGCCCATGGCATGTTTGAGCAATATATCATTTAGTGACAACTTTGTGCAAAAAAAATAAAAAATAAAAATAAATTTTCTTTTTTCCGCAACTTGTGTCAACATATAAAATATTCCATGGACTCGACATGCCTCCCAGTATATAGCTTGGGGTGTCTACTTTCCAAAATTGGGTCATTTGGGGGGGTTTTGAACTGTTCTGGCATTTTATACACAACATTAGGAAGCTTACATCCACTCTTCTAACCACTTATAGACAAAGCACTTTCTGACACCTTTTGTTTACATGAAAAAAATTTTTTATTTTTTTTGCAAGAAAATTATGTTGAACCCCCAAGCATTATATATATTTTTTAAAGCAAAGGCCCTACGGATTAAAATGGTGGGTGTTGCAATTTTTTTTCCACACCGTATTTGCGCAGCGATTTTTCAAACTCATTTTTTGGGGAAAAAAATACACTTTTTTTCATTTTAATAAACTAAAACACACTATATTGCCTAAATGTTTGATGAAATAAAAAATATGATCTTAGGCCGAGTACATAGATACCAAACACGACATGCTTTAAAATTTCGCACAAACGCGCATTGGCGACAAACTACATACATTTTTTCTTTTTTTTTTACAAGAAGAAACTACATACATTTTTAAAAGCCTTTAAAAGCCTTTACAGGTTACCACGCTAGATTTACAGAGGAGGTCTACTGCTAAAATTACTGCCCTCGATCTGACCTTTCGCGGTGATGCCTCACATGCATGGTGCAATTGCTGTTTACATATGATGCCAGACCGACGCTTGCGTTCACCATTGCGCAAGAGCAGGGCAGGACAGGGGTGCTTTTTTATTTTATTTTATTTTTTTATTAATTTTGCTTTTTTATTTTTAAACTGTTCCTTCCATATATTTTTTTTTTTTTATCATTTTTATTGTTATCTCAGGGAATGTAAATATCCCCTATGATAGCAATAGGTAGTGACAGGTACTCTTTTTTTGAAAAAACTGGGGTCTATTAGACCCTAGATCTTTCCTCTGCCCTCAAAGCATCTGACCACACCAAGATCGGTGTGATAAAATGCTTTCCCAATTTCCCAATGGCGCTTTTTATATCCGGGGGGGGGGGACATTCCCTCCCACTGCTTGTAAAAGCAGTCCAGAAGCTAATTAGCCATTAGGATTGCTTTTACATGAAAGCTGGCCGCTGGCTGAAAAGAATGATACCAAGATGATACCTAAACCCGCAGGCATCAATCTGGTATAACCATTCAAAGTCCAGCAACATGCTGGTCCTTGTTGGACATGTATTGTAATCTTTTTTTTCATGCAGCCTGTTGGCTGAACGAAAAAAAGAGATTGATCGGTGGGTATGCCCACCATTAGAATACCGCCCTTCATCCACCCACTTCTAATGATGGGCATACATGCACCATTTATATATGCTGAAGCATGGGGGCATCCTCCCGCAAAAGTTATGCCGCACACACATGGTCGGACTTTTCCACGGGCAAGCCTCCGGAATTTCGACTGTATGTACGCGGCATTAGGAGCAAAATCGCTCCTCCGCCCCTGCTGTCCCCCATGCTTCGGCATATATGCTTTTTTTTTTTAACTGTGGTGGTGAAATCACCTCCTACAGCACTGGAGATGCAGGGATCAGGCCTGTCTCTGCGAACGCTGCAGTTATGTGTGTTGTGTTTTGTAAGTGACAGTGATCGATCGATACTGCACTTGGGTGGCCTGGGCTGGACGGAGGGGCAAAACGCAGGTGCTAGCAGGCATCTGGGCTGATCCCGCTAACACTGCGTTTTTGGGAACCCTAAATTGCTGGGGACGCTAGTATAGATCTGATCAGATCAGATACTGATCTGTTCAGATACTATACCACTAAGGGAGGTGTATGCTTCACGCGTGGGTGTTAGCGTTACTGGCACTAACCTGACACTGCCTGGGGTGTGACGCAGACCCTCTATGACGCTAAAACCTAATTGATATCACCCGCCGGGCGATCAGGGGGTTAAACCTTTATTGGGTTATATACGGCGTGTGCCCTGACACTATAAAAAGCAAACTAACTAACCAGCGTCACCCGTAACACTTATATGGTGATCACTGGTGAAAGGGTTAACTAGGGGCAATCAGGGGGTTAAACCTTTATTAGGTAATATATGGGGGTACCCGACGCTATAAAAACCTGCGGCGAACCTAAAAAAAATAACTGGCTACCTATCGGCATCACCGACACTAAAACAGCGATCAGAAAAACGATCGCTTAGTGACACTGGCAAAAGGGGGTGAAAGGGTTACCTGGGGGGGGCGATCAAGGGGTTAAACCTTTATTAGGTAATATATGGGGGTACCCGATGCTATAAAAACCTGCGGCGAACCTAAAAAAAATAACTGGCTACCTATCGGCATTACCGACACTAAAACAGCGATCAGAAAAACGATCGCTTAGTGACGGCGGTGCTAGGGGGTGAAAGGGTTACCTGGGGGGGCAATCAAGGGGTTAAACCTTTATTAGGGGGGGTTAGGGGGCTACACTGGACCTAAAACTAACTGCCCTGACACTTTTACAGTCACAAATGTCACTGATTGCAGTGATCAGTAAATAAATGGTCACTGCAATCAGTGACACTGTGACTGGGGGGCCATCTGGGGGGGCGATCATGTACCTATGTGTGCTGGTGCACTAACCTCTGTGTCTTCTCTCATGCGGCGCTCGGTATATGTGAGTGCCACATGAGGGATGACATCACTTCCTCCTGCCTGTGTAAACATTACACAGGCAGAGGAAGCATTTGATTCGCCGGGAGCGATCGCGAGGGGGTGGCCAGAATCGAATGGCGGCCCCCTCATCACGGATCGCTCCCGAAGCGATCCCGGCCGCCCACTGTACCGGAGGGGGGTCCGATCGGACCCCCCACCCATACGAAGGCAGTCACGTTACAGGTACGTGATTGTGCCTGTCCGTGCCATTCTGCCGACGTCTAATTAGAGTGGGCGGTCGTTAAGTGGTTAGAAAAAAAAAAAGGCAAAATGCGCACTTATGTTTCTGAGCCATACTATGGGTAAAAACAACAAACGCACACACACATATATGTGGTATTGCTACAATTATCAGAAGCAGGAGGATTTCTTTTGGGTTGTTCTTTTGGTGGTAAGTTATGGTAATGGCAAGAAAAATACAATTTAATAAAAAATATTTTATTTACTATTTTGGGACAATTTTTTTTTTTTTTTTTATTTAAAATAAAAAATAAGATATATTTGTTTTGCCACCAAAAGAAAACCAAATTTTGTTCTGAAGAAAACAAGGTATAATTCACCTGGATACACAAAGTAGTTGCGATATGTACAGATAAACTAATATATGTCAAAGTTGTGTCTAGGCATTAACAACTTTTGTTTTACCCTCAGTCACTAAGCAGGTAATAATATTATATTGTACCCTTATGGCTGAAGCTTATGTTCAAGAAAGACTAGAAAAACTTAATGTGAATAAATCACTGGAACCAGATGGCTAATGCGGCGTACACACGATCGTTTTTCATGCCATTTTTTAAACCAACGTTTTTCTCGTCATTTTTTTTTCATGTTTCCTCTCAAGCCTGTCTTGCGTACACACGATCATTTTAAAAAACGTTCAAGCAAAGCGCAGTGACGTACAACGGCACTATAAAGGGGAAGTTCCGTTCGGATGGCGCCACCCTTCATGTTAGGAAAGTTTGTTGAGCGACGATTCGCGCTTTTCACCCTCGTGCTTTTCAGTCCGTTACAGCGTGACGAATGTGCTATCTCCATTACGAACGCTAGTTTTACCAGAACGAGCGCTCCCGTCTCATACTTGATTCTGAGCATGCGCGTTTTTTTTTCACCTCGTAAAAGCATACACACTATCGTTTTTCACGTCGTTAAAAAAAATGACATGAAAAACGACGTGAAAAAATAGAGCATGTTCGAAATTTTTAATGCCCGTTTTTCACGTCGTTAAAAATGCTCTGGAGCCTACACACGATCGCTTTTAATGCCCATTTTTAAAAATGGCATTTTTAACGGCATGAAAAACGATCGTGTGTATGGGGCATTACACCCAAGATTTCTCAAAGAACTTGGTCACGTCATAGCCAGACCATTGTTACAAATTTTTATGAACAGCTTACTGACTGGGATGACACTAGCAGATTGTCTAAAAGCGACTGTAGTACCAATATTCAGAAGGGGGGCCAAAATAATCTATATGTGAATTGCAGATGCACTGGCTGTATGTAAACTATTGTAAGGAATGATAGTGGGCTATATCCAATAATTTTTTGATGAAAATAGTATCATTGGTAGTAATCAATATGGATTTATGAAAGATCATTCTTGGCCAACCCTTTAACATTCTATGAGGAGATAAGCTATCGTTTTGATAGAGGAAGACCTGTGGCTGTATTTTATCTGGATTTCGCTAAGGCATCTGATACAGTACGCCACAAATGCTTAATATACAAATTAAGCTATTTTGTCACTGATGATATTGTACCTGTATAGAAAACTGGTTGCAGTAGCGTGTCCAGAGTGTGGGTTTAATGGCATAATTTCTGAATAGTCTAGAGTTGTCAACTGTGTGTCCTGGGGCTCTGTTCGGGGACCCAGTCTGTTTATCTTGTTAATAAAATTATACAGGTCCTTCTCAAAAAATTAGCATATTGTGATAAAGTTCATTATTTTCTGTAATGTACTGATAAACATTAGACTTTCATATATTTTAGATTCATTACACACAACTGAAGTAGTTCAAGCCTTTTCTTGTTTTAATATTGATGATTTTGGCATACAGCTCATGACAACCCAAAATTCCTATCTCAAAAAATTAGCATATCATGAAAAGGTTCTCTAAACGAGCTATTAACCTAATCATCTGAATCAACTAATTAACTCTAAACACCTGCAAAAGATTCCTGAGGCTTTTAAAAACTCCCAGCCTGGTTCATTACTCAAAACCGCAATCATGGGTAAGACTGCCGACCTGACTGCTGTCCAGAAGGCCATCATTGACACCCTCAAGCAAGAGGGTAAGACACAGAAAGAAATTTCTGAACGAATAGGCTGTTCCCAGAGTTCTGTATCAAGGCACCTCAGTGGGAAGGAAAAAGTGTGGCAGAAAACGCTGCACAACGAGAAGAGGTGACCGGACCCTGAAGAAGATTGTGGAAAAGGACCGATTCCAGACCTTGGAGGACCTGCGGAAGCAGTGGACTGAGTCTGGAGTAGAAACATCCAGAGCCACCGTGAACAGGCATGTGCAGGAAATGGGCTACAGGTGCCGCATTCCCCAGGTCAAGCCACTTTTGAACCAGAAACAGCGGCAGAAGCGCCTGACCTGGGCTACAGAGAAGCAGCACTGGACTGTTGCTCAGTGGTCCAAAGTACTTTTTTCGGATGAAAGCAAATTTTGCATGTCATTCGGAAATCAAGGTGCCAGAGTCTGGAGGAAGACTGGGGAGAGGGAAATGCCAAAATGCCTGAAGTCCAGTGTCAAGTACCCACAGTCAGTGATGGTCTGGGGTGCCATGTCAGCTGCTGGTGTTGGTCCACTGTGTTTTATCAAGGGCAGGGTCAATGCAGCTAGCTATCAGGAGATTTTGGAGCACTTCATGCTTCCATCTGCTGAAAAGCTTTATGGAGATGAAGATTTCATTTTTCAGCACGACCTGGCACCTGCTCACAGTGCCAAAACCACTGGTAAATGGTTTACTGACCATGGTATTACTGTGCTCAATTGGCCTGCCAACTCTCCTGACCTGAACCCCATAGAGAATCTGTGGGATATTGGGAAGAGAAAGTTGAGAGACGCAAGACCCAACACTCTGGATGAGCTTAAGGCCGCTATCGAAGCATCCTGGGCCTCCATAACACCTCAGCAGTGCCACAGGCTGGTTGCCTCCATGCCACGCCGCATTGAAGCAGTCATTTCTGCAAAAGGATTCCCGACCAAGTATTGAGTGCATAACTGAACATAATTATTTGAAGGTTGACTTTTTTTGTATTAAAAACACTTTTCTTTTATTGGTCGGATGAAATATGCTAATTTTTTGAGATAGGATTTTTGGGTTTTCATGAGCTGTATGCCAAAATCATCAATATTAAAACAAGAAAAGGCTTGAACTACTTCAGTTGTGTGTAATGAATCTAAAATATATGAAAGTCTAATGTTTATCAGTACATTACAGAAAATAATGAACTTTATCACAATATGCTAATTTTTTGAGAAGGACCTGTATAGAGGTTGGAATAAATAGTTCACGCTCAGTGTTTGTTGGTGATAAGCTAAGCAGGGCAATAACTTCACAACAGGATGTAGCATCTTTACAAGGAGACCTAGTTCAAATAAAGGGGTGGGCAGCTATATGGCAGATGAGGTTTATTATTGAAAAATGTAAATTAATGCACTTGGGAGCTAAATATTTGCATGCAAGTTATTTGCTAGAGGGAGAATCTCTGGGGGAAATGAGGAAGGAAAAGATTCTGGGGGTTCTAGTAGATCAGACTAAGCTATTCTGTGCAATGCTAAGCTGCAGCATGCAAGGCTGGCAGACTAATATATTAACCACTAGAGGCCCACGCTATAGTCAAATGACGGCTACAGCGCGGACCTGAAAATCCGGGAGGCCGTCAATAGACTTCCTCCCCTTTGCGCGCGCTATGTAGGGCTCGCGTCCTATTGGGCGCGCGCTGCTCGCGCTGTGATCACAGAGTCACTATGACTCGGGAGATCACAGATTCGTGTAAGGGGCCGGTCCTGGCCCCCTACCACGTGATCAGCTGTCAGCCAATGACAGCTGATCACATGATGTAAACAAAGGATCGGTAATCGTGTTTTCTCTTATCGTCCATGGACTGACACAGCTGGATACTGTAAACGTGTGGGTATATGTCCCTGCTCGCAGGAGAAGATCTAGGCAGAATGTTAGATGTTAAAACATTCTAGAACAAACCAGATCTGAACAGCCCCGCCCAGGGGGGCGGTCCCTCCGGACATTACCCTCCCACCTGCAGCTAGCAGACCTCCGTTTTTTTTCTGCCTAGCAGAAGGAGAAGACGTGGCTCTCTCAGGAGCCAGTCTCCTGGAAGATTTTACTTTTAAATTTTATTATTTTATTTTTGAGACCTTCAATCAACTGTCGGCTGGGCAACAGGTTGGGTACACTAGTATCCTCGTAGTCTTCCCTGTCCGACCATCGAGCGTGCTGATCCTCGCCTTGTGTGCGTGAGACTCAGTTCACAACATACCCCATGGCTCCAGGGGTGGCCAGGTTGCTTTCATGCTCCCGCGGTCCTCTCAAGATTGAACAGTACTTGACTGACTGTATCTCTCGCGGTTGACTGGGCCGACAGCTACGCAGTACGACTCTGTGATTGGTCTGTCTGAAACAAGCCAGTGGGTCCCTGAAAGGGACGGGTAAGTAGTCTCTCCTACTGCAGGTGAGTACATGCTGGCTGTGTTTGTGTGTGGGGGTTTCTCCCTGTCTCCCCCCTGTTATGCTGCTCTCTGCACCCTGTGCTGTGGGGTGCTTGGGGGTCACTCTGGCCTGGCTGGGCGCTCATGTCTGCAGTTTTTTCTGGTGTGTGAGGGGATTATTGCGTGCGCCATTGGCGCTGTTTGAGGTGGTTATTGCGTGCGCCATTGGCGCGCATTAGAGCTTTGAATTTCGCGCTCGGCGGCCATCTTGGCGTTCAGTGGCACAGTTATAGCGGCGGCCATTTTCTTGTGGCCGCCGCGCATTTATTTCTGGCGGCGGCCCGAATCCCCTCACAATCTCCTCACAGACTGAGCGGTCCTTAAGGGTTGGTGGGTCCTCCCGGGTATCCCCTCCTCAGCCTCAGCGTAGCCAGTGGGTGGACTGTATATTCACTGTATAGTGTATAAGGTCTCAGAGGGTGGCGTTATGGAGTCTGATACACCTGCTCTCCACACTTGCCTGGGGCAACTGGCAGTGCTGCACAGTTCAACATGTTCATATGTTTCCTGCACCTGCGGTCCTTATGGACCAGTTGTCACCAGTCCTGGAATCCTTCCTGTCAGAACGGAAGCGGTGTGCGAGCAAAAGGAGCTATAAGCCCCCTCCCCCCACAAAAATCTTTACTGAAGGGGTGCTCTGAGTCAGATATGGGCCTAGCTACTATGCTCAGGACCCTACCTCTGAATATTTAATGTTTATGAACAGGACATTCCCTTTTGAGGAAGACTCCAGTTCTGTCAGCGAATGACAGGGCGCTTGTAAGTGATCTCATTGATGATGTGAGAAACACTCTCAGGCTGGAATTGCTGTGACAAGCTTTTCTTTTACACAGTTTCCTCACTGTTTTCCTCACGCTGCCTCAAGAGCAGCATGGATGAGGGAGGACTTTATTCATTTATGTATCTAGTCCCTGTGAGCCTTGTGTGTGATACCTGAGGTAACATTTCCCGCCATTTCCTGGGGAATGATTTGAGCTCTGACAGACACACGGTCTGAGGATCAGAGGTTACCTGTTACCTGCATGCTGCTTCGGCAGCACAGTCAAGCAGGTTGGAATGATACAGAGAAGATTATGCGCCTCTGCGCCATAATTTAAACTCATCCTATACCTCTACACTGCATACTTTCACAGTGTATGAATGTGTTGTTATTGGTCTCTGTGTCTGCGTGGCTGTCCCCGCGTTCCAATGCATAAACGCACAAAATATGTTTATGCACGACTCCAGATACATTCACAGTATATGTATGTATTATACTCTCTGGATTGGCGGGGGCGCCGGTGTCCTCCCGCACTCTCATGGTATGTGTGCTTCGGCTCTCTGCACAGTATAGACATGTTCAATATGTTTATTGCACATTTTATACATGTTTACAGTATGGGTATACTGTTTGCGTGGGGTTCCTCCGGGTACTCCGGTTTCCCCCCACGCTCCAATGGAAATGCACAGCATAAACATGTGCAATATGTTGATTCACATGCTATCATTCCTACACGGTATCTGTGTGCTGTCTGCGTGGAGTTCTTCCGAGTGTTCCGGTTTCCTCCCACGCGCTGACGGTATGTGCGCCTTTGGCCTTCTGCACAGTTAAACATGTTCAATGTTTATCACGCATGCTATAATACCTACACGGTATGTGTAGGCAGTCTGTGTGGTTTTCCTCCGGGTACTCCGGTTCCCTCCCACACTCCATTGGTATGGGTGCTTCGGCGCTATGCACAGTCTAAATTTGTGCGATTGGATATCCACATACTAACATACCTACCCGGTATGTCTTTGCAGTCTGCGTGGGTGTCCGCCCACGCTACATGACATGCATGCCTTTGGTGTAATACACGATGTAAACATACACATTATGTTTATACACTACACTAAATACATTCACAGTAGTTGTAGGTATTGCATTCTCTGAGTATGCGTGGGGTACTTTGGTTCCTCCCACGCGCCAACAGTGTGCGCGCCTTCGGTGCTATGCACACATGGGCTTGTGCAAAATGTTTAGCACACATACTATAATACCATACACGGTATGCGTATGCAGTCTGCATGGGTTTCATCCGGGTGCTCAGGTTTTTCCCCTGTGTTCCAATGGTGTGCGCATTCTCAGCGCTATGCACAGTATAAACATGTGCAATTTGTTTATTCGCATGCTAACATACCTACACGGTTGTGTACGCAATCTGCGTGGCTGGTTTACGTCCAGACCCCGATGATGTGCGCGCCTTCGTCGCTGGCACAGTATATACGTGTTTAATAGGTTTATCCACAAATACTAAACTACATACGCCGTATGTGGTGGTATTATGCTCTTTGTGGCTGGGTGGGTTTCCTCCCACACTCTCCATTTGTGCGTTTGACGCAATACATAGTATAAACTATGTGTTTGCACAATCAGCACCTATCCATGGGTAGCTGCTGGATGGTGCATTGTTACAAGGATCCCTGGTTTCAGGGGTTTCACTTTCCACCTGCTTTCAGTGGTGATCAGAAGTGCTGGCTTGGACTGTGTTCGCCAGGCTGGGGTTAGCGTTACGCCCGTTAGTGGCTGCGTCTCTGGCATTTTTTTTAGCTCAATGACTGGGCAAAAGCCTCTGCTTCATCCATCAGTCATCTAGCAGGTGCACTACAACTGCTTTAGCCTTTAGGGTCTCTGTGCCCGGGGTGGGTTTGCGCCACCTGTGGAGGCTGAGGTACTAGTCCTCTGACCGAGTTTCTAGGGAAGTTCCGTCAAGTTGCCTTTATTGGCCAACATTTGAGGCACCCTGTACTCTGGGGCCTCCCTTCTCCGATACATTGCGGAGTCTCTTTGGGATTTTCATACATCTCGCTGCAAGACGGTCCTGTCGGCCGTGTGCATTGCAGGCGAAGGGTCCTTGCATCCGGAGGTGTTTCCACCTTCTTTACCGGAGGTGGGGCACCGGAAGTGGACCTTGTGGCCTCTCGACTCACTCGCAAGGTGGCAAGATCGTGGTCAGGTCCAGGGACCCCTGGGCGGACGCGTCAGACGCGTTGGAAGCCCGTGGGGGCAGTATCGCCTGATAAATGCTTACCCTCCGCTACTGTTGTTGCCTCGCGGGCTTTGCAGAGTAGGGGCTGAGGCCATTCCAGTGCTCCGGAACGGCGACATTGGTACGCCGATCTACTTAGGCTAGTCGCAGTCATTCCTGGCGACGGCCTATTGGGGTGGACCTTCTGTCTCATGATCCCATACTTCATCCTGCTTTACAGTCCTTGGCTTTAATGGCATGGCTGTTTAAAGCCAGGTGCTGAAGGACCGAGTTCTCTCGTATTCGGTCATCTCTTCTATGTTGTGACACGGGAATCTTCCTCCAGAAAGATATCTCACCGTACCTGGAAGGCTTGCATCGCTATGTGCGAGGAACTTGAGTGGCATCCTCGGAAGTATTCCGTTCCCAGGATTTTGCTGTTCTTACAGCGTGGTGTGACCCAAAAGCTGGCCTTGCATACCTTTTTGAGGGTCGGATTTCGGGCCCGGGCTGTCTTTTTCAACGACCGCTATCGGGCCATTCCTTGATTAGCACCTTTTGTGCAGGGGGTTCGCCATGTGATCCCCCCTGTCAAGCCTCCTCTCCCTACTTGGGATCTGATTTTGATGCATCTCGGTTCTCCAAGAGCATCTCTTTGAGAATATCAGAGAGATTCCTCTCTTGACCTTGTCCCGGAAGTTGGCCTTAGTGGCCATTGCTTCGGTTAGACGTGTGTCTGAGTTGGCGGCCTTGTCCGGCAAGTCACCTTACTTGGTCCTCCATAAGGATATGTTGGTGTTGCGCCCACGACCACCCTTCTTTTCTAAGGATGGTCTCGGCCTTTCACCTTAAGAAGGACATTGTTCTTCCGTCCTTGTGTCCTCACCCATCACATCCCTGAGAGTTTGCGCTTCATACATTAAGATGGGTACAAGCCTTACGAGTGTACCTGTCTGCTACTGTTTCCATTCGGAAATCTGTGTCTGGTCCAAAACAGGGCCGAGCGGTGTCGTCTGCCACCATCTTTAGGTGGATCAGGCAGACCGTCATACAGGCCTATGCCCTTAAGGGGCGGGCGCCTCCCTTTCCGGTTGCGGCGCATTCCACCAAGGCAATTGGTGCTTCCCGGGCCTTCCGACATCAAGCGTCGGTTGCACAAGTGTGCAAGGCGACGACCTGGTCGTCCGTTCATACCTTTTCAAGATTTTATAAGGTTGATGTGGCTGCATCTTCGGATGCTCCCTTCGGCCGCAAAGGATTGCAGGCCGCTGTTTAATGTCGCAACTCCTCCGTTGAGGAGCTCTGCTTGTTTGGAGTGAAGTTTTGATTGTTCCTTTGCTACCGCTCCCACCCTTCTGATACTGCTTTGGGACGTCCCACACGTTTACAGTATCCAGCTGTGTCAGTCCATGGACGATAAGAGAAAATAGGATTTTTGTACTCACCGTAAAATCCATTTCTCTGACGTCCATGGACTGACACAGCACCCACCCTTCCTTATAAGGTTTGTACTGCTTTGTTACGAACTGAGGTGTGCTAGCTGCAGGTGGGAGGGTAATGTCCGGAGGGACCGCCCCCCTGGGCGGGGCTGTTCAGCTCTGGTTTGTTCTAGAATGTTTTAACATCTAACATTCTGCCTAGATCTTCTCCTGCGAGCAGGGACATATACCCACACATTTACAGTATCCACCTGTGTCAGTCCATGGACGTCAGAGAAATGGATTTTACGGTGAGTACAAAAATCCTATATTTTTTTTTTTCTCCTCACGCTGACAGCGTGAGGAGAAAAAAAAGCCGATCATCGGCTAGTTTACAAGGGACATTGGTCCCGAAGAGGAAGGAGGCACATCTGCCTCCTCTGTGCCCAAAAATACCAGTGGCACCTGCCAGTGCCCGCAGTGCCACCTATCAATGCCCACAAGTGCCACCTATCAATGCCCACCTTTGATGCCAATCAGTGTCACCTAGTAATGCTGCTTATCAGTGTAACCGATCAGTGCCCATTATTACCACTCGTCAGTGCCCATCACTGCCACCTTTCAGTTCAGTGCCGCCTTATCAGTGCCCACCACTGCCGCCTTATCAGTGCCCATCAGTGCAGCCCATCAGTGCCGCCCATCAGTACAGCCTCATCAGCGTACATCAATGAAGGAGAAAAATTAACCGTTTGCAAAATTTTATAACAAAATATAAAAAAATATAATTTCTCTTTTCGTCCATGGACAGACACAGCTTCCATAAATCTTGACTTGTGGGTTATGTTCCGTCTAATAGGAGAGGACTAGGCAGACATGTTATATATATTAAATACATGTAACTTGGCAAAGCTGAAACAGCCCCGCCCGGGGGCGGTCCCTCTGATCATAACCCCACACCCTGCAGTCAGCAGCTCAGTTTTTTTTCTGCCTAGTAGAGAAGGACCGGTCTCCTTTTGGGCCCATGGTTCTGAAGAACTTTTTTATTTTTATTTTTCTATTTTTGATCCTGAGACCTATCAACTGCCGGCTGGGTGACAGGCTGGATAATATAGATCCTTGTAGTCCCCCCAGTCCGGCCATCGAGCGCGAGCAGACCATAGCTATGCGCTGGGTCGGCCACGACATACCCCATGGCTCCAGGGGTGGCCGGTGAGCTATATGCTCCAGGGGTTCACATATGACTGGGCTACTGCTGTCTAAGTCACAGTGAACCGGGCCGACAGCTACTCCGTACTGCTCGGATGTAGGTCTGTCAGGAATGCACCAGCAAGTCCTCGCATGGACGGTTAAGTACGGTTCCTCCTGACTCGGCAGGCTGGGAATTCCTGGGGGGGTCGATTAGGGGGTCTCCTGTCCTCCCTTTCCTCTCCCCGGTCCCCTTTTTTCCCTTTTCCTCATGCATGCGGGGCCTGCTGTGTGCGACCGGGGTGTACCTGTAGGGGGACTCCGGGTCCCTGTGGGGGTGCCCGGGTCCGCTCTCTGGGGGTTGTCTGCCACTTAGGAAGCCTCCACTCGGCGTCTCTGCGGCCTTCTCCTCCACCTCAGCGTGTTTGGGCGCCATTTTCTTGTGGTCTGCTGCTGTATTGTTTTTCCTATTGGTGGCCATTTTCTTGTGGCCGAGCTGTAGCACAGGTCTCTATTGCGGGCAGCCATTTTCTTGTGGCCCGTTTCTTTTCTCTATCAGGCGTACGGCGGCCATTTTGGTGTGGGTTTCCTATACAGGATTGGCCACTAGCGCTGGATGGCTTCCTCAACGGCGCGAATAGCGCGGTTCACCCCAGAAAACACCTCAGACACACGCTGTGTGTGAGAGCGGACAGCGGCGCTGAACAGCCTTGTACCTGGGTGGTGAGTTCCCTGGGTAACCCCCCGGTCAGAGCAGCAAGGAGGGTAGGAATCTTTGTGCAAGTGCCTTGACTTAGTCCCTGAGGGCTGTCAGTGGGTCAGCATGGCGTCAGAAGCTGGCGCTTCTTCCCCAGACATTCCAGTTTTAGCAACCGGTGCCCCTGCACCTG
Source organism: Rana muscosa (assembly GCA_029206835.1). Classification (NCBI taxonomy): domain Eukaryota; kingdom Metazoa; phylum Chordata; class Amphibia; order Anura; family Ranidae; genus Rana; species Rana muscosa. The sequence continues at coordinate 978,703,010 of CM055118.1, read as the reverse complement.
CGGTGCATATGGACGCTTTGTCGGCGGTCCTGGAGTCATTTGTTGCCAGAGTGGAAGTGACGTGCGGGTGTAAGGGGGGGGTAAAAAGCGCCCCCTCCATCTACTGGGGAATACTCAGACTCGGGCCTGGCTGCAGCACAGGACCCCTGTTCTGGGGAGTCAGAGGATGCAGACCAGGACCATGCGGACAGTGAGGAGGACTCCTCGTCTGGGTCAGCACAGGACAGAGCACTTGTTGGAGCACTTATCACTGCAGTGCGGGACACTCTTAAACTGGAGGATACGGCTGGGACATCCACTGAGGTGTCGGTGCCTTTTGGGTTCCACAAGCCGTCCCGCTCTGCTAATGTTTTTTCCTTATGTGACTTACTTTGACAAGTTAATTGATAAGGAATGGGAACAGCCGCAGAGGTTCTTTGCGGTCCCAAAGCGCATGGCGGTCCATTACCCGTTTGATGAAAGCCTTTTGAAAAAATGGGCATCTCCCCTGGTTGTAGACCCCCCCGGTATCAAGGTTAAATAAGGTAACCACTATTCCTGTAGAGGGGACCCCTGCATTTAAGGACCCTGCAGATAGAAGGTCCGAGGCGGTGAGCCGTTCCATGTTCACAATGCTGGGGTCAGCATTGCGGCCTGTTTTGGCAATGGCCCTGGTGTCGCAGACACTCACTGAATGGGCAAAAATGTTGCCACGCAATCTGGGGAGGCGTGATGCTCTCCCAAATACCGGTGCATTGGCCGACCAGTTGGTACAGGGCCTTAAGTATATCTGCGATGCAGCCCTGGATGCTGTCCCTTTTGATCTCCAGGGCCTCAGTATCTGCGGTTGTATTGCGCCACCTGATCTGGTTAAAATGCTGGTCCGCAGACCAGGCTTCCAAGAAGGCTCTGGCAGACTTGCCCTTCAAGGGTGGGAGGCTCTTTGGTGCCTTGTTGGATGGCATTATTAAAGATGTCACTGGAGGTAAGAGTACGCTTCTCCCTCAGTCCGGAAAGAGTAAGGGGCTGCGCCGTAAGAAGCGCAGAAGCGTTTTTTCCGTCAATCAGGGCCCGCTGGGGGACCTTCCCAGGCCAACAAGGGTCCAGCTGGGGGACTGAAGCGTCCCTGTGTTCGCAAGCCTAACAAGCCAGCCAACAAACCTGCTACCGCATTAAGTTTTGCCCCCACCTGACTCTCTTGGGTAGGGGGACGTCTTCGCGAGTTTGTAGCTCGGTGGACATTCCTGCTTTCCGACCAGTGGGTTTGCGAAGTAGTCTTATCAGGGTACAAGATGCAATTTCTTTCTTGTCCACCGAACAGATTCTTTCCCTCAAACCTTTCTCTGCTTCCCGCTCGTTGGAATGCCCTGACTGGGGCAGTACAGGACTTGCTGAAATGCGGGGTGATCATACCTGTACCGCTGCAAGAAAGGTTTCAGGGATTCTACTCAAATCTGTTTGTGGTCCCGAAAAAGGAAGGGGGTTCGCCCGATCCTGGACCTCAAGGCCCTCAATGCCTTTGTGAAAGTTCGGAAGTTCATGATGGAATCAATATGCTCTGTAGTCGTGGCACTCCATCCGGGGGATTTTCTGGCATCCTTGGATATCAAGGACGCATACTTGCATGTCCCCATCTGCGTCAGGCATCAGAGGTTCCTGCGCTTTGCGGTCGGGGAAGACCACTATCAGTTTGTGGCTCTTCCTTTTTGGCCTGGCGTCGGCACCAAGGGTTTTTACCAAGGTGCTCGCCCCGATTCTGGCCTTGCTGAGACAGCGTGGCATCGCTATTGTGGGCTACTTCTGCTTCAAGCTCAGAATTAGAGGATGTGGCGATAGCCTGTCAGACCCTCCGAGAATTTTGGTTGGGTGCTGAACCTCCAGAAGTCGGTGTTGGTACCGACTCAGCGACAAGAATACCTGGGATTGGTTCTGGACTCCTCGGAAGCGAGAGTGTTTCTCCCTGTGGAGAAATTACAGACCCTTCGGGCCTCGGTGAGGCTGTTGGCATCCCACAAATGGTCGTCGGTCAGGTTTTGCATGCGAGTCTTGGGCCTCATGGTAGCCTCCTTCGATGCGGTACCGTATGCTCCATTCCACACTCGAGCCTTGCAGAAGGCGATTCTATCCAAGTGGAACAAATCCCCATTGTCCCCGGATTATCAGATCCGGATGAGCCATCTAGTCAGGGCATCCCTGAATTGGTGGATGAGATCTCCGGCCCTTCAGTCCGGGAAGTCGTTCCTTCTTTTTCACTGGACTGTGATCACAACGGACGCCAGCCTGACCGGTTGGGGGGGGGGGGGGAGTCTGGGGTGCTCAGTCGACACAAGGTCGTTGGACACTGGAAGAATCCTGCCTGCCAATCAATGTGCTAGAGCTTTGGGGCGATCAGACTGAGCCTCTCCATATGGTCACAGAGGCTACAGGGTCATCCAGTCGGGATACAGTCAGACAACGCCACGGTGGTGACGTATGTTAATCATCAGGGAGGGACAAGAAGCGCAGCTGCAGCATCAGAGGTCGCCCACATCCTGAGGTGGGCAGAAAGGAGCGTCCCGGCTCTGTCGGCCGTATACATTCCGAGCGTAGACAACTGGCAAGCAGACTACCTAAGTCGCCAGATACTGGACCAAGGGGAATGGTCGCTGCACCCGGAGGTGTTTCAACTCACTTGCCAGAGGTGGGGCACGCCAGACGTGGATCTCCTGGCGTCTCGACTCAATCGGAAGGTATTGAGGTTTGTGGCCAGGTCCAGGGATCCCTGGGCAGACGCGTTGGTGGCTCCATGGGGTCAGTATCGGCTAATTTATGCCTTCCCCCCCCCCCCCCCCCCCCACAAAAATTTCTTCCTCGTCTACTCCGCCGAGTGGAGGCCGAGGGGATTCCGGTGATCCTAATTGCCCCAGATTGGCCTCGGCGCCCCTTGTACGCCGATCTAGTGCGCCTGGTGGTGGATGCGCCTTGGCGACTACCGATGCGGGAGGACCTTCTCTCGCAAAGTCCCATTCTTCATCCTGCTTTACAGTCGCTGGCTTTAACCGCATGGCTATTGGGAGCCAGGTACTAAGGGACCGAGGCCTGTCGGATTCGGTCATTTCCACTATGATGAGGGCACGAAAGGCATCTTCTCGGAAGATCTACCATCGCACATGGAGGGCCTACATCTCTGTGTGAGGAGATGGAGTGGCGTCGACGGGTATATTTGGTTTTCAGGATCCTGCTGTTTTTTTGCAGCGTGGAGTGGATCAGAAACTTGCTTTAAGCACCATTAAGGGACAGATTTCAGCCCTGGCTGTTTTTCTTTCAATGACCCTTGTCGGCTCATTCACTGGTGAGTACGTTTGTACAGGGAGTCCAACACGTGGCTCCCCCGATTTGGCCACTGCTTCCTCCATGGGATTTTAAATCTGGTACTCTCTGTACTTCTGAAACATCCTCTTGAGAACATCAGGGAAATTCCTCTCTTGACGCTCTCCCAGAAGGTTGCATTTCTGGTTGCCATTACATCTGTCAGAAGGGTTTCTGAGTTGGCGGCCTTGTCTTGCAAGTCTCCATACTTGATCCTCCATAAGGATAAGGCGGTTTCGGCTTTTCACTTGAATGAGGACATTGTGCTTCCATCTTTGTGTCCTCGGCCGTCGCACCCAAAAGAGACTGCTCTACATTCCTTGGACGTGGTACGAGCTCTATGAGTGTACTTTTCTGCTACTGCTCAGAGGTCTAACTCACTGTTTGTGTCGGTATCGGGTCCAAAGAAGGGCCTCGCCGGCCACCATTTCCCGGTGGATCAGACAGACCGTAATTCAGGCCTATGCCCTTAAGGGGCGGGCGCCTCCCTTTTCTGTCACGGCGCATTCGACCAGGGCAATTGGTGCCTCTTGGGCGTTCCGACGTCAAGCGTCTGTCTCACAAGTGTGAAATGTGGCCACTTGGTCGTCCGTTCACACCTTCTCGAAATTTTACAAGGTTGATGTGAGTACATCTTCGGATGCTTCCTTTGGCCGCAAGGTTTTGCAAGCGGCCATTTAAGGTTACAGCTCCTCAGTTGAGGAGCCATGGTTGTTTTGGGGTGAAGTTTGTTTAATACTGTTCCCACCCCTCATTTTTTTGACACTGCTTGGGGACGTCCCACAAGTCAAGATTTATGGAAGCTGTGTCCGTCCATGGACGAAAAGAGAAAATATGGTTTTTGTACTCACCGTAAAATCCTTTTCTCTGTCGTCCATGGACGGACACAGCACCCACCCCTCCTTTTAAGTTTGTACTGCTTTTTGACGAACTGAGCTGCTGACTGCAGGGTGTGGGGTTATGACCAGAGGGACCGCCCTCGGGGCGGGGCTGTTTCAGCTTTGCTAAGTTACATGTATTTAATATATATAACATGTCTGCCTAGTCCTCTATTAGACGGAACATAACCCACAAGTCATGTTTTATGGAAGATGTGTCTGTCCATGGACGACAGAGAAAAGGATTTTATGGTGAGTACAAAAATCCTTTTTTTTTAAATCTGTCTTTTTAATTATTTTTTTTAACAAAAAGTAAAACCGCAGAGGTGATCAAATACCACCAAAAGAAAGCTCTATTTGTCTGAAAAAAATGATAAAAATTTAATTTGGGTACAGTGTTGCATTCATTCAAAATGCGACAGCACTGAAAGCTGAAAATTGGTCTGGGCAGGATTGGGGTTTAAGTGCCCAGTAAGCAAATGGTTAAAAAGGGTATTTACTCAAAAGATAAAGCCATAATTTTACCACTTTCCAAAACCCTGGTTCTGGCACATCACCCAGTTTTGGTCACCGATCCTTGGGAAGGATATCCTTGAACTGGAGAGAGTCCAGAGAAGGGCAACAAAGCTAATAAAGGGGCTAGAGGAACTCGATTATGAATGACTACAAACATTAAACTTATTCTCCCTGGAATAGAGACACTTAAAGCTAAAGTTCCACTGTCACAAATTGCAAACAGACAGGCTCTTTAGAGATTGCATGTCTCTTCTGCAATAAAGAAGATATGCGGCCACACAATGAAGTGGTAGGTGCACATATAATAAGGCAGTATGGGAAAGGGGGACCTAGCTCAGGGTGTATGGTTGGATTCTGCCAATATACAGTGGGAACGGAAAGTATTCAGACCCCCCTAAATTTTTCACTCTGTTATATTGCAGCCATTTGCTAAAATCATTTAAGTTCATTTTTTTCCTCATTAATGTACACACAGCACCCCATATTGACAGAAAAACACAGAATTGTTGAAATTTTTGCAGATTTATTCAAAAAGAAAAACTGAAATATCACATGGTCCTAAGTATTCAGACCCTTTGCTCAGTATTTAGTAGAAGCACCCTTTTGATCTAATAGAGCCATGAGTCTTTTTGGGAAAGATGCAACAAGTTTTTCACACCTGGATTTGGGGATCCTCTGCCATTCCTCCTTGCAGATCCTCTCCAGTTCTGTCAGGTTGGATGGTAAACGTTGGTGGACAGCCATTTTTAGGTCTCTCCAGAGATGCTCAATTGGGTTTAAGTCAGGGCTCTGGCTGGGACATTCAAGAACAGTCACGGAGTTATTGTGAAGCCACTCCTTCGTTATTTTAGCTGTGTGCTTAGGGTCATTGTCTTGTTGGAAGGTAAACCTTCGGCCCAGTCTGAGGTCCTGAGCACTCTGGAGAAGGTTTTCATCCAGGATATCCCTGTACTTGGCCGCATTCCTCTTTCCCTCGATTTCAGCCAGTCGGCCTGTCCCTGCACCTGAAAAACAGCCCCACAGCATGATGCTGCCACCACCATGCTTCACTGTTGGGACTGTATTGGACAGGTGATGAGCAGTGCCTGGTTTTCTCCACACATACCGCTTAGAATTAAGGCCAAAAAGTTCTATCTTGGTCTCATCAGACCAGAGAATCTTATTTCTCACCATCTTGGAGTCCTTCAGGTGTTGTTTTTTTAGCAAACTCCATGCAGGCTTTCATGTGTCTTGCACTGAGGAGAGGCTTCCGTCGGGTCACTCTGCCATAAAGCCCCGACTGATGGAGGGCTGCAGTGATGGTTGACTTTCTACAACTTTCTCCCATCTCCCGACTGCATCTCTGGAACTCAGTCATAGTGATCTTTGGGTTCTTCTTGACCTCTCTCACCATGGCTCTTCTGCCCTGATAGCTCAGTTTGGCCAGAGGGCCAGCTCTAAGAAGGGTTCTGGTCGTCCCAAACATCTTCCATTTAAGGATTATGGAGGCCACTGTCCTCTTAGGAACCTTAAGTGCAGCAGAATTTTTTTGTAACCTTGGCCAGACCTGTGCTTTGCCACAATTCTGTCTGAGCTCTTCAGGCAGTTCCTTTGACCTCATGATTCTCATTTGCTCTGACATGCACTGTGAGCTGTAAGGTCTTATATAGACAGGTGTGTGGCTTTCTTAATCAAGTCCAATCCGTATAATCAAACACAGCTGGACTCAAATGAAGGTGTAGAACCATCTCAAGGATGATCAGAAGAAATGGACAGCAGTTAAATATATGAGTGTTACAGCAAAGGGTCTGAATACTTATGACCATGTGATATTTCAGTTTTTCTTTTTTAATAAATCTTCAAAAATGTCAACAATTCTGTGTTTTTCTGTCAATATGGGGTGCTGTGTGTACATTAACCACTTAAGCCCCGGACCATTTCGGGCCATTAGGACCAGGCCTGTTTTTGGGATTCGGCACTGCGCTGCTTTAACTGTAAATTGTGCGGACATGCAATGTTGTACCCAAATGAAATTTGCGTCCTTTTCTTCCCACAAATAGAGCTTTCTTTTAATGGTATTTGATTGCCTCTGCGATTTTTATTTTTTGCGATATAAACAGAAGAAGACCGAAAATTTTGAAAAAAAATGATATTTTCTACTTTGTTATAAGAAAAATCGAATAAACTCAATTTTAGTCATACATTTAGGCCAAAATGTATTCAGCCACATGTCTTTAGTAAAAAAAATGTCAATAAGCGTATATTTATTGGTTTGCGCAAAAGTTATAGCGTTTACAAACTAGGGTACATTTTCTGAAATTTACACAGCTTTAAATTTATGACTGCCTATCTCATTTCTTGAGGTGCTAAAATGGCAGGGCAGTACAAAACCCCCCCAAATGACCCCATTTTGGAAAGTAGACACCCCAAGGAAATTGCTGAGAGGCATGTTGAGCCCATTGAATATTTTTTTTTTTGTCCCAAGTGATTGAATAATGACAAAAAAAAAATAAAAATTACAAAAAGTTGTCACTAAATGATATATTGCTCACACATGCCATGGTTATATGTGGAATTGCACCCCAAAATACATTCTGCTGCTTCTCCTGAGTACGGGGATACCACATGTGTGGGACTTTTTAGGAGCCTAGCCACGTACGGGACCCCGGAAACCAAGCACCGCCTTCAGGATTTCTAAGGGCGCAAATTTTTGATTTCACTCCTCACTACCTATCACAGTTTCGAAGGCCATAAAATGCCAAAATAGCACAAAACCCCCCCAAATGACCCCATTTTGGAAAGTAGACACCCCAAGCTATTTACTGAGAGGCATGTTCAGTCCATGGAATATTTTATATTTTGCCACAAGTTGCGGGAATATGACAAACTTTTTTTTTTTTGCACAAAGTTGTCACTAAATGATATATTGCTCACACATGCCATGGGCATATGTGAAATTACACCCCAAAATACATTCTGCTGCTTCTCCTGAGTACGGGGATACCACATGTGTGGGACTTTTTGGGAGCCTAGCCGCGTACGGGACCCCAAAAACCAAGCACCGCCTTCAAGGTTTCTAAGGGCATAAATTTTTGATTTCACTCCTCACTACCTATCACAGTTTTGAAGGCCATAAAATGCCAAGATGGCACAAAACCCCCCCAAATGACCCCATTTTGGAAAGTAGACACCCCAAGCTATTTGCTGAGAGGCATGTTGACCCCATTGAATATTTTTTTTTTTTGTCCCAAATGATTGAATAATGACAAAAAGAAAAAAAAAATGTACAAAAAGTTGTCACTAAATGATATATTGCTCACACATGCCATGGTTATATGTGGAATTGCACCCCAAAATACATTCTGCTGCTTTTCCTGAGTACGGGGATACCACATGTGTGGGACTTTTTGGGAGCCTAGCCGCGTACAGGGCCCCAAAAACCAAGCACTGCGAACGCTGCAGTTATGTGTGTTGTGTTTGGTAAGTGACAGTGATCGATCGATACTGCACTTGGGTGGGATGGGCTGGGCTGGGCGGAGGGGCTAAACGCAGGCGCTAGCAGGTATCTGGGCTGATCCCGCTAACACTGCATTTTTGGGAACCCTAAACCGCTGGGGATGCTAGTATAGATCTGATCAGATCTGATCAGATACTATACCACTAAGGGGGGTGTATGCTTTGCGCGTGGGTGTTAGCGTTACTGTCACTAACCTAACACTGCCTGGGGCGACGCAGACCCTCTCTGGCGCTAAAACCTAATTGATCTCACCCGCCGGGCGATCAGGGGGGTTAAACCTTTATTGGGTTATATACGGCGGGTGCCCTGATGCTATAAAAAGCAAACTAATCAACCAGCGTCACCCGTAACCTTTATATGGTGATCACTGGTGAAAGGGTTAACTAGGGGCAATCAGGGGGTTAAAACCTTTATTAGGTTAAATATGGGGGTACCTGACACTATATAAAAATCTGACGGGTAACCTAAATAACGAAATGACTTACTGGCTAACCAGTGACACCAGTGACGCTTATACGGCGATCACTGGTGAAAGGGTTAACTCTAGGGGCAATCAGGGGGTTAAAATAATATATGGGGGTACCTGACACTAATAAAAACCTGCGGCGAACCTAAAAAAAAATAACTGCCTATCTAAAACACCAGTGACACGAATACAGCGATCGGAAAAACAATCGCTTAGTGACGCTGAAGTTAGGGGGTGAAAGGGTTACCTGGGGGGTGATCAAGGGGTTAAACCTTTATTAGGGGGGGTTAGGGGGCTACCCTGGACCTAAAGGGGCCTAATCCTAACTGCCCTGCAACTTTTTACAATCACAGATGACACTAAATGCAGTGATCAGTAAAATAAATGATCACTGCAATCAGTGACACTGTGATTGGGGGCTTTGGGGTGACCTGGGGGGTGATCTGGGGGTGACTGGGGGGTGATTTGTGTGCCTATGTGTACCTACGTGTCAGTGGACTGTTGGTGCACTAACCTGCTTCTTCTCTGCTCGGCGCCGGGAACCAAAAGACCGCGGCGAGGGAGATGACATCACTTCCTCCAGCCTTGTTTACATCACATGGCGGAGGAAGCATTTTCATTGGCCGGGAGCGATCGCGAGGGGGGGGGGCGGAATCGAGCGGCCGCCCCCTCATGCCTGATCGCTCCCGAACACTTAACGGCCGCTCACTGCAGTGAAGGGGGGTCCGGATGGACCCCCCAACTGCACAAAGGCGATCACGTAGATCTACGTGATTCTGCCTGTCCGTGCCATTCTGCCGACGTAAATCGGCGGTGGGCGGTCGTTAAGTGGTTAATGAGAGAAAAAATGAACTTAAATGATTTTAGCAAATGGCTGCAATATAACAAAGAGTGAAAAATTTAAGGGGGTCTGAATACTTTCCGTACCCACTGTACATCACTTCTGTCTGTATGTTCTCAGAGAAGCTTAAATATTTTGTTCCCTAACCAGGTCAGGGGGATTTGGATCTGTTGGTTTTCCAAAAACGCCTTTTGAACCTATTGGAGATATTCCCCTTTCCACTCTCACTCGCAAGGTTGTGTTCCTTAAAGAGGAAGTAAACCCCGGCTGATTTTTGAATTAATATGTTGCACAAGGGCATGGCAATGCATATTGCATATAAGAATGTGAAAAACCAGGCCCGCAAATACCTTTTATCACCCGTTTGATTTTTTTTTTTCTCTCTTTCTGGGTATAGAAATCGCCACTGTTAGTGCTGCTCAGTGAATCCTTATCTGACATCGCTTCCGCCCTTCCTGAATCCCTGTTCTAAATCTCGCGCACGCGCTGTAGCGCCGTAACCAAGCCTCGATGTGGATTGACGTTACCGCGGCAACCATGATACACGGCTGCAGTCAGTCACTCCCCTGTGTGACGTCTTGTTCAGTCACACGGGGGGCAGGGGGGGAGTATCCGGAACAGGAGAAGGGGCTATATCAATGCAAGACTTCTCCTCTGGGCCGGACAGAGGGGAAGCTTGCTCACATTCAGTACAGGAAACAAAGAACATGAAAACCAGGCAAACTTGAAATGCTGGTTTTGACGGACAGAAGTGCGCAAGCGTGGTGACGTTATCTAAATTAAATTTACGATTTTCCAGCTAATTACAGGGGCGAGTACACTTTCACAGGCAGCGATCAGCTGCCTGTGTTAAGGCCTAATTAAAAAAATTTTTTTTATGTCCGAGGGTTTACATCCACTTTAATGCTATCACCGCTGCAAGACGTGTCTTAGCTGGCAGCCTTCTCCTGTAAAGAGCATGTTTTATTCCACAGAGATAAGGTAGTATTGAAGTCTAGAACTTCCTTTCTAAAGTAGATTCGGCCTTTCAGCTCAATCAGTACATTGTTTTTATTCCTCTGTCCAGCCACAGTACATCAGAAGGAAGTTTCTGTTCACTGCCTGGATGTAGTTTGTGCTTATGGATTTACCTTTCAGCCACTGCTTCCATTAGAAAGACTTACTTTCTTGGCCCCTGTAAGGCTCTGTGGCTCAGACATTATTCAAGTGTACAGCCCTTAAGGACAGAATTTTGACTTTTCCTGTCAAGGCGCACACTACAGTCAGTGTCTTTTGGGCTTTTAGGCATCAGGTAACAGTTTCCTAGATTTGCAAGCCTGCCATCTGATCCTCGTTTCATACGTTCTGTAAGTTTTACCAAGTGGATGTTCAGGTTGCATTTGATACGTGCTTTGGGCAGAAGATCCCTCATGCAGCTCTGAGGCTTGCCCGTATATAGGTTCTTATGTTGGCCTGTTGCCATTTTGTTTGTGTTGCTCACTCCACAGTTGGATTGCTTTTGCAGATCCCAATCGTTTCAGTACAAAAAAAACTTTAACCATGTGACCTCCAGAAGATTTAACCCCCCCCCCCCCCCAACCCCTTCATGACCAGGCCATTTTTTGCGACTTTGTTTCTTAACTGACGATTGTGCAGTCATGTAACACTGTACCCAAATAAAATTTGTCATTTTTTTCCCCACAAATTGAGATTTTTTTTTTTTTGGTGGCATTTTATCACCTCCTGTGTGTTTTTTTCATTTTTAGCACTATAAACAAAAAAAAGACTGACAGTTTAAAAAAACAAAACAAAAAAAAAAAAACAGCTATATTTACTTTCTGCTATAAAACAATACATATCCAATAATAAAAAAAAAATCCTAAATTTAGGCCAATATGTATTCACCTGAAGGTGACAATATAATCAGTTGTATCAAAATAATTACTGATCCTGTGTCCCCCCTTCAACTCCAAGTAAAAATAACCTGTTATTTCCTTCTTTTTTGCTGATTGAAAATTATTTGTTTTTCTAGCTATTTCAATCCTGTATTTGCTTATCAAGAGTATAATCTACTTTTAGGGCTCTTTCACACGGGGCGGATCCGTGCAGATCCGCCCCGTGAAGCTCCGCTTGCTCAGCGGGGATCGCTCCGTTGATCCCCGCTGAGCCGACGGATGACTGGGCGGTCCCCGCACACTGTGCAGGGACCGCCCTGTCAGAGCGCCGCTCTCCCCTATGGGGAATCGGATGATGACGGACCGTAGAGTCCGTTGTCATCCGATCCGCCGACGGAAGGAAAAATAGGGTTTTCCTCCGTCACACTTTGGCGGAGCGGATGTCAGCGGACATGTCTCCGCTGACATCCGTGCCTCCATAGGGGTGCATGGAGGATCCGTTTCAGGTCCGCCTAAAAAACTGACAGGCGGACCTGAACGGACCTCCGTGTGAAAGGGCCCTAAATGTTATTACATTAGACAAGTGTTGCAGAAGAATGTTTTGAGGGTGTCCTCAAAATGTTTTTGTATAAATAGAGGTTAGAAGGTATGAGATTAAGTAGGTTTTCACTTGGTATACATAGTGCAAGCACCAGTTTTTCCTCATTCAAATGATACTGAAATTCTTGTATTTGGTATCAGTACAACTCCTGTGATATATAGGTGGAGGTCAATTTATGTATCGTAGCACTGTGCAGTTTCATAATTGCATACGTAGGCTGAAAAAAGCCAGAAGTCAGTCTACTTCAATCAATAGAAAACCTCCATACACACAATTCTGTATCCATAGTTGATCCAGAGGAAGGCAAAAATACCCCGGTAGATCCAATTCACTCCAGCGGCCAGACCTAGTTCTTGAGGGAGGCTATTCCACATTTTCACTGTGAAGAAGCCTTTTATTATGTGAAAGTTAAATCTTTTTCCTCCATTCCTCCATGCATAAAGAGTGCCCTCTTATCTGTGATGCCCTGAGAATGAATTACTCAACACTATTCATTTATTATGAATTGCACATTTTCAAGTGTCTTGATTTTTTGTCCATGATCTCCATTTTATGGCATTGTAACATACTCAACCAGTTTATACTCGGGACTTGCGCACATGTATGTCAAATTATTTTGATCAACATTTGTATTGAAGGATGTGTCCTAGCGATATGCTTTTTCTTTTCTGTGGGCTTTTTTTTTTTTTTTGCTTAGCGTGGAATAATAAAAAACTGAAACCTGAAAGAACCACATAACAGGTAATGTATGTTAATTGTAATGCCGCGTACACACGATCATTATTCACGGCGGTTTAAAAACCGCCGTGAATAATGACATTTTAAACGAGGGAACAGATTGTTCCCCACACACGGTCATTTTTCTCTTCATTTTTTAAAATGACGAGAAAAACGATCGTCTATGGGCTCCGCGGCAGTGTTTCCCTATGGGAAACACTGCCGCGGAAGAAATGTCAGGAAAAACGACGAGAAAAATTAGAACATGTTCTAATTTTTCTCATCGTGATTAATGCCGTTTTTCCCGTCGGGAAAAACGGCAAAAAGCCCACAGACGATCGTTTTTCTCGTCCAAAGGAAAAAATGTAATTTTTCCCGACGGGAAAAATGATCGTGTGTACGCGGCATCAGACTTTGTTACTTACGTACATATTTTGTAGAGTTGGACACAACTGTGCAGTTCACGCTGTTGTGTGTGTGTGTTTTTTATTCTCCATCAATTTCTATAGCCCTGTATATTCTGCTTTTTGAAGAAGAAATATAAATAGTTTTTTAAGTTGACGATACTCCCAGCTAACACCACCTCCTGGGGACGGTAGTTCCACATATTATTGCTCTAAGCGTAAAGAACCCTTTCCTCAATCCAAGTTTAAACCTCCTTTCTTCTAACCTTGTAAACCATGGTCGCATGGGGCCTTACAGTAAACCGTTTTTGTTACAGAAATAATAAATGCATATGTTTTGCAGAAACAAAAATGTGTATTTTATTTTTTTATACAGGAGCCTGCAATGCATTGAAGCTATGAACTATCAGCTATCCTCTCTCTGTGTTCTCTGCATTCTTTGTTTCATCTTTCCTTGTTTACATGTATATATCTGTCTGAGTTTGAGCTGGTCTTACTTGACTTGTTGGGTGTGGACCCTCGGGTGGTGGGTGGCTGCGTTTCCTTTTGGGTGTGCTGCTCTCACCCCTCATCTGGCGCACCCGGGCCACCTAGGTGGCCACTGGGCCCCCCACCTGGCTTCTGCCGGAGATGGGGGGGCTACATATGCGCCTGTGGGTGTTGTGACGCGGGATGCCCTCGTCACCTTTGACCCCCTAGGCATTCGGTTGTCAGGGGTTGTCTTGGTGCGGGGGGCACCCTTGCACCCTTCACCCGGGATCCTTGGCCATGCTGGCACTTTATATCAGGGGTCTGATACATATTTTACTTATTATATGCACCAATGCCCAGGAATGAGCAAACAAAACGAAAAGCAAACAAATTTATTGCTAAGTATTATATAGTGAATCGAGATATATATATGCGGCTCACCTATTTGGTTCTCTGTGTAAAGAAAGAAACAAACTTTTCTTTTCTTTTTCCTCTTTTGGACACTATTTTATTATATATTTTCTTTCTGTTCTTATATGGTGGTGTTGCACTGCTGCATAGTATGTTTTGTGGCTTGCAGATATGGGGTATTTTGGTTTTAATTCCATGTCCTCGTTCTGCTATGTGCCATGATTATACAATGAAGGATTTGGTTTAGTGTAGTGTGGGTTTGTTTTTCTTCCCTGCCAGGACCTTTGTACCCTCTGCAAGCTCCCTGATGTATATGCACGCCTCGCGTTTGATCCTGTTTCCTGCGTTCCGGCTGTAGCCACGTGGGGGCACGCTGGAGCGCTTGACGCTGGACGTGTTTGCGTCATGGCGTCATGTGATGCCGCATTGAACCTGAGGAATGGGAGATGGGCGGAGACGCACGGCATCAGACGCAATTGCGTCATGGTGTCAGGCGATACCGCCCACAGCTCCCCCTCTATAAAGCAGTGAACTCAGTGTCTCAATGTTGACATACTGAGCGGCAGGTGTAGGGACACACGCGGCGCTAACAACAAAGGTAAAGCTGTGCACATCCTTCTGAGCAGAATAAGTTGGCATGATGTGATTTTGAATGCCATTGTTGTCTTGTCTTTTCAGACTGGGTTTCCCGTTTGTCTCCACGCTCTGCACATTCCATCTTGTGCAGCTATTTGTGGAAGTCAATGGTGAAGCCCCTTGGTTTGGTCACCTACCTATGCAAGTCTAGCATTTTTTGCATGAGGTAGGTTATTGTAGCCTTTATATATGTCTCTTTTCTTCTCATGCACATTACCCATATGGCTATGGTTGTGTGCATAGTAGTCTCATAATCACGCCTGTGTCTCTGATGGAAGGTTTTTTCTTCCCCATCAACAGATGTTGGAGTTATTCTTTTCTCCCCTGTTGCAAGGAATAATCAGGGCAACTTGGGATGATTAAAGTCTCTATGTGCAAAGAAGATCTGGGTGCTTTTCGTTGGTGGCTGTCACCAGGTATGGCCCAGTTCTCTAAGATAGATACGTTGTTCCTTAAAATGTGTAAACATGGGATTGGTGCATGTAATGACATGTTCCGAACAGAATGTGTCAATAAAATATTACTGTATTTTCAGACCCTTGTGCGTGTGTCAGTGGTGCTCTTTGGGATTCGTGGGGAGGTGTGGGTATCGACCCAATTTTGGCGTTTTCTGCGCTGGAGACGCTGCTGCACTGCCATCGGGGGGTCCAACCTGCTGGTCTCTTAGGAGTTTGCTCTCTGTAGTAGGTATGTGATATTATGCTTGGCAATGTAGGGTCCTTGGGTTTAGTTGCTTTGTCCAGCAGATGTTGATGTATATACACCATTTTATATTCTGTGCTTAAACTTATTTTTTGTTTTTTATACAGTGTGATTTTGTCCGCATTACAGCCCCTGACGAAGGGATATGATACATCCCGAAACGCGTTGGGAGACAAGCGGACTTGGTTATTGTAATCATTTAAGCAATATTCACACTTTGTTTTTAATACATAGTTACATAGTTACATAGTTACATAGTTAGTCAGGTTGAAAAAAGACAAAGTCCATCCAGTTCAACCATAAAAATAAAAAAAATATCGTGCAATCCCATATATCCAATTCTATACCCACAGTTGATCCAGAGGAAGGCAAAAAACCCCAGCAGAGCATGATCCAATTTGCTACAGCAGGGGAAAAAATTCCTTCCTGATCCCCCGAGAGGCAATCGGATTTACCCTGGATCAACTTTACCTAGAACTGTTAGTACTCAGTTATATTATGTACATTTAGGAAAGTATCCATGCCTTTCTTAAAGCAATCTACTGAGCTGGCCAGAACCACCTCTGCAGGGAGTCTGTTCCACATTTTCACAGCTCTTACTGTGAAGAAACCTTTCCGCATTTGGAGATGAAATCTTTTTTCTTCTAGACGTAAAGAGTGCCCCCTTGTTCTCTGTGTTGACCGTAAAGTGAATAACTCATCACCAAGATCAATATATGGACCCCTTATATATTTGTACATGTTAATCATATCCCCCCTTATTCTCCTCTTCTCAAGAGTGAATAAATTCAGCTCCTCTAATCTTTCTTCATAGCTGAGCTCCTCCATGCCTCTTATCAGTTTGGTTGCCCTTCTCTGCACTTTCTCCAGTTCCCCGATATGCTTTTTGAGAACTGGTGCCCAAAACTGAACTGCGTATTCCAGATGAGGGCTTACTAATGATTTGTACAGGGGAAAAATTATGTCTCTCTCTCTGGAGTCCATACCTCTCTTAATACAAGAAAGGACTTTGCTCGCTTTGGAAACCACAGCTTGGCATTGCATGCCATTATTGAGCTTATGATCTACCAAAACCCCCAGATCCTTTTCCACTACGGATCCCCCCAGTTGTTTTCCCCCTAGTATGTATGATGCGTTCATATTCTTAGCCCCCAAGTGCATAACTTTACATTTATCAACATTAAACCTCATCTGCCACATAGTCGCCCAATTAGACAGGGCATCGAGGTCGGCTTGTAAATTGGAGACATCCTGCAAGGACGTCATTCCACTGCATAGCTTGGTGTCATCTGCAAAGACAGAAATGTTACTTTTGATCTCAGACCCAATATCATTTATAAAGATATTAAAAAGTAAGGGTCCCAGCACTGAACCTTGGGGTACACCACTGATAACCTTAGACCATTCAGAGTAAGAATCATTAACTACTACTCTCTGAATTCTGTCTTTTAGCCAGTTTTCTATCCATTTACAAACTGATATTTCCAATCCTGTAGACTTTACCTTACACATGAGCCGTGTGTGGGGAACTGTATCAAACGCTTTTGCAAAATCCAAATACTTTAATGAATTGTTATGTTTTGATACATATATATATTTTTTGTACAATAAAATTTAAAATTTATTCTTTACTTTCATAAATTTGTTGCCGCTAAAGTCCCATCCTATGTGGGGGGTTTTCCTCTCTTGATTTCAAATTTAGGGATGTTGGCAACTATTCAGGTCCAACTTGATGTTCACACTTCTATTTATATCAGCTATCATGGGTGCAATGTATGGCTTGTGAAAACGTTTTTTTCTAGAAAGTGTGAGTGGGCTACAAGTGCCCTGATTACTGCACTTGTATTCCATTAGGAACTATAAGCTAGTGTGCCGCAGTAACAGATGGGACATGTAGTTCACTCATTGATTAAAACTCTGTAAATGATTGCTTGGATCTGTTTGGGCCAATTTTAGATGACATTGGCTGTCTTGGAGAAGAACCCCTGCACACTGTCACAAGGGGGAGGGGGGTTCTCAGGGAGATTGGGGCGGGGGTACTTGGTAATACTTTTTTAGCCAAATATTGGTGTAATCTGTTGCTAAAGGTGGAGTTGGCCTTTAAGCGCATCTTGTCCAGGGTGAATGACTGTAATCTGTTGTTGATCCCCATGGCTGAGGTCCTCCATGTCCCTTTATAAATTTTGTCGCCCTTTGCTGTACTTTCTATGTCAACAACATATTTTTTTTTAGGATTGGTGACCAAAACTTAACTGGTTTTTCAATATGCGGCAAAACCATTTTTTTGTAAACGGGCAGACTTGTTGATTTATCAGTTGAATATATGCCAATTTAATGCATGAGAGTATTTTGCTACCTTTGTTATCTGTGCCTTGGCATTGCATGCTATTGATAAGTATGTGATCTGCAAGCACCCAGTGGAGCCCTTCCTAATGTGTGTTTTACATGTGTATTTTTGGCACCCAAGTGAAGAACATTACATTGCTCAATATTGAACCTCTTCTTGTGGTGATGCTACGTTCTGTGCTATAGTTTCCCTGCATTATTTGGTATCATCGCCAAACCCTGAAATTAAGTCTTTAATTGCAACCTTTATATAATTAACAAATTGAACCCAAATTGGCTCCAATAGACCTTCCATAAAGTGGAAATTTAAAAAAAAAATTTCCCTTGCACTTGTAAAAATAAAAATCGCCAATGTTGCTGCAATACGTGCCTTTAAGTCCTGAGTCTCCCACAGTACTACTTTTTTGTCATAAGCTGTCCTTTAGTCTTGGGTTTGGATGGCAGCCATTGTCAACATACTCCCCAAAAAGGGTAGTCGAAGTACGAAAGGAGTACACATCCTGTCTTTCTCTCCCACTTTCGCTTCTACTGCAGTTGCCAGTAAATGTTGAGCATCAAAACGATACCCAGGTCTTTAGCACAGCCGCAGGTGCAGACAAACTTAGTGGATGTAAACCCAATTCGTGTAATTTGAGCTGGGCACATATATCTGCAGTATTTTGTTATTGGTCTTCAAATAGCTAAGTCCCGTAGCTCTCTCCTGAACCGTTCCTCTGTCAGCCTGATAACTCCTGACAAATTCTCTGACACTTTAGATAAAAGAAGCCTGAAACTTCTGTCAGGGGAGGTTGCTTAAATAGATTAACAGGGAGCTGGCCCTATTACAAAATACCTCCTGAGAGTCTCTGCCTATGATGAGGGGGTGTGTGCCTTTCCTCCAATCAGCAATGTTAGCCATCTTGGCTGTATGCTCAGACATCACATTCTGTGTTAACCAGGAAGAGAAAATCTCCTAACACGATCTGAACTTTCTAAACCGTATATAAATTTGAAGACAGCAGATATACATGTAAAACCTATGTAGGGAGATTTGGTTCATACCTGTGTATCATCTGAGGCTGTTCACTTCACTGGGTGTATGGAGGGCTTACATCCACTTTAAGGATCCCGGACCTCCACCTGAGGCTGGGGGGGAGCAGCTCTGCTGGGACAGGGTCTGTGTTTGTAGTAGGGGACAGTGCCGATCTGGTTAAGGGAGCTGGAGGGTCAATCGGTGGAGTCGGGTGCTCACCTGAGTTATCTCTGCTTGTAGAGGAAGCCGATGCATTCGGGGGAGGAGGCTTGGGTTTGCCTGAAGTTCGGCTGGCCGCCAGTTAATTTCCCCGTACTGGAGTCATGTGAGGTTGTAAGTAGCAGGTAGCGCTGGATAGTGCCTTGCTGTAGTTCAGCAAAGTCGGCAGGGTTAGAGGTCTGGTGTGAGTAGCTGGGAACACAGCCTGCAGTTGTTGGGAGAGCACAGAGCTCAGCGGTACATGTCTTCAGCCATCTATCGTCAGCCGGGTCCTCCCCTCATAAGTGAAATAGTAAAGCAGCCAATACGACCTGTGCCGCACAATGAAATGAACGCTTGCTGCAATACTAGTGTGGGGCAACGATCTGACAGAGTAGGGAGCTCCAGTGACCATAGATGTAGTGGGTCAGGCACAGAGGAGTCAGGAGGCCAAGTGTGTTTGCTGGGGTGTAGCAAGATGGTCGCCGCTTCCAGGACTTGAGCTGTGGTCTGTCCTTCCAGGCAGCTGTAGGAGCAGGGGAGTGCCGGTTTACAGTCTGCAGACAGTGGTTTGACAGTCTGGGCAGCTCCAATGGCTAAGGAAGAAGTGAGCAGCAGCCAGGGGCGAGTGCTGTGTCCGGGTGGAGCAAGATGGTCGCTACACCTCGTGCCGAAGCCACGGACTGTCAGGTGGCTATGGGGGCAGAGAAGCACCTCAATACAGTGTTCGGGTGACGCGCTGACAGGCTGGGAAGCTCTGGGGATTATGCGGAGAGCGAGGAAAGTAAGGTGGAGGAGCCAAGAGCAATATACTCAGCCGGATTGCAGGAGCTCTCCCGTCACACGTCCCGTTCAGATCGACATCCGGTCCCGCCCCCCCTCCCCATTTCCAGCTTTTTTAATTCCACAAAATTTGTTAGATATTTTTTGACTTGTCCATGTGGACTGCTGTACGTGGGACGGACAATTTAAATCTTTCAGAGCTCAATTTGGGGATCGTCAGGCTATTGAACTAGAAAGTACCGACTATAGTGTCCTCGAACATTTCTAAGAAAAACATGGAAAATCCACAGGATTAAAAGTGTGGATTATTAAAAGTATCCTAAATAATGGTTCTAAAGCTGAGTGCTTTGAATTGTAAATAGGAAACATACTGGATTTTTACACGTAACACATTAACCCCTGGTGGTCTTAATGAGGAACTTGATCTCAGTACTGTGATTTAATTGGTCTAGTTGAACTTCCTCCTTGTTGAGATGCTTTTATCATCCACATACTCCTAGAGCAGACATCGCTAAATGGCTAACCATGGTCCTTATCCGGACCCCTGAGATTGCACCATTTTAAAAGCCACTTCTTCCCCCACACTCTGCTGTTGCTGTTATCGCAACAGAGCGGAGAGCAAGAGGCAGGACAATTGTCGACTGAGTGCAGAAGGCACAGCATTGAATGGAGGGGAGCGGGAGCTGACGGGGGTTAACTTTCATATTAACCGGCAAGTGATTGGTTGCTAGGACTGTTTTGCATCCTAGCAACCATTCACCTGCTGTAATTTGAAAAGTTAACCCCAGCAGCTTCTGCTCCTGACCTCCATCCAATGCAGAGGTGTGTAAATGCTTTAAAAAACTGCTTGTCCAAGGGACTAAATCAGTGTCCCAATCTACTTTTGTCCCTCATGACAATCTACTTGTCCTGATAAAAAAACTTTTTTTTTCCCAGGATGATTAGGCAGAGGTGCTATTAAAAATGTCTGGGGCTTTTTAAAAAAAAAAAAGGAGCGTTATGGCAACCTAAACTTCTTAATGTTTTTTGTTTTTGCTAGAAAATTTCTTGGAACCCCCAAACATTTTATATATTTTTAAAGCAGACCACTTCTTTTTTTTTTTTGTTACCTGCATGCTAGCACATTGTTAAACTTGCCTTCAAAATAAAGCCCTTCCAGTGCAGAGATGTCAAAGCTGCAGGCACATCTTCACCTGTCTTCCTTCCAGGTTCGCAGACTCCGGCTGTGTGACTGGCCAGAGCCGTGATGACGTCACGCACGGGAGCCACATTTTGCGGCACAGAGCTCTGAAGGAACAGCCTGGGTGGCCGTTTCCTCACAGCGCATTGCGCCAGTATTGTCACTGGCTGCATTTAGAGTGAATATCTCCTAAACGGTGCATGTTTCAGAGATATTTACACTACCTATAGGTTAGCCTTATTCAGAGGCGTAACTAGAAACTTCAGGGCCCTGGTGCCAGAAATCATGAAGGCCCCCCCCATTTGTGGTAGCGGTGGTGTTGAGGGGGTGCAGCAGTGGTGTTGAGGGGGGGCAGCAGTGGTGTTGAGGGGGGGCGGCAGCGGTGGTATTGAGGGGGGATGGCAATGGTGGTGTTGGGGGGGTGTGGCAGCAGTAGTGTTGGGGGGGTGTGGCAGCAGTAGTGTTGGGGGGGGCAGCGGTGGTATTGAGGGGGGGTGGCAGCAGTAGTGGTAGCGGTGAAACAAGGGGGGTGGTAATGGTGGTGCCATCCTCTCCCACCCCCACCTCTGCCTCTTACTGATACCATCCCCCCCACCACCACTGATCTCATCCCTACCCCCACCCATCATCACCTCTGTTGTAGTGGTGATGGGGGGTTAGGGATGAGATCTGCGGTGGTGGGGGGATGGGGTCAATTGCAGTGCAAAATGTCATATGACAGGACTTGCCAGCAATCAATCGATTCCCCCTCAGAAATCTGTCACTGTGCCTCCTCCAGGAATGCCTTGCCTCATGGGTACTTAGACGGGACAGGTACTCGAAGCAGATGCAGAGGGGAGAGTTCCTCCCACGCCTTCACTCAATTGGTGTTTTTCAGTGTCCGCCCCGCCTCCCTACATTCTCTCTGTCTCTGGAGGCGGGAGCAGGGCGGTACACAGTCTCTCAACTCTGCGCTGCCTCTGCTTTCTCTCTCACCTCAGCGGGCGAAAGCCCCCCTCCCTGCGGCGGAACAAACCACACAGGCGGGCACCTCACGCGGGCGGACGGCGGGCACCTCACGCGGGCAGACGGCGGGCCCCCCTGAAGTGGCAGAATTACAGGGCCCAGTCGCAAGTGCGACTGTTGCGACCATGATAATTCCGCCACTGGCCTTATTATAGGCTTTACCTGAACATCTGACACTGCAATGGTTAACAGTTTTGGAACTGCAGACAGAACAGCAGTACAGATGATCCATCGGGACACAATCCCTCCCTGCTCCTCTTCCATTGAGAAAAGCTATTTAATTTATTACACTGCTTGTAACATGATCTCTAAATGGAGAGAGACCTTTGACTCCTTTTTGAAGGTTCTCCCACTTTCATAGATCATAATATTCTCGATGTTTGATCTAATCATGTGTAATCGATGAAAGAACTTCTCAGTAGAGGAGGAGGAGGAGGAATGAAGGAGTGTGTCTCCATTGATGCATCTGTACTGCTGTTCTACCTGAAGCTGTAAACCTTTGCAATGCCAGATGTTAAGAGACCGGAGGAGGACAGGCATCTCTCTGGAGATTTCGTGTAGATCCAGCTGTCTGCACAACCTGGGACATACTTCATTACAGGTAAGTGACGTGACTAAAGCTGTAGGGATTTTATTTAGCTAAACTAAAGCTTTTATTTTTTTTCCTGCTCTGACATGCTAACAAGCAACACAGAAACAGATTTTTTTTTTTTTTTTTTTTTATAAATAGACTGTTCTGATACTAGAAATGGTGATCTTTGTGCTCAGTAGACAAAATGCATACGTCTTGAGACCTATATGTTAATTAGTAATTCCACATACATCCATGATGACTAAACGGAATCTTCATACTGGTATCAAAATGTTTATTACCAGTTTGTAAAGTGGGCCCTCAGATGTTGGACCTCAAGAAGTATTACAATGATCTCACACTCAATGTACAGTACATCAAAACATTTGTACTGAAAAGGTTTAATAAACAGGTGTACAAAAAGTAGCATGCCTTAGGGCACTCTTATAAAGCGCATCCTATTTTGTTTCAGAATTAGTATTTACTAGAATATAAAACTTCATTGACAATACCATTTGCATGGTATTGTGTTCCGTTGTTTACATTGCAGTATAAACAATGCCCTCTTTGTATGCCAAACTCTTGCACAAAATGCTGAGCAATCTTCATGTTTAGATAAATATTAGTTTTCCAAGCAGTTTTTTGGTGGAATTAACCACTTAAGCCCCGGACCATATGGCTGCTAAATGACCAGAGCACTTTTTGCAATTCGGGACTGCGTTGCTTTAACTGCCAATTGTGCGGCCGTGCGACGTGGCTCCCAAACAAAATTGACATCCTTATTTTTCCCCACAAATAGAGCTTTATTTTGGTGGTATTTGATCACCTCTGTGGTTTTTATTTTTTGCGCTATAAGCAAAAATAGAGCGACAATTGTGAAAAAAATGCAATATTTACTTTTTGCTATAATAAATATCCCCCAAAAATATATTAAAAAAAAACAATTTCTCTTTTCGTCCATGGAGGGACACCGCTCCTTAATTCTTGACCATTGGGTTATGTTCCTGTTCTATAGGAGAGGACTAGGCAGAACATGGTAGATATTTAATACATGTTACCTTAACAGAGTTGAACAGCCCCGCCCAGGGGGCGGTCCCTCCGGACATAACCCTCCACCCTGCAGTCAGCAGCCTCAGTTCGTAGAAAAGCAGTACGAACCAAAAAAGGAGGGGTGGGTGCTGTGTCCGTCCGTGGACGACAGAGAAAAGTATTTTACGGTGAGTACAAAAATCCTATTTTCTCTTTTTGTCCATGGACGGACACAGCTCCTTAATTCTTGACCATTGGGATATGTTCCTGTTCTATAGGAGAGGACTAGGCAGAACATGTAGATATTTAATACATGTTACTTTAACAGAGTTGAACAGATCCGCCCAGGGGGTGGTCCCTCCGGACATAACCCTCCACCCTGCAGTCAGCAGCCTCAATTTTTTTCTGCCTAGTAGAGAGGGACTTGGCTCCCTTTGGGCCCAGAGTCCTGAAGAAATTTTTTACTTTTTATTTTATTTTTTTTGAATCTTCTATCAACTGCCGGCTGGGCATGACAGGCAGGATAATAATATAGATCCTTGTAGTTCCTCCAGTCCAGCCATCGAGCGTGAGCAGACCTTGCCTACGTGCGGGGTTGGCCACGACATACCTCATGGCTCCAGGGATGGCTGGTGAGCTATGTTCCAGGGTTCACATCACGTATGACCGGGCGGCTTGCTGTCTCAGTCACAGTGGACCGGGCCGACAGCTACTCTGTACTGCTCGGTTGTAGGTCTGTCAGGAACGCACCAGCAGGTCCTCGCAAGGACGGGTAAGTACGTTTCCTCCTACTTCAGTGGGATGGAACAGCTGGTCATTCCTAAGGGCGTCGCTAGGAGGTTCTCCTGCCCTCCCCTCTCTCCCTCTGTCACCCTTTTTCCTCCTCCCCTTGCAGGGCTCGCTGCGACTGGGGAATACCTTTAGGGGGGCTCCAGGTCCCTGGGGGGTTGTGTGGGTGTCCAGGCCCGCTCTCTGTGTGTGGGGTAGTAAATTTTTGGAAGCCTCCGCATCTGGCCTTCTCGTCCACCTCGCTTGCTGGGCGCCATTATTTGAAGCACTGGCGCCATTTTTCTGGGGCCTGTGTATTGCATTGCAAATCCCATTGGCCGCGCTATGATGCAGGTCTGCAAATTGTGGGCAGCCATTTTCTTGTGGTCCGCACGCTTTCTCTGAGGTACCCAGCGGCCATTTTGGAGTGGGTTTTGGCCTCTAGTGCTGGCTGGCTTCCTGAACAGCGCAAATGGCGCTATTCACCTCACACAGTTCCTCAGTCACACACGGTGTGCGGATGGAGAGCGGGCAGCGGCGCTGAACAGTCTCTGGCTAGGTGGTATCCCCCCCCCCTCGGTCAGTGCAGCAAGGAGGGTGGACTAATTGTGTGTCAGGTATCTTGACTAAGTCCCTAAGGGCTGTCAGTGGGCAAGATGGAGTCAGAAGCTGGCATTTTTTCCCCAAACATTCCAGAGGCAGCAACCTGTGCCCCTGCACCTGCGGTTCCCATGGGCGCTTTGTCAGCAGTCCTGGAGTCATTTGTTGCCTGGGTGGAAGCGGCGTGCGGGCGTAAGGGGGGTACTAAGCGCCCCCTCTCCCCGCCATCGCCTGGGGAATCTTCTGACTCAGACTCGGGCCTGGCTGCGGCTTTAGGACCCCGGTTCTGGTATGTTAGAAGAGGCGGACCAGGACCTTCCCTGGGAGGAGGACCCCTCGTCCGGGTCAGCTCAAGACAGGGCACTTGTACAGTGCACTTATCAATGCTGTGAGGGACACTCTCAAGCTGGAAGATACAGCTGGGACTTCCACTGCAGGGTCCTGTCCCTTTTGGGTTGCACAAACTGACCCGCTCTGTTAAAGTTTTTCCTTATGTTGATTTCTTTGACAAGTTCATAGATAAGGAACGGGAACGGCCACAGAGGCCCTTTGCGGTCCCTCAGCGCATGGCGGTCCGTTACCCATTTGAAGAGAGCCTTTTGAAAAAATGGGCTTCTCCTTCAGTCGTTGATCCCCCGGTCTCTCATTTAAATAAAGTAACCACTATCCCGGTGGAGGGGACCCCTGCTTTTTAGGACCCTACTGATAGGAGGTCCTGAATCGGTGAGCCGCTCCATGTTCACCATGCTGGGGTCAGCATTGTGGCCTATATTGGCTGCTACCTTGGTGTCCCAGACACTCCTCCACAGTTTGGTGCAATATTTTTGCCCACTCCGTGAGTATCAGCTCCCTCCAGAATGCGTGTAACTGGCCGAACAGTTGGTACAGGGACTCGTGTACATCTGTGATGCAACCCTGGGTGCAGCCCCCTTGATCTCCAGGGCCTCCACATCTGCGGTGGTGTTGCGCCGCCTTATATGGCTGAAATGCTGGTCCGCTGACCAAGCTTCTAAGAAAACTCTGGCAGATTTGCCTTTCAAAGGTGGGAGGCTTTTTGGTGCCTCACTGGACGACATCATAAAGGATGTCACTGGAGGTAAGAGCACACTTCTCCCTCAGTCCACTAAAGCGAAGGAGCCGTGCGTAAGCCGGGGCCCTCCTTTCCCACACAGAAGCGGTATTTTCGTCAGTCAGGACCTGCCGGCAGACCCTCCCAAGCGGACAAAGGTCCAGCTGGGGGACAGTAGTGTCCCTGGGTGCCCAAGCCCACCAAGCCGGCAAACAAGCCTGCTACCGCATGGTTTTGCCCCCGCCCGATTCCAGGGTGGGGGGGGCGGGTTTGCAGCTTGGTGGTCCTCCCTGCTCTTCGACCAGTGGGTCTGCGAGGTGGTCACCTCCGGGTACAAGATAGAGTTCCTTTCTTGTCCACCAAACTGATTTTTTCCCTCAAATCTGCCTCTCCTTCCGGCTCGTCGGGCTGCCCTCCAGGGGGCAGTGCAAGACTTGTTGAGGTGTGGGTTGATCATACCCATACCACCACAGGACAGGTTTCAGGGTTTCTGCTCGAATCTGTTTGGACGGACTCCGTCCTATGGGACCACAATCTGTGGGACTTCCTGGCGTCCTTGGATATCAAGGACGCATACTTGCATGTCCCCGTCTGCGTCCGGCATCAGAGGTTCCTGCGCTTTGCGATCAGCAAAGACCACTATCAATTTGTGGCTCTTCCTTTTGGCCTAGCACTGGCACCAAAAGTTTTCACTAAGGTGCTCGCCCCGAGTCTAGCTTTGCTGAGACAACGTGGCATTGCTATTGTAGGCTACTTGGATGACCTTCTTCTGAGAGCTGCCTCAAGCTCAGAATTAGAGGAGGACGTGTCTATAGCCAGTCAGACCCTCCGGGAGTTTAGTTGGATACTGAACCTCCAGAAGTCGGTGTTAGTACTGACCCAGCGCCTAGAGTAGCTGGGGTTGATTCTGGACTCCTCGGAGGCCAGAGTCTTTCTTCCTTTTGGAAAAGTTGCAGACACTCCAGACTGTGGTGAGGTTGGTGACTTCCCCCAAATGGTCGTCTCTCCGTTTTTGCATGCGAGTCCTGGGCCTCATGGTAGCCTCTTTCGAGGCAGTGCCGTTTGCCCAATTCCACACTCGGCCTTGCAAATGGAGATTCTCTCCAAATGGAAAAAATCTCAGTTGTCTCTGGATCGGCAGATTCCGTTAAGTCATCTAGTCAGGGCCTTTTTGAGTTGGTGGCTGAGATCCCCGGCTCTTCGGTCCGGGAAGCAAGAGAAAGGGAGCTGCTCAGGTGTGGGAATCCTTCAAATCACCTCCTCCCCAGCAGATAAAGGTGCAATGCTATTGACAGCAAAGAGGAACGAAAAAGTCTTCTGGACTGCAGCACTCAAAAATAAAAGCCTTTATTTTAAAATAAGGAATCCAAAATACACACTGTACAACGGTACACGGGTCAAAAAAAATTTGGCTGACATGTTTCGCACTGTGCTAGTGCTTATTCATAGCTTCGGTCCGGGAAGTCGTTCCTCCCCTTTCATTGGACTGTGATCACGACGGTCGTCAGTCTCTGAGACCACCTGGAGATCAGACTAAGAGGGCTTCCAGTCAGGATCCAGTCAGACAAGGCCATGGCTGTGGCATAAGTCAACCGCCAAGGAGGAACAAGAAGCTTGGCTGCAGCGTCAGAGGTCGCTCACATCCTACGGTGGGTGACAAGGAGCGTGCCGGCCCTATCGGCAGTTTACATTCCGGCCGTGGAAAGCTGGCAGGCGAACTATCTGAGTCGCCAGATGCTGGACCACGGGGAATAGTTGTTACATCCGGAGGTTTTTCAACTCCTTTGCCGGAGATGGGGCACGATGTGGATCTCCTGGCTTCTCGACTCAGTCGCAAGTGTCGAGGTTCGTGGCCAGGTCCAGAGATCCCTGGGCAGATGCGTTGGTGGCCCCGTAGGGTCCGTATCTGTAGAGACCGAGGGAATTCAGGTGATTCGAATCACCCCAGATTGGCCCAGGCGTCCCTGGTACGCCGACCTCGTGCGGCTGGTGGCGGATGTGCCCTGGCGACTGCCATGAGGGAGGACCTTCTCTCGCAAGGTCCCTTTCTTCATCCTGCCTTACAGTCGCTGGCTTTAACGGCATGGCTATTGAAAGCCAGGTACTAAGGGACCTGAGGCCTGTCGGATTTGGTCTTTTCAACCATGTTGAGGGCACCAAAATCTTCTTCTAGGAAGATCTACCATCGCACATGGAGAGCCTACGTCTCTATGTGTGAGGAGATGGAATGGCGTCCACGGACTTATTCGGTTTCCAGGATCCTGCTGTTTTTACAGCGTGGAGTAGAAAATAAACTTGCCTTACGCACCATTAAGGGCAGATTTCAGTCTTGGCTGTTTTCTTTCAGCGACCCCTGGCGGCTCATTCACTGGTGAGTACGTTTGTGCAAGGGGTCCGACATGTGGCTGCTCTGGTGCGACCACCACTACCTCCGTGGGATTTGAATCTGGTGCTCTCGGCGCTTCAGAAACCTCCTTTTGAGAACATCAGGGAAATTCCTCTTTGACGCTCTCTCAGATGGTGGCCTTCCTGGTAGCCATCACATCCGTCAGGAGGGTTTCTGACTTGGCGGCCTTGTCTTGCAAGTCCCCATATTTGATCCTCCATAAGGACAAAGCGGTGCTACGCCCGCAGCCTTCTTTTCTTCCGAAGGTGGTTTCGGCCTTCACCTGAATTAGAACATTGTACTTCCATCCTTGTGTCCTTGGCCATCGCATTCCAAGGAGGTTGCGCTACATTCTTTAGACGTGGTACGTGCCTTGCAGGTGTACCTGTCTTATACGGCTCTGTTCCGGAGGTCTGACTCACTGTTTGTGTCGGTGTCTGGTCCGCAGAAGGGCCTGGTGGCTTCCTTCGGCCACCATTTCTCGGTGGATCAGGCAGACCGTCATCTGGGCCTATGTCCTTAAGTGGCGGGCACCTCCCTTTCCTGTCACAGCGCATTCGACCAGGACTATTGGTGCCTCTTTGCCTTTCCGACATCAAGCGTCTGTATCACAAGTGTGTAAGGCGGCGACCTGGTCATCCGTTCACACCTTTTCAAACTTTTACAAGGTTGATGGGAGTGCATCTTCGGATGCTAGCTTCGGCCGCAAGTTTTGCAGGTGGCTGTTTGAGATTGCACTTCCTCCGTTGAGTTCTGATTGGGGTGAAATTGGTTTTGATTGCTGTGCCCACCCCTCGTTTTTTGACACTGCTTTGGGACGTCCCAATGGTCAAGAATTAAGGAGCTGTGTCCGTCCATGGACGAAAAGAGAAAATAGGATTTTTGTACTCACCGTAAAATCCTTTTCTCTGTCGTCCATGGACGGACACAGCACCCACCCCTTCTTTTTTGGTTTGTATTGCTTTTCTACGAACTGAGGCTGCTGACTGCAGGGTAGAGGGTTATGTCCGGAGGGACCGCCCCCTGGGCGGGGCTGTTCAACTCTGTTAAAGTAACATGTATTAAATATCTAACAT
This sequence comes from Rana muscosa, assembly GCA_029206835.1. Classification (NCBI taxonomy): domain Eukaryota; kingdom Metazoa; phylum Chordata; class Amphibia; order Anura; family Ranidae; genus Rana; species Rana muscosa. Next base: position 978,673,647 of record CM055118.1, on the reverse strand, counting down.
GTTCTGCCTAGTCCTCTCCTATAGAACAGGAACATATCCCAATGGTCAAGAATTAAGGAGCTGTGTCCGTCCATTGACGACGGAGAAAAGGATTTTACGGTGAGTACAAAAATCCTATTATTTTTTTTCCAGTTTAGGTCAAAACGTATTCTACATATTTTTGGTAAAAATAAATCGCAATACGTGTATATTGATTGGTTTGCACAAAAGTTATAGCATCTACAAAATAGGGAATAGATTTATGGCATTTTTATTATTAATTTTTTTTTTTTTTACTAGTAATGGCGGCGATCAGCGATTTTTATCGTGACTGCGACATTAGGGTGGACACTTTTGACACATTTTTGGGACCATTGTCCTTTTTACAGTGATCAGTGCTATAAAAATGCACTGATTACTGTGAAAATGACACTGGCAGTGAAGGGGTTAACCACTAGGTGGCGATGTAGGGGTTAAGTGTAACCTGGGAAGTGCTTCTAACTGTAGGGGGGATGGGCTGTGTGTGACAAGACAGTGATCACTACTTCCGATTACAGGAAGCGATGATCAGTGTCATTGTCACAAGGCAGAGCGGGGAGATGCTTGTTTACATCAGCATCTCCCCATTCTTCCTCACCGTGAGACGATCGCGGGTATCCCCGCGGTGATCGAGTCCGCGGGACCCACGGTCGGGCTCACGGAGCTTGCGGCGCGTGCGCGCGTCCACAATGCCGCTTCCTTTAAAGGGGACATGTGTGGTGTGGTGTGTGTGTGTGTGTGTGTGTGTATATATACACGTCCTTCTGCCCAGGAGTGCCATTCTGTCGACGTAGAAGTGCGTGCGGCGGTCGGCAAGTGGTTAAAACACGCCTATAACATTTTTAGATTGCTACTGAAGAGTCAACATTTAATTTTAAAGTGATGAAGGGGCCATGCTTGGCTCTGAAATGTGTTGAAATGTGATCTTTGCAATTTGATGTGCTTCAGGGATTATCTGATTGCTTTTGGAGATCATCCTGGATTTTGCATTTATTTGCACCAATGTTTTTATATGTATACAATGCATCCGGAAAGTATTCACAGCGCTTCCCTTTTTCCACATTTTGTTATGTTATAGCCTTATTTCAATATGGATTAAATTCATTATTTTTCTCAATGTTATAAACCATACCCCATAATGACAACGTGAAAGAAGTTTGTTTGAAATCTTTGCAAATTTATTAAAAAATGTAAAAAGGAAAAGAATCTCATGTGCTTTACAGCCTTTGGTTAATACTTTGCTGATGCACATTTGGCACCAATTAAAGCCTGAAGTCTTTTTGAGTATGATGCTACAAGCTTGGGTCATCTATTTTTGGGCATTATTCTTTGCAGGACCTCTCAAGCTCCATCAGGTTGGATGGGGAGCGTCGGTACACAGCCATTTTCAGATCTCTCCAGAGACGTTCAATCTGGTTCAAGTCTGGGCTCTGGCTGGGCCACTCAAGGACATTCACAGAGTTGTCCCATAGCCACCCCTTTGTTATCTTGGCTGTTTGCTTAGGGTCGTTGTTCTGTTTGAAGATGAACCTTCGCTCCAGTCAGAGGTCCAGAGCGCTCTGGGGCAGGTTTTCATCAAGGATGTCTCTGTACATTGCTGCCTTTTATCTTTCCCCTAAACCTGACTAGTTTCCCAGTTCCTGCCGCTGAATAACATCCCCACAGCATGATGCTGCCACCACCGTGTTTCACTGTAGGGCTGGTATTGGCCAGGTGATGAGTGGTGCCTGGTTTCCTCCAGACATGACGCTTGCCATTCAGGCCAAAGAGTTTAATCTTTGTTTCATCAGACCAGAGAATTTTGTTTCTCTTTTCAATAAATTTTTATTTTTCAATTCAAGACATGTACAGAAAATCTTAAAAAATTGTTGTTTAAACATGACAAAGGGTTATTTCCAATTGTTTGTCACAATGTTCTCATCAAGAGATTACAAAAAAAATGAAAAATAGGCATTCAGGGAAGTCAGACCCCACCTGGACGCCCCTAACGGGATCATCCTGCGCCCAGGTCAGGCCCCCCCCCCCAGCCCGCCATCCTCCTATGAAACCAATAAAAAGGAACTCGGAATCTTAATGAAGAACAGTACTACACTCATATACAATAACGCCCCTTCAAATTTAAGACTCGGAAATACCGCAATAAGAACCCAGTAAATAATGATATCAAATCTTTGAATCATGTTTAAGTATCGAAACAAAAATAAAAGAAAAATAAATAAAACAAAAGATAAAAGAACCAAGAAAAGATAGAATAGAAGAAGAAAAAAATAAGAAGAAATCACATGCCGAACATGAGGCCCTTTAGGAATTAGAGCGGTCAGGGTCATGCCTGACCTTCAAAGAAACGCCACAGAAAACTGCCCAAGGTTCCCATATTGCCTCAAATTTAGGGATTAAATTAGTTCATATGCTAACCATCTTCTCTTGAGCCATAATCCAAGAGATCTTATTGTGTATAGCCTTAATGGATACCCTGGGCTTCCTCCAAGATCTAGCAATAATAATATTAGTCCCCAGAAGTATAAAGTGAATCAGTTTTCTAGTTGGTTTAGAAACGTTGGGAATATTGTCATTGAGAAGAGCAACAGAAGCTGACCTAGGTATTGAACACGAAGTGACCTTAAATATGAGATTAAAAATTTTCTTCCAGATCGGCCTGATCCTAGGACATTCCCACCAGATATGCAACATCGAGCCCAATAAATGGCAGCCTCTAAAGCAGTTGGGATCCGATTCTGGGTAGATGGATGCAAGCCTGATGGGAGTCATATACCATCTCATGACAACTTTTAAGTTAGCTTCCATGAGGGAGGTGTTCAAAATACTTTGGAATGAGCGAAAGTTGGCCTTTTGCCAGGATCCTAGATCCCAATTTAGCTGGAGGTCATCTTCCCATGCTTTCATGTATGAGGTTTTAGTAGCTGCACAAGTAAGTGAAGAGTAGATGACAGAAATGCCCCCCCTTTGTCCCACGGCCGATCCGCACCAGATCTCATAGTCCGTAAATTTGGGAGGAAGAGGTTTCTCCGTCCAAATATCATTCAAGAATTGTGAAATCTGTTCAAATCTAAATTTTTCAGAGTCAGGGAGGTCAAATTTATTTAGACAATGGGGCATGGTAATAGGACCCCGATTTGTAAAGTATTGTCCTATCCTATATAGACCTTTGTTTGTCCACCAACTGAAGCCCTCTGTATCCATACCAGGAAAGAATTTTGGATTATTAAAAATGTGTGCTAGTGGTTGTGCTACAGACACTAGAGTGGGAAGAGGACGGAGTCTGTCCCAAAGGGCAAATGATTGAGATAAGGAAGGGGATAAAATAGGTGGTCTCTGTCTTTGTGGGCACCAAAGCAGGTACTCTAAGGATAATTGTGGTACCGCTTGTTCTTCTATCAGCACCCAGTCCGGTTTTTCATTCTTGGAATAAAATATAGATAATTGTGCTAGTCTGGCAGCTAAAAAATAATTATATAAGTTAGGCAAACCCACCCCTCCCTTTTTCCTATTTAAATATAGGGTGTTTTGGGGAACTCTGTAACTAGATTTGCCCCATACGAATGTGAGAATTTTACTTTGTAAGGAATTTATCTGATCTTTCCTGATGGGAATGGGGAGGGAACGAAATAGATATAAAATTCTAGGGAGTAATGTCATTTTCACTGAATTAATCCTGCCCAACCAAGATAGTTCGAATTTGTCCCAATTTTTAAGATCTGTAATAATTTTATGGAATAGGGGAGGATAGTTACTTGTGTAAAGAGATTCTGTTCGAGCAGTCAGAAAGATTCCCAGATATTTAATATGAGAAGAATTCCATTCAAATTTGAAAGACTGTTTGATGAGGGAAACTATGGGTAACGGGAGGGAAATATTTAGTGCCTGTGACTTGGCAAAATTGACCCTGAGTCCTGAAATATTAGAAAAATCAGAAATTACTTTATAAAGATTCGGGAGGGAGGTAATGGGAGAGGTAAGAAAGAGAAGCAAATCATCTGCGAAAAGTCCGCATTTATGCATCTGATTCCCACAGGTTACGCCTTTAATGTCAGAATTTTGTCTAATGGCTATGGCTAAGCTTTCAATGGCCATAGCAAAGACAATAGGGGATAGTGGACAACCTTGTCTTGTACCCCTGGCTATATTTATCGGAGAGGAATAATATCCCTGTATACGAATTTGAGCTTTAGGTTGAGAATACAGAGCTCTAATAACTCCCATAAAACGTGGGCCAAAACCCCATCGTTCTAATAGGGGAAAAAAGTATTGCCAGGATACAGAGTCGAAGGCCTTCTCCAGATCAAGTGCTAACAGGAAACCCTGTTGTTTTTGACCTCCGTCCCAGTTGGACTGCAAAAGGGAGATCATATCAATCGCTCTTCTCACTTGATCTGGGCCTTGTCTTCCTGGCATAAATCCTACCTGATCCTTGTGAATATATTTAGTAATAAAAGAGGAGAAGCGATTCGCTAAAATTTTAGTGAGAATTTTCAAAACATTATTTATCAAAGAAATAGGGCGATAATTGGAAACTTCTTCTGGGTTTTTATCCGGTTTGGGTATAACAGTAATGTAGGCTGTATTAAGTTGTGTACCTAATTGGGAACCCCTTGTAGTAAAATTAAAAAAAATTGTTAAATATGGGGTAAGGGTGTCCTTGAAGGCTTTGTAGTAGGGAGCTGATAATCCATCAGGTCCCGGGGCTGATCCCGCCCTGAGATCTTGAATTACTGCTGTAACCTCTTCAACAGAGAAGGAGAATTTTGTTTCTCATGGTCTGAGGGTCCTTCAGGTGCATTTTGGCAAACTCAATGTGGGCTGTCATGTTCCTTTTTTTTTTTTTTTTTTTTATTACTGAGGAGTGGCTTCTGTCTGCCCACTCTACCATACAGGCCTGATTGGTGGAGTGCTGCAGAGATGGTGGTTCTTCTGGAAGTTTCTTCTCTCTCCACAGAGAAACGCTGGAGCTCTGTCAGAGTGACCATTGGGTTCATAGTCGCCTCCCTGACTAAGGCCCTTTTCCCACGATTACTCAATTTGGCCGGGCGGCCCGCTCTCTGAGTCCTGGTGGTTCCAAACTTCTATTTATGGATGATGGAGGCCACTGTGCTCACTGGGATCTTCAATGCTGCAGACATTTTTCTGTCCCCAGATCTATGCCTCGATACAATCCTGTCTTGGAGGTCTACAGACAATTCCTTGGACTTCATGGCTTGGTTTGTGCTCTGGCATGCACGGTTAACTGTGGGACCTTGTATATAGACAGGTGTGTGCCTTTCCAAATGCTGTCCCATCAACTTAAAGCGGAGCTCCACCCTATCCAGGTATTTTCACCCACTTCTGGGCATAGACTCTGCGGGGACCCCACACACACGGCTCCCAGAACACAGCGGGGAACAGTGAGGACGGCGCAGCGCGACTTGTGCGCATTAGGGAACCGGGCAGTGAAGCCGCAACGCTTCACTTTGCGATTCCCTCACCAATGATGGCGGTGGGGGCAGCCGAGAGACGAGATTGCTCGTCTTCTGCCGACGGCGCTGGACTCCAGGATAGGCAAGTGTCTATTTATTAAAAGTCAGCAGCTGCAGTATTTGTAGCTGCTGGCTTTTAATATTATTTTTTTTTTTTTTTTTTTTTTTACGGCTGAGCTCTGCTTTAATTTACCACAGGTGAACTCCAATCAAGTTGTAGACACATCTGAAGGATCATCAGTGGAAACTGGATGCACCTGAGCTAAATTTTGAGTGTCATGGCAAAGGCTGTGGTTTATGTATTTTTTGTTTTTTATTTTTAGTAAGTTTGTAAAGATTTCTAACAAACTTCTTTCACGTTGTCGCTATGGGGTATGGTTTGTTGAATTTTGAGGAAAATAATGAATTTAATCAATTTTAGATGAGGCTGTAACATAACAAAAACTGTGGAAAAAGTGAAGCGCTGTGAATACTTTCCTGATGCTCTGTAGTTTACAGAAACATGGGGGTGGGGTTTTGTAATTACAACATTATGGCTGTTTAACAGCTCTGTGTTTTGATACCACATTACTACATGGATTTCAAAGGTATAGAGGAAGTTTTCTCATGCACAGATGTGTACCGGATCATAATCCTAACCTAACCTAACATATACAGTGCCTTGAAAAAGTATTCATACACCCTGAAATTTTCCACATTTTGTCATGCTACTACCAAAAACATAAATGCATTTCATTGGGATTTTATGTGATGGACCAACACAAAGTGGTACATAATTGTGACGTGGAAGGAAAATGATAAATGGTTTTCATTTTTTTTTTACAGATTCAATACTTTGTAGAACCACCTTTCACTGCAATTACAACTGCAAGTCTTTTTTTGGGGATGTCTCTACCAGCTTTGCACATCTAGAGTGAAATTTTTGACCATTCTAACTTGCAAAATGGCTCAAGCTCTGTCAGATTGGATGGAGAGCGTCTGAACAGCAATTTTCAAGTCTTGCCACAGATTCTCAATTGGATTTAGGTCTGGACTTTGACTGGGCCATTCTAACACACGAATATGCTTTGATCTTAACCATTCTGTTGTCGCTCTGGCATTGTTTAGGGTCGTTGTCCTGCTGGAAGGTGAACATCTGCCCCAGTCTCAAGTCTTTTGCAGACTCTAATGCCGCGTACACATGCTCGGAATTTCCGATGGAAAAAGTCAGACGGACTTTTTTCATCGGATCTTCTGACTGTGTGTATGCCCCATCGGACTTTTTCCGTCGGAAATTCCGATGGACTAAAAGAGAACATGTTCTCTTTTTTTCCTGACGGAAAGCATTTCTATCGAAATTTCTGTTCGTCTGGATGCAATTCCGACTGACTAAAAACCACGCATGCTCAGAATCAAGTCGACGCATGCTCGGAAGCATTGAACTTAATTTTTCTCAGCTCGTCATAGTGTTGTACGTCACTGCGTTCTTGACGGTCGGAATTTGGTGTGACAGTGTGTATGCAAGACAGCTTCAACGGAATTCCGTCGGAAAAAAACGTCTGAGTTTATTCCGATGGAAAAAATGATCCTGTGTACGTGGCATAACAAGTTTTTTCTAAGAATCCCCTGTATTTGGCTCTGTTCATTTTCCCATAAATTCTGTCCCTGCTAAAGAAAAGCATCCCCACATGATGCTGCCACCACCATGTTTCACGATGTTCAGGTTGATGTGCAGTGTTAGTTTTACACTACACATAGCATTTTGCTTTTAGGCCAAAAAGTTCAATTGTGGCCTCATGTTACCAGAGCACTTTCTTCCACATGTTTGCTTTGTCCCCCGCATGGCTTCTTGCAAACTGCAAATGGGACTTCTTATAGCATTCTTTTAACAATGCCTTTCTTCTTTCCGCTCTTCCATAAAGGCCAGATTTGTGGAGTGCATGACTAATAGTTGTCCTGTGGACAGATTCTACCACCTGATCTGTGGATCTCTGCAGCTCCTCCAGAGTTACCATGGGCCTCTTGGCTGCTCCTTTGATTAATGCTCTCCTTGCCTGTCAGTTTAGGTGGCCGTCCATGTCTTGGTAGGTTTGCAGTTGTGCCATACTCTTTGCATTTTCAGATGATGGATTGAACAGTGCTCCGTGAGATGTTAAAAGCTTGGGATATTTTTTATAACCTAACCCTGCTTTGAACTTCCCCACAACTTTATTGGTCTTTATGGTCTTTGTTCACGAAGGTTCTCTAACAAACCTCTGAAGGCCTTGCAGAACAGATGTATTTATACTAAGAATAAATTACACCAGGTGGACTCTATTTACCAATTAGGTGACTTCTGAAGGCAATTGGTTCCACTAGATTTTAGTTAGGGGTATCAGAGTAAAGGGGTCTGAATACAAATGCACGCCACACTTTTCAGGTATTTATTTGTAAAAAGAAATTGAAAACCATTTATCATTCTTCCACGTCACAATTATATGCCACTTTGTGTTGGTCTATCACATAAAATCCCAATAAAATACATGTACGTTGTTAGTTGTAACATGACAATGTGGAAAATTTCAAGGGGTATGAATACATTTTCAAGGCCCTGTAAGCTATAGTATTCTAGCCATGTTAGCTCCCAGGTCCAATAAATTTGTAAACAGTAGAAAGAGCTAGCAACACTCAGATCCTTGAAGTGTAGTTTATTGGCACATCAGAGTTACAATAAAACAGTAGCGCTAATGCGCTTCGGCAGAAGCCTTAGTCGTAGCTAGTTTAAAACCGATATGGAGAAAGAGAGAGAGCTCACGCTCTGTATCTACCTAGACAGACTCCACCTTTTAAATAATTAGCATGTTTAATTGGTACCATAAGTTATTGAGGTGGATGGTAATTATGACAAAAGAGAAAGGGGGGTTTAAGATGTTTAACCAAAAATAGAAAAAAGTTGTGGGAGAGAATGATGGAAATTTCTGCACAAGATGTTAATAAACCTTATGTTGTGATCACAAAAATGCCCATTCAATCGTTTTTAAACTATCGACGCTCCCTGCTGAAACCACTGCTTGTAGATGAGAATTCCACATCCTTACTGCTCTGACCGTAAAGAACCCTCTACGCAGATTAGAGCTGCCACGACTCGTTGACGTAATCGATTACGTTGACTACGAAAATACGTTGACGTGCGTGAAAGGCATCGGCTAATCGCTCCGCGGCCTCGACCTAGCTCTGGAGCGGCGGCCATCTTGGTACACCCGGTGGCGGTGGCTGCCTAGGTGCGCGCTGACGTCATCACCCCTCACTGCTCGTGGATCTGATCTGGCCGGCTTAATTTCTGTGTGGGAGATTGTGGATTTTACAATCTTCCCCACTCACTGTAAAATCCACAATCTCCCCCACTCACTGTAATATACACAGTGAGTGGGGGAGATTGTGGAAATTAGTGGGGGAGATGACGTGGATGCCTCTTTTGCAAAGTGTTGGGCAGAATTTATATGGCATTTTCATGCCTGATGCTAAAGTGTTGTTTACATTTTATTTTTGGCACTTTATTTTGTATACTGTAAAAACTTCAACCACACAGTATTTTTTGGAAAAAATGTAATAAAAGTTGAAATATTATATTAGAAGTTGTACTTATCATTTTTTGTAAAGTTATCTAAAGGATTAATTAGCTAATCACAAAAAGAACACACTATATTAAGTAAAAAAATTAAATAAAAATAATCGTTATAGTCGTTGACTAATCGAAGAAATAATCGATAGATTAGTCGACAGACAAAATAATCGTTAGTTGCAGCTCTAACGCAGATTACGTTTAAACCGCTTCTCTTCCAATTTCAGTGAATGGCCACTTGTCTTTTTAAACTCCCTTTCACTGATAACTTTTTTTCCCTATGCTAGGGTCACCAGTGAGGTATTTGTATATCGCTATCATATCACCTCTCCTCTGTCCCTTTTATTAGCTTTGTTGCCCTTCTCTGAACTCTTTCCAGTTCCAGCACATCCTTCCTGAGGACTAGTGCCCAGAACTGGATGGCATACTCAAGATGCAGCCAGACCAGAGTCTTGTAGAGTGGGAGAATTATCGTTTATGTAATGGATATTCCCGCGCTACTATGGGGAAGTAATTGAAAATCTAAAGGTGCTGCAGACACAGTGAGGGTCAAACACTACCCACAAGAAAGTATAAGTAAAATCAATGGTTGGTGTTGCGCTCCCAAGTAAGTTAAATAAACCAGTAATATAAAACAGATAAGTTAAAAGTCATATGGTGTGATAACTTCAAATAAATCAATAAATAAAAGTGCATTTTGTTTGAAAACACAATAAATCCAATAAAGTGCAAATTTGCATAAATACACAGTAAATCCAGTAAAGTGCTAAACAGGTGACTGTAGTGGATGAAATATGTAACTTTCCAATATGGATGAGTGGATATACACAATATATATCAGATTCAAAGGGAGTCCATGTAAAAAGTAACGAAGGTGCAAATGGTGCTGATGGATCCCTTACAGTTTTTCTTTCTGTGATTCAACGTGCAATGTAAAGGTGCTCTGTAGTATCAGCAGGTGGCACTGTGACTTCAGTGATTGTGGCTCTTCGGTGTGAGTAACACGCGTAGGTGTACTAACTTCTTACCTTACTGCTGTAAGGTAAGCAGCATTCAGAGAAAAGAGATAGAGAGAGGGGGTTGGTTACTCAGGGGGGGGGGTTTCCTGCGCGTTCATTCCTTCCAGGGAGTCCAGTGTGTGCAGAGCCTAATAGGCACTTCCTTTCATTCAGGTAAAGGTCAGTGATAAGGGCCGCTCAAATGCAATAAAACCGGACATGTATTGCAAAATTCAGAGAGAACACATAACCTCTATGGTGTGGTATGTTTAAGATGGGTATTTATTTGTAAATAACAGCAATAAAAGTACTCACATTTAATATAGGAATAATGCACAGTGTAAAAACAAGCGGCGAGCTTGAGACCTAAACGTCACTTCTGGTGTCCGAATGCCTGAGTCCTACGTGTTACGTCACTGTCACGTGACTTCATCGGGGATAGGATATGGTCAGCGGGAGTGTCCTTAAATAGGTTACATGGGATGTAATTGGCGGTCAGACATTTTCTTGGAGCCCTCATATTGTAAGTATTGGAGCGGCCATTTTCCTAAAGACTGCTGTATAGGCTACGACCAAGGCCATTTCTCATCGTCCATGGACTGACACAGCTCTCATACTGATTACGTGTGGGTATATGTCCCTGCTTGCAGGAGAAGACCTAGGCAGAATGTTAGATGTTAAAACATTCTAGAACAAGCCATTACCCTCCCACCTGCAGCTAGCAGCCTCAGGTTTTTTTCTGCCTAGCAGAAGAAGACGTGGCTCTCTCAGGAGCCAGTCTCCTGTAAGATTTTTACTTTTAAATTTTATTACTTTGGGAATTTATTTTTATTTTTTTGAGACCTTCAATCAACTGTCGGCTGGGCAACAGGTTGGGTACACTAGTATCCTCGTAGTCTTCCCTGTCCGACCATCGAGCGTGCTGATCCTCACCTTGTGTGCGTGAGACTCAGTTCACGACATACCCCATGGCTCCAGGGGTGGCCGGGTTGCTTTCATGCTCCCGCAGTCCTCTCAAGATTGAACAGTACCTACTGTATCTTTTGCGGTGGACCGGGCCGACAGCTACGCCGTACGACTCTGTGATGGGTCTTTCTGAAACAAGTCAGTGTGTCCCTCTAGGGAAGGGTAAGTAGTCTCTCCTGCTGCAAGATGAGTACATACTGGCTGTGTTTTGCAGATTTATTAAAGAAAAACTGAAATATCACATGGTCCCAAGTATTCAGACCCTTTGCTGTGACACTCCTATATTTAACTCCGGTGCTGTCCATTTCTTCTGATCATCTTTGAGATGGTTCTACACCTTCATTTGAGTCCAGCTGTGTTTGATTATACTGATTGGACTTGATTATAAAAGCCACACACCTGTCTATATAAGACCTTACAGCTCACAGTGCAGGTCAGAGCAAATGAGAATCATGAGGTCAAAGGAACTGCCTGAAGAGCTCAGACAGAATTGTGGCAAGGCACAGATCTGGCTAAGTTTACAAAAAAATTTCTGCTGCACTTAAGGTTCCTAAGAGCACAGTGGCCTCCATAATCCTTAAATGGAAGACGTTTGGGACGACCAGAACCCTTCCTAGAGCTAACCGTCCGGCCAAATTAAGCTATCGGGGGAGAAGAGCCTTGGTGAGAGAGGTAAAGAAGAACCCAAAGATCACTGTGGCTGAGCTCCAGAGATGCAGTCGGGAGATGGGAGAAAGTTGTAGAAAGTCAACCATCACTGCAGCCCTCCACCAGTCGATGCTTTATAGCAGAGTGACCCGACGGAAGCCTCTCCTCAGTGCAAGACACATGAAAGCCTGCATGGAGTTTGCTAAAAAAAACAACACCTGAAGGACTCCAAGATGGTGAGAAATAAGATTCTCTGGTCTGATGAGACCAAGATAGAACTTTTTGGCCTTAATTCTAAGTGGTATGTGTGGAGAAAACCAGGCACTGCTCATCACCTTTCCAATACAGTCCCAACAGTGAAGCATGATGGTGGCAGCATCATGCTGTGGGGGTGTTTTCCAGCTGCAGGGACAGGACAACTGGTTGCAATCAAGGGAAAGATGAATGCGGCCAAGTACAGGGATATCCAGGACGAAAACCTTCTCCAGAGTGCTCAGGACCTCAGACTGGGCCGAAGGTTTACCTTCCAACAAGACAATGACCCTAAGCACACAGCTAATAACGAAGGAGTGGCTTCACAACAAACGTGACTATTCTTGAATGGCCCGGCCAGAGCCTTGACTTAAACCCAATTGAGCATCTCTGGAGAGACCTAAAAATGACTGTCCACCAACGTTTACCATCCAACCTGACAGAACTGGAGAGGATCTGCAAGGAGGAATGGCAGAGGATCCCCAAATCCAGGTGTGGAAAACTTGTTGCATCTTTCCCAAAAAGACTCATGGCTGTATTAGATCAAAAGGGTGCTTCTACTAAATACTGAGCAAAGGGTCTGAATACTTAGGACCATGTGATATTTCAGTTTTTCTTTTTTAATAAATCGTCAAAAATGTCAACAATTCTGTGTTTTTCTGTCAATATGGGGTGCTGTGTGTACATTAATGAGGAAAAAATGAACTTAAATGATTTTAGCAAATTGCTGCAATATAACAGAGTGAAAAATGTAAAGGGGGTCTGAATACTTTCCGTACCGTGTGTGTATGTATGTATATGTGTGTGTGTGTGTATATGTGTGTGTGTATATGTGTGTATATATATATATATATATATATCGCGTGTGGTTTGAACGATGTTTTCATATGTGGGAGGGACTTGCGTATGCGTTTGCTTCTGCATGCGAGCACACAGGGACAGGGGCGCTTTCAATTTTACATTTTTTTTTTAATTGTGACGATATCAAAATGATGCCTGTAGCTACAGGCATCATTCAGATATGCCCGCTTAAAGTCCAGGACGTCATATGACGGCCGGCATGCGGGAAGTGGTTAACATGCATGTTTGAACCTGTAAAATTGTGAACAAACATAATTTTAACATGACTTATGTTTTATGTCTATGCTAGTTAAGTGTATACAGAATCTAAAAATCTACTTATTTACTCTCTTGGTCTGTTAAATATCAGATACAGAAAAACTCTCAATGGTTTAAGTGCAAAAAATTTTGGCATAAAAATCTACAGGTATTTTTTGCACTTGTACCATTGAAAAAGTACTCGCTTCCTGTGATGTCCCAAGGAGAATAATTGTGTGCTTACAACATTCAGTGCAAAAAAAAAATCAGAAAATTTGGCAGTCCACAGTACTGTAGGAGCTAAATGCATTTCTGGCAGATTAACTGATGTTTGTCTGTACTTGCAAGGTCTTTAAACACAGCCTGCCGTATTGTGAAATGGCGGGCAGGCAGCGTCTTCCTCATTCTGGGACAACGTTATGACGGGGGCGCACAGCGCGGCAATTGACGGTTCGCTGTGTTTCTGGGACACGGCGCCTTACCGATCTTGGTAAAGAGCTGATGTTGAGGATTTTTACCCATGTGATCAGCTGTGTCCAATCCCAGCTAATCTCATGTAAACCAGGAAATGCCAGTTATTGGCATTCTTCTCCTCATTTCCTCAAAGGGGAGATCTGCACAGATAATCCGGGCACTGACAGTACCCGGATTATCAGTGCAGCCCAAACAGTGCCCAACAGTGATGCCAGTCAGTGCATCATTTCAGTGCAGCCTCATCAGCGCACATCAGTGAAGGAGAAAAAATTACTTATTTACTAAATTTTATAACCAAAACTAAGGAAAACATTCTTCTTCCTTATTTTTTTGCAAAAAAAAAAAAGAAACCCAGTGGTGATTAATTACCACCAAAAGAAAGCTTTACCTGTGTCAAAAAAATATTTTTTTTATTTGGGTACAGTATTGCATGACCGCGCAAATGTCATTCAAAGTGCGACAGCGCTGAAAGCTAAAAATTGGCTTGGGCAGGAAGGTGCCCAGTATTGAAGTGGTTAACCAATTCAGCTGCAGGCTTCACCCCGGTACCGTTTTAGAGCTAGCGACCAGCTTTCTGTGGCAGCCGCTTGCCCGTTATCACAAGGAGCAGAAGGGGACGTCCCACCTCCCACCGATCCACCAGGGTCTCCCGCTGATTTTGGCATTTTGAATATTTGGAAGTGCAAAGGAGGGATTTGGGATCTTTTAGACTCGAGATCCCTCCATAAAGAGCACCTGTCACTGCCTATTACTGTCTCAAGGGATGTTTACTTTCCTTGTGACAGCAATAAAAGAGATCGGATTATTTATTTTTAAAAGAGTGTAAAAATAAATGAGGAAGAAATTTTTTTTTTTTAAAGCGCCCCCGCATGCTCTCACACCAAAGAAAATGCATACGTTGGTCGCGCCGCAAATGTAATCTGTGTTCAAATCACACATGTGAGGTCACCGCGATTGTCAGAGCAAGAGAAATCATTCTAGTAAAAGACCTCATCTGTAACTCTAAACTGGTAACGTTAATGTTTTAAGCGTCGCCTATAGAGATTTTTAAGTACCCTCATTTGTCGCCATTCCACGAGTGTGCGCAATTTTCAACTGTAACATGTTGGGTATCTATTTACTCGGCGTAACATCATCTTTCACAATATACAAAAAAATTGGGGTAACTTCATTGAATATAAAAAAAAACTAAACAGTAAAGTTTATTTTTTCCAAAAATATTGCGTTTGAAAGACCGTTGCGCAAATGGCGTGTGACCTAAAATATTGCCATTTTATTCTCCAGAGTATTTGCTTAAAAAAAAAATACTGTATTTATCGGCCTATAATACGCACTTTTTTCCCCTGAAAATAGGGGGCAAATCGCGGATGCGTGTTATATGCCGATAGTGTACCTCTGAGGGGAAGAAGGGGGACGAGCGCCGCCTGAATTCACCGAGCTGTCATCTCCTATCCACTCGGCTCTCACGTCACACACACAGTCCCGCCTCCGCCACCAGCATTGGACTTTATTGTCTATCACAGAAGCTGGTCCAATGCTGATGGCGGAGGCGGGACTGTGGGTGAGAGCCGAGTAAACAGGAGATGATGGCTCAGTGATTTCCTGATGTTCAGGCTGCTTTGATGAGAGATGGTGAGGCTGCAGATGAGACTAAAAGAAAACGGCATTGATCGGGCTGCATTGAGGACATTCATGGGCACTGACCCTTAATTTGCTTCAACGTTTTTTGTTTAAAATATGTTTTTTCCCTGAAACTTCCCTCTTAAAATTAGGGTGCGTGTTCTACGCCAGTGCAATAAATATGGTATATAGTTTAAGGGTTATAAGTAATTTTCTAGCAAAAAATACAGATTTTAACTTGTAAACACCGAGTGTCAGAAATAGGCTTGTGGTTAACCATTTTGCTGGCCAAAGACTAGGCCACTTTTTGCGATTCGGCACTGCGTTGCTTTAACTGACAATTGCGCAGTCGTGCGACGTGGCTCCCAAACAAAATTGACGTCCTTTTTTTTTCCCCACAAATAGAGCTTTCTTTTGATATTTGATCACCTCTGCGATTTTTTTTTTTGCGCTATAAACAAAATTAGAGCAACAATTTTGAAAAAAATTCAATATTTTTTACTTTTTGCTATAATAAATATCCCCAAAAAATATATAAAAAAAAACATATTTTTTCCTCAGTTTAGACCGATACGTATTCTACATATTTTTGGTAAATAATTTTTGGGGATAGTTTTATTGCATTTTTATTAATTATTTTCTTTACTAGTACTGGCGGCCATCAGGGATTTTTATCGTGACTGCGACATTATGGCAGACACATCAGACACTTTTGCGACCCTTGTCATTTTTACAGCGATCGGTGCTATAAAAATGCACTGATTACTGTAAAAATTACACTGGCAGTGAAGGGGTTAACCTGTAGGCGGCGCTGAAGGAGTTAGTTGTGACCTAGGGAGTGATTATTACTGTTAGGGGGTGTGGCTTGCCGTGACACGTCACTGATCGCTGTTACCGATGAGAGGGAACGCGATCGGTGACAGTGTCACCTAGGCAGAACGGGGAGATGTGTTTACACTAACATCTGCCCGTTCTTCAGCTCTGTGACCCGATCCAGGGACACGGGTGGCGATCGGGTCCGCGTGCGTGGTCACGGAGCTCGTAACAGGGTCGCAAGCGTGCGGCCGGCAATTTAAAGGGGAAGTATATATACGCCCTTTTGCCTGTCCGTGCCATTCTGTCTACGTAAATGTTCGTACGGCGGTCGGCAAGCGGTTAAAGTGATTAGACAAAACTTATTTTCCTTTTTTCTTTTTTTTTTTGTGTGTAAAAAAAATTGACAGATGGTCTAACCCTTCCCCATGCTTTTCTAGTACTGCCTATTTATCTATTGGGGAGATTCATCCCTTTATTTTTACTGGTGATAGTTTTCATATAGAGAGTGAAAATCCTATTTTTATTTTTTTTATTGTTACCAGATAGAGGTGAGAACAGATTTTTGCACTGTAATGTGTCAGACAGGAGACGGATCAGTTTGGTCCTCTGTACTTCCTTCTGCAACTCCCTGGAGCCCACATGATGCCATTATGTGAGCTGGCTCTTATTTGTAATTTGGGCACTGCTCTGGATCCAACTCTACCCATTTTAAAAACGGCTAATGGTACAGCTGATTTATCCTTAGTTCCCAGACAATTGAAGACCGTGTTATTACAGTCGATGAAGCAGGGCTGTGAAAGACTGGCTGCACATTGCTACGGTTAACCTTTAAAATGTATATTTAAGATTTAATATCTCAAAGATATGATATGGGTTAAATAAGAGTTCTTTTGACCAGAAGTGAAAGCTTTAACATAACATTTTATTATGTATTGTTAAAAAATATATCTAATACACAGAAAATATCTATGGTCTTAAACAAGAAGGAAACAGTAGGTTAAAATACAATATTTACATGGAGAAAAACAGAGCATATTCCTCAAACATTAAAGTACAGACATTCAGTTATATGTAAGACAGACCTTTTCCCATAAATACCCTTTTAACACCATCCTGCAGGCTGCCGTTCCATCAAGAGAGCTTCCCATCCCTTCTGCTAAGACCATATCCCTCCATGCCGCTGTCCCATTGGTTGGCCTAGCTGGGCTCATGATTGGAGGGCTTACTACATAAGTCAGCCCCCTTTCATGCAAATCCTGGTGACTCGTCTGGGCAAGAGATTTAATTGAATTTTCCCAGGATGTTAGGTGTAAAACAATGGAATTGGCTCTCCATTGTTTGTATATACAAGCCTCGACCCCGCATTGTCTACTCTTAACCACTTAAGCCCCGGACCATTTGGTAGCTAAAGGACCAGAGGTGAATTCAGAATTTTGCACTGCGCTGCTTTAACTGAAAATTGTGCGGACATGCAATGTTGTACCCAAACAAAATTTGCGTCCTTTTCTTCCCACAAATAGAGCTTTCTTTTAATGGTATTTGATTGCCTCTGCGATTTTTATTTTTTGCGATATAAACGGAAAAAGACCGAAAATTTTGAAAAAAATGATATTTTCTACTTTTTGTTATAAGAAAAATCGAATAAACTCAATTTTAGTCATACATTTAGGCCAAAATGTATTCAGCCACATGTCTTTAGTAAAAAAAATGTCAAGCGTATATTTATCGGTTTGCGCAAAAGTTATAGAGTTTACAAACTAGGGTACATTTTCTGAAATTTACACAGCTTTAAATTTATGACTGCCTATCTCATTTCTTGAGGTGCTAAAATGACAGGGCAGTACAAACCCCCCCCCCCCCAAATGACCCCCATTTTGGAAAGTAGACACCCCAAGGAAATTGCTGAGAGGCATGTTGAGCCCATTGAATTTTTTTTTTTTGTCTTAAGTGATTGAATAATGACTAAAAAAAAAAATTACAAAAAGTTGTCACTAAATGATATATTGCTCACACATGCCATGGTTATATGTGGAATTACACCCCAAAATAAAATTTTCAGCTTCTCCTGAGTACGGGGATACCACATGTGTGGGACTTTTTAGGAGCCTAGCCACGTACGGGACCCCGAAAACCAAGCACCGCCTTCAGGATTTCTAGGCACAAATTTTTGATTTCACTCCTCACTACCTATCAGTTTCGAAGGCCATAAAATGCCAAAATAGCACAAAACCCCCCCAAATGACCCCATTTTGGAATATACAGGCATACCCCACTTTTAAGTACACAATGGGACCAGAGCATGTATGTAAAACGAAAATGTACTTAAAGTGAAACAATACCTTTTTTCACTTCTAGAATGTAGTGGGGGGTCAGGGGCTGTAGTGGGGGTGTCAAGGGCACACTGGAACAGGGCGGGCTATGCTCTCGGAGCTTCAGCTCCTTCTACTGCGGCTGCAAAATGTTTGTACAGTACTTGTGAGGCACTTTACATACACTCGGGGGTATGTCCTTACTCGCGAGTGTATGTAAAGTGAGTGTACTTAAAGCGGGGTATGCCTGTAGACACCCCAAGCTATTTGCTGAGAGGCATGGCGAGTATTTTACAGCTCTCATTTGTTTTTGAAAATTAAGAAAGAAAATATATATATATTTTTTTTTTTTTCAATTTTCAAAACTTTGTGACAAAAAGCGAGATCTGCAAAATACTCCAATACCTCTCGGCAAATAGCTTGGGGTGTCTACTTTCCAAAATGGGGTCATTTTGTGCCATCTGGGCATTCCATGGCCTCCGAAACTGTGATAGGCAGTGAGAAGTGAAATCAAAAATTTACACCCTTAGAAAGCCTGAAGGCGGTGCTTGGTTTTTGGGGTCCCGTACGTGGCTAGGCTCCCAAAAAGTCTCACACATGTGGTATCCCCGTACTCAGGAGAAGCAACAGAATGTATTTTGGGGTGTAATTCCACATATGCCCATGGCATGTTTGAGCAATATATCATTTAGTGACAACTTTGTGCAAAAAAAAAAACAAATTGTCGTTTTTTCCGCAACTTGTGTCAACATATAAAATATTCCATGGACTCAACATGCCTCTCAGTATATAGCTTGGGGTGTCTACTTTCCAAAATGGGGTCATTTGGGGGGGTTTTGAACTGTTCTGGCATTTTATACACAACATTAGGAAGCTTACATCCACTCTTCTAACCACTTGAAGACACAGCCCTTTTTGACACTTTTTGTTTACATGAAAACATTTTTTTTTTTGCAAGAAAATTATGTTGAACCCCCAAACATTATATATATTTTTAAAGCAAAGGCCCTACAGATTAAAATGGTGGGTGTTGCATTTTTTTTTTCTACACAGTATTTGCGCAGTGATTTTTCAAACGCATTTTTTGGGTTAAAAAATACACTTTTTTTAATTTTAATGCACTAAAACACACTATATTGCCCAAATGTTTGATGAAATAAAAAAGATGATCTTAGGCCGAGTACATAGATACCAAACACGACATGCTTTAAAATTTCGCACAAACGTGCATTGGCGACAAACTACATACATTTTTAAAAGCCTTTACAGGTTACCCCGTTAGATCTACAGAGGAGGTCTACTGCTAAATTTACTGCCCTCGATCTGACCTTCGCGGTGATACCTCACATGCATGGTGCAATTGCTGTTTACATATGACGCCAGACCGACGCTTGCGTTCGCCATTGGGAAAGAGCAGGGCAGGACAGGGGTGCTTTTTTTTTTTTTTTTTATTAATTTTGCTATTTTATTTTTAAATTGTTCCCTCCAAGTATTTTTTTTCTTATTTTTATTGTTATCTCAGGGAATGTAAATATCCCCTATGATAGCAATAGGTAGTGACAGGTACTCTTTTTTTAAAAAAACTGGGGTCTTCTAGACCCTAGATTTTTCCTCTGCCCTCAAAGCATCTGACCACACCAAGATCGGTGTGATAAAATGCTTTCCCAATGGCGCTTTTTATATCCGGGGGGGGGCATTCCCTCCCACTGCTTGTAAAAGCAGTCCAGAGGCTAATTAGCCGCTAGGATTGCTTTTACATGAAAGCCGGCCGCAGGCTGAATGTTTATACCAGAATGATGCCTGCGGGTTTAGGTATCATCTTGGTATCATTCTTTTCAAAGTCCAGCAACATACCAGTACGTTGCTGGTCCTTGTTGGACATGTATTGTAATCTTTTTTTTTTCATGCAGCCAGTTGGCTGAACGAAAAAAGAGATTGATCGGTGGGTATGCCCTCCATTAGAATACCGCCCTTCATCCACCCATTTCAATGATGGGCATACACGCACCATTTATATATGCCGAAGCATGGGGGCATCCTCCCGCAAAAAGTTATGCCGCACACACATGGTCGGACTTTTCCACGGGCAAGCCTCCGTCGGAATTTCGACCGTATGTACGCGGCATTAGGAGCAAAATCGCTCCTGTTGCCCCAATGCTTCGGCATATATGCTTTTTTTATTTAACTGTGGTGGTGAAATCACCTCCTACAGCACTGGAGTCACAGGGATCAGGCCTGTCTCTGCGAACGCTGCAGTTATGTGTGTTTTTGTTTTGTAAGTGACAGTGATCGATCGATACTGCACTTGGGTGGCCTGGGCTGGACGGAGGGGCAAAACGCAGGTGCCAGCAGGTATCTGGGCTGATCCCGCTAACACTGCGTTTTTGGGAACCCTAAACTGCTGGGGACGCTAGTATAGATCTGATCTGATCAGATCAGATATTGATCTGTTCAGATACTATACCACTAAGGGGGGTGTATGCTTCACGCGTGGGTGTTAGCGTTACTGGCACTAACCTGACACTGCCTGGGGTGTGACGCAGACCCTCTCGGACGCTAAAACCTAATTGATATCACCCGCCGGGCGATCAGGGGGTTAAACCTTTATTGGGTTATATACGGCGGGTGCCCTGACACTATAAAAAGCAAACTAACTAACCAGCGTCACCCGTAACACTTATATGATGATCACTGGTGAAAGGGTTAACTAGGGGCAATCAGGGGGTTAAAACCTTTATTAGATAATATATGGGGGTACCTGATGCTATAAAAACCTGCGGCAAACCTAAAAAAAATTACTGGCTACCGATCTGCATCACCGACACTAAGACAGCGATCAGAAAAACGATCGCTTAGCGACAGTGGTGATAGGGGGTGAAAAGGTTATCTGGGGGGTGATCGGGGGGTTAAACCTTTTAGGGGGGGTTAGGGGGCTACATTGGACCTAAAACTGAATGTACTGACACTTTTACAGTCACAAATGTCACTGATTGCAGTGACCATTTATTTACTGATCACTGCAGTCAGTGACACTGTGACTGGGGAGTGATCTGGGGCGGCGATCATGTGCCTATGTGTGCTGGTGTTAGTGTAGTGTTTGTGCACTAACCTGTGTGTCTTCTCTCATGCGGCGCTCGGTATATGTGAGCGCTGCATGAGGGATGACATCACTTCCTCCTGCCTGTGTAAACACTACACAGGCAGAGGAAGCTTTTTATTCGCCGGGAGCGATCGCGAGGGGGTGGCCAGAATCGAATGGCGGCCCCCTCATCACGGATAGCTCCCGAAGCGATCCCGGCCGCTCACTGTACCGGAGGGGGGTCCGATTGGACCCCCACCCATACGAAGGCAGGCTCGTACAGGTACGTGATTGTGCCTATCCGTGCCATTCTGCCGACGTATAATTACAGTGGGCGGTCGTTAGGTGGTTAACATAACATTTATTAAGTATTGTAAAAAAGTCTATCTAATACACAGAAAATATCTATAGTCTTAAACAAGAAGGAAATAGGAAGTTAAAATACAATATTTATATGGAAAAGTACAGAGCATATTCAGTTACATGTAAGACAGACCTTTTCCCATAAATGCCCTTTAGCACTGGGGTCTCAAACTGGCGGCCCTCCAGCTGTTACAAAACTACAAGTCCCATGAGGCATTGCAAGGCTGACAGTTACAAGCATGACTCCCCCAGGCGGAGGCATGATGGGACTTGTAGTTTCGCAACAGCTGGAGGGCCGCCAGTTTGAGACCCCTGCTTTAGCACCATCCTGCAGGCTGCCGTTCCATCAAGAGAGCTTCCGATCCCTTCTGCTAAGACCATATCCCTCCATGCTGATGTCCCATTGGTTGGCCTAGCTGGACTCCTGATTGGAGGGCTTACTACATAAATCGGCCCCCTTTCGTGCAAATTCTGGTGACTCGTCTGGGCAGGAGATTTAATTGAATTTTCCCAGGAAGTTAGGTGTAAAACAATGGAATTGGCTCTCCATTGTTTGTTAAGAGTAGACAATGAGGGGCTGAGGCTTGTATATACAAAGGACTTCTGTGAAGCTCTTTTGCCTGACTTTCATGGATGCAAGCTGAATGTAATATATTCATAATTACAATATTTTACACTGATGTAATGTAGCATTAAATATGCCTGAAATTCTGTCCTGAATTGCTATGATTAAAATGTACACTGATATTTACAATCATTTTGCATACAACACCAAAAGCGTTCAAACTCCTTGTTTTACATGGTAATTGTTTTTTTGTTTTTGGTTTTTATATAAAATAAATGATGCATCTTTTAAAATTTAGAATTACATATTTTTTTTTTTTTTATGTTTAGTTTAAATGTCAAATTGAGGCAGTTGCATGTTTTGTTGAATGATTTTTTTTTCTCTTTTTTTTTTTTTTCTTTTCTAGTATATGTTGTAGAGGAGAGAAGAGATAATTCTGGGGAAAGTGCCTGCCTTACAGCTTGTTGGACTGCCCTTTGTTGCTGCTGCCTTTGGGATATGTTGACATAAATATTTGAAGAAGCCAGAATGTAAAAAAATTTATAAATGTGCAATGCCTGTATGCCATTTTTCCATCCTTTTTTTTTTTTTTTTCTTTTTCTCCTGTGTTCTTGTTTTAATTAAATCAGTTTATCGATTACATCTTATCTAATACATTATAATTTTGTTTTTCACATTGTTGACTGATTTGTTCACAGAAGCTAAGTGCACACAAGTTTTTTTTGTGGCTATCCTAGTAAATTTTACAGTAATGAGTCTTCCCCCTGTGTTCTTCACTTGCTTGTGCCCTGTGAATGTCCATTTTTAACAGAAATCAACTATCATTTTGCCTTTGCTTCTTTTAGCGCCTAACAAACACAACACTGCATGTACAGAAAGCCCACATGCTTGTGTGCATTTAGCTTTAGAAAGCATGTTTGCTTTACTACTTATAAATGAGTGATAGCTGAAATAAATGAGTTTGTCATCTGTCATTTTACCAAATGCAAATACATTTATGTGGCGCATATGGAATCAAATGTTTTCTTTTTTTCTCTACTGGAAATTGTAATTGTTACTATGCAACTATTAAAGAAATAAAGCATGTATGAATCCTTTATTTTTATTTTTATTTCAATATCCTTGTAATGTTTTTATGTTTTTTTTTTCTATCGTGAAGTCTAAACACCACGCCACTTGTTGCTGGCGTATATATGCAGTCTTCCCCAAAATACTGACAAGTCTTCACCAAATCAACGATAGTAAAACAGAAAGTAGGATACCTTAATTGTACAGTACAGGACTTGTATTCATATAGCATGGTTTATTTGGGGTTCCCTTCAAGTGAACAGACACTATGCTGGGAAATTCCCCCAGTGCACCCTCATATAACCCCACCCATTATGTGTGACTTCAGTATTAGTGTGTTTAGGTGATGGACATCATCTCCCATGGAGAGGTTTTCTGAACCTTTTCTTTCCTGTTTTCTCCTCACTATTTTAAGTGACACTTCTATCAAGATCCAGCTACTTATTGCCTCAAGGTTCACTAGTCGTTTTTGGATCAGTTACCGTAATTCTGCATTCACCTTGGTACATGGTGCAAAAAGTGCCTTTGCTGCAGGGTGCTATACAGGTCCAGGTTTGTGGTCTGTTCCTATGACACTCAGACCCCTTTGGGGGGTATGACCACTGTGATGGCTAAAGTTTGGTGCCCTCCAAGGAAACCTGTAGCGTGGATAAGGTAGTAGACTGTCCTGTTTTTTTTTTGTTTTTGTTTTTTAGTCACACTATTGTGTTATTCCCTCTAAATCTCCATTTCATGTTGGTGATAGGTAATGTTTGTATAACCTCCACTTTTTTAAATATGGCAGTTTTCCCACCCAGCGTTATTGCTTGCGTGGGGACTTAGCATATTTCAACTAATGGCTGTTGCACTTCCATCCACTATTTCTGCCAAGAACACAAGCATTTTGGTGGATCACTCAACTGCTTGCTTTCCAGGGACCCATCCGCAGGATATTAGTCAGAGTCTGAGTTTTCACCACTTCCTTCCTGGACACAATCATACCCCCTTTATTTCGCATCCATTTGTAAGTACTCAACAGAGGAGCCCTTAATTTAGCAATTATGGAGCCATGGTGCAGAGGAGTTGAGAAAAAGAAGCTTAATAGCATTTGTTTTACAGACCGCATTGAGAAAAACGCAAAATAGTCAGTGATCCCTGTTCCAGAGCAAGGTCCTATTTCCCCCTTCCTCTAACTCCATCTATAGTGCACAAGAGGCAGCTATTTGATAAAAGCAGATTTCAGTAAATTATTATTATTTTTTTTAGAAAACTAAATAGGCCTGAAACAACTAATGGGCATAATCGATTATGAAAATTGTTGACTAAGACGGATCTCGGATACCCCAGGTGGGCATCTCTGCCAGACCTGTGTCTCCTGTCCTCCAAACGCACCCACAGCCTGCAGATTCGCCATAACCAGCCTTTAACCCCTCAATCATGAGACAAGCCACACAGGTGTCGAGGGTTAAACATGCAGAGCATAAAACTTTATTAAGTACAAAACACACACCTTTAAACACAGTTAGGGACACTCCCCTTAGCCTTGTCATAAAGGGGGGTAGGGTACAAGGAAGAACCAATGGGAACTCAAAACTTGTACATTAAAACAGAAACTACAGTTGAAACAAAGGGATTATGATAAGCAGGCAGCCCCTCCTTACACATCCCCTGTGGTGAGATGTCTCCAGTCCAGACCATTGTCTACGTGCCATGAACCAACACAATTAAACACAGCAACAAGAGGGGGGGGTGGCAGAGAAGGGATGTAGCATTACATTATCTCAATGACAGCTTGTCCCCAAGTCTCTTAGTCTCTTCTGGGCCATAGTCTGTGGGCAGGAGGCCAGCCCACAGTCCCTTTCAAAACAGAGACAGTGGGTTCTGTCACATTTCTCCCCTTTTAAAAACAGACTAACCAGGTTCGTGACCCTCAACTGGTCTGGACCCGTGTTGGTCACAACTTACACCCCAGGCAAAAAGGAAAAGTATGATTCTGGCGCTGTGGAGCAAAACCGCACATACAGTCTCCTGTGAATAAAAACAGCCGCTGCAGAGTGGGAACAGCTGTCCGCAGTCCCCTGATCCGGGGCTGGGTTGCAGGTATTGTGGGGGGAGCTGAATAATCCTCTGCCTTGATGCCGGCACTTCAGCTGGTAGGGAGTGTAGGCTGGTAGTGCTGAGCCGTTGGGGAGGAAAAGGTACTATCTCCCGGACTCTCCATCTCTTTTTATGACGCTGGGCAGAGACCAACAGCGCTCTGCCCCGCAGTGATCGCTTCTGCTGGGGGATAAACACTGGGGTAGTGCCCAAGTGCTGGGGAAACGGCTCACTGAGGTCATCCCTCGGATTCCCTGTATCTAACTCTGAAGGTGGGCAGAGGCCAGCAGCAGCTTCTGCTGGGGGGGATGAACATTGGGGTAGTGTCCAATTACTGGGGAGGGAGAATTGCTTTCTCCACTCCCGGTGGGGATATCTGCTGTTGGGGAAACAGCTCACGGAGATCATCTCTCGGACTCTCAGGATCCAACTCTTTTTCTGATGCTGGGCAGAGGCACTCTGCACCGTAGCCAGCGCTTCTGCTGGGGAACCGGATGCGATACTCTGGACTTACTGCTGATCACCATTTACCAGACTTCCAGCGCTCGTCTCAACTTCCCTTTCTGAGATCTTTATGCTATTAGCTTGTCTCGCTGCCTGGGAAACCTCCAGTGCGTTCCGGCATTCTAGCACTCGCAGTGCCCTCTGTATCATCGCTGCTTCTTCCATTGCGGTTAGGACGGGAAAACGTAGGGGCACCCCTGGCCCCATTTGCTCCGCATCTTCATGATTGTCCGCTATTTCTCCCAGAAAGTCCCATGCAACGGGAGCCATGCCAGGCTGCTGATCACCATCAAACAGCCACTTGTAGGCAATCTCGAGCTCCCAATTCCTGCTCAACCAGGAATTCCAATTCCTTCAGGTCACACACCTCTTCGGGGAGGTCCAACACCTCATCTCGGACGTCCAGGATGTCTTCCAGCCGCCACTCCTTGTCGCTCCCAAAGTCTGGGTCTCCATACATTCTTTGATGGAGCAGCCGCCGCGGTAGCCAACGCCTTCTGTCGGGCTGCCATATGCTGTACCTGGCCACAGTTGAGCTGTGAACCACCAGAGGACTCTGTAGCTGGTGTCTAGCCTCATCTCCCGGACCAATCTTATGAGCTCTGTCTTCCACTCATCTCGCGGTCTTTCCCTCAGGAACACCTCTCGCGCACGGTACTGCATCCAGTACATCTCTGTGGAGGAGGAAAGGATCTTCCCCTGATGGTGCCACTCGTGGCTTAGTGTCTCTTGCCATAGTTGCCGGTGGATCACATCCCCCCAGCCGAGCATGGTGTGCTCCGTGGCTGGTCCCCGATGTTGCTTCTGCATGCCTTGCAGCCTCCTCCCGAACTCCGCTCTCATGCCGGCCGGGCCCTGTATCGCTCCTCGGTGGCTGGCCGGATCTTGAATCCTGGTGGTGGTTTGGATGTCCCGGACCGCAGGAGACATCCCACTGCTGCCACCACTGAGATGGATCTCGGATACCCCAGGTGGATATCTCCGCCAGACCTGTGTCTCCTGTCCTCCAAATGCAGCCTGCAGATTTGCCATAACCAGCCCTTAACCCCTCAATCACGAGACAAGCCACACCGGTGTTGAGTGTTAAACATGCAGAGCATAAAACTGTTTATTACGTACAAAACATACACCTTTAAACACAGTTAGGGACACTCCCCTTGGCCTTGTCATAGAGGGGGGTAGGGGACAAGGAAGAACCAATGGGAACTCAACACTTGTACATTGAAACAGAAACTACAGTTGAAACAAAGGGATTATAATAAGCAGGCAGCCCCTCCTTACACATCCCCTGTGGAGAGATGCCTCCAGTCTAGACCATTGTCTACGTGCCATGAACCAACACAATTAAACACAGCAACAAGGAGGGGCGTGGCCAGCGCGGCATGTGAGCAGACGCTTCTTCACAGAGCTCCCGGTGTGATCCTGATTTAACCCGGTTTCCGGCACATTACAACGCCCGGTTTTTCGCCATCCTAACCTGGGAACGTCTCCTCTATGCCCTGCTAACATCCCCGTACCTCTGGAGGTTATGATGGCCCCTGGACAGAGAGGAGAGGGCCCGAGACCGGATGACCAAAATGGCGCCGCTCCGTCTTCCACACAGAAGGCGGGGAGAAGGCAAAGGAGGGGGTGAGTAAACAGCTGAAATACCCCAAAGGCAACACTGGAGATCCCCCCCCCCCCCAACGATATGAGGTACTATGCCCTGAAGATGACTGAGAAATTGGGCAGGGCAGAGGCGCAGCCCCTGGATGATTGTGCTGCACATAGTGACACTGACATGGAGGAGGGGGTGAGGGAGCAGGCGCCATGCTGGATCAGGCTGAGGGAGGCTCTCGCTATCTGGAGGAAGCTGAAGACCCTGGTATGGAGGGGGGAGAGCAACCCACATTAGCTGCCATACTCAGAGCAGTGAATAAATGTACAGCCTCTCTGAATAGCTTGCAAGTACGCTTTGGGAGCCTGGAGAAAGAGGTCTGCTTGATCAGGCAAGATATACAGAAAATTAGGGAGAGAACCACTGCAGCAGAGAGCAGGATAAGTGATATAGAAGATAAAATCCCCATACTGACTAGAGAAACCCAGTCCACCGCACGCCTGGCCAGGGCCACTGACATGCGCGCAGAATATTTAGAGAATCGCCTCAGGCGCAATAATGTACGCATAGTGGTGCTACCAGAGAAGGCGGAGGGTTGTGACCCCACGCAGTTTGCAGAGAAGTGGATGGGGGATGTATTTGGCAAAGAGGCGTTTACACACCTATATGCAGTGGAGAGGGCCCACAGAGTACCTACTAGACCTCTCCCACCGGGAAACCCTCCTTGCCCTATACTGGCCCGCCTGCTGAACTACAGGGACAGAGAAATCATACTAAGGCTGGCCAGGGAGAAGAGAAACATTCAGTATAATGGCACGCGGGTCTCATTCTACCCTGACTTTTCGGCGGCTGTTCAGAAGAGCTGCGCGTGCTTCACTGAGATTAAAAAACGCCTGCAGAAGTTGCAGGCTCCCTATGCTATGCTTTACCCAGCAAAACTCAGTCATCTTGCGGGGCCAGGCTCACTTTTTTGAACACCCTGCTGAAGCCTCAGACTGGCTGGATGCCAATGCAAACGCGCTTCGCCAAGCTCAGAGACCCGCGGCGGCTGAAGATTTATGTGTCTGCCGATAGCCAATCACTCTACCTTATCTCTCCCTTGGCTGAGGGAATTGCCGGAAACATACGATGATTTTTCACGGAATGCGAGTTTGGAACTGTGTTTAATCCTTGTAATTCATCTCTTGAGGTGTACCTATAACTGTGTTGCCGCATTATACGGCCCTTATGATGGTTTGCGGGACCTGTTGTCCCATGTCAGTTTGGAGTTCCCGCTGACACCCCAGTGTTCGGGATTGCACAGTGATTACACACGGATGAGTACCAAGCCCAATCAGGCAGTTGGCCTGCAATGGATGAGACTGACACACTTGTTTACCGCACCGTTGTGCGCTTTAGGATGTTACTATGCAAAAGTTTGTTCCGGAGCAGACAATTTC
The DNA here is from genome assembly GCA_029206835.1 of Rana muscosa. Lineage (NCBI taxonomy): Eukaryota > Metazoa > Chordata > Amphibia > Anura > Ranidae > Rana > Rana muscosa. Next base: position 978,644,706 of record CM055118.1, on the reverse strand, counting down.
TACTACCAGAAGTGTGGAGTTCCAGCTTTTGTTACTTCCTGGACGAGTGCACTGTTTCCATTGTCCTGCAAGTATGCCATTACAGACCCTACCACATGGCGGGAGGAGGGTGGGTTGGGTGAGGGCTGTTTTCCTCTTGTCAGCTATATGTTTGACCCCCCCTGATGGTGTCTGTAACAGTGTTGTCATGGAACATTAGGGGGTTGCAAGACCCTTTGAAACGCACCATGTTGTCATCCCTGATGAGGATACGTTTGCCTGCCATTTGTGCCCTACAGGAGACTCACCTTACTGCTGACTCTGTGTCATGTTTGAACTACCGATGGGTGGGCAGAGCATACCACTCCACTCACACTTCGTACTCGAGGGGTGTGAGTGTATTGATACATAGTTCCATAGACCACTGTTTCTCAACTCCAGTCCTCAAGGCACCCCAACAGGTCATGTTTTCAGGATTTCCCTCAGATGAAACAGCTGGGGTAATTACTAAGGCAGTGAAACTGATCAAATCACCTGAGCAAAAATAATGGAAAGCCTGAAAACATGACCTGTTGGGGCGCCTTGAGGACTGGAGTTGAGAAAGACTGCCATAGACTTCGAGGAGCTTGGCTCCAAGATTGATACGGATGGAAGATATGTTTTTCTTTTATGCAGGTTATTTTCTTTCAAATGTATTCTGGCTTTTCTGTATGTACCCCCTCCGTACAATAACCAAGTATTGAGAGCTCTGGTGGAGTTTCAAGTAAAGTGGCCAGAGGTGCCATTGTATGCCTTCGGGGACTTCAACTGCTACATGGACCCCTTGTTGGACAAACATCCCCCGGGGGGTGGAGGGAGGGGGACGAATCGCACTGCCCTAAGGAAATTTATAGAGCAGGTGGGGTGAAAGGACCCGTGGAGGGCAAAGAATCCAGGGGTAAATCAATTTTCCTGCTTCTCCAAGAGCTACTCTTCTTTGTCAAGGATAGATTTATGTATGTGTTCTTATGCAGCTGAACGATACATTTCGGAGGTGGCGTATGCTCCTAGAAGTGTGTCGGATCACTCGCCATTGATTGTGTCCCTGGAGGTGCGTCCCCCTTCCGCGGTGGCTAAGGCTCCGTGGAAGGTGAATGCTATTTATTAATGAAATCCAAGCCATTAAGAGGCAGACCAATGCTCAGAGGGAAGGAATGGAACAGATGGCAGAGAATTTGGAGGATGCTTTCATTGCAAGTCCGACTGAAGCTAACAGGGGGGCATGGCTCGTGGCACAGAATGCTCTGTACCGAGTCACGGCCTCTGGGGCAGAGAGGAAATGATTCTTCCAGAGGGCGGCATTTTAGAACGAGGGTGAGCATACCGGACGCATGCTGGCAACTATTGCCCACTCCCAACAGATGTCCCCGTCTATTGGTGCACTGCGCACTCGAGCTGGTGGGGTGACCAATTCCCCAGACCAAATTTTGTCTGAACTTGTGAGTTTTTACACATCCCTGTATGAATCTAAACAAGCATACTCGTTAGAATCGTTGGCTGATTATTTGGATGATGTCCACCTGCCTAGCCTATCGGCCTCCACTAGGGAAATGCTTGATGCCCCGTTGACAGAATTGCAGACATCGACCAGTTTGTTCCCTAACTCGAAAGTCCCGGGGGATGATGGACTCCCCGTAGAGGTATACAAGAATTATGGGGGACTTGTGCTTCCGCATTTACTGAAGGTGTTTATTGCTGCAAAAGAATCTGGTGGCCTTCCCCTGTCTATGACCAGAGCTAACATAGTGTTGATCTTGAAACCAGATAAAGATCCCCTCTACCCAGGATCATACCGACCTATTTCACTTCTGCAAAATGATATAAAGATCCTTGCCAAAGTCTTAGCTGTACGATTGAATAGTGCCATTTCCACCATAATACACTTGGACCAATCCTAGTTTATGCCCCAAAAGTCAACTGCAATAAATCTGCGGAGACTTTTCCTCAATATCCAATCCCGGGCGGACAATTGCTGGTGTTCTCATACAAATACAGGCAGGGAGCTGCAGTATTTTGTTTTAGTGTCCTTTGCACAGTGTGCACCTAAAGCTTACCTGAATACAATTGCTGGTGTTCTCATACTAATACCACAGGCATGGAGCTGTAGTATTTTCAGTTAGTGTACTGTGTCCTCTGTACAGTGTGCAACTAAAGCTAACTGAAGACAATTGCTGGTGTTCTCATACTAATAATACTACAGGCAGGCAGTTGATTCTGCTAGCTGCAGTATAATCAGTATGTGTGTGTGTATGTATGTATATATGTATATATATATATATATATATATATATGTGTGTGTATGTGTATATATATATATATATATATATATATATATACACACATACATCCCAGCTTTGTGCAGCTACATCTCCCTGCAGGTCATTGGTATGTCTGGAAGGACAACAAGGAGAGGCAGACAGTCACGAGCCAATAAAAGAGGGCAAGCAGGCTCTGTTTCTAGAGGCAACAGTGCTGGTCGTGGACACAGTGCATCCTCATCAGCACGTGGCCGTGGGACACGCTTGTCCTTTTTTTCGGCAGCTGGCCGTGTTGAGCCGCAACATGTCGAAGACTTGGTAGAGTGGATGACCCATCCGTCCTCATCCTCTCTCACCCGGGCTCAGGGTACTTTGTCTGGCAAAGCAGCCTCTTCCCTCGGCTCAATGGCATCAGTCACTCCTTCCCTAGCCCCACCATGTCCTCCTGAGGAGTCCCCCGAACTGTTTGACCACAGTGTTGGGTACATGCTCCAGGAGGATGCCCAGCATTTTGAAGGATCCAATGATGGTACCCAGCTAGAGGAAGGCAGTAACGTGAGCCCAGAGAGAGGGGGTGCCCTAGAAGGACAGCAATCTGGCAGTCTTGTTCCCCCAGCTGCAGCATACTGCCAGGTTTGCTACAGTGATGAGGAGGGAGGGGATGATGAGGTCACGGACTCTACTTGGGTGCCTGAGAGGAGGAGGAGGCACATCTCCAACGAGGCAGGATGCCCTCCAGGGGCCAGCTTAAGGGCAGCACACTGACAGCATCACACCGCAGAGCTCCGCATGTGCAGCCTGCTGCTGTCTCTGCGAGTTATTCCAAAAGTTCTTTGGTGTGGGCCTTTTTTGAGGTGAGTTCATCAGATCGCAGCACTGCTACAGTATTTGCAACATATGTCTCAGGCATATCTTGTGTGGCCAAAACATCACCCGCTTGGGCACCACATGCTTGATCAGACATATGTCGACCTGCCATGCAGTTCGTTGGCAAGCACACCTAAAAAGACCCACACCAAAGAACAAAGCGGACCACTCCTTGCTCCTCATCAGCTGGGATCTCCAACCCCACTATACCTTCAGTCCTCTATGAAACCTGCACAGAGAGGAATGAAGGTGTAGAATTAGGTGTGTCACAGCCAAGTACTTGCGGGCAATCTGCTATCGGTACACCAACGTCAGATTGTACCAGGCAAATTTCCCTGCCCCAGCTGCTGCAACGCCGAAAGAAGTTCGCTCCCAGCCATCCACATGCTCAGCGGTTGAATGCTAGCTTGGCTAAATTGCTAGCACTTCAACTGCTGCCTTTTCAGTTGGTAGACTCTGCCCCCTTCCGTGAGTTTGTGGAATGTGCGGTTCCTCAGTGGCAGGTTCCCAAACGCCACCTTTTCTCACGGAAGGCGATTCCGGCTCTCTACCGGCATGTGGAAGGCAATGTCTTGGCCTCGCTGGACAGGGCGGTCAGCGGTAAGGTGCATATTACTGCTGACTCATGGTCCAGCAGGCATGGACAGGGACGTTACTCATCTTTCACGGCGCATTGGGGGACTCTGCTGGCATCTGGGAAGCATGCAGGACAAGATGCAGTAGTGTTGGAGGTTGTTCCGCCACCACGCCTCCAAAATGCTACTACTTGTGATTGTGACACACCTCTCTCCTCCACCCCCTCCTCCTCCTCTTCTTCCTCCATGGCCTCTTCCTGTGCTTTGTCCTCGGAACCAGCGGTGCTCCATAGGCATTCAAGGGGCTACGCAACTGCGCAGGCAAAGAGATACCATGCGGTGCTTGAGCTGGTGTGCTTGGGGGACAGGAGCCACACTGGGGAAGAGATTCTGTCAGCTCTGCAGGGGCAGGCTCAGAGGTGGTTGATGCCACATCAGCTTAAGCCAGGAATGGTGGTTTGCGACAATGGCACCAACCTCCTCTCCGCCCTCCGACAGGGACACCTGACCTATGTGCCCTGTTTGGCTCACGTCCTTAACTTGGTGGTGCAGCGGTTCTTGGGCAGGTACCCGGGCTTACAGGATGTCCTGAGACAGGCCAGGAAAGTCTGTGTGCATTTCCACCGGTCATAAAATGCCAGTGCTCGGCTGGCTGACCTGCAAAAGGAATTTAACCTGCCCCAGAACCGCCTAATCTGTGACATGCCCACTAGGTGGAACTCAACGTTGGCCATGCTGCAGCGGCTGCACACGCAGCAGAGGGCCATCAATGAGTATCTGTGCCAATATGGCACCAGGACAGGGTCAGGGGAGCTTGTTTTTTTTTTGCCACACCAGTGGGTCATGATCAGGGATGCATGCACTGTCCTGTCACCATTTGAGGAGGCCACGAGGATGGTGAGCAGTGACAGTGCATGCATCAGTGACATTGTCCCTCTTGTCCACCTGTTGGAGCACACGCTGCGTGGAATAATGGACAGGGCACTTGAGAGATAAGGAAGTCCTCCTCTTCCTCCCTCTGTTCTGCCTCAAGGCCCCCTTTATCCAGACAGTGTTCCTGCTGGCCCGCCTATCACACAGGAAGAGGACGAGGAGGATTGTGTCAGCATGGAGGTGGAGCTTAGCACTCAGCATCAGCAGCAGTCTTCAAGGGATCAATTACAGTTCCAAGACCCATGGACTTGTACGTGGCTGGGAGGAGGTGGCTGCGGATCATGTTGTCCTGAGTGATCCAGAGGACTTCGGACCAAATGCCTCAGCAAACCTACGCTGCATGGCCTCCCGGATCCTGCAAAGCCTGCGGAAGGATCCTCGTATTCGTGCTATCAAGGAGAGGGATCATTACTGGCTGGCAACCCTCCTTGATCCACGTTACAAGGGTAAGGGTGCAAACCTTATCTTGCCGTCACAGAGGATGAAACATCTTCGGGAGGCCTTGCAGAAATGTCTGTGCAACGCGTTCCTAGAGACTGGGAGGTTACAAATTCCTGGTCCTGGACAACGTGTTGCTGAGGCTTCGGGCAGTCAAAGAAGGAGCGGTGTAGGAGGCGGCCGTCTGACCGATGCGTTCAGTGAATTTTTTAGTCCGCAGCCCCAAGGTATGATCGGTTCCAGCAACCATCGCCAGCGTCTGGTTTACATGGTGCATGAATACCTAGGGGCAAGATCAGACTGACACCTTTCCCACCGAAAATCCTCTGGGTTACCGGGTCTTGAGGATGGATCACTGGCCAGAGCTTGCACAGTATGCAATTGAGCTACTGGCCTGTCCTGCATCCAGCGTTCTTTCGGAGCGCACATTCAGTGCTGCTGGAGGCTTTGTAACCAATCACAGGGTGCGCATGTCCACCGACTCGGTCGATCGACTGACCTTCATAAAAATGAATCAAGCTTGGATCACCACCAGCTACCAAGCACCTGATGCTGATGTAACCAAATAATTTTTTTGGAAATGTCAGATCCCTTCAAGACTGCCTATGCTGATGCTGAGTGACTATCCGGTTATGCTGAGTGACTATCCTCTTCCTCCTCAATGATCATGCTGATAGCTTATAAGAACATTTTTGGTTTTGGGCACCGCCACTAGTGGCTAAGGCCCAATTTTTCAGCATTGGGACGGAAAGTGAGGTGAAATGTTCTGAACAGGTGCACAGACAGTAAAACAAATGTTACAGGGGTGATAACCCTTCCCTATGTTTTCCAAATTTTTTTGGCTGGAGCTACACTTTAAAAATGACAGATTCTACGTAACAAACCTACAGTCCCTGTCTTGTTTTCACCGCCTGTATACTGTTGTTCAGAGTATATAGGGCCTGGGGGCCCCACGCCTTTCCTTTTTTTAATTTGGGTGCGGAGTTCCCCTTAATATCCACACAAGACCCAAATTGGCTGGGAGGGGGTACCCATGCCATTTTTCTCAATGACTTTCACCCATATTGCCGGAACCAGACATTACATTAACTACTTGAGGCCCGCGCTATAGCCAAATGACGGCTTCAGTGCGGACCTGAAAATCCGGGAGGCCCTCAATATACGGCCTCCCCTTTGCGCGCTGTGATCACCCGAGTCACTGAGACTCGGGCGATCACCGATCCGAGTAAGGGGGCGATCCCGACGCCTTACCACGTGATCAGCTGTCAGCCAATGACAGCTGATCATGTGATGTAAACAAAGAATCGGTAATCATTTTTTTTTTCTCTCCTCACGCTGACAGCGTGAGGAGGAAAAAAAAGCCGATCACCGGCTCTTTCACAAGGGACATCGGTCCCTTAGAGGAAGGAGGCAGAAGGAGCCTCATCAGTGCCAGCTCCCAGTGCCAGCCATTGTGGATATAATTGCTCCCTGCCAGTGCCCTCAGTGCCACCTATCAATGCCCACAAGTGCCGCCAATCAGTGCCTCATCAGTGCCACTTCTCAGTGCCACCTATCAATGCTCTTCAGTGCCACCTCAGTGCCCACCAGTGCTGCCTATCTGTGCCCACCAGTGCCGCCTTATCGGTGCCCACCAGTGCCGCCTTATCGGTGCCCACCAGTGCCGCCTTATCGGTGCCCACCAGTGCCGCCTTATCGGTGCCCACCAGTGCCGCCTTATCGGTGCCCACCAGTGCCGCCTTATCGGTGCCCACCAGTGCCGCCTTATCGGTGCCCAATGCCCATCAGTGCAGCCTCATCAGCATACATCAATAAAGGAGAAAAATTACCTGTTTACAAAATTTTATAAAAAAATATATATATATATATTTTTTTTTAAATCAGTCTTTTTATTTATTTTTTAACAAAAAATAAAAGCCGCAGAGGTGATCAAATACCACCAAAAGAAAGCTCTATTTGTGGGGAAAAAATTATAAAAATGTTCTTTTGGGTACAGCGTTGTATGACCGCGCAATTGTCATTCAAAGTGCATCAGCGCTGAAAGCTGAAAATTGGTCTGGGCAGGAGAGGGGGGTTTAAGTGTCCAGTAAGCAAGTGGTTAAAGCCGCAAGCAGTTTTAAATGACTTTTTTCCTTTAGAAATGTCATTTTGTGCAGGGACAGTTCTAAACACAGGAAACACATGCCACTTCACAGGCATACTATAGACACTCCCCAGGTATGATATTTAACCACTTCTCCACCAAGGACGTCCTTGACTTTGAGGGGGGATATCTGAATAATGCCTGCAGCTACAGGCATCATTCTGTCATGCCGGCGATTCTGCGCACCATAAGAACAATCCTAGCGGCAGTTCCGGCGCTTGATCGTTTTTATAAGCTGCGGGAGGGGGACATCCCCCCTCCCGCCGCCATCCGGTGCTTCTCCGGGCTCTCCCGTGCCATCGGGGGCCCAGAGAACGAATCGGCCGGCGCCGGCTCACGACGATAGATATTTCCAGTCATCTCTATGACCGTCGGAGTACCCGAAAGTAAACAAAGCCGCAATTGCGTCTGTCGGCATGAGATCGGTGAATTTTTTTTCACCGATCTCATGCTTTAGAGCCTGGAGGAGAGATGTGGGGTCTTATTGACCCCGCATCTCTCCATAAAGAGGACCTGTCACAATGATTCCTATTACAAGGGATGTTTACATTCCTTGTAACAGGAATAAAAGGGATTAAAAAAAAAATTAAAAAAAAAGTGTCAAAATAAAAAAAAAATCAGTAAAATAATAAAAAAAAGTAAAACGCCCCTGTCCACGGTAGCTCGCGCTCAGAAACGTACACGCATGTCCTGCCCACATATGTAAACGCCGTTCAAACCTCACATGTGAGGTATCGCCGCGTGCAGTAGAGTGTGAGCAACAATTCTAGCACTAGACCTCCTCTAACTCACAAATAGTAACCTGTAAAAAAATTTAAAGTGTCGCCTATGGAGATTTTTAACTAGTTTGGCGCCATTCCATGAGTGGGCGCAATTTGAAAGCGTGACATGTTAGGTATCTATTTACTCGGCGTAACAGCATCTTTCACATTATACAAGAAAATTGGGCTAACTTTACTGTTTTGTTATTTTTTAATTCGTGAAACCGTTTTTTTTCCCCAAAAAAGGCGTTTGAAAAATTATTGCGCAAATACCGTGCAAGATAAAAAAAATATATAAAGTTTGGGGGTTCTGATTAATTTTCTAGCAAAATTTTTTTGATTTTTACATGGAGAGAAGTGCCAGAATAGGCCCGGTGGAGAAGTGGTTAAAGGAATATTTCACATTTTTTCCCCCCACTTTAAGGATCATTAAAATTACTGCTCCTGAAAAAACGTCCGTTTTTAAAACTTTTTTTGCATTGATACATGACCCCTGGGGCAGGACCCGGGTCCCCAAACCTTTTTTATGACAATAACTTCCATATTAGCCTTTAAAATAAGCACTTTTGATTTCAAACGTTCGAGTCCCATAGACTTTAATGGGGTTCTAAAGTTTGCGCAAACTTTCAGCCCGTCCGCAGATTTTGGTGCGAACTGAACCGGGGGGTGTTCGGCTCATCCCTAGCTGAAAGTAATGGCTTTCTTCTGGCCAATGTGCCCTAAAGCCCAACTCTATGGAGCGTACGGCTTATTGTCGTCCTATGTACCGATGCTCCAGTCTCTGCTGTGGAACTCTGCAGCTCTTCCAGGGTTACCTTAGGTCTCTGTGCTGCCTCTCTAATGCCCTCCTTGCCTGGTACTTGAGTTTTGGTGTGCGGCTGACTCTTGGCAGGTTTGCTGTTGTGCCATGTTCTTTCCATTTGGTTATGATAAATTTGATGGTGCTCCTAGGGATCATCAAAGATTTGGATATTTTTTAATAACTGTGACAGGGGTCACTTGGGGCACAGGGGGAATGAGAACCACACCATGATCTGTGATAGTAATATTCAATGCTGTATATACTGTGTTACTATATTGGGGGTATATTGTGTGTGGTCTGTTGTGTCCTAATTGCTGTGATGAGGTAGGGGGTGATTACATTCTACTGTCTAGTGTGGCTTGTGGTAATTAAGTCTGTAATTATAGGTATGGTACTCTAGCAGACAGGCTGGCTGGGGAACACAAAAGGTTATGCATAATCATTTAAACTGAAAAGGGATTGGCTAACGAACCACCTATTGTCTCTTAAGAGATGTCAAAATAATGTGTATTGTAGGAGTCAGTTTATCATTAGGCTAGCCTAAAGGTCATGTGTCAGAATCATCAGCTGTATTTAATTAGCCTTTGTAAATTGGGTCTGGTCAAAGGTGTATTATGAGAGGAGGGTCAGAAGCTTCTCTCTGTGTGTATAAAAGTTGGAGTGGTTTTGCAATAAAGTGTCAGTCTTTTTGGAAAGATACAGAGCGTTCGTCTCGTATGGTTGGAAGGATTAATCCTATGGGAAGCGGTCATCTGACTGTGGAGGATCGATAGTGGATGTGTGTCCAGAGAGGGAATATCTTAAACGGCGGTAACCCCTTCATACTTGGGCAGTCGTTACATTAACCTAACCCTAACTTGTACTTCTCAACAACATTGTCCCTGACTTGTTTGGAGAGTTCCTTGGTCTTTCGTGTTTCGTTAGTGGTGCCTTTTGCTTAGGTGTTGCAGTCTCTGGGGCACTTCAAAAAGGTGTGTAAATGTAATGACAGATCATGTGAAACTTAAATTGCACACAGGTGGACATCATTTCACTAATTGTGACTTCTGAAGTTTTTTTTAATTGGTTTTACCAGAGCTTTTTATGGGCTTCATAACAAAGGGGGCGAATACATATGCACATGCCAATTATTTTTTAATTTCTGAAAAATTGTTTTATGTATATATTTTTCTAATTTTACTTCACCAACTTAGACTATTGTGTTCTAAACCATCACATATAATTCAGATTAAAAAAAACATTGAACTAAAGGCTGTAATGTAACAAAATCGGTAAAAAGCCAATGGGGTGAATACTTTTTTGTATCTCTGGAGTTAATCGCCTTTTTAATGCATGCCAATATTCAGTTTGCTTTGCTTGCAGCAGCTTGGCATTGCATGCCATTGCTGAGCCTGTCATCTACTAGGACCCCCAGGTCCTTTGCCATCCTAGATTCCCCCAGAGATTCTCCCCCTAGTGAGTAGATTGCATTCATATTTTTGCCACCAAAATGCATATTTTACATTTTTCTACATTAAATCTCATTTGCCATGTAGTTGCCCACCCCATTAATTTGTTCAGATCTTCTTGCAAGGTTTCCACATCCAGCAGAGAAGTTATTGCCCTGCTTAGCTTAGTATCGTCTGCAAATACAGAGATTGAGCTGTTTATCCCATCCTCCAGGTAGTTTATGAATAAATTAAATAGGATAGGTCCCAGGACAGAACCCTGGGAAACCCCACTTTCCACACCGCACCATTCCGAGTACTCCTCATTTATCACTACCCTCTGAACTCGCCCCTGTAGCCAGTTTTCAATCCATCTACTCACCCCCATGGTCCATGCCAACAGACCTTACTTTGTACAGTAAACGTTTATGGGGAACGGTATCAAATGCTGTTACAAAATCCAGATACACCACATCTACGGGCCTTCCTTTATGTAGATGGCAGCTGACCTCCTCATAGAAGGTTAATAGATTGGTTTGGCAAGAACGATTCTTCATGAATCTGTATCTTGGCCCTTATATAAAGATTGGAAAAAAGCCAATGTAGCACCAATCAGCTGGTACCATTCCAGTCAGTAGACTGTTCGTAAAAATTAGGAACAATGGCCTGACAATTACTTGACTGAGTTCCTTATGGACCCTTGGGTGCAAGCCATCTGGTCCCGGTGACTTATTGTTGTTAATTTTTTCAAGTCTAATTCTAATCCTGTCCTCTGTTAGCCATGAGGGTTTTCCTGTGACATGGGTTATTATAAACATTGCAGTTTGGGTTACTGAAGCCCCCTGATTCCCTTGTGAGGACTGAGGAGAAGAATAAATTCAATAACTTGGCCATCTCTTCATCCTTGGTAACCAGATTCCCTTCATCATTCTTTATGGGACCAATATGATCTGACCTCCCTTTCTTGCTATTTATGTACTTAAAGAATTTCTTGGGATTTTTTTTTTACTCACCTCTGCTATGTGCCTTTCGTGTTCTATCTTAGCCACCCTGATTGCACCCTTACATTTCTTGTTGCATTCTTTGTAAAGTTGGAATGATGATGATTCCTCAGCCTTGTATTTTTTGAAGGCATTCTCCTTTGCTTTTATATGCATTTTTACATTGGCTCTTTTAAAAATAGGATTTTTTACACACCGTAAAATCCTTTTCTCAGAGTTCATGGACTGACACAGCTTCCTATTGAAAAGTGGTATTATCTAGGGCTGTGGAAATTAACTATTAATTCCTTGATTAATCGATTAATTTTTTTGATCGATCAAAATTATTTTGATCGGTACTCACCTCTCCGCCGGCTTCCGGGTCTTCAGGGAGGTCCGTTGAAGATCTGGTGACGTCACAGACACCGGCGGGGCTTGCCATGTCCATCTGAAGGGCTCCTTTGCTGTACCTTCATATCTGCATGCCAGAGGGACCTTACTATCTGCCACACGCAAGGGCTGTTACACTTCCTTCTATCAACCTGGGATTCTACAGCCATCCTCTGGGAGTTGTGATAGTTCCCTTCACGGGACATCTACATGCCGACTGACTGATGTTAACCCCTCCTCATCTGGATTCAGCAGTGGTATCGTTGTACACATTTTTATACCAGTATCATACTTAGCTACATGTTTTTATGACTGCTTTTGCTACCGTTTGGTATTACTCGCATCATTTTTACAGTTTATGTAGCTACATCGATTTTATCTCCAGTGCAATATTTATTTTGTTACCTACTTGAAGACTATAAAAGTATTAATGCTATTCCCACCGAGCACTGCCTTTGTGTGTTTTTTGTATCCTGCTATCCATTTTTCCAGTGGTTGGTAGCTGCACTGGGAATAAGCCTGCAAGGAGATCAGCTAAAAGTAGTTGGATCTGTATGTGCGTTATAATTAATCAAAATTAGTCGATTAATCGATTAAAAAAAAATAGATTAATCGAACACGAAAATTTTAATCAGTAACAGCCCTAGTATTATCCGATCTTTAGGAGTGACTAGGCAGAAAAAACTTGTAAAAAGTGTTACATCACACCTTCTACAGCACCACCCAGGGGGCAGACCCTCTGGGTATAATCCCTCTCTCTGCACCTCTCAGATCAGTTTGTCAAAAAGCAGTAAAAACTTAAAATGAGGGGTGGGTGCTGTGTCAGTCCATGAACTCAGAGAAAAGTATTTTACGGTGAGTAAAAAATTCTATTTACTCTTTCGTTCATGGACTGACACAGCTTCCTATTGACAAGTGGGGCGTCCCAAAGCAGTGTCAAAAACGAGGGGTGGAAACAGCATTAAACAACTTCACCCCAAAACAAAACAGAGCTCCTCAACAGAGGAGTTGCAACTCTAAACAGCCGCAATTCCTTGCGGCCAAAGAAGCATCGGAAGATGCACACATATCAACTTGTAAAGTTTAGTGAATGTGTGAACGGACGAGCAGGTCGCCGCCTTACACACCTGGTGAAATAGACACTAGATGCTCTCAGAGCTCGGGCAGCGTCCAAAAAATACAACGTCGTCTCCTAGGATTCGACGGATGAAGACACAAGGATGGTAGTACATTGTCTTCCTTGAGATGGAAGGTCAAAGACCCTAGGAAGAAAAGAAAGCTGCGGACACAGCACCACCTATCCTTGTGGAAGCTCAGATAAGGAGCCTTGCATGCCAAGGCTGCCGGCTCAGAAAACCGTCTTAACTGACGTAAACCAAGAGGCATATCTTGCCCTGGTCGAATGCGCCGGGAAAGGGAGGCACCTGACCCTTCATGGCGTAAGCCTGATCACGATCTGTCGGATCCACCTAGAGATGGTGGCCGACGAGACCGCTGGGCCCTACTTGGGACCAGCCACCGAAACAGTGAGTCTGGACTCTGGAACGTAGCAGTACCAGACAAGCATTCTCGCAGAGTTTGGACAACGTCCAAGGAATGCAACGTCGTCTCCTTAGGATTCGACGGATGAAGACACAAGGATGGCAGTACACGTCTTCCTTGAGATGGAAATTCGAAACACGACCTTAAGAAGAAAAGAAGGCTGCGGACGCAGCACCACCTTATCCTTGTGGAAGATCAGATAGGGAGGCTTGTATGACAAGGCTGCCCGCTCAGAAACTAATCTTACTGGCATAACAGCCACCAAAAGGACCACTTTCTGAGAAAGTCTCAACAGGGGAATCTCCCTGATGTACTCAAACGGTGGTTTCTGAGACACTTAGAGGCCATGCCATTGAAGCCATTGACTGCAAGCAGGATGGCATATGGTACCCTGTGCCAGCAGGTCCTCTCGTAGTTGTAGACGCCAAAAGGATGTCTGCTAAACAAGCCCCACGGAGGCAGTGGAGGGTGGACCGGACGGGCCGTCTGCCGAACCCACTGTACAACATTCTCACTAGAGAGTGAGCCACCAGGGGTTGTTGAAAAAGACAGCCAGGGCAGATACCTGCCCCCTAATTGAACTTAAGTAGGGATGAGCTTCGTGTTAGAGTCGAACACATGTTCGACTCGAACATCGGCTGTTCGATAAAGATCGAACGTTATGGGCCGTTCGCACCAAATTCGAGTGACGCGAACGGCCCACAATACACTGCGCCATCGCAGTGCAATCCCCGCACTGTGATTGGCCAAGCATGCACTGTGACCCCGCATGCTTGGCCAATCACAGCGCCGGCAGCGAGGAGAGCCATAATTGGCCACAGGCAGGATGCCTGTGGCCAATCATAGCTCAGGGGGGTTTAGTACACGCCCCACACTAAAAAAGGCTGCCAGCGCGGTGGCCTTGTGCAGTGTGTTCCGGCGTGCAGGGTAAAAGCTACATAGGCAGGGACAGTGTGTTCTACGTTGTGTTCTTTTCTCAGGCATCTGCAGGAGTGGCTGTTCATTGCTGTTCTCTAAGCTAGATAGGCAGGCAGGGACAGTGTGTTCTTTTCTCAGGCATCTGCAGGAGTTGCTGTTCATTGCTGTTCTCTAAGCTAGATAGGCAGGCAGGGACAGTATGTTCTTTTCTCATGCATCTGCAGCAGTTAGTGGGTATTGTGTGCCCCAGCACAGTATACACCTGTATATACCCGTCATTGCTGTTCTCTAATACAGGCATCTGCAGGAGTTAGTGGGTGTTGTGTGCCTCCAGCACAATATACACTACCCAATTGCTGGTTTTCCCATCTCCCTGCAGGCCATTACTATGTCTGGAAGGCCAACAAGGAGAGGCAGACAGTCACGAGCCAATAAAAGAGAGCAAGCAGGCTCTGTGTCTAGAGACAACAGTGCTGGTCGTGGACGCGGTGCATCGTCATCAGCACGTGGCCATGGGACACGCTTGTCCTTATTTTCGGCAGCTGGACGTGTTGAGCCGCATCATGCCGAAGACTTGGTAGAGTGGATGACCAAGCCCTCCTCATCCTCTCTCACCCAGGCTCAGGGTACTGGCAAAGCAGCTGCCAAAGCGTCCTCTTCCCTCGTATCAATGTCATCATCAGTCACTCCTTCCCTAGACCCACCGTGTCCTCCGAACTGTTTGAGCACAGTGTTGGGTACATGCTCCAGGAGGATGCCCAACGTTTCGAAGGGTCTGAAGATGATACCCAGCTAGAGGAAGGCAGTAGCGTGAGAGCAGAGAGAGGGGATGCTCAAGGACAGCAATCTGGCAGTCATGTTCCAGCAGCTGCAGCATACTGCCAGATTGGCTCCAGTGATGAGGAGGGAGGGGATGATGAGGCCACTGACTCCACGTGGGTGCCTGATAGGAGAGAGGAGGAGGAGGAGGCACATCTCCAACGAGGCAGGATGCCTTCCGGGGGCCAGCGTAAGGGCAGCACACCGACTGAATCATACCGCAGAGCTCCGCCTGTGCAGGGCGCTGCCTCTGCCAGTTATTCCAAAAGTTCTTTGGTGTGGGCCTTTTTTAAATCGAGTGCATCAGATCGCACCGCTGCTGTTTGCAACATATGTCTCAAGCGTATCTCGCGTGGCCAAAACATCAGCCGCTTGGGCACCACATGCTTGACCAGACATATGTTGACCTGCCATGCAGCTCGTTGGCAAGCATACCTTAAAAGACCCACACCAAAGAACAAAGCGGACCTTTCCTTGCTCCTCATCAGCTGGGATCTCCAACCCCACTATACCTTCAGTCCTCTCTGAAACCTGCACTGAGAGAAATGAAGGTGTAGAATTAGGTGTGTCACAGCCAAGTACTTGCGGGCACTCTGTTAGCAGTACACCGACGTCCGATTGTAGCAAACAAATTTCCCTGCCCCAGCTGCTGGACCGTCGAAAGAAGTTCACTCCCAGCCATCCACATGCCCAGCGGTTGAATGCTAGCTTGACTAAATTGCTAGCACTTCAACTGCTGCCTTTTCAGTTGGTAGACTCGGCCCCCTTCCGTGAGTCTGTGCAATGTCTGTGCAACCTGCCTCAGTGGCAGGTTCCCAAATGCCACTTTTTCTCACGGAAGGCGATTCCGGCTCTCTACTGGAATGTGGAAGGCAATGTCCATGCCTCGCTGGACAGGGCGCTCAGCGGTAAGGTGCATATTACTGCTGACTCATGGTGTCCAGCAGCCATGGACAGGGACGTTACCTATCTTTCACAGCCCATTGGGTCACTCTTTTGGCAGCTGGGAAGGATGCAGGACAAGGTGCAGTAGTGTTGAAGGTTGTTCCGCCGCCACGCCTCCAAAATGCTACTACTGGTTGTGACACACCTCTATCCTCCACCCCCTCCTTTTCTTCTTCCTCCATGGCCTCTTCCTGTGCTTTGTCCTCGGAACCAGCGGTGCTCCGTAGGCGTTCAAGGGGCTACACAAGTACGCAGGCAAAAATATGCCATGCCGTGCTTGCGCTGGTGTGTTTGGGGGACAGGAGCCACACTGGGGCAGAGGTTCTGTCAGCTCTGCAGGGGCAAGCCGAGAGGTGGTTGACGCCACGCCAGCTTAAGCCAGGAATGGTGGTTTGCGACAATGGCACCAACCTCCTCTCCGCCCTCCGACAGGGACAACTGACCCATGTGCCCTGTGTGGCTCACGTCCTTAACCTGGTGGTGCAGAAGTTCTTGGGCAGGTACCCGGGCTTACAGGATGTCCTGAGGCAGGTCAGGAAAGTCTGTGTGCATTTCCGCAGATCATATAATGCCAGTGCTCGGCTGGCTGAGCTGCAAAAGGAGTTGAACCTACCCAAGAACCCCCTTATATGTGACATGCCCACCAGGTGGAACTCAACGTTGGCCATGCTGCAGCGGCTGCACACGCAGCAGAGGGCCATCAATAAGTACCTGTGCGACTACAGCACCAGGACAGGGTCAAGGGAGTTCATTTTTTTTCACCACGCCAGTGGGGCATGATCAGGGATGCATGCACTGTCCTGGCACCATTTGAGGGGGCCACGAGGATGGTGAACAGTGACAGTGCATGCATCAGTGACACTGTACCTCTTGTCCACCTGTTGGAGCATACGCTGGGTGGAATAATGGACAGGGCACTTGAGGCAGGAAGAAGAGGACTTCCTTGCCTCTCAAGGCCCCCTTTACCCAGACAGTGTTCCTTCTGTCCCACCCATCACACAGGAAGAGGACGAGGAAGAGGAGGAGGATTGTGTCAGCATAGAGGTGGAGCATGGCACTCGGCATCAACAGCAGCAGGCTTTTAGGGATGATTTACAGTCCCAACAAACCCCTGGACTTGTACGTGGCTGGGAGGAGGTGGCTGCGGATCATGTCGTCCTTAGTGACCCAGAGGACTCCGGACCGAATGCCTCAGCTAACCTATGCTGCATGGCCTCCCTGATCCTGCAAAGTCTGAGGAAGGATCCTCGTATTCTTCGGATCAAGGAGCGGGACCATTACTGGCTGGCCACTCTCCTTGATCCACGGTACAAGGGTAAGGTTGCGGACCTTATCTTGCCGTCGCAGAGGGAGCAGAGGATGAGACAACTCCGGGAGGCCTTGCAGAAAGGTCTGTGCAACGCGTTCCCAGAGACTGGGAGGTTACAAACTCCTGGTCCTGGACAACGAGTTGCTGAGGCTTCGGTTAGTAGCAGAAAGAGCGGTGGGGAAGGTGGCCGTCTGACTGATGCGTTCAGACAATTTTTTAGTCCGCAGCCCCAAGGTATGATCGGTTCCAGCAACAATCGCCAGCGTCTGATATACATGGTGCAGGAATACCTAGGGGCAAGGTCAGACTTGGACACCTATCCCACCGAAAATCCTCTGGCTTACTGGGTCTTGAGGATGGATCACTGGCCAGAGCTTGCACAGTATGCAATTGAGCTACTGGCCTGTCCTGCATCCAGCGTTCTTTCGGAATGCACATTCAGTGCTGCTGGAGGCTTTGTCATGGATCACAGGGTGCGCCTGTCCACCGACTCGGTTGATCGACTGACCTTCATAAAGATGAACCAGTCTTGGATCACCACCCGCTACCAAGCACCTGAAGCTGATATAACAGAATAATTTATTTTGAAATGTCACATCCCTTCAAGACTGCCTATGCTGATGCCGAGTGACTGTCCTGTTATGTTGACTGACTATCCTCCTCCTCCTCAATGATCCGATTTCATGATGATAGCTTGGAAGAACAATTTTGTTTCTAGGTGCCGCCACCAGTGGCTAAGGCCCAATTTTTCAGCCCCTGTTTAACAGGGGCGTGTAATTACAATTTTTGATGCAATACTTTGCAACAGGGCTCATTGCTGTGCTCCAAGTACAGTATCTGTGAGGGGTTGCAGTGTTGTGGCACCAGTGCCTAAGGCCCAATTTTTCTGCCCCTGTTCAACAGGGGCATGTAATTACAATTCTTGATCTAATAATTCACAGCAGGTCCCATTCCTGCGCCCACAAAGAGTAACTGTAAGGGCTTACAGTGTTGTGGCAACACCACCACCACCAAAGGCCCAATTTTTCTGCCCCTGTTCAACAGGGGCATGCAATTACAATTCTTGATCTAATAATTTACAGTAGGGCCCATTAATGCGCCCACCAAGAGTAACTGTGAGGGCTCACAGTGTTGTGGCAACACCAACATGTAAAGGGCAAATTTCAGCAGAGTATATACGGCAGGCCCCTACTTTCAAACATCCAACTTACAAACGACTCCTACTTGCAAACGGAAGGAGACAACAGGAAGTGAGGAAATCTACCCCTAGGAAGGGAAATTCTCTTCTGTAAGAGTTAACCACTTAACGACCGCTCACTGTATATATACGTCGGCAGAATGGCACCGACAGGCACAATCACGTAGAGCATACGTGATTGCCTTTGTATAGTTGGGGGGTCCAATCGGACCCCCCTTCTGTACAGTGAGCGGTGGCTAAGTGTCCGGGAGCGTTCCGGGATGAGGGGGCAGCCATTCGTTTCTGGCCACCCCCTCGCGATCGCTCCCGGCGAATGGAAATGCCCCCTCTGTCTGTGTCAGACAGAGGGAGCAGGAGGAAGTGATGTCATCTCTGGTGCGGCGCTCACATATACCGAGCGCCGTACAAGAGAAGATATCAGGTCAGTGCACACAACACTACACTGACACCAGGACACATAGGGACATAAATCGCCCCCCCAGACACCCCAGATCACCCCCCCAGCCCCCAGTCACAGTGTCACTGATTGCAGTGACCATTTATTTAGTGATCACTGCAATCAGTGACATTTGTGACTGTAAAGGTGTCACCAAAGTTTAGTCTTCGGTCCAGTGTAGCCCCCTAACCCCCCCTAATAAAGGTTTAACCCCCTGATCACCCCCCAGATAACCCTTTCACCGCCTATCACCACTGTCGCTTAGCGATCATTTTTCTGATCGCTGTCTTAGCGTCAGTGATGCCGATCGGCAGCCAGTAATTTTTTTTAGGTTCGCCGCAGGTTTTTATAGCGTCAGGTACCCCAATATATTATCTAATAAAGGTTTAACCCCCTTGATCGCCCCCCAGGTAACCCTTTCACCCCCTATCACCACTGTCGCTAAGCAATTGTTTTTCTAAACGCTGTCTTAGTGTCGGTAATGCAGATCGGTAGCTGGTAATTTTTTTTAGGTTCGCCGCAGGTTTTTATAGCGTCAGGTGCCCCCATATATTATCTAATAAAGGTTTTAACCCCCTGATTGCCCCTAGTTAACCCTTTCACCAGTGATCACCATATAAGTGTTACGGGTGACGCTGGTTAGTTAGTTTGCTTTTTATAGTGTCAGGGCACCCGCCGTGTATATAACCCAATAAAGGTTTAACCCCCTGATCGCCCGGCGGGTGATATCAATTAGGTTTTAACGTCAGAGAGGGTCTGCGTCACACCACAGGCAGCGTCAGGTTAGTGCCAGTAACGCTAACACCCACGCGTGAAGCATACACCCCCCTTAGTGGTATAGTATCTGAACAGATCAATATCTGATCTGATCTATACTAGCGTCCCCAGCAGTTTAGGGTTCCCAAAAATGCAGTGTTAGCGGGATCAGCCCAGATACCTGCTGGCACCTGCGTTTTGCCCCTCCGTCCAGCCCAGGCCACCCAAGTGCAGTATCGATCGATCACTGTCACTTACAAAACAAAAACACACATAACTGCAGCGTTCGCAGAGACAGGCCTGATCCCTGCGACTCCAGTGCTGTAGGAGGTGATTTCACCACCACAGTTAAAAAAAAAAAGCAAATATGCCGAAGCATTGGGGCAGCAGGGGCGGAGGAGCGATTTTGCTCCTAATGCCGCGTACATACGGTCGAAATTCCGACGGAGGCTTGCCCGTGGAAAAGTCCGACCATGTGTGTGCGGCATAACTTTTTTGCGGGAGGATGCCCCCATGCTTCGGCATATATAAATTGTGCGTGTATGCCCATCATTGGAAGTGGGTGGATGAAGGGCGGTATTCTAATGGTGGGCATACCCACCGATCAATCTCTTTTTTCGTTCAGCCAACTGGCTGCATGAAATAAAAAGATTACAATACATGTCCAACAAGGACCAGCAACGTACTGGTATGTTGCTGGACTTTGAATGTTTATACCAGAATGATGCCTGCGGGTTTAGGTATCATCTTGGTATCATTCTTTTCAGCCAGCGGCCGGCTTTCATGTAAAAGCAATCCTAGCGGCTAATTAGCCTCTGGACTGCTTTTACAAGCAGTGGGAGGGAATGCCCCCCCCGGATATAAAAAGCGCCATTGGGAAATTGGGAAAGCATTTTATCACACCGATCTTGGTGTGGTCAGATGCTTTGAGGGCAGAGGAAAAATCTAGGGTCTAGAAGACCCCAGTTTTTTCAAAAAAAGAGTACCTGTCACTACCTATTGCTATCATAGGGGATATTTACATTCCCTGAGATAACAATAAAAATGATAAAAAAAAAAAATACTTGGAAGGAACAATTTAAAAATAAAATAAAAAAGCAAAATTAATAATAAAAAAAAGCACCCCTGTCCTGCCCTGCTCTTGCCCAATGGCGAACGCAAGCGTCGGTCTGGCGTCATATGTAAACAGCAATTGCACCATGCATGTGAGGTATCACCGCGAAGGTCAGATCGAGGGCAATCATTTTAGCAGTAGACCTCCTCTGTAAATCTACTGGGGTAACCTGTAAAGGCTTTTAAAAATGTATGTAGTTTGTCGCCAATGCGCGTTTGTGCGAAATTTTAAAGCATGTCGTGTTTGGTATCTATGTACTCGGCCTAAGATCATCTTTTTTATTTCATCAAACATTTGGGCAATATAGTGTGCTTTAGTGCATTAAAATTAAAAAAAGTTTATTTTTTAACCCAAAAAATGCGTTTGAAAAATCGCTGCGCAAATACTGTGTAGAAAAAAAAAATGCAACACCCACCATTTTAATCTGTAGGGCCTTTGCTTTAAAAATATATATAATGTTTGGGGGTTCAACATAATTTTCTTGCAAAAAAATAATGTTTTCATGTAAACAAAAAGTGTCAAAAAGGGCTTTGTCTTCAAGTGGTTAGAAGAGTGGATGTAAGCTTCCTAATGTTGTATATAAAATGCCAGAACAGTTCAAAACCCCCCCAAATGACCCCATTTTGGAAAGTAGACACCCCAAGCTATATACTGAGAGGCATGTCGAGTCCATGGAATATTTTATATGTTGACACAAGTTGCGGAAAAACGTCAATTTTTTTTTTTTTTTTTGCACAAAGTTGTCACTAAATGATATATTGCTCAAACATGCCATGGGCATATGTGGAATTACACCCCAAAATACATTCTGTTGTTTCTTCTGAGTACGGGGATACCACATGTGTGAGACTTTTTGGGAGCCTAGCCACGTACGGGACCCCAAAAACCAAGCACCGCCTTCAGGCTTTCTAAGGGTGTAAATTTTTGATTTCACTTCTCACTGCCTATCACAGTTTCGGAGGCCATGGAATGCCCAGATAGCACAAAACCCCCCCAAATGACCCCATTTTGGAAAGTAGACACCCCAAGCTATTTGCTGAGAGGTATTGTGAGTATTTTGCAGATCTCGCTTTTTGTCACAAAGTTTTGAAAATTGAAAAAAAAAATATATATATATATATTTTCTTTCTTCATTTTCAAAAACAAATGAGAGCTGTAAAATACTCGCCATTCCTCTCAGCAAATAGCTTGGGGTGTCTATATTCCAAAATGGGGTCATTTGGGGGGGTTTTGTGCGATTTTGGCATTTTATGGCCTTCGAAACTGTGATAGGTAGTGAGGAGTGAAATCAAAAATTTGTGCCTAGAAATCCTGAAGGCGGTGCTTGGTTTTCGGGGTCCCGTACGCGGCTAGGCTCCTAAAAAGTCCCACACATATGGTATCCCCGTACTCAGGAGAAGCAGAAAAATGTATTTTGGGGTGTAATTCCACATATAACCATGGCATGTGTGAGCAATATATCATTTAGTGACAACTTTTTGTATTTTTTTTTTTTTTTTTGTCATTATTCAATCACTTGGGACAAAAAAAAAATATATTCAATGGGCTCAACAGGCCTCTCAGCAATTTCCTTGGGGTGTCTACTTTCTAAAATGGGGTCATTTGGGGGGGGTTTGTGCTATTTTGGCATTTTATGGCCTTCGAAACTGTGATAGGTAGTGAAGAGTGAAATCAAAAATTTGCGCCCTTAGAAATCCTGAAGGCGGTGCTTGGTTTCCGGGGTCCCGTACGCGGCTAGGCTCCCAAAAAGTCCCACACATATGGTATCCCCGTACTCAGGAGAAGCAGCAAAATGTATTTTGGGGTGTAATTCCACATATAACCATGGCATGTGTGAGCAATATATGATTTAGTGACAACTTTTTGTAATTTTTTATTTTTTTTTTGTCATTATTCAATCACTTGGGACAAAAAAATAAAAAATTCAATGGGCTCAACATGCCTCTCAGCAATTTCCTTGGGGTGTCTACTTTCCAAAATGGGGTAATTTGGGGGGGTTTTGTACTGCCCTGTCATTTTAGCACCTCAAGAAATGAGATAGGCAGTCATAAATTTAAAGCTGTGTAAATTTCAGAAAATGTACCCTAGTTTGTAAACTCTATAACTTTTGCGCAAACCAATAAATATACGCTTATTGACATTTTTTTTACTAAAAACATGTGGCTTAATACATTTTGGCCTAAATGTATGACTACAATTGAGTTTATTCGATTTTTCTTATAACAAAAAGTAGAAAATATCATTTTTTTTCAAAATTTTCGGTCTTTTTCCGTCTATATCGCAAAAAATAAAAATCGCAGAGGCAATCAAATACCATTAAAAGAAAGCTCTATTTGTGGGAAGAAAAGGACGCAAATTTCGTTTGGGTACAACATTGCATGTCCGCACAATTTACAGTTAAAGCAGCGCAGTGCAAAATTCTGAATTCACCTCTGGTCCTCTAGCTACCAAATGGTCCGGGGCTTAAGTGGTTAATATGGGAAAAAAGGGATTTTTATAACAGCTTACCTGTAAAATCCTTTTCTTGGAGTACATCACGGGACACAGAGCGACTTAGTCATTACTAATGGGTTATATAGTTTACCTTCAGGTGCTGGCACTGGCAACTTCCAAACCGGAAGTACCCTCCCCTATATAAGCCCCTCCCATCCGGGAGCACCTCAGTTTTGTAGCAAAGCAATAAGTGTCCCAAAAAGAGGGGTGGGAGCTCTGTGTCCCGTGATGTACTCCAAGAAAAGGATTTTACAGGTAAGCTGTTATAAAAATCCCTTTTTCTTTTTCGTACATCACGGGACACAGAGCGACTTAGTCATTACTAATGGGACGTCCCAAAGCAATGCCAAATGAGGGGAGGGATACACTATACATAAGCTGGGCGCCATCAGGCATGAGGATCTTTTGCGGCCTGCAACACACTGCGCCCAAAGGCGACATCCTCCTGACTTCTAACGTCTACCTGGTAGAATCTAGTAAACGTGTGTACTGAAGACCATGTTGCGGCCTTACAGACTTGAGCCAGGGAGGCCTGGTGATGCACTGCCCATGAAGTTCCAACTGCTCTTGTGGAGTGCGCCCTAACTTTGAATGGAGGCGGTCTCTTTCTCAAGCCATAGGCTTGTATTATGACCTGTCGAATCCACTTGGCTAAAGTAGATTTTGATGCTGCCTGACCCTTTCTGGGGCCTTCCGGCAGAATAAACAAAGTATCCATTCTGCGAATCTGAGCAGTGGCTTTTAGATAAGCTTTAACTGCTCTTACTACATCCAAAGAATGCAATAACTTTTCCTCTACCGAGCTAGGTTTGGGGAAAAAAGAAGGAAGAACCACATCTTGGTTCAAATGAAACCTCGATACCACCTTAGGAAGAAAGGCTGGATGAGGACGTAATACTACTCTGTCCTTATGGACAACCAGATATGGCTCCTTACAGGACAAGGCGGCTAATTCCGATACTCTTTTAGCCGAACAAATGGCTAATAAGAAAATCAATTTCCTGGTGAGAAGAACCAAGGAAATGTGTTGCAATGGTTCAAACGGTTGTTTCTGTAGAACCGACAGAACCAGGTTTAAGTCCCATGGACATATGGGAATACTAACCGGAGGGCTAATACGCATCACTCCTTGTATGAAAGCTTTGACTAGTGAATGCGAAGCCAAGGGCCTTTGAAAAAATATTGACAAGGCCGAAATCTGACCCTTGATAGTACTCAAGGCCAGCTTCCTATCTACAGCCCACTGTAGGAAGTCCAAAATCCTACCTATTACGTACTTACGTGGATGCCATTTCTTGGCCTCACACCATGTAATGTACGCCTTCCAGATCCTATAATAGATCTGCCTGGATACCGGCTTCCTGGCATTGATCATGGTAGATACCACAGGATTAGAGAGCCCTCTCTTTTTCAGAATGTGGGCTTCAATAGCCAGGCCGTCAAACCTAGGGCTGGTAAGGAAGGGTGGTATATCGGTCCTTGCGACAGCAGGTCCGGACGATGTGGGAGGGTCCAAGGACTCCTCACTGACATTTTTACAATCTCCGCGTACCATGCCCTTCGGGGCCACGCTGGAGCCACCAGAATCACTGGTTTCTTTTCTACCCTGATTCTGCGGATTAATTGCGGTAACAATTGTGGCGGTGGGAATGCATATATCAGCTTGAACTGATCCCAAGGGAACACTAGGGCATCCGAGCCGCAAGCTAGGGGATCCCTTGTGCGAGACACAAATCTGTCCACCTTTGCGTTGAATCTGGATGCTAGCAGATCTACATCCGGTGTTCCCCACCGCTGGCATATTGCCTGGAAAACCTCGGGGTGAAGAGACCATTCCCCCGGGCATAATTGCTGGCGACTTAAAAAGTCCGCTTTCCAATTTTCCACTCCTGGGATGAAAACCGCGGATATGGCTGGGACATATCTTTCTGCCCATTCCAGGATGCAATTCGCTTCCCTCTGGGCTGCACGACTCCTGGTGCCACCCTGGTGATTGATATATGCCACTGCTGTGGCATTGTCTGATTGAATTCTGACAGGGGACCCTTGGAGTTTGGATGTCCATGCTACTAGGGCATATCGGGCTGCTCGTATCTCTAAGAGATTGATGGGCAGGGCCTTCTCTGCTTCTGACCACTTGCCCTGGAGAGACCATTGCTCCAGTACTGCCCCCCAGCCTATGAGGCTGGCATCTGTAGTGACCACCTTCCAAGAAACCGGACTGAAGGGTTTCCCTTTTTCCAGATTCTGGGGCACCAACCACCAATGGAGGCTCTTGCGAACGGAAGGGGACAGGGACATTGGTAAGTCTAAAGCCTGAACTTTTTTGTTCCAGGCTGACAGTATGGCGCTCTGCAAGTTCCTTGAATGGAATTGACCGTAGGGTACTGCTTCGAATGAAGCCACCATTTTTCCCAGCAGCCTCATGCACAGGCGTATGGATGGTTTTCTTTTTGTACCCACTAAGTGGGTCAAATCTTTTAAAGACGACACCTTTTCTGGAGGTAAGACAATCTTTCTCTGATTTGAATCCAGCCTTAGCCCTAAGTATTCCAGACTTCTGACTGGTCTTAGAGCTGACTTGTCCCGGTTGATAATCCAACCGTGATATTCCAGATACTTGATTGTCTTGTGAATAGCTACTTCCAGCTTTTCTTTTTTATTAGTAGCAGGTCGTCTAGATATGCCATTATCGTTACACCTTGTGTTCTTAGATTGGCCAATAGTGGGGCCAGAATTTTTGTGAACACTCGTGGTGCTGTGGCCAGACCAAAAGGTAAGGCTCTGAACTGAAAATGGCGCCCTTCTACTGCAAAGCGTAGAAATTTCTGGTGGGCCGGAAAGATGGGAATATGCAGATAAGCATCCCTTATGTCGATCGAGGCTAACCATTCCTGCCCTTGTAGGGCGGTGGCCACCGATCGGATCGACTCCATCCGAAAAGTCCTGATATTTAGGAACTTGTTTAGCCCTTTTAGATTTAATATGGGCCTCACGTCCCCATTTGGTTTGGGGACTGTGAAAAGGTTCGAGTAAAACCCGAACCCGCTTTCTTCCAGGGGAACCTTCATGATTACACCTTGGAGCAATAGTTGTTCTAGTGCCAGAAGGAGGGATCCTCTCTTCTGGGGATCGCTTGGCACGTTTGACCTCATAAATTGGGCAGGAGGAGTGTCTTTTAACTCCAGCTTGTATCCCAGACTTACTGCGGAGAGCACCCATCTGTCTCTGATGGTGTCCCGCCAGGTCTCTGTGAACAACTGAAGTCTTCCCCCCACCCGATTGAGTGGGGGCAACCCTTCATGACTTGGGGGGAGGTTTTGTACCTCTCTTGACCCAGGGTTTCTTGTTACCCTGTGATTGTCCCTGATTTCTGCCCCCTGAATTTGACCGCGGAGGCCGTCGGAACTGTTTCACAGCCGATGTGCCAGGGACTGGAGAAGTAGGCCTCTTAAAAGAAGGACTTCTACTCTTGTTCTTAACCGGTAAGAGTGAACTTTTACCGGCAGAAATTTTCTGGATATATTTGTCCAGATCTTCTCCAAATAAGCGTTCTCCATGAAATGGGAAGCTAACCAGCAATTTCTTACAGGGAGCTTCAGCAGACCAGTTTTTGAGCCATAGAAGCCTACGCATATGTACTACAGACAGCGTAAAGCGGGAGGCCTGTTGGATTGTATCCTTTATGGCGTCCACCGCAAAACACAAGGCTCTAGGTAGGTCAGCTAGGGCAAGAGCCTGCTGATCTGGTAAGTCCCTTAA